>OZ008368.1:106107986-107307986 GCA_963931995.1 Phaonia tiefii | reverse complement strand
TCTGGGACCAATATTGTATACTATTTTTACGTACGACATGCCATGTATACCCGAGCTTACAGTTGCTACGTATGCCGATGACACTGCGTTTATTGCTTCCGACACTTGCCCTAATGTTGCTTCAACGCTAATCCAATCTCAACTTGACACCCTGTATTCCTGTTCTGGCTCACTAAATGGAACATAAAGGTAAATCCACTAAAATCGACCCACATCACGTTTACGTTAAGAAAAGGGGACTGCCCATCAGTTATGTTAAATGGATCCACAATTACTCATACCGATAGTGTCAACTACTTAGGAATGCATTTTGATAGGCGACTAACTTGGAAGAACCACATAAAAGCAAAGAGAAATCAACTCGATATTAAATACAAGAAAATGTACTGGTTGCTAGGTGAAAAATCGGAATTAAGTTTGGAAAACAAAGTTTTACTATATAAAACAATTTTAAAGCCAATATGGTGCTATGGCATACAAATCTGTGGAACTGCCAGCAAATCAAATATTGAAATTATCCAACGATTTCAGTCTAAAATCTTGCGAAAAGCTGTAAATGCCCCATGGTTTGTTTCAAACAAGACCATACATAAGGACCTGAACATACCATTCGTCAAAGATGAAATAACTAAATTTAGTAGCAGATACCTTCAAAGACTGAGCAATCACGAAAATCCGCTGGCAATTGCATTATTAGATGACAGTGAAGAAACTAGAAGACTGAAGAGATGTCATATTTTAGACCTACCATTTAGACAATAATTTTTATTATGTTTATGTCCATGAATTTTCAAAAACGATACCATAGTATATAGTTATTGTGTATAACATATGCCATTTTCGTTAATTTATCAAATTTGCTTAATATTATATATATTAATAGATTGCAAATAAAAAAGATGTAAAAAAAAAAAACGTTTAGGCACTAACAAATCAGAACTGTTTCATTAAATTAGCAGTATCTTCTTTGTGTTCAATCGGTCGGGGGCAAAAGTTACCCTACAAAATGTCCAAATGTGTATCATATTCATTGAACCCTTTTGAAGCAAAGAAGTTCTGTTGGACGAAAGCCAAAGTTTCTTTCTAAGACAATATTTTTTAAATAATGAGTACTACCGAACAGTAATATAAATAAGGCATTGCTGCCATATTAGAACCAACTAATCACTCTTTGTAACAAAGAAAATTGGAGTACAATATCTCTAAAACTCAATGAGATACAATTCAAGAAATTCGAAAATAGAGACGACGGTAGTGTTCGCGGCTCTTGTGAATGTTCGTTCCCTGCTCTGACCACCTCGCGTAGTGACGGTGACACTATTGAGTAGTTAGCCATGAAAAAGCTTCTCAAAATACCGGTGTAAGATTGTAGGTCACAATAAGTGAGTGTAAAACTAGAACGCGCACACATCACAGGTATGTGAGCAGCTCTCCCTAATCCCTTCATGGGATGTAATGGGAATCCATTTATTTTTATTTTTATTTAGAAGATGTATTACGATATCAGATGATCTATCGGAAAACATCACATGGCTGCACATCAAAGTAGTATTTTATTCTAACTGCACGGCTTTAGCAGAGTTCACCGCTATTGCCATCGCTGAGTCACCAAAACCTAATGGTTCCAATGCTCCATGTGCAGTTAATATGGTCATTAGAGGTAGAAAACTTTCGGTATATGAATAATTCTAGGGACAATGACTTATTTATTTTTTATTTTATTTTAACAAGTTGTTCAGATTTCTTTAATGAACATTTTAATTTTTTCGTTTATACTAGGAGGGGAGTACTGTAGAGTCCATCATTGTTGAATTGTTATTTTCCTCCTAGCGTAAATACAAATATATTAAAAACATAGTATGTAAATTATTTTATGTTTCACATATGTATTGACAAATAAAATTTTGAGGATTCAATTTTGATTTTCTGTAACGATAGCACGCAATTTTGGAATTATTAATAAAAATAGATTTTAATAAAATATAATTCGAGCACTACAGGTACTTTTAAGGAAACGATTTTTTTTAAGAAAAGGTTTTTTTGGAAAAGGTATTTTTTGAAAGAAATTTTTTTTAAAGAAATTTGTCCTTTTCTGAAGCATAGGTAAATTTTTAAGAGAAAGAAAAGTTACAAAAAGGTACTGTTTGAAGAAAAGGTAGTTTTTTAAGAAAATGCAATTTGTTGTTAGAAAGTTTACTTTTTTAAGAATATTTTCATATTTAAAAACTATATTTTTTTAAGAAATGGTATTTTTTGTAAGAAAATTAATTTTTTGTAAGAAAATTTACTTTTTTTGAACAAATGTACTTCTTTAAGACAACGTATTTGTTTTAAGAAAAGAAATGTGTTTAGGAATAAGTATTTTTTCTGAGAAAAATTGCTTTTTCTAAGAAAAGGCAGTAATAAGGGAATTAGTAGAAAGGTCTACCTTCACATTTAATTTTGAGAGAATGTCAATTCCCAGAACTCCTTCGAAATAGTTGTGGAATTTGAAAATGTAGAAATCTATATTTCCTTGTTCCCTGAATTCCATGAACATGAGGACCGAAATTTTCCTATTCAAAGTATCTTTATTCAAAGCTGTTGTAATAGTGATAGGTTCAGAATCCTGACACAATTTTGGATCAATGCACATAGGGTCAATAACTGACGTCGAAGAAATATTATGAAAAATAATGTATGATGAAATATTAATGTATGGTAAAATATTACCATGAATATTTACGTCTATGTAGTCTGTGGGTTTAGATAGGCTGGTGACTGAAACATTTTTCCTGGTCTTCAATACAATTAACTGTCTCATTTTCATACTCGTAAAATAGATCTAATTGTTCATAATTTCCCCGAAATGTTCTGGGTAACCTTAATTATTCTCCGAATAGCCTTGTTGATTAGTCTCTGAATAGCCTCGATTTGCCTCTTACGAAAGATTATCGTAGTATTGTCCAGGCACGTCTAAAGTGTTTATGTTATGGAATTGTTGGGTTCTATGAAATGCGTATTCCTCGATTTAACACTCTGGTTGGTCTGTCTACGAGAGAGTCCTGAACTGGTGTCTATGCGATCTGGGGGTAGAATGTTATTTCTTGGTACGGAGTTGGGATTAATATGGACTATATTTTGATGTTGATGTCATCCTTGAATTGTATTCGGATATTGATGTCTTGCTTGAATTACGTTTGCTCGTTTGAAATAATTGGGGTCGGCATTGTGGATTAGCTCGAAGTGGTGGCATGTTCTGGCAAAGTATTGGAGTATAATTTCGGTAGGTAAATAAAGGCTGAGGAACATTTACCTTCCTATAAAACATATTTTTTCCGGGATAGGTAAATGATTCTGCCATCGTTTTCGGCCTTGTAGCCCTAATATTGGAACCCAATAATCCCTTTACGCCAGACAAAAATGTATTAAGACACATTTCTTTGAATAACACTGTTTTTGCAGAAATCACGTTACCAGCAGTGTCATGCATATCGATGGCTTAATAAATGGTTTTTCAACAGAGACGCTAATCGATAGGAACAGCAAACGACGCCATATTTTTTCCCGCTCTTTTGACATTTCTCTTCAGTAAGGTTTGCCATTTCATCATGGAAAGATATACGAGCCAACAACGAGTCGAAATTATTAAAATTTACTACCGAAATTTGGAGTCAGTAGCCTCAACTTTAAGTGCGCTACGTTCGGATTTTCATCGGAAAATCATCTTCAGCGATTTCTGGCTGAATGGCTTCGTCAATAAGCAAAATATGCGTTATTGATCAGACAGCAATCCACACGTAATCCATGAGTCTTCATTGCATCCCGAAAAAATTACGGTTTGGTGCGGTTTATGGGCCGGCGGCATCATTGGGCCGAACTTCTTCGCTACCGTTCAATGATAACCGAATATTTTTGGCCCCAATTGGATAATATGGACATATGGTTCCAACAGGACGGCGCCACAAGCCACACAGCGAATGCCACAATCAATTTATTGGAAACCAAATTTGGTGAACCTGTTATCTCACGAAATGGCCCAGTCTGCGTCAGGGTCTATGGTCTATGCCAACAAGCCAGCGACGATTGATGAACTTCGTACGAATATCGAACGTGAAATTGCAGCAGTATGTGCCGATTTATGCTTGAAAACCGTCGAAAATTGGGTTCAGCGTCTGGACTTCTGCAAGCGTGCCCGTGGTGGCCATGCAAAAGAAATCGAGTTCCATACATAATGGCATCGAACGTACTTTCTCAGGAATAAAGAATTTCAGTGGTATCTGAATAAAACGTGTTTTGTTTTATTTAAAAAACTTTTGTAGCGCTCTTATTGAAAACCCCTATATATAAACGCCCTAACTCGTTACTTGACTTTAGAAACTTGACGTTAGAAAAAAGTTTTAATGCTATTTCCAAAAATGTGTTGCCTCTTTTTATTAAAAATTGCATTAAAACTTTTTTGTAAGACAATAAATTATAACATGCATCAACATTCAAAGTCTTTCGGAAAGGACTCGCAAGGTGGGCCAATTTCATTTGCTATGCTATTTTTCATTACTGTAGCATCGGCAGGAAAGAAGTACTTAGAAGGAAGGGTGTATCTGATTTGATTACGAGTATTTAGCTGCTTCTCTACATGCGGATATTTGGAAATCTTGGAATTTCTTTTTTTTCGAACGAAGTTCCTTATCGCAGGGGGCTAAATGAAAAAATGTTAATCAACTTTTTTTTAACCGTATTATGCTATAACCCAGTATACAACCCAGTATTATTCTGCATACTTTTAGGATTTCGTGATTTACTGTTTGAGAGTCATACTAATTCGTTTTGTTATTTTATTTTATTGCATACCGTTAGATATAATTGGTAATTATTACTAGATATGTACAGTCAGGGACGTATTTGAGGGTTGTTTTCTTTCATGTTGGCTTTGTGATAGTCATGCCCATGTGAAGTATGTTGGCTTCAATGGAAGGCATTATGACATAACTACGGCTGAGGAAAACGGGCTGCGCTGAAAATGTTGGAAGTGTAGGGAATTCGATGTTGACGTTTTTGAGCTATTTAAGGAAGCCAAAAAAAATTATTTCAAAGTTTAATTTGCCTTTGTTTCTAAATCTTTAACTAATCTTTCTATAGAACATTTTGCTAGAAATTTTGATATAATTTTAGAACACTTTGTTCTTCCACAAGTAAAATTGGAAGCCACTTTCGAGTCTGGAAAAAATTGCTTAAAGAGCTTGCTACTACAGTCTGCAGAGTGATAGCTGTGGCTGTGCATCACTGTGTGGTATGTAAAAATAGCCTCTGATATAGCGCTACTTTGACGAGTTTCTTCTGCGACTTTACACGTATCTTGGTTTAAAAAACATGTTTCGCACAGGTTTTACAGATTTCATGTGACGCCTTATATCGGTTACTCCGCCATTCGCAATAGAGAAGGATATCTTTTGCGTACTGATTTAGATGTTGTGAATAAAACTGTACACTCGTAAAAAAAAACAGTACGTCTGGCAACCCTATCTTTATGACAAGAGCTACAATGTGTTTCCAGGTATTTTCTTTTATATTTTGGGTTGTTTTTATGTGAATTCAATGCAGATGTTTGCTTCCAGGTAGTTGTTTGATAGTTTGGGCACGGGAACTCACCCACCAGCTAGAGAATTTTTATTAGAATGCACTTACTATCAGTGAAGGTACAGTGCACTCACACACTCGGCCTCCTCACTGACAATTATTTACGTTTAAAGGTTTGGAAGTCAACATTTTTTTTTAAGAAATGGCTTATTTTCTTAGACTTCAATTGTTTTTAAGCGAAATTTTGGCTCCCAAAAATACTTTTGTTAGAAAAACCTCACTACCTCCGGTCTTAGAAGGGTTAATGCGGAGTATTACACCTTAAAGAAATGCTTGAAGTGTTGTCTTTTACTGAGTCTAGGAAGAAGTAAGTTCACTGGGGCTGCTTTATACAAAACCAGATTTTTATTAAAAAAGTGAGGTTAAAAACTTTTTTTTTTAATTTGCCCCAATGAGTTAGTAAAAATTAACATATTTTATACAGATTTATAGCGTTTTTAAAGGTCTTCTCAATGATACCCATCTCAACCAGATCGGATAAGAAATGGGTGAGATATAAGCGATTATATACTCAAGCTATAAAGGCCTATATCTCAAGAAGTTGGATCGTCCTCCTTAAAAAACTTTCGGGTTTTTAATCAGCGCTTTAGGCCAAAGAAAATTGGCGAATTTTTCATAAAGTAAATTTGTTCGTAAAAGCGGAAAATAAGAAAACCCCTTTTTTGGTGATTTTTCGCTCATTTTTTAAAGTTTTTCGCGATTTTGACCTTGAAGATGAAGTTTTTTTTTGATTTTATATGTTTACAGCTGGTGACAAGAGCTACAACTTTGCCTCAGAGAGTAAATCAAAATTCTGAACGGTTTGCCAGATATGAGCTTGAGAACATGATCACTTTTTTGCAAAAATGACACCGAGCCCGAGTTTTTTGGGGGCCCATTAAAAAAAACCTGGAGGGTTTTGGGCAAAACTGGGAGACAGGGGTCTTTTTTTTTTGGTCTTTTATCACGTAGTGGTGTCCGTATATGGGTATATGTTTTCGTTTGCTCTGTGTAATAAATCTTCCTGACGAATACAAAACGAATATGAATGTAAAATTTTAAAAAACAACTAAGGCTAGAATTAACTAAACTTTAAAAAATCAAAAGTTTTGGATAAGCAAATTTTCACTTTAACCTAAAAATCTGGGAAAATTAGTTTTAAAATTAGCTAAAAGTTAATAACACCAAAAGTTTCGGAAAAATTAATTTTAAAATTAATAAATTTAGAATTTTGAAAAAATAATTTTAAAATTAACTAATAAATAAAAAACCTAAGATTTTGGGTAAACTAATTTTAAAATCAACTAAAAGTTAATAAAACCAAAAATTTGGAAAAATTTATTCGGAATTAACTAACTTATAAGGAATCTGAAATTTTGAAAAAGGGTCAATTTAAAATTAACTAACAGTTAATCAATCTAAAACCAAAGATTTTGGGTAAACTAATTTTAAAATTAATTAAAAGTTAGTAAAACCTACATTTTGGAAAATTTAATTTGGAATTAATTAAAAGGTAATGAATTTAAAATTTTGGAAAAATTAATTTTAAAAGTAACTAAAAGTTAGTAAAATTTGAATCTTGAAAAAATTTAATTTAAAATTAACTAACTGTTAATCAATCTAAAATTTCGAAAAGTCAATTTTTAAATTAACTAAAAGTTAGTAAGTCTAAAATTTTGGAAATTTTAATTTCAAATTAACCAAAAGATATTCAATCTTAGATTTTGGAAGAATTCATTTTAAAATTAGCTAGAGGTTGATAAAATCATGGGACAATTAATTTTAAAATTAGCAAAAAGTTAGTAAATATTAAATTTTGTAACAATTTATTTTAAGGTTGACGAGAAATTTAAAAAAATCCATAATTTTGGAGAAATTACTTTTGAAATAAATGGGAATTTAAAAATCTAAAACTTCGTAAAAAATATTGTTGAAGTGAATGATAATTTAAAGAGAATCGAAAAATTAGAAAAGTAAAAAGAATTGGAAAGCTGCAATTTTCGGAAGCCAAATTTAAAGTGATGAAAGAAAGATAATAAAAAACGTACGCTTTTGAATTTCACACATAACGTAATTTAAAAGTAAGAGGCTAAAGTTTAGTAAATTAAATTTATTGTAATTAAGGAAAGATCGCCAAAGAGGCGTAGGATAAGTAGTAGGTAATTGTAAATAGTGGCGTCTAGAAGCTTTTGGGGACACGCATACTTCATAGTGGGCGGTTTCGAATTGATAAATACTTGCTTTCGGACAGGATGACCTGCGGACGTTAACTTTTCATGACGATAGACATATATACCATTTCATATTGTACTTATTTTTAACTTTATATATATATATCCACCCATGCGAATTGCCAATGGATAAATAACCGCGTGCGCGGTAAACTAGATCGGTCTAGTGAGATTCGTTGATGGTAACGTAGGCCATCGGAGCCTGAGTAAACTCGGCGTCGCGATGTTAGTGCTCGGGCACAGCAGTCGATTGCGGGTTTTGGGACTTCGTCAGGTTTCATTTCGGGATAAGTCTGAACGGTGCCGCTAGGACAAATGTCAGTGCTTAGGGTAGAGTTTTTGCCCTAGGTCCTCTTCAGAGCCACATAATAGCTTTTGATCCGGTGTTTTCTCGCGGTGGTTTGTCCACTTCTGACGCAACTATTGTTCGGGATTCATTATTTTATTTTATTTCGATGGATATCGTGTGTTTGCAAGCCTCAGTATGTATTTTATTGTTCATAGGCAGACTGTTGATGTGCTCGCTGAGTAAAAAGGTCCCCCCGTCCACCGATCCATATGCCCGGCTTCAACGCATGGTAGTCTGAGTGCCCTACTGGACCAGCACTTAAATTCGTTGATTAACTTGGTCAAATTGCAGTTTATGCTCATATGACATAATGGCGCCAAAGGAGTGGCCCGAGTAATAGTTCGTTAGTACGTTATATTGGTATAGGAAGTTTATTTGACCTCACGCTTCGCGTAAATCCCGTTTAAGAGCTATTGAATCATAAACGTGTTGCGACGAGATTGCCTCGGGGTAAGAACATTTTCTTAGGAGACTTGTTGAGTGTCTCGCTTGTGAAGTCTTGTTCCTGCGTCGATGGAAGGGGCAATTACTCCAAGTGGAGAACAAGCTTAGGTTTTTGGAAGTTATTTTTTTTTGGATTATTAGGGTCAATAGTGAAATGTTTTGTACAATTTTGTTGTCGGACAGCAGGTAAGTTCCGATGAGGATTTATTTGTCTAACCGAGTTGCGACGTTTTGCCCGACTCATGATTGGTAGGACATACGGTCCCGCTTAAGCACGGTTTGTCCGCTAGCGTCATTAGGCCCCCCGTTGGTCCAGGCGAAGGTCTTCCGAGCTAACCGTGTTGCGACGTTTGGTTTAATGCATGAGTGGGAAACTGTTCGCTTTATATTTGTCCTGTCTATGCTAAGATTGTAGTCTCTCTTAGCTACTAGTCAGTAATGACTAGGCTGAACACGTGGAGAGTCTTCGGGGAAGTCTGGGGAGTCAGTCACGTAAGCGTGTTATTAGACTCATTTCGTATGCCCTCTGTTTGATTTCCAGAATGCCTTTTTGGTGCTGTTCGCGGAATGCGTTCGTGGTCTTTATGTGTTCTGAAGAAATTTTGCGTCATATAATTATAATCGAAGTTACTTGCAGAAACTTACATTACTTATCATTTATCTAACGTACAGGCTTTCAGATTTAACTTTTTTCTTTCGATTCGTTTTTATTTCGGCTTACGTTCGTTAAAATATTTTTCTATTCCGAATACAAGGTTGATGAATGTTTGTATTCGGCTTCGAATTGATGAGTATCGCTTTTGAATTGGCCGGACCAATTTGTCCCAAGGCACCTAAGCAGGAACAGCGCAGGTTGCGGATGTGGCTACACCAAACCCGACAGCTGCCGCAGCAGCGACGTAAAATTTTGCCGGTCCCGCAGCAGTGGTGGGCTCAAGTGGGCACGTTTACCTTCAGGGTACCCAACATCAGTGGGGAATTTTACGCTCTGTGGAGCAAACACAATCAATCGAGACCCCTGACTTTAGTGCGCTCATTACACTTGAGGCAGAAGCAGCGCGTCGACGCGTGGCAGACGCCAGCCCAACCAGATTTCCAGCATTAACTAGGCCAGGAGCAGAGACCAGCGATAGGCCAGGACCAGAGATGGATGATGAGGCCCTGATATGACGAATTTTACCGGCTATTGTAGCGGCGACTAGGCAGGCAATATTCGTTGGCGGCGTTAACCACCCAGTAGCGAAGGCGATGACGCCACTAGTCGCAGCCCCAGTAGGCCACCAGCTTAACACTTATGATGAAACGTGGCTCCGGCAGCCAGAGGAGCCAAGACGTCCGCCTCCGAAGCCCAGCGTTATACCAACACCGTTACGTGTAGGTGGTCATTCGCGACGACGAGAGGTAGAACAGCTGCCAACTTATTCGCGTCCGCAAATCGTTTCGAGGCAGGAATTGATGGCCCCGTTTGGATTTAGATTGACAAGTAATGTCCAGCAAGTACCTGGAGGGAACTTTTGGCCCTCGCAGGAATCAACCCCACCGCGAAGTATGTCACAGCGGGAGGCATCGCGGAACACCGAGGGTGGGGCACGATTCGATGACTATGTCCCAAGGAGACAAGATTTGACCAAATGATCGATAAAATTTGATGGAACGCCTAAAACTCTAAACATACAGGACTTTCTGTTCCAAGTTAGAAAGCAATGCCGTGACAATGAGTAATCCGAGTCTGACTTAATGAAAGAAATTCATCACCTATTATATAGCTCCGCCAAAGTTTTCTACTGGGATTACCGGAAAACAGATCCCGTGCTTAGTTAGAGTGAACTGCAGCGGGCCATGCTGGCGCAGTTTCAGCATTATGAAAGTGTATTCCAGATTCAGATGCCGATTTTGAGCACGAGACAGCAGCCGCATTGTCGTTTGAGGAGTATTATAACGCTATCAAGGAGTTGACAAACCAGAAACAACCTCCGTATAGAGGTTAGAGATTATGAGAGGAAACCTCAAAGCTTCTCCGGCGCAGCTATGGTTCCCGATTCGGTTAACATCAGAGTTAGGTTGTGTACTAACAACTTAACAAAAAAAACATTCTTTTTCCTCAACCAATGCTGAGTATTGATAATAAATCGGAAGTAAGTTACCCTTTATTTCCTTAACTTCAAACTCCAGTTTGGTTTTCAGAATTTTATATTTTCTTTGAACGGTTTTATTGTGTTCGTCACCAAATGTGAAAAAAGAATGATATTTATTTGAACAAATTGGCAATCATTATAAATTATTTGTCAATGAGTGTTTTATAAATATATTGAATTGAAAGTATTTGTATTTCAAGGTGTTTAATTCTAAAGCAATATATGTTATACGAAAGTGTTTCAGTAAATAAGTGCGTTAACAAATGCATTGAATGGATTGGAAATACTCTCTAAGCTATTTCGTATGCACAGGTGATAATGATGACAGTGGTTGGGGCTTAAATAGTGGATTTACTATATATTAGGGTGAATGGTGATGATTGCAGTGGATGGGGGCTTAATTGTAGGTAGTTGTATTAGGACGGTGATGTAACTCCTCCCCCCTTCTTAAGGACATCAGAGACATCGATGAACAGGAAATATTAATTCGCGATTATCATGAAAGAAATAACCATAGGGGAATAAACGAATGTTTTTCACACCTCAAGAGAGAAATTTATTTCCCAAACATGAAGCAAAAAGTAACACGCACATTAAATAACTGCGAAAATTGCAAAACGCAAAAATATGATAGGAATCCTCCGAAACCACAATTTGAGATGCCAGAAATTCCTGGAAAACCAATGCAAATACTACATATTGACGTATATTCCATTAACAACAAACAAGTCCTCACAATAATTGATAAATTTTCAAAATTCGGAGCTGCTTACCCCCTTGAAACAAGAAATAGTGTGTCAATGCTAAAAGCCTTCAAAAACTATATAAGTCTTTACGGTATTCCACAGAAAGTAGTGTGTGACCAAGGCACAGAATTCACTGCAAACATATTCAAAGACTTCTGTAATCAGTACAAAATATAATTACATTTCACTTGGTTTCAAGAATCAAGTAGCAACTCCCCAGTCGGAAGACTACACTCTACAATAACGGAAATTTACAGACTCATTCTCTTAAAACGAAAAGAAAATACCATGACATTAGAAGAAATATTGACTGAAACTCTAATAACTTATAACAATGCTATACACTCAGCGACCGGACATACACCGTACGAACTTTTTTTCGGCAGGCCATACAAATTTTACAAAGAAACCAACACCTTCAGTCAACATGAATATTTAGATAAACTAACGAATTTTTAAACAAATTATACCCAGACATTAAAGAAAAAGTAGAAGAAATTACAAGGAGAAGAATTGACAATCTAAATGAATCAAAAGAGATTCCAGAAAACCACGAAGAAAATGATGTTGTATTCAGAAAAGAGGCTAGAAGAAATAAACTTACCCCAAGATTTTCCAAGCACATAGTTGCCAAGAATGATAAGGTCACGATTTTAACATGGGAAAACAAAAAGATTCATAAAAGTAAATTAAGAAGAATCCAACGAAGGAAATAAACACGAACATAAATAAATATATCATCTGTGAGTACTATGTCAATCAGATCCTTGGTTGTTACATAAGGAAAGCTAATGAGATCAATCTTCACTGAATATGAGTGATTGACCATTAATGAACATATAAACAAAACATCTGCGAGTACTATGTCAATCAGATCCTTGGTTGTTACATAAGAAAAGCTAACGAGATCAATCTTCACTGAATATGAGTGATTGAAAAAAAAAAAAAAAAAATAAATACATAGATAAATATATAAAGTAATTATCGCCCATATGCATTATGTTAATAACGACTTTGGTTAATACATATGTATAAGCAGTAAATGGAAGAATCTGCACTAAGTATGACAACAGAGTAAAGATAAAGGGGAAAAAAGATTATGTTAGCCACTGCACAAACGATTGAAATATACAATTTAGAAAATAATAGCACCATACTACCATTTTTATCACTATTATTTTTAATAATCTAATACACGTAAACGACTTTAGCTCTAATATTAGATAAATCGTTGAAACCCTACATACTTTCGAAAGACACTCATCAATCAGTAAATCAGCATACGTAATGAAATTAAAAATTAGAGAAGATGCAGACGCTATAATGCAAATACAATACATAAATCAAATAAGTTTTAGATACAGAGAAAATATTTACGAACTTATACTACAATAAAAAAAAAAAATTTTAACATGAGAATATAAAACGTATCCACTGAAAAGTTTTCCTCATATCATATTATTCCACTTCCTGTAAATAAAACGAAATGAGTAACTACAAAACCATATGTGAATTTCAATGAAAAGAACATACAATATCTCAATACACCTTGCCCCAAAATAGAAGAAGTCGAAAACACCGCCCTACTCCACACTTTTATTGTGTTCGTCACCAAATGTGAAAAAAGAATGATATTTATTTGAACAAATTGTCAATCATTATAAATTATTTGTCAATGAGTGTTTTATAAATACATATATTGAATTCAAAGTATTTTCATTTCAAGGTGTTTAATTCTAAAGCAATATATGTTATACGAAAGTGTTTCAGTAAATAGGTGCGTTAACAAATGCATTGAATGGATTGGAAATCCTCTCTAAGCTATTTCGTATACACAGGTGATAATGATGACAGTGGTTGGGG
The DNA here is from genome assembly GCA_963931995.1 of Phaonia tiefii. Taxonomy (NCBI): domain Eukaryota; kingdom Metazoa; phylum Arthropoda; class Insecta; order Diptera; family Muscidae; genus Phaonia; species Phaonia tiefii. The sequence continues at coordinate 107,294,623 of OZ008368.1, read as the reverse complement.
CTTAAATAGTGGATTTACTATATATTAGGGTGAATGGTGATGATTACAGTGGATGGGGGCTTAATTCTAGGTAGTTGTATTAGGACGGTGATGTAACTTCAGCGAGTTTGGCCGAGAAGTTCGGAGCGCTGAGGCGCTTTTGACGATGCTGCTAGATATGCACCCACCCTGACCAGTACAGACGGCTAACGTACATGAGGTAGCTCTCCAGGAGGAGACAGCTGAGGCAAGCGTCGCAGGACGGATTTAGGCCCGCAGTAAAGTCTTCTGCTAGAATTGTAGAGCCCCAGGTTATATTTTTCGCGATTGCCTGTCTACTACCCGAATTTTTTTGCTACAAACTCGGGAAGAAGAATACAGTGACACCGAACTGCCAGAGAAACCTGCCACGACACCCACCTCAGACTGGGGAGATGCGGACCACCGCTTGGACGATCTTGTAGGTTGTCTGGAGAAGCAAGTCTGAACACCACCAGTGTTCCGAAGTCACACTTCTGTTTAAAAGAGTGGCGTTATTTAGGTTACCTCGTTGGGGGCGGCCAAGTTAAGTCTGATCCAGCGAAGGTTGAGACAATCGTTCAATATAAGTATCCGAAAACTCACAGCCACTGGTAGAAAAGAGAAAAGGAATTTTAACAAAAAAAATGTTCGTCCACAAGTGGAAGCTACAAAGCAGAACCCGGGACGCCGATTAACAGCCCGGACCTACATCAATATTCTCGCTGTACCAACATAGGACCACAGGACTTAGTTGTACAGCCACCTAATAGTACCAGCGTCCGCGACATCCAAGTTGGCAGATCCAGCTGTACAACATTGGCAGCAACGTTAGTAAAGGAGCAGTTACATTTCCAGCCGCAACCTGCACAGAGTAACACATCACAACCGCCCCTGGAAAATTGAAGGTACGTCAGATTTTTGTCATCTATCGGAGAGACGTACTCTCGTCAAGATGTAGACCTGGAGTGGTTGTAGTAGGTAGGGTAGGCTAAATAAATCCTATCTCAAATAAAGTGTAACCAAGGCTTGATGCATTGTGAAAGTGGCATAATAATCCAATTGAAAAATCAAAGCTCATTGTAATAATAAGTAAAAGAAAAGGTCCAAAGTGAGCTGAACGGTAAGAGGGAAAGGTTGCGCCCTAATTCTGTCCAGAACTCCAAAAGCAGTGGACATTTGTCGTGAAAAAGTAAACCCTGCAAGGACACATGTAAAAGTGATAAAAGGAAATATAAGCATCCGTAGTAAGAAATATCAAAACCAGTAAAGGGGCAAAAAATAATTTTGAAACTAGCTAAAACTTATAAAGATGTAAAATGTTGGTTAAGTTAAGTTTCAAATTAACCAAAAATTAATGAATGTAAAATTCAAAAATTAAATTGTCCGAGCGTTTATTAATAATTATATTTTTTCGCTATTTCGCTATACTTTGGATAGCATCGTCAGGAAGATATATTATTAATTGTTTTTCATTTCCAATTAATAACAGTGTGTAATTTTTTAAATCATGGCAAAATAACCATATACGGACACCACTACGTGATAAAAGACCAAAAAAAAAAGACCCTTGTCTCCCAGCTTTGCCCAAAGTTCTCCAGGTTTTTTTTATGGGCCCCCAAAGAAGTGGGGGATCTCAATAAACAACTTTCCTAGGAATGATTCTTAACACCGTTTAGGTAGCCCTTAGATAGACGCAAAAGTGAAAAATTTCCCGAAAATTTTTTAATTTCATTTGTTTTTTTTTTACTTCAACATTGAGATACTATAAAGCCTTCTCCCATAAGTGAAAAGGCATGTTGCAGGTTTCATTGTTATACTATTACTGATTTTATTAATCTTAGTCCTTAGGTGGTATGGGTTGACATTTAGAGTTAGGGTTGTAACAAAGAGTAGTAGCATGGATATTTAGTAATAATGATTCAGTGTTGTAGGGATTAGTAGTCTCAGAAGGGTGACACTACAATACTATGCTATCTATTACAAAAATTATAAAAAAAATTCTCGTATTATGTTTATAATGTTGATGGCCCTGGACTTGCAAATCGCACTCTCTTATGTTGTGGATCCAAATCGTCCGAATCTGACTCTGATTCAGAACTTATGGTGTCCACAAGAACGTTACTTCCAGACTGCCTGAATCATCAGCTTTTTCTTTTTCAGATACTTCATTAACATCATACAGGGTGATCTGGTGATTCCACCAACATACCTGAAATGAATTGGAAAAGAAATCAAAAAAGGAATGCAAAACAATGCATCAATAAAATTGATATTACCTCTGCAAGCAATGCGCCGAGTTTTTTGCTTTTGTACCGTTTTTCCATGGGCATTCTGGTTCTCCTTGGTCATCGGATTCGGTAGGGAGTTGTTTGATAAAATCGTCAAAATGAAAATGAAGAAAATGCAGCTTAATTGTCATCGATGTGCCGATTTTCTCAAAATAATACAGCATTTCTTTCATTCACTCTCTTGATTCCCGTTCCGCGTCTAGATCCCCTCCCAAGGCTCTGGTGCATACACGCTAAAGGTAAATCCATGCCATTGAATGATTATAATCATGAAGCGAAGATTCAAAGTTGCTCTTGAATAGCTTTCTAATGTCAGGGCCATTAAGTACGCCTGTTAAATGAAGACAAAAAATAAAGACAGAAAAGAAAACATTAACAAAGTGAAAATAGTACAATGAGGTGAACAAAAATTCGTTTTAAATTTACTACAATACCTTTTTTAATTTTGTCATCGCTGCGTTTGGGCTATTTACAACGGCCACTTCGATTAATTTTTTAACAATTCCCTATTTTATGTGGAGCGGTGGCAGCAAGATGTCTTGAGTATTGTCTATTAAAGGTGCATTCCTCAGTTTATGTTGTTTCATTTGTTCCTCCATACTTCCTCTTGGTCTCCACGACTTACATTGGTATTGATTCAGATGTGAGCGCGAATCCCAATTACAAAGAAAACAAAAGAATTTTGGAAAGCCGGCCTTATCGATGATCCCTTGCAAAATGTTGATGACCTTCAAATCACAGCAAATCTTCCATTTATTTTCGTAGTATTTGATTTTTTCCATTATATCTTTCAATGTTTCATAGCTTTCTTTTTGATGTTAATACCCATTGCTAGCGGAATGGAAGGTTTTCGGTTCGACACATGCAACAACACTGCTTCCAAGCTTGAAACTGAACCATCAATAAATAATCTCCACTCACTAGCGATGTAGTTCGTTCTCATTTTTACCACCAAAGCTTTTACATCGTTGCAGTAAGCGAACGAATTGTCATCACGGTACGCCGTAGAGTTCACATTACCATGTGTGAGTTTTCTTTGCTTTAAAAACGCTGGCAAAAATAAGGCAAGTCGCTGCGATAGTCCCAATATGGCTACAATGAAATCCATTTCCATTTGTGTTATTAGTTGTGGTCCGTCTCTTCCCTGTTGGGGCTCATAATCGGTATCAAATGGATCTTCATAAGTAACACCACTTGCTCTAGTCATTCCTGTACATTCTGTACTACGACCTGGAGTTGTCGGCCTTGGTGATACAAAATTTTCAGGTGCAAGCACTGGTAGTGTGGCTGTTACAGTTGTTTTATAACTTTTGTTCCTGCCAGCATATCCATTTAGACCACATGTGTAATTTACGCATGCATAGCAACTGGTTTCATCGGGATCACCTGGGAGATTAATCCAGTTTACTGGCTTACAATACTTCATGCTATGTCTGCCTCAACTCAACCATGCCATGAGATTGTTATAACATTGGCGACACACTGAATTAGGTGTGTAATTTTCACCGGTCAAGTCTTCTTCGTCGAAAAACAACTTTTGCAATGTTGTAGAACTATTTTTTCTGATTTGATGACCGCAAACGTAGCAAAATAAATCAATATTTTCACACTGCATATTGAAATTGTCAGTTGCCAATGTTGTGTGCGAATTATGCTGTAGCACTTTCACTGGTTTTACTTTCACTTTTTTACATAACTTTCACCGCTCATCTCTCGTTGACGTCGCTGTGTAATGCCTCGATGTGAGCGTCGTGTCCCTTTTATATTGTGTGCTGCGTCCATTGTGAATTCAATGCAGATATTTGCTTCCAGATAGTTTTTGATAGAAGTTTTTTTGATTTTATATGTTCACAATTTCATCTTTATGACAAGAGCTCCAATGTGTTTCCAAGTATTTGTTTATATTTTGGGTTGTTTTTATGTGAATTCAATGCAGATGTTTGCTTCCAGTTAGTTTTTTGATAGAAGTTTTTTTGATTTTTTATGTTCACAATTTCATCTTTATGACAAGAGCTCCTTACAGGTATTTTTTTATATTTTGGGTTGTTTTTATGTGAATTCTATGCAGATGTTTAGTACCAGGTAGTTTTTTGATAGAAGTTTTTTGATTTTATATGTTCACAATTTCATCTTTATGTAGGGTAGCCAGATTCAAAATGTATAAAAACAGTACAAAGAGTAAAAACAACAGTACAATTCGAAAAAAAAACAGTACATAAGTTTTTTTATTAAAATAAAAGCAAAAACATTTACATTTATTTCAATTCAATATAACATAAAAATATAATAAAAACAGTAAAATTGTTGAGAACATAAAAAATGCATTTCTTGCAACAGGTACAGCATAGGTACATAAATAATTATAACTATATTATATAATTTAAAGTGCGAAAGTTTTTTATACACATTTTTTTATAATTTCAAAACAAAAACATTACAATTTATTTTTCCAACTTTGTAATTTTTAAATAAACTGAAACTTAATATTTGTCGTTTTTTGTACATTTTTTACGATGGTATTTCTTCCATCCTCAGTTTTTAAGAAGTTGTAGAATTCATTACAAGTATATCCGAATTTGTGTTTTATTAACAACTCGCTTTCCAAATTTTCTATTAGACGCCTATTTCTTTCCTTTCTCCAAAACGAAAACATTAGACTTAATATTCTTTCAGTAGCTACATTTGAATGCGGTATGGAAAAAATTACATTGCAAATTTTCTCAAAATTAGGAAAACTGCCACTGTTTAACAAATCTTTCCATTTTTCCTCAACAGGTTTCTCTTTGTCTACAGATTCCGAAAAGATTTTCAGAAAGTCAGTATCTATATATTTGATGGAAAACAATTCTAAAATTTGAGTAAATTTATGGAATGTAAACTTAGAATTTAAATTGAAGGCACTTAAATTCTCGAATTTGTTTTTTGATAAATCGAATCGTTTTTGATGTAATTTGTTATGGAAAATAAAACAGCGTCTGCCCTTTCTTTAAATAAATCTACTTCTCGTAGATTGTCGCAATTACTGCAGACAGTTTCAGCTAAAATGCCATACAATTTTTCGGTTTTCTGTTGCTTAAATTTTTCGGAAAGTTGTTTAATTATTTGAAACATATCGACGACAACCAAGGAGTTTTGCTCCAATTTTTTTATGGAGCATAATAAAGCCGTTCCAATATTGTGAATAAAGCCCAAATAAGCTTCAGAAATTTCAAGTTCAAAAAATTGCCTTAAAAAAGCTGGGCAATCTTCTGATAGAAAATATGATTTGATGGCTTTATAATTCTTACAGTCTCTCTATAGCAGGTGTCAAAGTAAGCCATCATGTTGGTACATGGCTAAGCATTTCACACCATTCTAAGTCGCAAAAGTCATATGTATCTTTCAGATTCGATGTTTTTTTTTGGTCGATGAGCTAAACTCATTATAAATTCTAATAACTATATTTTCGATATCGAATTTCAACAGCTTTAATGCACTTTTGAATGTATTATTAAGTATATGGCACAAACATACAACGCCGATAATATCTGGATTTGATTTGTTCAGTTCCACAAATACGCTTTTCTTGCATCCAAAATTCACATTTGCATTATCTGCGGATAAGCTAGTAACGTTATCTAGGCTTAAGTTACATGAGTTCAATTTTGATTTTAATGAGTTTGCAATGTCAATAGACAATTCTGAGTGTGACTCATAAAAGCTTAATAGGTTTGTGTTTGGAGAAGTATCTAACTACTACTGGAAATGATTTTATATTGCCTTTGTTTCTAAATCTTTAACTAATCTTTCTATAGAACATTTTGCTAGAAGCTTTGATATAATTTTAGAACACTTTGTTCTTCCACAAGTAAAATTGGAAGCCACTTTCGAGTCTGGAAAAAATTGCTTAAAGAGCTTGCTACTACAATCTGCAGAGTGATAGCTGTGGCTGTGCATCACTGTGTGGTATGTAAAAACAGCCTCAGATATAGCGCTACTTTGACGAGTTTCTTCTGCGACTTTACACGTATCTTGGTTTAAAAAACATGTTTCGCACAGGTTTTACAGATTTCATGTGACGCCTTATATCGGTTACTCCGCCATTCGCAATAGAGAAGGATCTCTATATTTATTTTTGCGTCGATTTCCAATTTTTTTCTTTTTACTATTAACTGATGGACAATCTCGAGAAGTTTTTGTGTTTCTCACTGTTCTTTTTGAAGTAAATTTTGTTGAATGCACAAAGTAGCAATATTCATTTTCATGTGGAAAAGATTATGTTGAACACAACTAAACAAAGTGAAGTTCTTTCTGTTACATTCCTATATTACACCAATTTTAACACTTAAAGAAACAAGGAGCTTATTTACAGTGTGTAGAAAAAATAGTACATAATTTATAAAATCAATACTTTTACGTACTGATTTAGATGTTGTGCGAAAAAAGAGCTTATTTACAGTGTGTATAAAAAACAGTACAAAAACAGTACATATTTTATAAAACCAGTACTTTTGCGTACTGATTTAGATGTTGTGAATAAAACTGTACACTCGTAAAAAAACACTACATGTACTGTTAAAACAGTACGTCTGGCAACCCTATCTTTATGACAAGAGGTACAATGTGTTTCCAGGTATTTTCTTTTATATTTTGGGTTGTTTTTATGTGAATTCAATGCAGACGTTTGCTTCCAGGTAGTTGTTTGATAGTTTGGGCACTGGAACTCACCCACCAGCTTGAGAATTTTTATTAGAATGCACTTAATATCAGTGAAGGTACAGTGCACTCACACACTCGGCCTCCTCACTGACAATTATTTACGTTTAAAGGTTTGGAAGTCAACATTTTTTTTTAAGAAATGGCTTATTTTCTTACACTTCAATTGTTTTTAAGCGAAATTTTGGCTCCTAAAAAGTACTTTTGTTTGTATTATACCTTAAAAAAAAGCTTGAAGTGTTGTCTTTTACTGAGTCTAGGAAGAAATAAGTTTACTAGGGCTGTTTTTTGACAAAACCAGATTTTTATTAAAAAAGTGAGGTTAAAATTTTTTGTTTAATTTGCCCCAATGAGTTAATAAAAATTAACATATTTATATACAGATTTATAGCGTTTTTAAAGGTCTTCTCAATTATACCCATCTCAACCAGATCGGATAAGAAATGGGTGAGATATAAGCGATTATATACTCAAGTTATAAAGGCCTATATCTCAAGAAGTTGGATCGGCCTCCTTAAAAAAACTTTCGGGATTTTAATCAGCGCTTTAGGCCAAAGAAACTTGGCGCACTTTTCATAAAGTAAATTTGTTCTTAAAAGCGGAAAATAAAAAAACCCCTTTTTTTGCCGATTTTTCGCTCATTTTTTAAAGTTTTTCGCGATTTTGACCTTGAAGATGAATTTTTTTTTGATTTTATATGTTTACAACTGGTGACAAGAGCTACAACTTTGCCTCAGAGAGTAAATCAAAATTCTGAACGGTTTGCCAGATATGAGCTTGAGAACATGATCACTTTTTTGCAAAAATGACACCGAGCCCGAGTTTTTTGGGGGCCCATAAAAAAAAAACCTGGAGGACTTTGGGCAAAACTGGGAGACAGGGGTCTTTTTTTTTGGTCTTTTATCACGTAGTGGTGTCCGTATATGGTTATATGTTTTCGTGTTGCACTGTGTAATATATCTTCCTGACGAATACAAAACGAAAGGTCGGATAAATCATCACTTATGAATGTAAAATTTTAAAAAACAACTAAGGCTAGAATTAACTAAACATTAAAAAATCAAAAGTTTTGGATAAGCTAATTTTCAAATTAACCTAAAAATCTGGAAAAATAAGTTTTAAAATTAGCTAAAAGTTAATAACACCAAAAGTTTCGGAAAAATTAATTTTAAAATTAATAAATTTAGAATTTTCAAAAAAATAATTTTTATATTAACTAATAAATAAAAAACCTAAGATTTTTGGTAAACTAATTTTAAAATCAACTAAAAGTTAATAAAACCAAAAATTGGAAAAATTTATTCGGAATTAACTAACTTATAAGGAATCTCAAATGTTGAAAAAGGGTCCATTTAAAATGAACTAACAGTTAATCAATATAAAACCAAAGATTTTGGGTAAACTAATTTTAAAATTAATTAAAAGTTAATAAAACCTACATTTTGGAAAATTTAATTTGGAATTAATTAAAAGGTAATGAATTTAAAATTTTGGAAAAATTAATTTTAAAAGTAACTAAAAGTTAGTAAAATTTGAATCTTGGAAAAATTTAATTTAAAATTAACTAACTGTTAATCAATCTAAAATTTTGAAAAGTCAATTTTTAAATTAACTAAAAGTTAGTAAGTCTAAAATTTGGAAATTTTAATTTCAAATTAACTAAAAGATATTCAATCTTAGATTTTGGAAGAATTCATTTTAAAATTAGCTAGAGGTTGATCAAATCATGGGACAATTAATTTTAAAATTAGCGAAAAGTTAGTAAATATAAAATTTTGTAACAATTTATTTTAAGGTTGACGAGAAATTTAAAAAAATCCATAATTTTGGAGAAATTACTTTTGAAATAAATGGGAATTTAAAAATCTAAAACTTCGTAAAAAATATTGTTGAAGTGAATGATAATTTAAAGAGAATCGAAAAATTAGAAAAGTAAAAGGAATTGGAAAGCTGCAATTTTCGGAAGCCAAATTTAAAGTGATGAAAGAAAGATAATAAAAACTTACGCTTTTGAATTTCACACATAACGTAATTTAAAAGTAAGAGGCTAAAGTTTAGTAAATTAAATTTATTGTAATTAAGGAAAGATCGCCAAAGAGGCGTTGGATAAGTAGTAGGTAATTGTAAATAGTGGCGTCTAGAAGCTTTTGGGGACACGCATACTTCATAGTGGGCGGTTTCGAATTGATAAATACTTGCTTTCGGACAGGATGACCTGCGGACGTTAACTTTTCATGACGATAGACATATATACCATTTCATATTGTACTTATTTTTGACTTTATATATATATATCCACCCATCGGAATTGCCTCTAGATAAATAACCCCGTGCGCTGTAAACTAGATCGGTCTAGTGAGATTCGTTGATGGTAACGTAGGCCATCGGAGCCTGAGTAAACTCGGCGCCGCGATGTAAGTGCTCGGGCACAGCAGTCGATTGCGGGTTTTGGGACTTCGTCAGGTTTCATTTCGGGATAAGTCTGAACGGTGCCGCTAGGACAAATGTCAGTGCTTAGGGTAGAGTTTTTGCCCTAGGTTCTCTTCAGAGCCACATAATAGCTTTTAATTCGGTGTTTTCTCGCGGTGGTTTGTCCACTTCTGACGCAACTATTGTTCGGGATTCATTCTTTTCTTTTATTTCGATGGATATCGTGTGTGTGTAAGCCTCAGTATGTATTTACGCTTCGCGTAAATCCCGTTTACGAGCTATTGAATCTTAAACGTGTTGCGACGAGATTGCCTCGGGGTAAGAACATTTTCTTAGGAGACTTGTTGAGTGTCTCGCTTGTGAAGTCTTGTTCCTCCGTCGATGGAAGGGGCAATTACTCCAAGTGGAGAACAAACTTAGGTTTTTGGAAGTTAATTTTTTTGGATTATTAGGGTCAATAGTGAAATGTTTTGTACAATTTTGTTGTCGGACAACAGGTAAGTTCCGATGAGGATTTATTTGTCTAACCGAGTTGCGACGTTTTGCCCGACACATGATTGGTAGGACATACGGTCCCACTTAAGTACGGTTTGTCCGCTAGCGTCATTAGGCCCCCCGTAGGTCCAGGCGAAGGTCTTCCGAGCTAACCGTGTTGCGACGTTTGGTTTAATGCATGAGTGGGAAACTGTTCGCCTTATATTTGTTCTGTGTCTATGCTGAGATTGTAGTCTCTCTTAGCTACTACTCAGTAATGACTAGGCTGAACACGTGGAGAGTCTTCGGGGAAGTCTGGGGAGTCAGTCACGTAAGCGTGTTATTAGACTCATTTCGTATGCCCTCTGTTTGATTTCCAGAATGCCTTTTTAGTACTGGTCGCGGAATGCGTTCGTGGTCTTTATGTGTTCTGAAGAAGTTTTGCGTCATATAATTATAATCGAAGTTACTTGAAGAAACTTACCTTACTTATCATTTACAGGCTTTCAGATTTAACTTTTTTCTTTCGATTCGTTTTTATTTCGGCTTACGTTCGTTAAAATATTTTTCTATTCCGAATACAAGGTTGATGAATGTTTGTATTCGGCTTCGAATTGATGAGTATCGCTTTTGAATTAGCGAAATATTTCTTTGTGGTTTAGCCATTTTCACGTTTTCTTGATTTTACATTTCGATATTTTTTACATTGATGTTTATGCTTAATAATAATCGCTACTTTTCCACTTAAGTGATGTTTGTTTGTTTGCCACTTTTCCTGGTTTTCTCTTAGCTTTTGGTTTTGGTGACTTTTTCGTTGCATATGCTTGAGATAATTTAATTCTTGCTTCGGCGCAAGGCCCCAACACTGTGTAACCCTTTTCCAGTTACTACTTCGCAGTGTAATACTTTTATTATTGATCATGGTTTGTATCTCCATGGGGGGAGTAAACCAAGCTTTTAATTTTTTGTCAATTGAGGGTGTCGGTGTTTATCAGCCATGCCAGTAGGACGTTCGCCACCTGTGGGAAGCGGCGAAGGGACCAATTTGTCCCAAGGCACCTAAGCGGGAACAGCGCAGGTAGCGGATGTGGCTACACCAAACCCGACAGCTGCCGCAGCAGCGACATGAAATTTTGTCGGTCCCGCAGCAGGGATGGGCTCAAGTGGGCACGTTTATCTTCAGGGTACCCAACATCAGTGGGAAATTTTAGGCTCTGTGGAGCAAACAGAATCAATCGAGACCCCTGACTTTAGTGCGCTCATTACACTTGAGGGGGAAGCAGCGCCTCGACGCGTGGCAGACGCCAACCCAACCAGATTTCCAGCATTATCTAGGCCAGGAGCAGAGACCAGGGATAGGCCAGGACCAGGGATGGATGATGAGGCCCTGATATGACGAATTTTACCGGCTATTGTAGCGGCAACTAGGCAGGCAATATTCGTTGGCGGGGCTAACCACCCAGTAGCGAAGGCGATGACGCCACTAGTCGCAGCCCCAGTAGGCCACAAGCCTAACACTTATGATGAAACGTGGCTCCGGCAGCTTGATTTTTGTTTGTGTGTTGCAATGGTAGGTAAGTTTTCACTTCACTTTGCCAACATACGAGAGCTGCGAACGAATTTTTTTAGTGTTTACTCCCATATTAATGTTCACCGGCCTGATATTCTAGCTCTTTGTGAGACCCAGGTGTGTGAGGATTCTGATCCACAGGATTTTCACGTTCCTGGGTATCACGTTCTTTCTCTTTTTGTTTCCCACAGAGGCCTTGTGGTTTATATAAAAAATGGCATAGTGTTTCAGAGTCAGCGTCATTTGGACTCCCAAGATCCGGAATTTAACTCCCTTTGGGTTAAATTTAGGATTGAAACACATGTCCTTCACTTCGGATTTCTTTATAGAAGTCCCAATGCGGAAAGGGAGGCATCCTTTAATGGCTTCGACGCCCTTTCTGACTCCATATCCAAAATTTTGGAGAAATATCCGGACAGTGAAATTGCTGTCGCAGGTGATTTTAATGTCCATAACTCCGCCTGGCTAACCCATTCGAACCATACAACTCCGGAGGGCGAATACGCTGAGCTCTTCGCCGCGCACAACAACCTGGCGCAATTAGTGAATGAACCGACGCACATTCCGTGCGTTCAAGGGCACTACCGTAATTTACTTGACCTATTCTTAACTTCACACCCTGAAAAGTATGAAGTTATCACTCTTGTACCTCTTGGTAATTCGGATCACTGTGTCATTTCGGCATCCTTCTCGTATTCAGCTCTTCGACTCGTTTCAAACTCAGCCCCGAAGCGAACAACTTTTTCCTACGAGAGGGCACGTTGGGCTGAGCTTAACAGTTTTTATCAGCATTTCAACTGGAAGCTTTGCTTTCTAGATAATGACATTGATGCTGCTGCTGAAATGATTGTAAAGATAATTTTAATCGGTATGAAGTCATTCATTCCGACAAAAAACATTTCGGTTAAACCATATAAAAAATGCTGGTTTAACCAGACATGCAAGAATGCTGTCAGATCTAAAGAGGAAGCATTCAGTGAATGGTGTCGAAATAAAAACGTCCACACTGAAATGCTACGCAAGCAGGCAAGATCAGAATGTGCCAAAGTACTTCTACGCGAACAATTTCTTTACGAACAGCGTTTTCGTGCTAATGTCCTCTCTTTCCCTAGGGGAAGTAAGAACTTTTGGTCATTTGCGAGAAGAATAAAGAATAGTTCTTCTTCTATTCCAACTCTTGTCAAAGATGACCACTTATTCACTGAACCGGTTGATAAAGCAAATCTTTTGGCTGAAATGTTTGCAAGGAATTCTTCCTTGCCGGAAAGCAATCAACCACTCCCCGTAGTAGATAACGTATCTGGCTTCATGGCTGAAATATTCTTTCGAACACGAGGAGTTAAAAAGGTTCTCGCGAATCTCGACGTAGGTAAATCCCCGGGTCCGGATGGTATATCAGCACTGGTTCTAAGTAAGTGCTCTTCAACGCTGGCACGCCCACTGCGCAACCTTTTCAATCTTGCATACCGCGCTGGGGTTTACCCGGCGTGTTGGAAGGTAGCCAACGTCCAGCCTATTCCCAAAAAAGGTGATGCAAGTGACCCCGCCAATTACCGCCCAATTGCTATTTGTTCTGCGCTCTCGAAAGTTATGGAGAGCATGGTTAACCACCATCTTGTGAAGTATCTCGAGTCAAATTACCTGCTTAATGATCGACAGTATGGCTTCCGTAAGAGAAGATCTACGGGAGACCTGATGGCGTTCCTCTCGGAACAGTGGAGTCGATCCATCCACCGGCTTGGTGAGAGTAAGGTGGTGGCTCTAGATATTTCCAAGGCCTTCGACAGAGTTTGGCATGAGGCACTTTTGTCGAAGCTGGCTGCTTTTGGTGTTGGTGATAATTTCACTCGATTTATATCGAGTTTTCTCAGAGATCGCACTATAAGAGTTGTTATAGATGGCATATCTTCCGATGAACATAAATTAACGGCAGGGGTACCACAGGGCTCTGTTCTCTCTCCTTCTCTTTTTCTTATTTTCATTGACGATCTCCTGGCTCGGACTGTGAACCAAATCTACTCTTTTGCGGATGACAGTAATCTCTGTCATTCATATTCATTCGACCACAGGCCAAATCTTCAGGAAATTAGTGATAAACGTCAATTAATGAATGAAACACTCAACCGCGATCTCGAGGCCATTGTTGAGTGGGGTCGATTGAATAGAGTAAGTTTTAATGCGGGGAAGACCCAGTGCTGTCTGCTTTCGCACAAGCGGACAGCTGACCCAGTCGTATCGTCATTATCTATGGATGGTATGGATATTGAGGAATCAGACGCTCTTGATGTTCTGGGCATGAAAATACAATGTGATGCTCGCTGGGCAAAACATGTATTTGAAGTGTCGAAAGATGCATCGAAGTGCCTAGGCTTTTTAAAGCGGTGCAAGAAGTACTTCACTCCATCTGATCTCCTTAATATCTACACCACCTACATCAGGCCGCGAATGGAATATAACTCCCATATATGGGCAGGTGCTCCAAAGTCATCTTTGGAGTTGCTGGACCGTGTACAAAGGAGAGCAAAGGTGTTGATAAGGGACAGTAGGGTGTCCAGCTCTATTGCCTCCCTTGAGCATCGGCGTAATGTGGGTTGCGTTACACTGTTCTATCGGTATTTTCACGGTGCGTGTTCCTCGGACATCCGTCAACTTATACCAGATGTGAGGACATTTGGCAGAAGTACGCGGCTTTCAAGGAACTCCCATCCGTTTACTATCTATTGGCCAGTCGATCGCACAACACACTACAGAGAAAATTCGTTCTTCAGTCGTACGGTCCGTATGTGGAATAAACTTCCCGCAAGTGTATTTCCCGCAAATTGTGACATACAGCGATTCAATGCAAATGCAAATAAGCACTACTCCCTCTTTCCTCCCTACTCTACCTAAATTTCCGTCGCCAGCACAATGCATTGCATTTATAGGGGGCATCCCCTGAGTGCTGGTCTTAAAAAAAAAAAAAAAAAAAAAAAAGACGTCCGCCTCCGAAGCCCAGCGTTATACCAACACCATTACGTGTAGGTGGTCATTCGCGACGACGAGAGGCAGAACAGCCGCCAACTTATTCGCGTCCGCAAATCGTTTCGATGCAGGAATTGATGGCCCCGTATGGATTTAGATTGACAAGTAATGTCCAGCAAGTACCTGGAGGGAACTTTTGGCCCTCGCAGGAACCAACCCCACCGCGAGGTATGTCACAGCGAGAGGCATCGCGTAACACCGAGGGTGGGGCACGATTCGATGACTATGTCCCAAGGAGACAAGTTTCAGAATTATGAAAGTGTATTCCAGATTCAGATGCCGATTTTGAGCACGAGACAGCAGCCGCTTGGTCGTTTGAGGAGTATTATAACGCTATCAAGGAGTTGAGAAGCCGGAAACTACCTCCGTATAGGGGAGCATAGCTGGTAGAGATTATGAGAGGAAACCTCAAAGCATCTCCGGCGCAGCTATTGTTCCCGATTCGAGTGGTTAACATCAGCGAGTTTGGCCGAGAAGTTCGGAGGGCTTATATTTTTGGCGATTGCCTGTCTACTACCCGATTTTTTTTGCTACAAACTCGGAAAGAAGAATACAGTGACACCGAACTGCCAGGGAAACCTGCCACGACACCCACCTCAGACTGGGGAGGTGCGGACCACCGCTTGGACGATCTCGCAAGTTGTCCGGAGAAGCAAGTCTGAACACCACCAGTGTTCCGAAGTCACACTTCTGTTTAACAGAGGGGCGTTATTTAGGTTACTTCGTTGCAGGCGGCCAAGTTAAGTCTGATCCAGCGAAGGTTGAGTCGATCGTTCAATATAAGTATCCGAAACCTCACAGCTACTGGTAGAAAAGTGAAAAGGAATTTTAACAAAAAAAAAAAGTTAAAATGTTCGCCGGCAGTCCACAAGTAGCTTCCAAAGACAACTCCGGACGCCGATTAACAATTAATGGCCCGGACGAGAGGCACCTTAGAGAGACCTGAGTAGAAACAAGATTCCCGGTAGCAGCCCCAGGAAAAGTGGTAAGTGTCCGAATTTTTACTATGAGTGACCCGGTGAGGCTGAAATTAATTTTTCTCCGCATCCACCTGGCCGTCTGGCTGTCATCAGCCAAAAATAGGGCGTACACAGGTCGAGAGCCGGCGAGAAGCGTCTGGTCTTCTGCCGCAGCGCTACGTTTTTTCTTCCGCCCAACCCCCTTTTCGGCAAACTAATACAGGCGGGAGAGGGATAGTGTTGGCGTGGGTCGCCAGAAAAGGAAGCCCTCCCGACCGTAAAAGGCCGAGCGCGTTTTACACGCGCATTCAAACTCCTTCTCCATCAATACTATCGCTGTACCAACATCTGCAGACCTCGTTGTACAGCCCATACAAAACCATCCTAATAGTACCAGCATCCGCGACATCCAAGTTGGCAGATCCAGCTGTACTACAATGGCAGCAACGTTAGTCAGGGAGCAGTTTCACCAGCCACCGTTACATCAATTCCAGCCACAACCTGCATAGAGTAACACAGCCCAACCGCCCTTGGAAAATTGAAGGTAAGTCCGATTTTTATAATCTATCGGAGATACGTACTCCCGTCAAGGTGTAGACCTGGAGTGGTTGTAGTAGGTAGGGCAGGCTAAATAAATCCTATCTCAAATAAAGTGTAACCAAGGCTTGATGCTGGGTGAAAGTGGCATAATAATCCAATTGTAAAATAAAAGCTCTTTGTAATAATAAGTAAAAGAAAAGGTCCAAAGTGAGCTGAAAGCTAAGAGGGAAAGGTTGCTCCCTAATTTTGTCCAGAACTCCAAAAGCAGTGGACATGTGTCCCGAAAAAGTAAAACCTGCAAGGAGAAAATTAAAAGTTGTAAAAGGAAATATAAGCATCCGTAGTAAGAAATATCAAAACCAGTAAAGGGGCAAAAATAATTTTGAAACTACCTAAAAGTTACAAAGATGTAAATTGTTAAATAAATAAATAAATGGTTTCCCATTACATCCCATGAAGGGACAGGGGAGAACTTCTCACAATCACTGAGCTGTCCGCTTTCCAGTTTTCACTCACTGATTGGGACCTACAGTTTCACACCGATTCCGAACGGTATTTTGAGAAGCTCTTTCATGGCTATATACACGATAGTGTCGCCGTCACTATGCGAGGTGACCGCCGCCGAAAGAAATTCTAAGGTGGTCAGAGCAGGGTTCGAACCCAGGATCTCATGTACAAGAGCCACGCGCACTAACCATTTCACCACTTGTTGGTTAAGTTAATTTTCAAATTAATTAAAAATTAATGAATCTAAAATTGTAAAAAACAACTAAGGCTAGAATGAACTAAACTTTAAAAAATCTAAAAGTTTGGATGAGCTAATTTTCAAATTAACCTAAAAATCTGGAAAAATTAGTTTTAAAATTAGCTGAAAATTAATAACACCGAAATTTTGGGAAAAATTGATTTTAAAATTAACTAAAGGTTAATAAATTTAGAATTTTGAAAAAATTATTTTAGAATTAACTAATAATTAAAAAACCTACGATTTTATGTAAACTAATTTTAAAATTAACTAAAAGGTAATAAAACAGAAAATTTGGAAACTTTAATTAGGAATTAACACGTTGACTGCCACGGCAATTTTCAGAAAACTGGCCAAAAATGACAATTTGATTTTTTCACATTATATTACTAAAAACTCTATTTCTAGTTCACAGGTATCATCAAAAAGCTAAAAATAACAAGCCTGTGTTAGATAACACGGGCGCATAGGTCAGACGTAGAATACGTTAGTCATTTTGCAATTAAAGTATATGAATTAAATATAATTTTTGATAAATGATTTAAATCTATCTAATATATACGCATACAGCTGATAGCTAGTTATTAAGTTTTTGTAACATAAGTAGGCGTTTGCATGTATTAAAGTTAATTAATTTTAGATAGGATAAGTTATGTGTGATAAGATATTTTATGTATGTACAGTATAATTTTTAGTAAAATAAGACAACAACAAAACTACCAAAATGATGGCGATAACCCAAATAAGTTTGGAAACCACTGATCTAAACGATTGGAATAGTTTTGAACAAGATTTATTGATTTATTTTTTAGTTTGTGTGCTCGAAGACTGTATGCCATATGTTTAAGGATGAAACTATAGCTAGTTTAACGTATTACATTATAGCGACATCTTCATTTGAAGTACAGCTACAGCAATACATTTTATGATATGGCAGCACAATAGATTAGCTGCTTTCCAACAATGTATTCACAGAAATGTGTTTAGGAAAAACGCCATTGATATAGTGAGCGTATACATCGCCAATCCTTTGTATTAATGTACATACACACGCATTTATACGCTGCTCGCAGAAGTAAACAAACGACAGCAAAGATCTGTAAACTTTCAAGCACACACAAGTGTCCACGCTCCCCTCCCTTCATTTTATGTTCCCTCAAAACGAACTAATAACCGACCGATCCAACAAAACGAAATGTACACACACACACATTTACACGCTGCTCGATAAATAAACAAAGCACAGCAAAGCCAAAATCATTTGATTTCACAACAACAACAAAAACAACAGCGGCATTTACAAACCAACAACAACAGCGGCATGTACAAAAAAAGTCTAAAATATCATGCTCTTAAATATTTATTTCCTTAACTACATAAAACTTTTATATATAGACATATAATTTTTTTAATGTAATTCGAAACAAAACATATTACCAAAACTGAGTAACATATAAAAATTGCTAAAATATGTTTTAATATTTAAGTAAAAGTGGGTGAAAGTTGACAAACGTTTTCTCAAAATTTTGTGCTCCAGATCAACACCCCTACCTTACCGTATAACGTATTCTACGTTAAAATTATGTTTTTTATGAGAAAAAGAACCTACGAATTATCTCGTAGTTGGCGTCTGTAACAGAAATCGCTACGCAGAAACCAACTACGAGTTATTTCGTGCGAATTATCTCGTAGTTGGCTTCTGTAACAGAAATCTCTACGCAGAAGCAAAACGCGTTACTTCTGTCCAGCCTGTGAAGAGAAGCCAGCCCTTTGTGTGGCAAATTGTTTTAAAAACTTCCACAAGCAATGAAATATTACTTTATTTCTTGTATATGAGTTAATTTTTCCATTATATTGAATGAATTTTTTCATTATATTTTTTTTTGTTTTAATAAATGTTTAGTTCACGCAAGCCAACATTGACTTTTTGTTCTTTTCCCAGAAGCCATTTATCGATACTAGCACTGATATAATACGGTTTTATTCGTAGCTACACAACAATGACAGGTTTAGTGAGTACGTTGGCACCCTAGAGGGGAACGCAATCTACGAGTTATCTTGTAGCTGGCAGTCAACGTGTTAACTAACTTATAAGGAATCTCAAATTGTGAAAAGGGTCAATTTAAAATCAACTAATAGTTAATCGATCTAAAACCAAAGACTTTGGGTAAACTAATTTTAAAATTCATTAAAAGTTAATAAAACCTAAATTTTGGAAAATTTAATTTGGAATTAACTAAAAGGTAATGAATTTAAAATTTTGGAAAAATTAATTTTAAAAGTTAGTAAAATTTAAATCTTGGAAATATTTAATTTTAAATAAATGTTAATCAATCCAAAATTTTGAAAAATCTATTTTGAAATTAACTAAAAGTTAGTAAGTCTAAAATTTTGGAAATTTTAATTTCAAATTAACTAAAAGATAATCAATCTAAGATTTTGGAAGAATTAATTTTAAAATTAGATAGAGGTTGACAAATCTAAAATTTTCGAATAATTAATCTAAAATTGTCCTAAAAGCTAATGAGTCTAAAATTATGGGACAATTAGTTTTAAAATTACCGAAAATTTAGTAAATATAAAACTTTGTAACAATTTATTTTAAGGTTAACGAGAAAGTTAAAGAAAATCCACAATTTTGGAGAAATTACTTTTGAAATAAATGGGAATTTAAAAATCTAAAATTTCGTAAAACATATTGTTGAAGTGAATGATAATTTAAAGAGGATCGAAAAATTAGTAAAGTAAAAAGAATTGGAAACCTGAAATTTTCGAAAGTCAAATTTAAATTGATGAAGGAAAGATAATAAAAAACTTAAGCATTTGAATTTCAAACATAACGTAATCTAAAAGTAAGAGGCAAAAGTTTAGAAAATTAACTTTATTGTAATAAAAGAAAGATCGCCAAAGAGGCGTAGGATAAGTAGTAGGTAATAGTGGCGTCTGGAGGCTTTTTGGGACACGCATAGTCCATAGTGGGCGGTTTCGAATTGATAAATACTTGCTTTCGGACAGGATGACCTGCGGACGTTAACTTTTCATGACGATAGACATATATACCATTTCATATTGTACTTGTTTTTGATTTCATATATGTATATATATCCACTAGGGCGGGTCAAATTGTATGGAATCTCGAAGAAAATTCAGAATTTATTAGTTAAAAGTTCAGTTTAGGCTATTTTTCGACAAATAATTCCTAATATCTCTACTCAAAATAAAACAAATATTGGTATCAAACAGATTCTAAAAGGTGATAAATATACCTATCAAACAAGCCCAGATTGAGGAATCTACTATAATTTTATCCGATTTTATGACGTATTTAATTAAATTATTCTATGTAAATATGGAAAAATATCTATTTTGAAATTTTGTGGGGCTCCAAAGCCGACTTAGAGCTATGGTCTCTTGAGCAAAATTTCTCAAAATCACCTATAGATTACGATTTTGCTATACGCTTCATCAACAAAAAAAATTAACCCATCCTAATATCCACCCTTGCGAATTGCCTCTGGATACATAACCTCTTTCGAATTACTGGTTAGATTAATAAAAGATAGTTTTTATTCTTTATTGTTTGTACTTTTATTTAGTGCTTAGGCACTCATGGACAAATTCTAACTCAGTTCCTGTTGTAAAATGACTTACTATATATAATCTAAATCTGCTAACTTCGATTTTGCCTTCGACAAGTAAAAACGGGGCAAAATCGAATAAATATGAAAATTGAAATTTATTTAAAACATATGCTGTCTCAATTGTATTTTCTTAGTTTATTACCCTCTTGAAACTGTTGACTTCGATTTTGCCTTCGACAAATACAAACGGGGCAAAATCGAACAAAAATGAAAATTAAAATTTATTTAAAACATATGCTGACTTTACTGCATTTTCTTAGTTTATTACAATCTTGAAACTGCAGTGCAGTCGTCGGCCTGGAGTGTGGATTCGTATTGCGAGAAGACCGAAATTAGGGTATCACGTGACAATGAGTAACACATGGGTTTATTTGTAAATAGTGCCGAAAATAATAAAAGGAAAAGGTTGTTCATACTTGGTCATTCATGAAATTGGAGAATGCCACATTTATAAATGAAAATTATGCGTTTGTCGTAAACGCAGAATTTTGATTGTACAATTTATTCTCTGAAGTTAATTTCGAGAGATTGTGTTTGTGGTGGTGTAGGCGATGCCGACATAACGCCTCCTTCCTTTGATTGAAAATTCTCCTGAATTTTCAGTTTGATTTTTGAAAATTTCTTATATACTATTATGATTATAATGATTGTTGCAATGATTAAAGTCAGAATAACAATACAATAAATAAATAAATAAATAATAAATAAACAAATATTAAAATTATAATGAATTGTTTTGTGAACCTTTAATTATTCTATTTTCTTTACATTATCTATGTTGGCTAAAACTATTTCATCAAAAGACAGTGTTGTAGTATTATTATTAGAAATAAAATTTGGGGATTTTACAAAATTATCTTCGAATTTTTTGGCATAATTTTTTAGTACAATATTGTTTATTTTTCGCAATCATTAAAAGTTAATAAAAAATTGTTTTTCAGTGTCATTTCTCTATTGTCGCAATTGCTTTGTAATTTTGTATTTTCTGCATTTTTTATTAATATTAAGCCAGGTTCGATTTTAATTACTTCTTCTTTTTCATTTCTGATTTTTTACACATGTTTCATTCGTAAAAATACATATATTGGATCTTTTTAGGGAGTTAACATTATTGTTGTTGTCATATTGATAAGAACTATTTTGGTAATATACAATTTGTTGTGTTTTAAATGTAAGTTCAAGGTTATTATCGTTTCCTAAAGGTGTAATATATGATCTCTGTGTTATTATTGTATTATTGGGTACTTTAAGTATACACAGCATTTGATTTTCTTTATATTTTGCTATTGCCAGTTGCGTTTTGGAGCTTAAAGAAATCTATGTTAAGAGATTCGATTTCTTCTGTTGTGAACATGTTGCTAAGTCCCCTTTTCCACTAGCAAATATTTCTTTGCAAATTCTTGAGTTTGTAGGCGAGAGGGGTGGGAGTAAGAAAAACAAATCTTTGTCAGTTCAGTATTTGCTGTTCTCGCAAATTCTGCATTGTTCTTTTCGCTGAAACAAATTTATTTCACATATGGTTTTTAACCCATTCGTTTTTACTGACACAGTCGGTTTTTGTTTACAAATCTGTTTGTTGTAGTGATTGTTTGAAGTAAACAAATTAAATTTAATTAATAAATTACCATTTTTACACCACTAGCAAATATTTCTTTGCAAATTCTTGAGTTTGTGGGCGAGAGGGGTGGGAGGAAGAAAAACAAATCTTTGTCAGTTCAGTATTTGCTGTTCAAGCAAATTCTGCTTTGTTCTTTTCGCTGAAACAAATTTATTTGACATATGGTTTTTAACCCATTCGTTTTTACTGACACAGCCGGTTTTTGTTTACAAATCTGTGTTGTAGTGATTGTTTGAAGTAAACAAATGAAATTTAATTAATAAATTACCATTTTTACACCGATTTTAAATTATTTATACACCTCTTAGGAAAATTGTTTAAAATATAAACAGTTTTGACGTTCCTTTCGTTCTTTTGTATTTTAATTCTCAAAATTTGGCAAAGAAAAATTTGTGAGTGGAAAAGCATTCGAAAATACCACAAGAGAAAAGACAAAATTTGGCAAAGAAATATTTGCCAGTGGAAAAGAGGACTAACCATCATATTATTGTTTGCTGCTATGATATTATTTTGAATATGTTCTATTTGGGCTGATAGTGATTTTATTTTTAGCATCGTGTCTACATATAGGATATGGGAAATTAGTCGGGAATTGTTCTGGTTTACCTTATCAAATTTTTCTAAGATTCTGGCCCTGTCTGTTTCTATAGTTTTTGTTAAAGTTCTTATGGTTTCGTTAAAATGATTGTTTATGTGAATATTATTATTGGACCCTTCAATAATGTTATGGTTATTTTCTTCTATAACCTGAATGTGGTTTTCTGTATTTTTTCTATCTTCATCATCCATAGTACCAGCTATCCATTTAAGGCCTGATCCCAGGATGTTGGCTAGTCCCCTTTTTTTCTGTTAATCTGAATCGTGTGGAGTTTAGTTTTAACTTTCTGAAGTTCTGATAGTAGGAATCGTATATTTTCGATTACAGCTAGTTCATTTATAAGAATTTTAATATTTTCGAGAGAGTTTTTGATTTCATTCAGGTTAATTATATGTAAGATTGTTGTGTAGTCAAGAATAAGTTGGGCGTCGTTTAATTGTATCTCAGTATACATTGCTGTTAGTGTTGATCGGTTGGACTGTTAGGGCTGCCATCGTTATTGGAAGGATCATCAGGAATGTCAAGAGTATCGATGTCCAGTTTACCTATAAATTTATTTTTTCTTTTAAAATTGTTGGGGTGAACATTTTCAAGATTAATTTTTCGATATCTGGGTTCGTATTTATGCCTAAGTGCTTTGTAGTTTTTCGCATAACTTTCTTCGTTGTCAACATCAACTATTTCTCTTTTTTCGTTGAGTCTATGAATTATTTTGTTTTTAGCGTTAGATAGTTGTTCGAAAATTTATTGTTTGTCCACCCGATTTCCTACTACATCCATGGGTTTTGATTTTGTTGTGGAATGAATCGATTTGTTATACCATTCAATACATTGGGAGATGCGTTCTTTTACAGAAAGAGGTGAGTTTTGAGCTTCAAGGGTTCTGAATTTTTCTGAAATTGAGCTGTGTAGTCTTTCGACATCAGCATTGCCTGTATGATTATTGGGTTTGGTAAAATGGACTTCTATATTTTCATTCCGTAAAAAGTCTTTGACATTGATTGAGTTGAATTCGTTATCGGTGATTATTTTCTTTGGCTTGCCCCTTATTGAGAAAAATAGCCTAATTTTTTCGACTATTGTGATACTATTTCTGTCTTCTAGGTAAAGAGCTATGTATGTGGAAAATTTATCGATGAATGTGATGAAGCTGTGTTTTTTGTTTGTGTAAACATCCACGTGTATGATTTCGTTGATGTCTGAGGGTGTTTCGGAGCATTTGAGCACTGGTTTCAGAGGTTTTCTGTCGTATTTAGACCTATTACATACATACGTCGCAGTGATTGATGTATTTTTGAATAAAATGTTTGAGGTTATTGTAGTATATTTTTGTTTTGAGGCCTTCGTAGTTTTCTACAATTCCTGCATGTCCTGTCTTGTATTTATGGTATCTCCCTATCTGTTTATATAGGTCGTTGTTGTTGCGGTGCAAAATATTGCGGTACCATATAGCATCATGTTGACATATAGCATCATGTTGACATATAGCATCATGTGAATTTCCCTAGCTGATTATTGTGTACCTCGTTAATATTTAAGTTTGTTCATGTTATTTACTTGACGTTTTTTTGTATGTGAGTTTGTAGAGTATCGTATGGCCAGTGTTTTGTTTATTATTGTGTTTGTAGTTATTGTTTTTGTATTATATGTTAAACGGTCATTTCCGCCTTGGTTCATCGAACCAATGTGTATTCAAGTTGCATTTTTGCTACGGTGACTGTTTTCCAACGCTAGTATATTATGCCAGTGGTTGGGAATAGCGACTAAGCATAATTCAAAAGAATCACTTTTGGTTTTCGCGTAGGTCATGGTTAACGTTTTCTACGTGGAATGGGGGAATGGAAATGGAGCATGTCAATATTAAGTATGATAAGAATTTAGGTAATAAGTTGGTATAAATAAAGTGGCACACCAAAAGTGTGTCAGCAGACGGCAGACAGAAGTCAAAAGTCTGAAGCTGTGAAATCTTAAGAGAAGAGATTTTCTTTTATCTGAAATAGGTAAGTTGCCCATGTTTTTATCCAACTTGGAAATAAGTGCCGTTTGGGCACTGTTGGTTAAAAGTGCATGCCTGCACTGGAATCTAGGTAACCGTCTGATGTTGTTAATTAGAAAGATCACTCATGGTTATTACACTCGTCTCGTTACCCACGCACGCACAATGACTCAGAAATCTTCACACTTTATATCACAATCACCAAAATCGCGATCACTGATTCGATTCGAACAGTTTAAAATTTCCAAAATTTGATAAAAAATAAATAAATAAAAGAAAAGCAACTAAAAAAGATAAAACCGATGAAATTCCCAGGTTTCGGCACCAATAAAATGTTGAGAAATATTTCCATTGTTTAATAACGATTTCAAAGATATGAAAAGAAAAGTGTTTCTTAAACAAGGGTTGCACAGAAGTTTATTTCACTGTAATAATTTACAAAAGATTGGCTTGAATACTTATCCGAAGATTTGTGTTGTTCACTCGACAGTCAAAAGATGAGAGAGCGATTCAACTTAAAATTCTGATAAGAACGATAATGATGGTATAATACAGTACATAAAAACCTACCTAATACGCACATAACAAATATTCGCATTACATTGCAAACAGCTGTTTGGCATAGAACAAATAAATCAAACTCGTATGAAGTCATTGACTACATAGCCAACTCAGCATCACCATCGCGCAGAACAATCATATGTATGTATATCGATGCCAATGTAAGCGAGGCTTAGGTATTGGCAACGACCAAACGCATGTATGTACGAATGAAAGTGTGCGTACTCATTTGCTTGTTCCCTCTTCTTTGCTCCCAGATAGTTAGATACATATGTATGTATGAACATTGAAATGGCTACACAGCTATAACATCAAACTGGGTTGCAAATCACACGCAACCGATGTAACTCACAAGCAACCAAAAATAACCAAACGATGGTTCTGGACCAGAGGGGTGATTAGAGACGTACAAGCAAATGAGTATAGACAAGCAGATAGTGGTTGTTACAGTACTGATAATAACTATAAGATCACTTAAATATTTCTATTACATTTAGTAACCTGTATATAAATTCATTATGTTGATGACGTAGGTTGTGATGAAGAAATGCATATTTCCGTCAACATTATGTGTTCTGAAGAAGTTTTGCGTCATATAATTATAATCGAAGGTACTTGAAGAAACTTACCTTGATATACCCCTACTTATCATTAGTTTACCGTACAGGTTTTGAAATTTAAACTTTCTTTGGATTCGTTTTTATTTCGGCTTACGTACGTTAAAATACTTTTCTATTCCGAATACAAGGTTGATGAATTTACTAGTGTGAAGTTAGCCCACCGTCGAAATATGTGGGTTACGATGGTGGGCTAACTTCACGCTCGTTTTTCACATAGAGCAAGAACGTCAGGCCGATGAATATTAATGTGGGAGTACACACCGAAAAAATTCGTTCTCAACCCACGTATGTATATTACCATAATGAATAACAAACTTACACACCATTGCGACATACAAACACACAGAACAAATTCACAGCAGTAAACAAACACAAACAATGAGGCCCCCGCCTTCCCGCTGATATCAACACAATGCTTAGTGTTGTGCCTTAAGCGCTGAGCAGCAACGAGAAGACGAAGAAAACACAGTCTATGCTGTACTGTTGAGGAGAGGGAGAGGGGGACAACAAATGCACCACACAGAGAGGGGCATAAAAGCCTGGTTGATGTCAACAGCATTAGTTGATGTTGTTATTGGTGTTATTGTCTTTTGGACGTTTGTTGGTGTTATTTGTGATTATTTTTTATTTCGTTGTTTTCAGTTTATTTTTCTTTCCGGTTTATTTATTTATTTTGGTTTATTTATGTATTTAAATGTTTTTATTTAGTTTTGGTCGCGGACTGGGCACTAAACATAGAAGTAGACGGACTGGGCACTAAACGTAGCAGTAGACACTATTGAACGCGGAGTTAAACAGAAACACACATGTACGGGACGGCAGACAGACACAGGTTGTTTAGTTCGGTCATAGAATGACGATGACCGATATATACCAAGGCAACCATAATCCGTTGTGTAAGATGGGACCGATTCGCCACCCATGGTATAAATTGCTTTTTTTTAAATATTTATCGTGACCCTACTAACATTTAAAACGAGGGAGAAACTCTGAAATTATGTGGCAAAGGCTAGCGACTTAAGCTACTTTGCGTTACGATCAAACTATAACTTGAATGAACAAAGACGACATAATAGTGTTAGTTTAGCTCTTTTATGGAACTTCTTCACCTCGGAAACGTTTTGTGAGACATCCGAACATGCTCCACCCACAACACCAATGGCTATTTAATTTCATTTAAATATTCGCTGCCATACGTCGTATTTCGGCGTGAATGTGGCGGAGAACATTAAATTTTGTTTTACGGTGCTCATTGTTGGGTGGTTCATAATTTTCGCAACATCCCTTTTGAATCCCATATCAAGCATACGGTCTGCTTCATAGAGTACCAAAAACCCTGTATCTTCCAACGAGATGAAACGCTTCTCTACGAAGTCCAACAAGCGCCCGGGTGTAGCAATCAAAATATGACTACCACCTTTATTCATATTCTCGCCCTTATATTTGGACGACGTACCACCGAACACTATACGTATGTTTAAATACGAGCACAAGGGAAATTTGCGGGCTTCATTAAAAATTTGTATGGCCAACTCGCGTGTTGGTGAGACAATCAGTCCTTGAAGTTTGCCAGTGTTAAAAACTACAAGTAATATATTTGGCGATACAAATTTATCTCAATTATACTACCGTTGGTATCCTTCCCTTTTCACTCAAATAATTAATAATGAATCAGAATTGTCCCCATTTAGCAATTGTTCTATTTGTAAGGGGTAATTTTTTCTTTTTCCTTTTTTCCTTTCTTCATTATTTTATATTTTTGTGTCACTTTTAGTCTCAAATGAGTTTGAATTCTATAACGGCTTGAAATTTGTACGGCCAAGTAATACTTTGTACGGCCAAGTAATACACTGTTGACTGCCTTACGCCCATTGTAACTACATGAGCTCTATGATTTGTTTCTGTCTTTGGCGGGATAACGAACGTCAAAGCATGGACATTTTCGGATGAATAGTTCCATGGGAACGCCTCGATAGTATTTACTTTCTTCGGAATTAAATACTATCGAGGTGGTGCGGAACATTGAGCACGGAATTAAGCATTGAAGAGGGAAAAACGGATAGATTTTATGAAATCTTAAAAGATTTCTAGTAAGGAAAATATGTGCGAAATATGCGTGACAAATGAGTGCTTAAAGACACCATTTATTTTATTCGCCTAATGTTTAAATGAACATTAGCTAATGACAGTTATTCCAATTATTGTTAAAGGATATTTGAATTAGAGGAAATAGGACAATTACTACCAAGGCTTGAAAAAGTAGCCGGCAGTAGGAAGATTTCCTTGATGCAGGGAGGTATTAAAATCAAACATGTTGGAGGAAAATAGCGAATGAAAGATCAACCATATGAACATGGATATGGGCCCAAGAGTTGATGAGTAAAAGTTATCGGTGACGATTGAAAACTAAATTCCTGGAGAAGATGAAGATGAAAATGAAGATAAGGATGATGAATATAATACCATCTGAATCTATCTGTGACTCAATGTCGAAAGGTAAAGGAAAAATTTATCTCCTGAACCGTCATATCCCTACTATAACTTGTGATTGCTTTTGGAACCCGCCAATGTCTCTAAACCTAGATAAACGTTAATGTCACTAAATATCGATAAACGTCAATGTCTCTAAACCTCGATAAACGTCAATGTCTCTAAACGGAAATTTTTCGTGAAAGCTAAAGGCGCAATGACTTCGTCAGTGATTCTCGCCATCAAATTTATTCTGTATCAATAGAATCAAATTTATTCCATCAAATTATTCTATTTATTCTATATAGAATTCTAGACTATTTACTATTATATTTATTTCCTAGGGGCCCTCAAACTTTTGTATTTTTAACTATAAGTTTATTTTTATTTAATAGTCTATAATTATATACATATTTATTGTGTGTACTTAATAGCTATTTTATATCTATTCATTTACAAGATTGATTAAATGGAAAAAATAGGTAAAATAAGCCTAAATTTACAGTATAAGAATTATATAAATTTATTCTTAACACATGGGAAAGTGTAGTGGAAACATAAGTCGACCAGACTGTGGCTGTACTTACCGCCAGCAATCGCTACACGCGCATTGCATAATTGTGCTGACTCAGTGGGAAATGGAACTGTTTAGCATTTCCACATTCCAATCCCACAGTCCGATCGACTCGTGTAACCGGACCCCTTGCGCATGCACTCATATGTGTATGTATGTGTGCGCAAGCAGATTAGGATAATCTGAATTATGATAATGAAAATAAATAAAGAGCAGTTGCTCAAGAAACGTAGAATGGCCAATTCTTTTAAATTACACTAAATAACGCAACTCTTTAAAACAAAAGTGTGACTTCTGAACATTGGTGGTCAGACTTGCTTGCTTACAAGATCGTGCAAGCGGTGCTCCGCACCTCCCCAGTCTGAGGTCGGTATATCGGCAGGTTTACCTGGCAGCTCAGTGTCACTGTATTCTGCTTCCCGCATTTGTAGCAAAAAATTCGGTTAGTAGATTTGCAATCTCGGAAAATATGACCTGGGCCTTTGCAGTACCAGCAGATGACTGTGCTGGGGCCCCCAATGCGTCCACTTGTCCAGCGACACTTGCATCAGCTGCCTCCTCCTGGAGTGCTACCTCATGTACCTTAGACGTCTGTACTGGCCACGGTGGGTGCATCCGTCGCTGCATCGACAAAAGCACCTCAGCCCTCCGAACTTCTCTGCTAAACTCGTTGAGGCTATCCACTCGAATCGGGAACAACAGCTGCGCCAGGGAAGCTTTGAGGGCTCCTCTCATAATCTCTACTAGCTACGCTTCCCTATACGGAGGTTGGTGCTGGTTTCTCAACTTTTTAATAGCCTTATAATACCGCCCAAACGACTCATGCGGTTGGTGTCTCCTGCTCAAAATCTGCATCTGGGTCTGGAGGCTGCCGGAACCACGTTTCATCAAAAGTGTTAGGCTGGTAGCCTACTGGGGCTGTGCCTGAGCTGTCCCTGCAAGGGTGCCTTGGGACAAATTGGTGCCTTCGCCGTCTCCTACACGTGGCGAACGTCCTACTGGCATGGCTGATAAACACCGACGCCCTCAATTGACTACAAATTAAAAGCTTGTTTTTCTTTCCCCATGGAGATACCAACCATGATCAATAATAAAAGTATTACACCGCTAAGTAGTAACTCGAAAAGAGTTACACGGTGTTGGGGCCTTAAGCCAAGGCAAGAGTTAAATTATTTCAAATATAGGCAACGAAAAAGTCAGCAAAGTAATACCAAAATCTAATAGAAAAGAAGGGAAAGTGGCAACCAACAAAACAAAACTTAAGTGGGAAAGCAGAAATTATTATTAAGTATAAATATCAATGTAAAAATTATCAAAATATAAAATCAAGAAAACATCAAAATGGCTAAACCACAAAGAAAGATTTCGCTAAATCAAAAGCGATACTCATCAATTCGAAGCCGAATACAAAAATTCATACCGAAGTGAAGTTGGCCCATCATGGCTGGCCCACTTTTCTGTACAACGTTAAAATAGACCAAATCGATTGGAAAAGTTCTAACGTCAATTCTAGATACGTTATTCAGGATATTATGTGTAATCTAAAATTCAGGACATTGCTATGTGAAGAGATCCTTAAAAAGGATGAAATTTAACATTTTTAATGTATGTTTCACAAAAAGTTCACTAAGATAAAGATAAAAATTTTTTAATTTCTTTATATGGTTTTACTATTACTAGAAAATTTAGAAATAAAAACTCAAGGACTATGAAACAAGACAAAAAAATAAATAAATAAATAGTTTCCCATTACATCCCATAAAGGGACTGGGGAGAACTTCTCACAATCACTGAGCTGTGCGCTTTCCAGTTTTCACTCACTGATTGGGACCTACAGTTTTACACCGATTCCGAACGGTATTTTGAGAAGCTTTTTCATGGCTAGATACTCGATAGTGTCGCCGTCACTATGCGAGGTGACCGCCGCCGAAAGAAAATTTGAAGGTGGTCAGAGCCGGGTTCGAACCCAGGATCTCATGTACAAGAGCCGCGCACACTAACCATTGCACCACCGACAAGCTCCTTAAAATCGGTGAAAACTAATTGCCGCTGTATATGTATATGAAAATTTCTCAGAATATTTAAAACAAAAATTGGAAAATTTTCAATCCTAATATTCACGTACGCTGTTGAAAGTACGAAGCAGAAATTTCATAAAAACCGTCAAGGACATATAAACGGGACTAGGTGCTTAAAATCGAAGAAAACCAATATCCTCCAAATATATGAAACTTCTCAGAAAATTAAAAAAAATTTGGAAAATTTTCACACTTTAATATTCTATTTAATATTCTGATGATGATTCATTGAAAAAGGTCTAGGTCCTTAAAATCGAAGAAAACTAATATCCTCCCTATGTATGAAAGTTATCAGAAAATTAAAACAAGTTACGAAAATTTTCACATTTTAATATTCTGATATGTTGTTGCAAATACCAAGTAGAAATTTTATACAAAATTTCAAGGACATTGAAAAAGGTCTATGTCCTTAAAATCGAAGAAAACCAATATCCTCAAAATATATGAAATTTCTCAGAAAATTAAAAAATGTTTGGAAAATTTTCTCACTTTAATATTCTGATATGTTGTTGCCCTTACCAAGTAGAAATTTTATAAAAAATTTCAAGGACATTGAAACAGGTCTAGGTCCTTAAAATCGAAGAAACCAATATCCTCCATGAACAAGCTAACTGCGGCTTATCTTAAGGGTAGATGAGTGGACTGTATGGAAATGTAACTTTTAGGGATTTATACGAATTCTCCGCAGAGAGATCGTATGTGACGATTGCGTGTAAAAGAGGAAGAAAGTTACAGAGAAGAATTAGCGTTAGGGTTTAAATGAGAGAGAGCACCAATGAAAGAATATTACCTTCGTTAGAGATGTAGCTGATGATAAGTTGGTTGCGAGGAGTAACAACACGGTGCGGGTTTAAAAACGTTATAATATTCCGTGTATTTAAACAAATATTCAAGTAGGTTTTAAAGACAGGTTAAAATTCAGTTTTAAGATTTAGATATAAGTAATTTTAAGGGGTTCAACTCAAAGTTTAGTTTTAACTATAAACTGTTGAAGTGTACGGTGGAAAAGCAACTGAACAAAAATGGGCTTCGCGCACTTAGCACGACATTTGCTTACGCATAAAGCTTACAACTAGTAATTCAGCATACTTACAACTAGTAATTCAGTCACAATAGCTGACGTACTGTACTTACACACTAGCTTATATCTAACAGTGGGTACTTAATACTAAGTCTAAACGATTGGCGTTTAGACATGCTCCCGGCTCAAATTCAGCATCTGGATGTTTTGGCTGAGGTAGAGGCGCACAATACGGTGGCTAATGAGCGAATGGCCTCCGATATGATTGTTTGATCGGGCGTGATAACTCGAGTCTTCTTTGGGGGCTGGTGCTTTCGCTGGGGCTGTCTTCTCTTATTTACCCTAGACGTTGCTGGTTCTGGCTGTCTTCTCTTATCCACCCTTGACGTTGCTGGCCCTCTAACCCGCGGATGTTCTGGGTGCAATAGGGTATGATGGTAGCGCTTGCACTTTCGGCAGGTATCCGCTGACTGACAATAACGCGCGGTGTGGCTCTTGGCAAGGCAATTCACGCAGTAGTTGCATCGTCGTATGGTCGAATTCCTTTCTTTGGCGGTCATTTTTAAGAATTTTCGGCAGAACCTGATGGAATGGAAATGGTTGCACAACTCGCACTTGTATGTATCCGAATCGCGCCGACTTCTCCGCCTGACAATGGTAAGCTCGCGGTGATGTTGTCTTGTAGGTCTATATGGAAAACATGCGAACAAATAAAATAAAGAGGTTAATGTTGATCTAATGAGTATGCTGAAGGAATGAGATGAGATATTATGATTCAGTAGTATAATTTTCTTGTTGATGTGGCAAGTAACATAACTTTACTATAGGTCGTTTTATAACTCCGCTAGCAACTCTAACGTCTGCTATGCGAACCTTACTATCTGAACCTTTGTGGACATTTTCAATGCGTCCTAAACGCCATTCGTTTGGGGGTAAAAGATCGTCCATTACCACAACTAAGTCGCCAATTTTAACATTTGGCGTGGAATTCTTCCATTTGTATCGCTTTTGAAGGGATTTGAGATACTCTTCCTTCCATTTTATTGCGAATTGATGGTGCATTGCCTTGAGTTTTATCCAGCGATTACTGGATGACAAGTTAGCAGAATCGACTTCTGGCATTGCCATAATGGGAGCACCTCTTAGAAAGTGACCTGGAGTTAGGGCTGTCAAATCCGTTGGGTCTTCCGAGACTGCGGAGATTGGGCGGGAGTTCAAAACTCCCTCTATCCGCGCAAGAATCGTTGCGATTTCCTCGTAAGTGAATTTGTGCGAACAAGAGATTCTCTTAAAATGAAATTTGAAGCTCTTAACGGCAGCTTCCCATAGACCGCCCATGTGTGGAGCATGGGGTGGGATGAAATTCCATTCAAACCCGTGTGTTGCATATTTCTCGGCAAGCTCACTCGATGCGGACTTTAAGAATTTATTAAATTCTCTGAATAAGGATCTACTAGCTCCTACGAAGTTCCGGCCGTTATCGGATAATACCCGACGGGGGAGTCCCCGCCTACCAACAAACCGTAAAAATGTTGCCAAGAATTTTTCCGAAGATAGGTCTGAGCAGACCTCTAAGTGGATGGCCTTCGTTGAAAAGCATACGAATACGCATACGTAGCCTTTTATTAGTGGAGCATTTCGGAGCGTAGAGCTTTTCAATTCAAATGGTCCGGCAAAGTCTATACCAGTGACATGAAAGGGTGGTGCGAGTGTACACCTATCGAGTGGTAAGGGTGCCATCAGTTGGGAACATGGCCTTTGCTTAAATACAACACAAATCTTACATTTGCGAATGATGGATTTTACTCGGGATTTAAGGCGAGATATGTAGAACTCCGATTGAACCATTCGACACATTTGGTTACATTCCGCATGAACAAGGAAATTATGCAAATACGATAGGTAAAGAATGGAAATTCGAGAGTTTCCTGGAAGAATAATGTGAAATCGCTCATTGTATGGAAGCGATGAGTCCGAAAGACGACCATTAACACGGAGAACTTTATCGTTGTCCAAAATTGGGTTAAGTGGTTTCAATGGGCTTTTATCAGAGATTGGTTGTGAGTTTTGAAGAGCTAAGTATTCTTCTTCATAGTATACCTTTTGAGCAAGTATAATAACCCGTAATTTCACAAACGAAATTTCCTTCTGGGATATTGAAACATTATCGAATGAAGTATTCGATCTATGTGCGGAATGAGTGCGATGAAAAAATCTGTAAACATAAGATAGTACTCTCAAGGCTCTTGCATATGAAGAGAATCTGTCCAAGATATCATCCTGCCTCGTAGTGACATAAATCGTATGAACCGTTAGAGCTGGCTCTGGAGGCGATAAGGGAGTAGAAACGGGCCATGTTGATTGGGGATTGGTGAGCCACTTGGGTCCATTCCACCACATAGGATTATTAACGAGATCCTGAGGTTGGCAGCCACGAGTACCGAGATCAGCTGGATTGTCATGAGTTGCAACATGTTTCCACTTTGCGTGAGGAATAAGAGAGTGAATTTGTGCCGTACGATTGGCGACATAAGTTTCCCAAGAGCTGGGAGGTTTAGATAGCCATCCAAGTACGATGGACGAATCTGTCCACAAAATGGTATCAGTCACCTGGAACTTCATGGTTGATGTTACGTACTTTACAAGCTTTGCGAGCAGTACAGCACCGTTGAGTTCGAGTCTGGGTAGGCTAACTGTGTTAAGGGGGGCTACTTTACTTTTGGCTACTAGTAAGTTGCAGTATTTTACGTGATTGGAGGACTGGCATGATATGTAAACACACGCACAGTACGCTGATTTAGAAGCATCCGCGAAACCATAAATTTGCACAATGTCCGATGGAGTGTAGTGAATCCACCTGGGAATGGTGATTTGCTCAATGTTTGGTAATTCAGCGAAAATGATTTCCCATTTTGCAAGGGATTCTGGGTTTAGAATTTCATCCCACGTAGTGCCTTCGAGCCAAAGTTTCTGAATGAATATTTTCGCTTTTATAGTTATGGGTGTTATCCAACCAGCTGGATCGAATAACTGGGCGACAACGGAGAGGACTTTCCTTTTTGTCATAGTATCTGGAGGAGCTATAGGGAAGTGATACATGAAGGTATCAGCTAACGCATTCCACTTGATACCTAATGTTTTCGTCGAGCTGGTGTCAGGGAAGCGCATAAATTCTGAATCGTACAAATCTTCAGGTGGCAAATGATTCAACAGTTGGGGATCGTTAGCCGTTATCTTTTTCAGTAGAAATCCCGCTGACTTAAGGGTGGCGATAAGTTCCAACTGAGCTTCACGCGTTTCAGAAATAGAGAAGCCACCTGAGAGTATGTCGTCAACGTAAGTTTCATTTTTCAAAATGGACGACGACCTTGGGTGTTCGGATTCGACATCTGCTGCCAATTGTAACAGTGTGCGGATTGCCAGAAATGGCGCGCAATTTACCCCAAAAGTGACAGTTTTCAACTGGTAATCTTTAATTGGCCCTTTGGACTCGGGTTGGTGTAAAATCCGCTGAAAGCATCTATCGTCTGGGTGTACCCATATTTGGCGATACATTTTTTGAATATCACCGCTAAATACGAATTTGTACAACCTCCAATTCAAAATAGTAGATACTAAATCTGTTTGCAACGTTGGGCCTGTGTATAACACGTCATTTAGAGAAAACCCAGAT
Organism: Phaonia tiefii; assembly: GCA_963931995.1. NCBI lineage: Eukaryota > Metazoa > Arthropoda > Insecta > Diptera > Muscidae > Phaonia > Phaonia tiefii. Next base: position 107,259,052 of record OZ008368.1, on the reverse strand, counting down.
TTTGATTTGCGAGAGGCGTTGAACACAACCCTTACTTTAGTCGTCTTATGGTCAGGTCGCACAACTGCGTGATGTGGAAGATAGAAAGATTTGAATTTACCACCGTCAGTTATTTCAATGGAGTCAGATTCTTCCATGTGATTCAGAGCAACATATTCGTTAAGGACGGAATTGTATGTGTCCTGTAAATCAGAATTTTTTGTCAAATTTTTCTCCATCCGGGCAAATTGTCCCAATGCTATAAATCTGGTGGAGCCTAAAAAAAGTGAATCGGGGTATTCTTTGCGAAACGGCAATCTTACAACATATCGACCATCTGAGCACCGTGTTGTTGTTCTGGTATAAAATTCCTCACAATACTTATCTTCTTCCGAAGTGGGATCGAAAACTGGGATCTCCTCTTGCTCCCAGAATTTTCGCAGTAAAACACTAATCTGAGAATCTTCAGAAGCCACAACGTTTGTGGTGAATGAATGGATTTGCTCAGATGCTATGGGACCACTGAGTACCCATCCAAATATTGTGTTGTACGCGGAAGTTGTGCCGGAAATATTTTTTTTTATACCCTCAATATTTATAAAACGCTCTGAATCGTTGCCTAATATAATATCTATTTTTGCCGATTTGTTAAATTCTGGATCTGCTAGGTCTATGTCTTGGAATTCATGAGGGTTTGGAATTCTAAATGACATAGCGGGCAGTCGTTTTGTTAATTTTGGAAGAACTATGGCGGTTATGGAGAATCGTATACCATATCTGGTTGAAAATATGTCGATATCGCATTCTTTATTAGATTTTTGAGTATGACCACCTATCCCAATAATATCGAAGCGGGCACTGCGTGTGGGTAATTGCAAGAGTTTTCTAATTTTTTCCGATACAAATGTTCGTTGAGACCCTGGGTCAATCAACGCTCTAACGGTGAATAATTCGCCTTGGTGTTCTATATTTATTAAAGCTGTTCGTAGGAGAATCGTCTCGCTACTTGTCGAAAAAGTGGCTTGAACTTGATCCGATTTAGGTTGACTATTATTGTAGTTTGGGTTTGAATATGCATTTGTTCTAGAGTTTGAACTAGTTTGAGGTTGGTCATTTTCAATTCTTTGCTCCACCTTAGAATTCGGTGAGCTTCCTTGAGAATTTAGATGTAAAAGCGAATGATGCTTTTTGTGGCAATGTATGCACGTGTTTTTGCTCTTACAGTTGGCTTTAATGTGACCGTGAGAGAGGCAATTGTTACAAATTTTGTTTTTGTACACTAAATCGATTCTTTCTTGCACGGAGAATCTTCTAAATACAGGGCAAACGCGAATATTGTGATCTGTGTTGCAAATCGTACACAATGCCTTTAAATTTTCCATTGACGCGTAAGTCTGAGCTTTGATTGAGCTAATGGGACACGGATCATGTTGACCTCTGATATTCTGAATGCTTGAGATACGTTCCACTACTTCATATCTATTAACTAAGAATTCGTTCATTTGAGACCAATTCGGCAGTTCGCGGTGGGATTTAAGGGACTGTTCCCATAGTGCAAGAGTTGTATCGGGTAGTTTTGTCGAAATTAAATAAATCAGGATTGGATCCCACTCATCAACTTTTACACTTAATGTCTTCAATGTACAGAGGCAATCGTTTACAGTTGCTTGAATTTGTTGAAGAGTTTCGCTAGTTTCAACAGTGGCAGAAGGAATATTGAATAAAATTCGTAACTGTTTATCTACCAGAACGCGTTTATTCTCGTATCTGGATTTAAGTGCATCCCAAGCAAGGTCAAAGTTCTCATCACAAAGGGTGTATCTTTTAACTATTTGACCTGCATCATCTTTTGTTTTATTTCGCAGATGATACAATTTTTGAGCACGAGTGAGCTTGGGATGGTTAATATAGACCGCAGTAAACATATCCCGGAATGACGGCCATTCTTCATAACCACCTCTGAATATTTCAGTATCACATGGTGGCACTTTAATGCAAACAGCGTCATCCATGTTGTAATTATGTGATGTGCTCATGAGATTTTGTGGCATTTGGGCAGTGGAACTAAACCTGGCCGTATCATTGAAATTTGTCGTGCCTCTTGAGATCCTTGTGAGATCAATAATATGCGCTCGTGTCGTCAAATATGTATCTGAGCAGACACTAAATTTTAATCTAGCCTGATCCTTAACCTCTTTGGAATTGGCTAGATCCGGATTCAACATTAAATTTTCGTATGAAGAAACCACTTTCTTGCGCTCTCTTTCCAGTTCTTCAAGCCGAACTTCCAATAAAGTCTCCGTTTGGTCTTCAACTCCGAGCTGTTCAAAGTTAGAGCAGAACATAATGAGGTTATCGCAGTCAAAGTAAAATCTACCCCCATAAAAGGCAGTTTCACTATGTCCATGCTCGGATGTCTCCATATTGGAACTGGAAGATTGAGCCATTTTGATTTCGTAAATTACGACTGAGTTGTTATAGAACTAATAAGTTCGAAGTTGTGTAAGAAATTGTGTAGGAATAACCCAAATGTTTAAAATTGTGTGGTCTAAACGTTAGCCGCAAGTTGCGAAAACTAAGACGAGTTAATTAAACAACAAAAAAAATAACTTTTTTAATTTAATCGATTTTAATTTGTGCGTTTTGTGTTCTAACAAGTAATTTTATTTAATTCCAATGATCAACTACCATTCGTCGTTGAAAATTGGGAGCGAGATGTTCTCTTTTTTAAAAACAAAGGTATCAACCGTTCGCTGATAGCTTTGTCCCAGAATTTTCAACAAAAGCCACCTACAATTCGTCGATGACCTTTGTGCCTTAATGGCTGTGAGGAAAGAAATTTATGGGTTAGCGATTTAAATGGGTTATGATAATGCGCTAAATGTTGGTTATAATGTGTGTTGGGTGTAAAGCAAAATAGAAACGATCAAAGCCAAAATATTCACCAATACACACACACAGACAGGAATGTAGAAAAAACTAATTCAGTTGCTGGTGTAGATTAGAAAAAAATACGTTCTGTAAATTTCTCTTGCAAATAAATCTTTACCTTTTTTCTTTTTATTGTTAATGTGGTGTCTGATGAAATATTAAAGCCTTCCTTTTTTTTCTTTTCTCTTTTTTGAGAGATTTCGACCCGGTCGACAAAAAAATTGGATGTGCTGCTGTATGCGTATGTATTGGGTTATATTTTTTCTCTTCTTCTTTCACTATTTCTTCGTATACGATTTCTCACTATTTGCTATTTTCAATGATGATTTTTTTTAGTTTGTTTACACAACACATCTGCTTTTAAATGCTCAAGTACATTTGTTTATATCGTTGCTATTTATTTAGTTTGTACTTTGTATATGGTAAGACACGACAATATACACCAGCTGGTAGTGTTGTTGTAGTTAGTACTGTGGTGACGACGACAACAGAGTGGTAGCTTTGAAAATTACAGCAGCAGCGGTGTTATTGCCGACGTCAACGATGACAATAATGGTGTTTGTTGTGTTGGAGCGGTGGTGATTTTAACAAAAGTTTACAGGGCATAGGCTCAAATAACAATAAGAAACCGCACAAATCAACGCGCGACACACACATTCACTTTATAAAACCTGATAGACACACACACACCCGCAAGAGACAAAGTGCGATGAAGAGAGCGCCAGAGTTGGTATTTAGAAGCGAACACACCAGTGAGAGAAGATTTAAAAAAAATGATTACGTCTGGTTTTCGTTTTAACTACTTTTCGATAGAGAAATCACAAATATTTTATTGCAAAAATCCGATAAGAAACACTGAACTTGTATTCGAAATTTTTAGAAATTTAATTCTCTTCCACATAAAAGGTGTTTACCAATTTTTCCTTTGTACTTTTTTTTATCTACACAAATGATGGTATTTCTGTTTAACACACTTTTGTTGCAAATTACTCCAACAAAAGGTAAATCAGCAAGCAAAAGAGATTTACAGAAAGACCGACAATCCACAACGAAAAAAAAACCTTACGCACTGACGACCAGCGAGTGACTTCTCTGTAAGTCACTGCTGTACCATTGCCAATGCTACTCAAGTTTGCTGCGCAGTTCACTTTGTTGTCTATAATTTTCGAGAGACCGCTGCAACACGGTTGAGTGTTGGTTGTGTATGAAACCACTGCGTCAGCGTAGGCAATGTTGTTGATATCAAGCCAACGATATCAACTGTATCAGCAGGGGTAGCAAGAACGGAGAATTTGTTCTTACTGCTTTGATCCGTAGTGGGTTGGATCTTATTGTTAGTGGATGTGTGTGTGCGTTCACGACGAACTGAAACAAAATGGTATGGTGCTGAAGGTTGTAAGGAAACGATTGACCCAGAACAGTTTGATGTGGTTGTCAGCACAATCTTGGAGACGATGCTATTTTTTAATGCGAAGGTTGATGCCGTCGTTAACGCAACCGTCACAGCTACCAAACATGAGAATAGAGCGAAATTATAATGTAAATTGAGAGGGCATTAAATGGGCCAATATGTATGGCGAACGCAAGTGCGAAACGAATTTGCGTATATTGACACAATGCAAAGTAAAGCTGAAGTTACTATGACCTTTACTTCTGCTTTATCTCCTCGCTCTGTTTTAGCGCGATGTAAGAGAGTATTTGCGTAGCACCGAAATGAATAAGAGATTTCGTTTAATTTTAATGTGGTTGTTGAACTCTAACGACTTAGCAAAAGATCGAGAGAATTACCAACAAGTTGCAGCCTTTTGGCGATGTATGCCTGCTTATGATAAGAAATTCACTGTACGAGACGTAATGTTGTTCGCGTATGTACATACATATATATATGTAATGATCGATGTTGCGTTGTAGATCTATGGAACCCAACTTGTTTAATAATGAGATAATTTGCAAATTTAAAGTTGCGAAGGCGTGTACATGCATATGTATGTGCAATATTATAGCAGTACTATGAAATCTGTGTTTGCATGTACATATGTATAAGCACTTATGCCTGTATATATTTATATATACATAGACCACGTTAAGTGGATCCGTTAACTTTAAATTCGTCAACTTTCTGCTCGTTTTCGATGAAATTTTATGTTCTTTAGCACGATTTTCCACTTTTTCTCTTTTTTTCTATTTTCCACTTTGTCAACATCTATGTATATGTGTGTATGTAAAAATTTTTTTTTGGGTTTTTAACGCACTTACCGGCTCTCGCAATTATAAGATTGCTTGATTTTACCTCATTGCTGTTGGCGATCACTGATAAGTTTCTCTTTTTTCCTCTGGTTTTCTCTTCCTTCGAAGGACCATGAACAAGCTAACTGCGGCTTATCTTAAGGGTAGATGAGTGGACTGTATGGAAATGTAACTTTTAGGGATTTATACGAATTCTCCGCAGAGAGATCGTATGTGACGATTGCGTGTAAAAGAGGAAGAAAGTTACAGAGAAGAATTAGCGTTAGGGTTTAAATGAGAGAGAGCACCAATGAAAGAATATTACCTTCGTTAGAGATGTAGCTGATGATAAGTTGGTTGCGAGGAGTAACAACACGGTGCGGGTTTAAAAAAAAAAACGTTATAATATTCCGTGTATTTAAACAAATATTCAAGTAGGTTTTAAAGACAGGTTAAAATTCAGTTTTAAGATTTAGATATAAGTAATTTTAAGGGGTTCAACTCAAAGTTTAGTTTTAACTATAAACTGTTGAAGTGTACGGTGGAAAAGCAACTGAACAAAAATGGGCTTCGCGCACTTAGCACGACATTTGCTTACGCATAAAGCTTACAACTAGTAATTCAGCATACTTACAACTAGTAATTCAGTCACAATAGCTGACGTACTGTACTTACACACTAGCTTATATCTAACAGTGGGTACTTAATACTAAGTCTAAACGATTGGCGTTTAGACACTCCATATATATGAAACTTCTCAGAAAATTAAAAAAAGTTTGGAAAATTTTCGCACTTTAATATTCCGCTATGTTGTTGCAAATACCATGTATAAATTTTACAAAAAATGTCAAGGACATTGAAACAGGTCTAGGTCCTTAAAATCGAAGAGGACTAATATCCTCCATATACATGAAATTTCTCAGAAAATTAAAAAAAGTTTGCAAAATTTTCACACTTTAATATTCCGATATGTTGTTGCAAATACCAAGTAGAAATTTAAAAAAAAAAATGCAATGACAATGAAACAGGTCTATGTCCTTAAAATCGGAGAAAACCAATAACCGCCATATATATGAAAATTTCTCAGAAAATTAAAAAATGGTTGGAAAATTTTCACACTTTAACATTCTGATATGTTGTTGCAAATACCAGGTAGAATTTTTGTAAAAAATTTCAAGGACATTGAAACAGGTCTAGGTCCTTAAAATCGAAGAAAACCAATATCCTCCATATATATGAAACTTCTCAGAAAATTAAAAAAGTTTGGAAAATTTTCACCCTTTCATATTCCGATGCAAATACCATGTAGAAATTTTACAAAAAATTTCAAGGACATTGAAACAGGTCTAGGTCCTTAAAATCGGAGAAAACCAATAACCGCCATATATATGAAAATTTCTCAGAAAATTAAAAAATGTGTGGAAAATTTTCACACTTTAATATTCTGATATGTTGTTGCAAATACCAAGTAGAAATTTTGTAAAATGTTGCAAGGACATTGAAACTGGTCTAGGTCCTTATATGACATATTCTAAATTGTTTAATATTGCGGAAGTCTGTAGAAGGAAGGAAACAATTTTCTTGTTTCATGCATTTACCAACACTGGTTATCATCGCATGTGGGTAAGAAGAGTTTAGCTATATATTTTAAACCCAGAAAAGGGAGACCGAATATATGTACGTCGAACCTGTTCGTTGTTGTTGGGACATGATATATGAAATGTGTAACTGCCAGAAACATAATGTGCGATGTTTAGCACAATGCACATAGGTCTGACGAGCTAAATTTTTTGGCCAAAACTCTAAACTTTTATTTCGATATTTGTTGTTGTAATATTGTCGCAAACACTTCAAAAAAACACAAACAATATTTTGTTATTGCAAACTTCAATCAACCGTTATGCTGTGAAGCGAGGAAGTTCAATGATTTTTAGTGCAGTAGAAAACTTAGACACGTGGAGTGATTTTTTAGTGTTTTTCAATCAAAAGTTAAAAACAAATAAAAACAAATTTTTAATCAATTAATTATGGATATTAATAACGATGGTAAGTACTTAAATTTTCAGCAGTGAAACATTTAAAAAAAAATGTGGTAATAAGAAAAAATATTAAAAAACTCCATAACCTCAAAATTTTAGATTTTTGCTTCTAAACAAACAATCTATAGAGTATAACTAAAAACGTTCAATGGAGTTCAATAAACCAACAACGCACAAAGTTACAGTGAGTTGTGGTGCTTTCGACGCAGCAATGATATTGTGCAAAATGCTGCAAAATATTGATAAATCTGTTTGTTTTTCAGGCAACTTTATCTTTAAAAATTCCGACCTTTTACGAGTTTGGCGAAGTAGACCTGGAAATATAAAAAAAGGCGAAGTTCTTTTCAATTATATTCGTGAAAAGATCGGAGAATCGAATATTTCTATTGATTATGAGAAGTATTTGAAAGACAAAATTAGAGTTTATGCCTCTAGACTGGATGCAAAATGGCAGAAAGCGTTTAGATCAATTGACGTTTTTCATTCACAAAATAATAACTGGCTTCAAAAGGAAATAATATTTAAAGCCCCCGTAGCAAGTAGCTTAATTGGTGAAGATACTTTTTCGTTGGAGGAAGAAATCTCAGCAGCTACGCCTTCATCAACCTGCGGACGGCCTCGAATGCAATTTTCGGAAATGTCTGATCGCAGTAAAAGAAGGGAGGCAGCTAAACTATCAAAGTCCACAGCAAATGAGACTGAAATACTAATGCAAGCATCACTAATGTCGGCTCGAAAAGAAGGTAAGAAAGATTTAGTCGTCATTCTCAAAAAAACTATGGCAAGTCCGGCAAGACCATCTAAGCTACGAAAATTGTGTTCGGAAAATGATAATCGTCCAATTGCTCTGTCAGATGAGGAGGCGCTAGCATTCTTTCTAGAAAATAATTTCACAAAGAGGCAATATTGCAACATAAGGCTGGAAAGTACACAAAGAAAGTCTGACATATTTCCATCCTATATGAGACTATTGGCAGCAAAAAATAGTTGTAGACCAAATGAAGTCTGTGTAAGTGAAACCGTTGCCAAAGTTCCACTACAACAGCTTTTAATACACACTGCAAAAAGAATTATTGAAATGCAGAGAGAAGTAGTATCATCAATAATGAATAGAAGCAAAAGCAACTACATATCAGCAGAGTTAATTTTAAGCTATGGGTTTGATAGCAGCACCGGCCAAGCCCAATTTAATCAACTATTTCAAAAGCCAAATACATCCTGTTACGCAGATTCCTCTCTATTGGCAACCACGGTAATTCCCTTGAGACTTATAGATGGTTCAGGAAGAGTGATCTGGTGCAATAGAACCCCCCAATCTACCAGGTTTTGTAGACCATTGAAACTGGAATTCGTAAAGGAAACGAAAGAAGTAGTCTTAAAAGAAGGTGCTGAATTAAGGAAACAGATTGAAGAGCTGGAAAGCCTCACAATACAAATTGAAGAATTCAAAGCAGTGGAAATATCATTTAATATGAATTTAACTGTTATTGATGGAAAAGTTTTAAATATCCTGACAGAGACAAAATCAACACAGTCTTGTCCCATTTGCGGAGCGTCGCCTACGGATTTTATTAATATTAAAGACTACAAATGCGAAAGATTCAAACCAAAAGAAATGAATTTGAAATATGGTATAAGTCCCTTACACTGTCAAATTAGATTTTTTGAATATTTACTACACCTGGCGTACAAAAGCGATGTTAAAAAGTGGAGAATATGTGACATTGGCGATAAGGAGAATGTAAAAGCAAGAAAAAAACGCATTCAAGACGATTTTTGGTCAATGCTTGGACTCCGTGTTGATATGCCGAAAGTGGGAGGGTTTGGATCAACAAACGACGGCAACACCTCCCGACGTGCGTTCTCAGAATATGAAAATTTTTCTGAAATAACTGGACTTGACATTGAAGTGATTTTTCGTTTAAAAATAATTTTAATTTGCTTACAATGTCAATTTCCCCTTCAATTAGACAAGTTTGAGACCTATTGTTTTGAAACCGCGCAACGTATTCAAAATATATACTACTGGTGTCCCATGACCCCAACTGTTCATAAGGTGCTTATTCATTGTAAAGACATAATGTTAAACACATTGCTTCCAGTGGGTTGTTTTGGAGAAGATGCAGCTGAATCTAGAAACAAGGTATACAAGAGCGACAGATTAGATCACGCCCGCAGAACTAGCCGCAGAGACAATCTCTTTGATGTATTTAATAGAGCTTTGGATACCTCAGACCCTTTAATATCGTCTCTTCGAATAAATACACGCGTAAATCAAAGAAAGCGCTTAACACTACCACCTGAAGTTATTGCTTTATTAAGCTGCGAGGATCTTCCTGAAACTTTTGAGGATCTTCCTGAAACTACGGATAGCGAAGAAAATACAGATGAACCTGAAGAACAAAATGAAGAAGATAATTTAATTTTAGAAAATGAACTGACTGATTTCTTATAATACTTAAATTTAAAAAGTAAATTAAATGAAATTAGAAATGTACTTCAGTTTAAATTTAATATGGTTAATATAAACAGGTATTTCATGAATGATGAACTGTGAACGCACGTTTTTTTATTCAGACTTCAGTTTCATATATGTATGTTGCTTTTCGGGTCTAATATTTACTGCCTCACGGTGTAATAATACTTAAATATAGTAAAACATAAGGGGACTAATATGTACCTTCGGTTCTATATGGGTTAAAAAACAATTTCCTTTTCTAAAACTCAATAAATTTAATTTTTATTGCTAATAATTGTGTGTTTAACTTCATTGTGTTGTTATGTGCACGATTTTTAGTTTTGGCCAAAAAATGTAGCTCGCCAGACCTATGTGCAATGGTAGTGTTTATGGCTGGGGAAAGTGAGAACAAGCACGAGTTCAAGCCACGGACAATACATATTTTAAAAATAATATTTATTATCCATGACGGTTTTTTTTATTAGTTTAGGCTATTTATCAGGATATATTGGTGACCTAGAATTTATTTAGTTGGTCTAAAAATAATAAAATAAAATTACAATCGATTGCCCTAACCATGTCTCGAACCCGGATCTCCGCAGTTATATACGGGCAAAACAATCACCGTTAAAGGTAGATCTTTTTGGTAGAGTAAAAGCGTTTCCCCATTCAAATGAAAGATTATATGTATGTATAGATATGATAGATTCAAGAATTATACCATTTAAGGTACACCACAAAGCAACGAGGCTGCTGTACGGTAATTGTGTTTCCGCCAAATTATTGACTGTTCCCTTATTTCAAATTAAGCAATTTAAGTTAAATTCATTTGTTATTGCTCTTCAAAAATTCAAGCTCGGAGTCGAGGAATAATTAATGAACAGATATAATTAATGGTAAACAGGTCGAGTAATAAAATCCATAAAATTAATTTGTTTAAATAAGAAACTATTTTAACAAAATGTTTCATTATTTTATATTATATTTAAAAAAAAAAATATTCACTTCAAATAGGATTTGAACCCGTAACCTCGGTCGTAGGAGTCCCACACATATACACTATACTACAGCCACTTATTTAATAAATATCAAGGCATGATATTAGCACAATACATCGCGCATAAGAGAGAACTGATACATGGTCCCTCTCAATTTTATTAACGGAGTTTGATCCGTTGCTTGTAATGTTGCCAGAGCCCGGTTCAAAAATTATGCAAATTGTCGTTAAAAATTGTGCCTTACGATTACGCTAAAAGTCGATTTAGCTACAAATCCCAATTATAGCTAACAAAAAATTCAATGAGTGTTCGAACTCACGGGCGATGTGTTAACACTTGTTTGTTACACGGTACCTCTCCGATTTCTATGAACACATTAGAAAATGTTACATTGGAAACTAAAAAAAAACAGCGTTCAATCATATGATGACGTTAAATTTAGATAATATTAATACTTAAAATTATTTAAGGACCAGTGCAAGGTTAGGGCAATCGATTGCAATTTTCTTTTATTATTTTTAGACCATCTAAATAAATTCTAGGTAACCAATATATCCGGATAAATAGCCTAAACTAATTAAAAAAAAACTGTCATCGATAATAAATATTATTTTTAAAGTATGTATTGTCCGTGGCTTGAACTCGTGCTGGCAGTTACACATTTCATATATCATGTCCAAACAACAACGAACATGTTCGACGTATATTCGGTCTCCCTTTTCTGGGTGTAAAATATATAACTAAACTCTTCTTACCCACATGCGATGATAACCAGTGTTGGTAAATGCATGAAACAAGAAAAGTGTTTCCTAGCTTCTACAGATTTCCGCAATATTAAACAATTTAGAATATGTCATATAAGGACCTAGACCTGTTTCAATGTCCTTGCAACATTTTATAAAATTTCTACTTGGTATTTGCAACAACATATCAGAATATTAAAGTGTGAAAATTTTCCAAAAATTTTTTAATTTTCTGAGAATTTTGATATATATGGCGGATCTTCGTTTTCTTCGATTTTAAGGACCTAGACCTGTTTCAATGTCTTTGAAATTTTTTATAAAATTTCTACTTGGTATTTCCAACAACATATCAGAATATTAAAGTGTGAAAATTTTCCAAACATTTTTTAATTTTCGGAGAACTTTTCATATCTATGGGGCGGATATTGGTTTTCTTTCGATTTTAAGGACCTAGACCTGTTTCAATGTCCTTGAAATTTTGTATAAAATTTCTACTTGATATTTGCAACAACATATCAAAATATTAAAATATGAAAATTTTCCTAATTTTTTTTAATTTTCTGAGAAATTTCATATATATGGAGGATATTGGTTTTCTTCGATTTTAAGGACCTAGACCTGTTTCAATGTCCTTGAAATTTTTTGTAAAATTTCAACATTGTATTTGCAACAACATATCGGAATATTAAAGTGTGAAAATTTTCCAAAAATTTTTTAATTTTCTGAGGAATTTTCATATATATGGCGGATCTTCGTTTTCTGCGATTTTAAGGACCTAGACCTGTTTCAATGTCTTTGAAATTTTTTATAAAATTTCTGCTTGGTATTTCCAACAACATATCTGAATATTAAAGTGTGAAAATTTTCCAAACATTTTTTAATTTTCGGAGAACTTTTCATATCTATGGGGCGGATATTGGTTTTCTTTCGATTTTAAGGACCTAGACCTGTTTCAATGTCCTTGAAATTTTGTATAAAATTTCTACTTGATATTTGCAACAACATATCAAATTATTAAAATATGAAAATTTTCCTAATTTTTTTTAATTTTCTGAGAAATTTCATATATATGGAGGATATTGGTTTTCTTCGATTTTAAGGACCTAGACCTGTTTCAATGTCCTTGAAATTTTTTGTAAAATTTCTACATGGTATTTGCAACAACATATCGGAATATTAAAGTGTGAAAATTTTCCAAAAATTTTTTAATTTTCTGAGAAATTTTCATATATTGTTGTTGTTATTCACACGGTCTAATACGTGTGCATACTACGCTCTCTTCAATATATTAGTAAATAAGTAGCTCTTAACATAATGTAATGATAATAAAGAGCAGTCGCTCACCAACCCTAAACGATCATAGAGTTTACTTATTACATGGCGATCCTGCCAGTGCTCCTATTGAAGCATTGTTTTTATTACAAATATATAAAAGTTTAATAATTCGGTTTTCAAATAAGTTACAGTGAACAATAAAATCAACATATCAAACAAAAGATTGTTGTAGTGTTTTGAGAAAAATATTAAAATGACAAGAAAAGTGAAAAGAAAAGTGAAATGAAGCACTATGGACGTTTTAATGAGACGTTTAATTAGAGATGTTAAAAGACTTCAAAACAAGAAACAAACATCCAGTGATTATGGAGCACCAATAGATAAAAATATTATGATATGGAGTGCAGTGATTTTAGGTCCACACGATACATCGTTCGAGGATGGCACCTTTGAATTGACAATAAAATTTACGGAAGTATTCCAATAAACCGCCGCCGTAAAGAAAAGTGAAATGAAAAGAAGGAAATGAGTCACTTGGCAACGAATTTTGCCAAGGCTGCGAAAACCAAAATCAACAACAAATACAACGATCGAAGTCCTTTCTGTTGATAAAGTTGTCGTATACCCCAATTGCGAAATACACAACAAACAAACAAATCAACAAGTCCAACAACAACAACAACTACATCGGGAGAATTTGCAGACTTTTAAGTTTATATGTAGGAATTTACAAATTACTAATTTACAAATTAATAATTATTCATGAATGACAAATTTGAAAAAAAATTTTTAAATATATTTTGAAAATGAAAATGATAAATAATAATTTAGGAAAAATTATAAATTGATAATCCTTATTAACTTAGCAAATTTAAGAAGAATAATTATAAATTAATAACTGCTGCGAAACTTAGTTATTAGTAGTATAGTGACCATTATAAAATTATTTTTTTTCCATAAAAATATGAGTCTTTCTACTAACAAAATTTTTTTAACCGGTGCATACTCACGAGTCCCTGCATTGGTTTGGTTGCCCAATCAGTCACAAAGTGGCAGTGACTAATATATAGCATATTAACCATAATCCGTTGTCAAAGAGGGGACGGATTCGGATAATTTTTTTTTTTACAAAATTTTTGTGACCCACTACCACTTTGTATTGGATACCCAATATCTCTGAAATTGAAGAATAATATTGAACGAACAATTCTATTAATGACAACATCTAAATGAATGTTGGTCAAATGAATGAATAAATTAAGGAAAAAGAAAACAATATTTGAATATGGGCGGACAAGAGTCTATGATAACGAACCCAAACGCTGTAATTAATGAGGTGAAAATTGTCGAAGTGGAAAACTCTTCAACAATTTACCTCATAATCATAATAGCAATAATGGCATTGCAACTACTTACAACAGTTTACCAACTGCACAAGCGATCTCTCAAGAAGAACTATGTGAGGTCAATGTCGTTGGCAAATGAGCTAAACAAAGTTTAGTTTATTGGTTGATAAGTTGTTTGCAATAAACTTGCCATTGGGAAAATGAATAAAATAAATTGAGGAAATAGGAAAACAAATATTGTTAAAATTAGAAATACATGTGTGACCAAACGAAAAAAAAAAAAAAATTTTTTTGAAAACCAAATGTTTGTTGACCATTAATAAATGGATTGGCAGACAATCGTAACTAAATTACGATTAATACAGGAACATTTTGACAAGTCGTACAAATGTTTAAACACAAATAAAGCGCCTACAAAAGACCAAACGGTGGAGAAACATCTCAGTGTTTTATTTGAAAGATTTGAACAGGTACGAGTGGTAATTAATGTAAATTACTCTAGGCTCACACATAGCCACCAAGTAGCTGCTGAAGGATTCTTTTTGGACCTTCGCAGTAAACTTGCAACTGTTTTGTCACGAAGGGGTTTAGACGTTAAAATCCCTGATAATATTCACGAGGAATTGAAGTGTGAAATTGAAGGTCAAGTTGTGAATAGTTCAGACTCGACCCAAGACAATACTGATAAAATTAGTGAAAACTTAACTTCTCTTGCAAAAATGGCACAAACAGTGACACAATTCCTTGGCTTAGCCTCAAAGCTCCTCCCAGACTTTGATGGAAAACCAGAGAACTTACAAAGTTTCCTAGATGCACTCGCTCTAGTGGAATCAATGATGGAAACACACGAGCAAGTGGCAGTTAATTTAATAAAAACTAAATTGAAGGGCACATCCCGAAATCTATTTTCAAATGAGACCACAATAGCGTCAATAATAGCCACATTAAAATCATCTGTTAAAGGTGATTCGGTTGAGGTAATCACAGCTAAGTTGTTGAACGTGCGCCAAGGTGGTAAAAACGCAAACGCTTACGCTGCGGAAATAGATTCCTTAACGAAATCATTGGAAAGTGCCTATATATCAGATGGCCTCCACTCCTTATTAGCCACTAAATACTCCACACAAACGGCAGTAAGGGCAATAGCTAAGAACGCTACGAATGAGAGAGTAAAATTAATAATGGAATGAGGCAATTTTTTTAAATATGAACGAGGTCATGGCCAAGTTCGTTAATAGTTGTACTGAATCATTCGGACAGCCAAACTCGGTATTGTATTATGGCTCCAACCGTCGGGGAAATGTCCAAAATCGGGGAAATTTCCACAATCGTGGAAACAATCGCGGAAATGGAACGGACAAAATAACAATAGACGAGGATACAATAATAATAGAGGTAATAACTACCGCGGTAATGGTAACAATAATCATGGCAGAGGCCGTGGTAATTACCGCAATAATTACGGAAACAACACAAACCAAAATATGAGGCTTGTAGCCGAGAACAACTCGGGAAACGGACAAGCACCCCTGAATGTGCAGTAACTTCCAAAATCTATAACATGAATATAAGTCTCTACAGTTATCTCACTATCAGATCAACATTGAATAATGGAAGATCAACTTTTCTTATTGATACCGGAGCAGGTGTTTCAGTTATTAAACTCGGGAAAGTTCTAAACGAACAAATAGATTATAACATCACTACGAATCTCAGTGGTGTAGGTCAGGGTTTACTGACTACAATTGGAAAAGTCAATACAGACTTGAAAATCGAAGATATTCTCATAGGACACGAATTTCACGTCGTTGGGGATAATTTTCCAATCCCTGTAGATGGAATCATAGGTATGGATTTTATAAGGAAATACAATTGCACTCCGGATTACCAGGGAGAGCAAAATTTGATTATCCTACGACAGCATAATTTCTCTCAAGACATCGGAATTCCATTGATGAATGCACCGAACGTAAACTCTACTCTATCTGAAGAGGATGAAATTTTAATTCCACATCAGATGCTACAAGATGGTGTCTATGTTGCGAACACCATCACTTCAAAAAATAAACCTATGATTAGAATTGTCAATACAACGGACTATAATTTGGTTATTCAAAATGTTAAAATCAAAAGTGAATGTCTAAACGACTACAATATTGTCCAACCGAGCAGTAACCCTCAGAGTAATAAGGAGAAATTGAGAATATTTTGTAATAATTTCCCTGAATTTGTCAATAAAGAGTCGAAGGGATTATGCTCCGAATTCATTGACATTTTTGCGTTGGAAACGGAAAAGATAAGTGTAAATAATTTTTACAAGCAAAAACTTAAATTAAGTGATAAGGATCCTATATATATGAAAAATTATAGAATCCCACACACTCATAAAGCGGAAGTTGATCGACAGATAACTAAATTAATAGATGATGACATAGTCGAACCATCTGTTTCAGACTTCAACAGTCTAATATTACTGGTCCCGAAAAAACCATTACCGGGAACAGACCAAAAGAGATGGAGACTAGTTGTTGACTATAGGGGGATAAATAGAAAATTAGTAGCTGACAAATATCCACTACCACGTATGGATGATATATTGGATCAGCTAGGTAGAGCTAAATTTTTTCATGTTTGGATTTAATATCGGGATTTCATCAAGTAGAATTAGAAGAAGATTCGAGGGACATTACATCCTTTTCTTCCGAAAAAGGTTCCTTCCGGTTCAAAAGATTACCATATGGTATAAAGATTGCTCCAAACTCATTCCAGAGAATGATGTCATTAGCATTCTCAGGATTAAAACCAGCCCAAGCATTTTTGTATATGGATGACTTGATCATCATAGGTTGCTCAACTAACCACATGTTACAGAATTTGAGAGATGTTTTTGACATATGTCGAAAATACAATCTTAAATTGCATCCTGATAAATGTTCGTTTTTCCGTCGTGAAGTTACATTCCTAGGACATAAGTGTACCGACAAGGGTATATTACCGGATGACAGCAAATTTTCGATAATACAGAACTATCCAGTACCAAAGAATGGAGATGAAGCGAAACGCTTCGTAGCCTTTTGCAATTATTATAGGAGGTTCACACCAAATTTTGCTGAATCCTCAAGACATATAACTCGATTGTCCAGGAAGAATGTTAATTTTGAATGGACTCAGGAATGCGAAAAATCTTTTAAATATCTCAAGGATCAACTATTACGTCCTACGATATTAAAATATCCTGATTTCGATAAGGAATTTTGTATAACTACAGATGCAAGTAAACACGCTTGCGGAGCTGTGTTAAGCCAAGATTACCAAGGTATTCAGTTTCCAGTAGCCTTTGCATCTAGAGCTTTAACGAAAGGAGAAAGTAATAAATCCACAATTGAACAGCAACTAGCAGCCATACACTGGGCGATACAATATTTTAAGTCATATATTTATGGTAATAAGTTTTTGGTTAAAAGTGATCATAGACCACTTACGTATCTGTTCTCGATGAAAAACCCGTCATCAAAATTAACACGAATGCAACTCGACATAGAAGAGTACGATTTTGTGGTTGAGTATATCAGGGGTAAAGAAAATCATGTAGCGGATGCGCTGTCGCGTATCGAATTCTCGGACATATGAAATACAGAGGTTAATAATATCTTTAAAGTAGCCACTAGGTTACAGACACGGGACAAACGGGAAAGCAACAACGGAAAGACAAAGATAAACGACAAGACAATATCGGAAATGTTGAAAGTGTATGAAGCGATTAATACACTAGAGTACAGTAAAATGCCACATTTGCATTTTACAGGAGATACATTTGTAATCCGCCGAGGAAAAAATAAGCTTTCCGAGTTGCGAAACCTTATTATTAATGGAACTATTGATTTAGGTCAATTCTTTCCAAAGCTTGAAAAAATAGCTGATAATATGGGAATCACAACATTACAATTATCATTAAATGATAAATTGTTTGCGCAAGTGCACGTTAATTTGTTTAAAAATACCGGTAGTAAAATTTTGAGAAAATTAAAAATAGTACTCACACCAGCACTAACGAAAATAGAGTCAAATTCCGATAAAGAGAAAATCATTCGAAAATATCACGATGATCCAATATGGGGCGGACACCCCGGAACAACCCGTTTGCTTAGAAAGATTAAACAGAGATATTTTTGGAAAAATATGACAAGAGACGTATCTAACTATGTGAGAAAATGTGATAAATGCCAACGGAACAAATCTGGATTGAAGGTTAAAGAACCTTTCATTATAACTCCTACACCGGCAAAGGCATTCGATATAGTTATGATAGATACGGTAGGTCCCTTGCCAATATCAGAGTCAGGAAATGAATATGCGGTCACAATAGTCTGCGATTTGACGAAGTACTTCATTGCGATCCCAATCGATAATAAATCTGCTAAAAAAGTGGCAAAAGCTATTTTTGAAGGATTTATTTTGATATATGGACCAATGACTAAAATACTTACGGATATGGGAACCGAGTATATGAACCAAGTATTAAAAGAACTATGTTCATTGATGAAAATAGAGAAATTGAACTCTACCGCGTACCATCATGAGACTCTCGGTACCGTAGAAAGATCTCATAGAACATTAAATGAATATTTGCGATCATATATATCTTCCGATAAATCCGACTGGGACACATGGTTAAAATTCTTCGTTTATTGCTATAATACAACACCTTCTTGTACGCATGACTATTGTCCTTTCGAATTGATTTTTCGTAAAATGCCACCAATCATAGACTTCCTAGATGAGAAACGTATAGAACCGCTATACAACGTTGACTCATACCAAAAGGAAGTAAAATTCAGACTACAGGTAGCACAGCGAAGAGCTGCAAGTCTACTTGACAAGGCAAAATTCACGAGAAGGACAAGATCTGAGGAAGGGTCTAACAGTTTAGACCCACGAATCGGTGATTTTGTTTTAGTCCGTAATGAAACCGGACATAAGTTAGATAATATATATCTAGGCCCTTTTGAGGTCATAGGGATAGATGATAAGAATAATGTACTGTTTCATGACGACAATGGAAAGTCAGCGACAGTTCATAAAAATAGAATAAGATTATTTAATAAGTAAATAAGTAAATTAAATTAAATTAAATAAAAATTAAATATAAATTTAATCTAAAAAAAAGGGAGGTGTAGTATGCATAATACTGTTGACCATGCATACTGTAGTATGCACAGCACCGCCAATGCACACACGTGTAGTAATGCGATCATGTCTAGATATAAAGACATTTTTACCTGTTCCCACGGTGAACTGTATGCTGTTGGCCAATGCCATGCAGTTTAGCTGAAGTTGTTATTCACACGGTCTAATGCGTGTGCATACTACGCTCTCTTCAATGTAAATATTAGTAAATAAGTAGCTCTTAACATAATGTAATGATAATAAAGAGCAGTCGCTCACCAACCCTAAACGATCATGGAGTTTACTTATTACAATATGGCGGTTATTGGTTTTCTCCGATTTTAAGGACCTAGACCTGTTTCAATGTCCTTTAAATTTTTTATAAAATTTCTACTTGGTATTTCCAACAACATATCAGAATATTAAAGTGTGAAAATTTTCCAAACATTTTTTAATTTTCGGAGAAATTTTCATATCTATGGGGCGGATATTGGTTTTCTTCGATTTTAAGGACCTAGAGCTATTTCAATGTCCTTGAAATTTTTTGTAAAATTTCCACATGGTATTTGAAACAACATATCAGAATATTAAAGTGTGAAAATTTTCCAAACATTTTTTAATTTTCTGAGAAATTTTCATATATATGCCGGTTATTGGCTTTCTCCGATTTTAAGGACCTAGACCTGTTTCAATGTCATTGCAATTTTTTTTAAAATTTCTACTTGGTAACGGCAACAACATATCAGAATATTAAAGTGTGAAAATTTTCCAAACATTTTTTAATTTTCTGAGAAATTTCATATATTTGGAGGATATTGGTTTTCTTCGATTTTAAGGACCTAGACCTTTTTCAATGTCCTTGCAACAACATATCAGAATATTAAATAGAATATTAAAGTGTGAAAATTTTCCAAACTTTTTTTAATTTTCTGAGAAGTTTCATATATTTGGAGGATATTGGTTTTCTTCGATTTTAAGGACCTAGTCCCGTTTAAATGTCCTTGACGTTTTTTATGAAATTTCTGATTCGTACTTTCAACAGCGTACGTGAATATTAGGATTGAAAATTTTCCCATTTTTGTTTTAAATTTTCTGAGAAATTTTCATATACATATACAGCGGCAATTCGTTTTCACCGATTTTAAGGAGCTTGTCTTGTTTCATAGTCCTTGAGTTTTAATTTCTAAATTTTCTAGTAATAGTAAAACCATATAAAGAAATTAAAAAATTGTTATCTTTTTTAACCTTAGTGAACTTTTTGTGAAACATACATTAAAAATGGTAAATTTCATCCTTTTTAAGGATCTCTTCACATAGCAATGTCCTGAATTTTAGATTACACATAATATCCTGAATAACGTATCTAGAATTGACGTTAGAACTTTTCCAATCGATTTGGTCTATTTTAACGTTGTACAGAAAAGTGGGCCAGCCATGATGGGCCAACTTCACTTCGGTATGAATTTTTGTATTCGGCTTCGAATTGATGAGTATCGCTTTTGATTTTGCGAAATCTTTCTTTGTGGTTTAGCCATTTTGATGTTTTGTTGATTTTATATTTTGATAATTTTTACATTGATATTTATACTTAATAATAATTTCTGCTTTTCCACTTAAGTTTTGTTTTGTAGGTTGCCACTTTCCCTGTTTTTCTATTAGCTTTTGGTGTTACTTTGCTGACTTTTTCGTTGCTTATATTTGAGATAATTTAACTCTTGCCTTGGCTTAAGGCCCCAACACCGTGTAACTCTTTTTGAGTTACTACTTAACGGTGTAATACTTTTATTATTGATCATGGTTGGTATCTCCATGGGGAAAGAAAAACAAGCTTTTAATTTGTAGTCAATTGAGGGCGTCGGTGTTTATCAGCCATGCCAGTAGGACGTTCGCCACGTGTAGGAGACGGCGAAGGCACCAATTTGTCCCAAGGCACCCTTGCAGGGACAGCTCAGGCGCAGCCCCAGTAGGCTACCAGCCTAACACTTTTGATGAAACGTGGTTCCGGCAGCCTCCAGACCCAGATGCAGATTTTGAGCAGGAGACACCAGCCGCATGAGTCGTTTGGGCGGTATTATAAGGCTATTAAAAAGTTGAGAAACCAGCACCAACCTCCGTATAGGGAAGCGTAGCTAGTAGAGATTATGAGAGGAGCCCTCAAAGCTTCCCTGGCGCAGCTGTTGTTCCCGATTCGAGTGGATAGCCTCAACGAGTTTAGCAGAGAAGTTCGGAGGGCTGAGGTGCTTTTGTCGATGCAGCGACGGATGCACCCACCGTGGCCAGTACAGACGTCTATGGTACATTAGGTAGCACTCCAGGAGGAGGCAGCTGATGCAAGTGTCGCTGGACAAGTGGACGCATTGGGGGCCCCAGCACAGTCATCTGCTGGTACTGCAAAGGCCCAGGTCATATTTTCCGAGATTGCAAATCTACTAACCGAATTTTTTGCTACAAATGCGGGAAGCAGAATACAGTGACACTGAGCTGCCAGGTAAACCTGCCGATATACCGACCTCAGACTGGGGAGGTGCGGAGCACCGCTTGCACGATCTTGTAAGCAAGCAAGTCTGACCACCAATGTTCAGAAGTCACACTTTTGTTTTAAAGAGTTGCGTTATTTAGTGCAATTTTTTTAAATTGGCCATTCTACGTTTCTTGAGCAACTGCTCTTTATTTATTTTCATTATCATAATTCAGATTATCCTAATCTGCTTGCGCACACGTACATACACATATGAGTGCATGCGCAAGGGGTCCGGTTACACGAGTCGATCGGACTGTGGGATTGGAATGTGGGAATGCTAAACAGTTCCATTTCCCACTGAGTCAGCACAATTATGCAATGCGCGTGTAGCGATTGCTGGCGGTAAGTACAGCCACAGTCTGGTCGACTTGTGTTTACACTACACTTTCCCATTTGTTGAGAATAAATTAATATAATTCTTATACTATACATTTAGGCTTATTTTACCTATTTTTTCCATTTAATCAATCTTGTATATGAATAGATATAAAATAGCTATTAAGTACACACAATAAATATGTATATAATTATAGACTATTAAATAAAAATAAACTTATAGTTAAAAATACAAAAGTTTGAGGGCCCCTAGGAAATAAATATAATAGTAAATAGTCTAGAATTCTATATAGAATAAATAGAATAATTTGATGGAATAAATTTGATTCTATTGATATAGAATAAATTTGATGGCGAGAATCACTGACGAAGTCATTGCGCCTTTAGCTTTCACGAAAAATTTCCGTTTAGAGACATTGACGTTTATCGAGGTTTAGAGACATTGACGTTTGTCGATATTTAGAGACATTAACGTTTATCTAGGTTCAGAGACACTGACGGGTTCCAAAAGCAATCAGAAGTTAGTAGGGATATGACGGTTCAGGAGATAAATTTTTCCTTTACCTTTCGACATTGAGTCACAGATAGATTCAGATGTTGTTATATTCATCATCCTTATCTTCGTTTTCATCTTCATCTTCTCCAGGAATTTAGTTTTCAATCGTCACCGATAACTTTTACTGATCTACTTTTGGGCCCATATCCATTTTCATATGGTTGAGCTTTCATTCGCTATTTTCCTCCAACATGTTTGATTTTAATACCTCCCTGCATCAAGGAAATCTTCCTACTGCCTGCTACTTTTTCAAGCCTTGGTAGTAATTGTCCTAAGTCAATATTTCCATTAACAGCAGTGACTCCGATGCTATTATGATCAGCTTTATTCGATTGTCGCCGGTTTCCTTAACGAACCTAATTCTAATTTCTAATTCTAATTCTAATTCAAATTTCCGTTAACAATAATTGGAATAACTGTCATTAGCTAATGTTCATTTGAACATTAGGCGAATAAAATAAATGGTGTCTTTAAGCACTCATTTGTCACACATATTTCGCACATATTTTCCTTACTAGAAATCTTTTAAGATTTCATAAAATCTATCCGTTTTTCCCTCTTCAATGCTTAATTCCGTGCTCAATGTTCCGCACCACCTCGATAGTATTTAATTCCGAAGAAAGTATTCGCGCTGGAAAAAAAATGCGCGACTAATACGGTGATTACCATGTTTCCTCATGCCGTGACAACCTCCACGTCCACCATAGCGTTCCCATGGAACTATTCATCCGAAAATGTCCATGCTTTGACGTTCGTTATCCCGCCAAAGACAGAAACAAGTCATAGAGCCCTTGTAGTTACAATGGGCGTAAGGCAGTCAACAGTGTATTACTTGGCCGTACAAAGTATTACTTGGCCGTACAAATTTCAAGCCGTTATAGAATTCAAACTCATTTGAGACTAAAAGTGACACAAAAATATAAAATAATGAAGAAAGGAAAAAAGGAAAAAGAAAAAATTACCCCTTACAAATAGAACAATTGCTAAATGGGGATAATTCTGATTTATTATTAATTATTTGAGTGAAAAGGGAAGGATACCTCTTTATCCCCAATAGTTTTTAGGGGAGTCTTTGTGGGCTGATTGAATTATATAAATTTCGCTCAATAAACACAATTATGCGACCGGTCGATTCGGATGTAAAAATGCAATTCATTTATTATTTAAAAATGGAGATTATAATCAAGATAGCCAATGATAGTATAACTCTTTACACAGAATTTCCCAAGCGGAATGACAGTTAAACAAACAAAAGGGTTACTAATTAAGATTGACTTAAACCTAGGGAATTCCTTAACTTAATTTGGACAGAAAAGAAAAGAGGAAATAATTCAAATTATAGAGAAATAGTTCAGTAAAAAGAAGAGAGAAAGAAGAAAAGAGAGAGAAGAAATCATCTGGCCAAACATCCCGGCCCCATTGAAGGTCTCCGTCTTCAATCATCTGGCAGAAGAGCGAGCTTATGGATTGGGCGCCTATAAACGCCGCTGTTCGTCCTCACGTCTGCTACCCTCACTTTGCCGTCTCCGCCGGCGATTACGGCCTCTACTCGTCCTGTTGCCCATTGCAGGGGCGGGCGATTGTCGTCGTGAATGAGTACGATCTTGCCGACGACTAGATCTGGGCGCACCCCGGACCACTTGGTTCGCTCTTGCAGTCCTCGGACGTAGTCCCTCTCCCAGATGCGCCAGAATGCCCGCTTGAGTGCGGAGATACGCTGCCATCTCTTCAAGAACGTTAGCTTGCCGGTTCTTCTAGCGCTGATTCGGGCAGCAGCGTGCCTTGAGCCTCCCCTATTAGCAGATGTGCGGGGGTTAGTGCCTCCCCGTCGTTGGGGTCGGTGCTGAGTGGCGCGATCGGTCGACTGTTGAGTACTGCCTCCACCTCGGCTGGTACCGTCTGCATCTCTTCTGTAGTGAGCAACGCGTTGGCGACGGTTCGCAAGAGTAGACCTTTGGCAGACTTCACTGCTGCTTCCCAAAGACCGCCGAAGTGTGGAGCTCTGGGGGGTATGAAGGCCAATTCTACCCCTTTCTCTGCGACGAATGACGCTACCTTTGTGTCGCTGGCCACCTTCTCTCTCCATTGCCGAAGCTCGGTGTTGGCGCCGCCAAAGTTGGTCGCGTTGTCGGCGTACAATTTCGCCGGCACGCCTCGCCTGAACACGAACCTTTGAAGAGACAAAAGAAATGCATCGGTAGTTAAGTCAGACACTAACTCGATATGTACAGCCTTTGAACTGAAACAAACGAACACTGCAATATACATTTTAATTGGAGGACGGCCACGTATCTTCAACGTAATGTTTACTGGGCCACAAAAGTCAACTCCACAAATTTTAAAAGGCCGTAATGCCCTCACTCTATCAGCGGGCAAATTCCCCATAATCTGATTCATTAACTTCGGTTTGTAATGAAAGCAATGAAAGCATTTACGGATTGTCCTGCTACATTCTTCTTTGGCGTTGACTAGCCAAATTTTGTTGCGAAGAAGCGCAATAAGTGCCTTGGCACCGGCATGACAATTTTTAACGTCTCGAAAATATATTTCAATAAATGGACATGTCTTCGGCATTAAAAGAGGGAATTTTGCATCGTATGGAATTGGCGCGTTAAGCAGCCGCCCGCCTACCCTTATTAATCTGAAAGTGCGATTTTCTTCCCTGTATTCGTAAATAAAGGGGTTCAGTCTTTGCAAATTAGATTGCAGTGGCTCTGATTTTCTAAGTTTTTTAATAACCTCAGAATACTGGTTTATCTGGACTATTTCAACAAATTTTAAGAATGACCAATTCAGTTCTTTTGGCGTGAGAATAAAGGAGCTGTATTTGGTTTTATTACGAGCTCCCTCGACAAATCGAAGTTCATAGGCAAATGTGCGTATCAGTTTTGAATGCGATGAAATTTTGTCGGCTAATTCTAGAACTGAGTTTGACGGGGATTTAACAGCGATAAATACAGCTGTCTTCCTTTTCTCTAAGGACTCTTGCTCTGCAGTGAGCTCAAATTTGGGGTTAACTGGCCATGATTGGCAATCCTGAAGTAGGAATTGTGGACCGTTGAACCATAATGAGTCTCCTAGTTCGTCGACGTTACACCCTCTTGAGACAATATCGGCTGGATTTTCTTTAGTTGGCACATGTCGCCAGTTGACATGGACAGACAACTCCTGAATATCGCTCACTCTATTTGAAACAAATGTCTTCAAAGTTGATGGATGCGATTTTATCCAGTAAAGGGTAATTTCAGAATCGGACCAAAAAGTTACACTCTCGATTCTTCCAGGCATCATTGGTTTAACCTTTGACCATAATTTGGCCAATAATTGCGCTGCGCACAATTCGAGTCTCGGCAGAGACTTCGTCTTGATAGGAGCCACTTTCGATTTTCCCGTTAAAAAACGGCATGAAACTTCATTGGCGATATTGCTCCGAATATAAATGCAGCACCCGTATGCTCTTATAGTGGCATCCGCAAATCCATGGATTTGGTAACTAGCCGTGGTAGAAGTTAGGACATGTCTTGGGATTTCAATTCGGTCCAACAAATATAAATTTGCCTTGAAATTCTCCCACGCAGTATGGAGGTGCAATGGAATTGATTCATCCCAGCGTAATTTTTGAAGCCAAAGTTCTTGTATTAACGATTTGGCCTTAGTTACCACTGGGCACACTAATCCTAGGGGATCATACAGTCTGGCTACAACTGACAAGATGTTTCTTCTTGTAGCCTTCACATTTTGAAACGTATAATCTAAGCGATATTTTAGTGTGTCGCTCTTAGGATGCCAGTATGTGCCTAACGCTTTAGTAGCATCGTCGCTGAATTGCAACATAATTTCAGAACTCGACGAGTCGTCACAGTTCACACAGTTTGAAAACCATTTCGTCAAATTGAAGGAGGCTGACGATAAAATTTGAGAAACTTCAAGTTTGATTTCTTCTAATTCCTCTAATGAGTCTGCTCCCGTCAAAAGGTCGTCGACATAAAAGTCTTTTCTGATGACTTCAGAGCCTTTTGGAAATATTTCCTGGTTCAAATCACTCAAACGATTTAAACATCTTATTGCCAGGAAAGGAGCAGACGAGGTACCATAAGTGACCGTGTTCAACCTGTACATGTTGAGGTTATCATCAGGATTTTCACGGTATAGAATAAGCTGAAAGTCTGTATCGGCCTCGTCAATCAGTACTTGACGGTACATTGTCTCGATATCAGCCGTCATTGAGTATTTATGCAAACGAAAGTGGATAAGTGTAGAAAATAACTCCTGTTGAATCGTTGGCCCAATCATCAAAATATCGTTGAGAGATTTTTGTGATGAGGTTCTCCACGAGGCATCGAAAACCACCCGAAGTTTGGTTGACGTACTTTCAGGGCGTAATACACATTGGTGTGGTATGAAATAGTGAGGGTTATCAAAGTTAATATTGTCCGCAATAGACATGTGGCCTAAATCAATGTATTCCTTTATGAAGGCATTATACATCTCTCTGACTTGAGGATCTTTTGACAAACGACGCTCTAATGAGAGGTAGCTCCGTTTTGCTGTGTCGAAAGAATGACCCAAGAGGTTAGGGTCTTCTTTAAATGGTAGTGCCACTTTGAATCTACCCGACGGCATTTGTTGGATAGATTTTTGAAAATGTTCCTCACATTTTTGTTGTTCTAAAGAAAGAACTTTTGCCTCATTTGGAACTTCTTCAAGTTCCCAAAATCTCTGCATAATTGCATCTAGAGATTTAACGCTTTCTGATGGCGTGCTAGCGTGGCACGAAGTGATTTCAGCAGTCTTTGAACTTTTATATTTTCCAGACACAATCCATCCCAGCACAGTTTTCTGCAAGACTGGAGTGTCAGGACTCGTTTTAATTTGTCCAACACTTAACAAATCAAAGAACATTTCAGCTCCGATCACAATATCAACTCGTTGAGGTTTGAAAAATAATGGATCAGCGAGCTCTAAGTCGCGCGGAATATCCCAACCAGATGTAGAAATGATCTTATCGGGTTGATATTTTGATATCGACCGAAGCACCCAAAATTCCGATGTGAATTCTCGTGATTCCATTCGAGCCTTTAAAGTCGCTTGAATTTTTGACTTTGCAGTTGCATTTGTATTGCCAATTCCCAGTAAATTTAAACTTGCATCTTCCCTCTTAATTTGTAGCCTCTGTGCTAGTTCCTCGATTATAAAGTTTATTTGAGAACCGGAATCCAGTAAAGCCCTTGCGTAGACATAATGCCCAAATTTGTCCATTATACGAACTAGGGCTGTTGCCAAAACAACACTTTCTTCATTAGAAGATGAACAATTTACAAATGCCCGTGAAGTAGAGGGCTGGTCTGGATTATAACTTGTTTCTCCTGTGTGCGCCGGAGTGGTATACTTATGCAGTAAAGTATTATGTGAGCGGCTACAAACTCGGCACTTAGACGCTTTGCATTTAGTAACTGTGGGTCCCGGTTTCAGGCAGTTAATGCAAGCTGAAACGCCTTTGACAAAATCAAATCTTTGTTGTACCGGTATTGCAGAAAATGAGGGGCATGTGGACACATAATGTTGTGTCGATCTACAAAATATGCACTTTATGCTGTTTTGTGCTGTGTCAGTTTGACAAGAAAGCGACTTGGCGTTTTTCGTCTTTGGAATCTCAGCTCTACTTGAGTAAGCTGGTTTGGGCTTCGAATTTGACGACTCATCAGCCGAAATGTGTTGATATCTTTTATTCAACGCGGCTTCGCAATCACTCCAAAGAGGCAGCTTATCATAATTCAACTGTTCTTCCCACTTTGAACGAGTGACTGAATCAACTTTTCCCATGACAAGGTGTATCAAAATTGCATTAGATATACTCTTATCGTCCCCGATTGACAAAAACGAGTCATAAATGGCTGAAACTGTGTCAATCAAGCTCCTCAAGGCAGACGATGAGGGTTTCGAAATTTCTGGCAAGTCAAATATCTGAGAAATATTCTCAAAAAATATTAAACATGGGTTGTCATAAACTCTTTTAAGACTTGCCAATGCCTTGGAATAGTTTTCACTGGTTACTTGGTAGGCTTTCACCGTTCCTAGAGCTGAATCAGACAAACAAGATATTAAGTGGTTGAATTTCTCAATATCTGGTATCATTGGGTCATTATCAACCAAATTTTTGAAAAGGCCAACAAAGTTTTTGTATTCTGAGTACTTTCCACTAAATTTTGGAAGTGTCATACTCGGAAGTCTACTGCTATGAGCTGGGTAGGACATAGTCGATTTCGCAAAACTAGACCTTCTATTGTTGCCCATTTTGGCAATTTTCCTCATTAGTAGGATCTAAAATATCAAGCTCAGATTGATATACCATGGCCTGTTCGATATACGAATTAAGAATATCTAGGCGGCACTCTAACTCGATAGGATTTGCGGAAATTGTGCTTTCCTTCAGAGAGCGCTTGAATCTGGCGATATTATTCACTACTGTGGCCTTTTGTAATCTCACTTTATTGCTACTGGTGTGTCTGACGATTGATGTCTACGACCTGGCGCCATATTAATTTTGCAACTAAACTTTCACAAATGGGAACTTCAATCAGAAATATTAATCGTAACGTTTCTTTGTTAACGTGCAATATACTTTATTAGCTCTAGGCAAGTATTACAACACACAATTTATACAAACCACACTTATTATCCGATTTACCGACTTTGTTTAGTTTATTTTTTAAAAATTTTAATAATTCCCCTCCGTCGGGTTGTTTAAAGTTAAGTTAAAATTAACTGACGCTGTGAAACCGGGCCTGATCTTGTTTTGCTCTTTCTTTACTTATGCACTTTAACTTGACTTATGGTTATTACAACACACTTATTTTTCACCGTAATAATTTTTATTATTATATTTATTTAAAAACTTTTCAAAGAATTGCTCACAATGATTTTAAATTTTAATAAATTCAATAATTTATTATTTTCTTCGTCTCCTCTGCTGGTATTTATGTCTGTCCACTTGTACGTACGTATTTGTTGTTGCACGGCCTCAAACCAACAGGGTTGCTCTGTTATTGGGTTTGGCAATTTTTAGCACTTTTGTCTTAGTTGATACAAAGTTTGATCAACTACGCAACAGATCACAATAAGTAAATGGACAGACAGCGAAAGGGAAAAACAAACGAATGGTGAGTAAATTGATAATTCCGTAAATAAATTCAATAGTTGCACGAATTTTGTTAGTTTGTTCACAGGAAAACCGACGGGAATTGATGGAAACACCGACAAACCGGAGAAGCAGTAGGGAATTAACAATGGGTAAGGTTTGAGTATTAAATACCGAAAATTGTGTTTTGTTTGTGTGTGTATGTTGGCTATCACTTGCACTGTGTAAATATCACGCACTTTGTTAGTGTAAATTATAACTCGGAAATAAATTATTTTGCAATACAATATTTATTTGTTTCACTTAAGGGCGGGAGTGAATAAATTTGAAATTGTGCACGTAATAAGGGCAAACAACGTACTGTGTGATTTACAAAATTGAAATAAATCACTTAATTTTGCAGTGATATGTTTACTTGCAATAATTCACACACAATCTTGTTGTTGGCACTTATAATACCTGGCAATTGGCACTTTCCTTGCAGAGTATACAGGTGCAGCGGGGCATTTAGGATGACTTCCTTGCTGAGTTCTGCCAACGTTCTTCCAAGCTTCCTTCTGCGATGGTGATGGATTGAAGATGATGGTGAGGTTTTTGACCACGGTGGTAATTTTATTAAAACCGACTCGTAATCACGAAATGTACAGAACTACGACCGCAGTAATGCGCGAAAATCTAATTAATTAATCAAGTCCCTGCTCGGGCGCCAAAATGTTTATCCCTAATAGTTTTTAGGGGAGTCTTTGTGGGCTCATTGAATTATTTAAATTTCGCTCAATAAACACAATTATGCGACCGGTCGATTCGGATGTAAAAATGCAATTCATTTATTATTTAAAAATGGAGATTATAATCAAGATAGCCAATGACAGTATAACACTTTACACAGAATTTCCCTAGCGGAATGACAGTTAAACAAACAAAAGGGTTACTAATTAAGATTGACTTAAACCTAGGGAATTCCTTAACTTAATTTGGACAGAAAAGAAAAGAGGAAATAATTCAAATTATAGAGAAATAGTTCAGTAAAAAGAAGAGAGAAAGAAGAGAAGAGAGAGAGAGAGAGAGAAGAAATCATCTGGCCAAACAATACCAATGGTAGTATAATTGAGATAAATTTGTATCGCCAAATATATTGCTTGTAGTTTTTAACACTGGCAAACTTCAAGGACTGATTGTCTCACCAACACGCGAGTTGGCCATACAAATTTTTAATGAAGCCCGCAAATTTCCCTTGTGCTCGTATTTAAACATACGTATAGTGTTCGGTGGTACGTCGTCCAAATATAAGGGCGAGAATATGAATAAAGGTGGTAGTCATATTTTGATTGCTACACCCGGGCGCTTGTTGGACTTCGTAGAGAAGCGTTTCATCTCGTTGGAAGATACAGGGTTTTTGGTACTCTATGAAGCAGACCGTATGCTTGATATGGGATTCAAAAGGGATGTTGCGAAAATTATGAACCACCCAACAATGAGCACGGTAAAACAAAATTTAATGTTCTCCGCCACATTCCCGCCGAAATACGACGTATGGCAGCGAATATTTAAATGAAATTAAATAGCCATTGGTGTTGTGGGTTGAGCATGTTCGGATGTCTCACAAAACGTTTCCGAGGTGAAGAAGTTCCAGAAAAGAGCTAAACTAACACTATTATGTCGTCTTTGTTCATTCAAGTTATAGTTTGATCGTAACGCAAAGTAGCTTAAGTCGCTAGCCTTTGCCACATAATTTCAAAGTTTCTCCCTCGTTTTAAATGTTAGTAGGGTCACGATAAATATTAAAAAAAAGCAATTTATACCATGGGTGGCGAATCGGTCCCATCGTACACAACGGATTATGGTTGCCTTGGTATATATCGGTCATCGTCATTCTATGACCGAATTAAACAACCTGTGTCTGTCTGCCGTCCCGTACAGGTGTGTTTCTGTTTAACTCCGCGTTCAATAGTGTCTACTGCTACGTTTAGTGCCCAGTCCGCTACTTCTATGTTTAGTGCCCAGTCGGCGACCAAAACTAAATAAAAACATTTAAATACATAAATAAGCCAAAATAAATAAATAAACCGGAAAGAAAAATAAACTGAAAACAACGAAATAGAAAATAATCACAAATAACACCAACAAAAGTCCAAAAGACAATAACACCAATAACAACATCAACTAATGCTGTTGACATCAACCAGGCTTTTATGCCCCTCTCTGTGTGGTGCATTTGTTGTCCCCCACTCCCTCTCCTCTACAGTACAGCATAGACTGTGTTTTCTTCGTCTTCTCGTTGCTGCTCAGCGCTTAAGGCACAACAATAAGCATTGTGTTGATATCAGCGGGAAGGCGGGGGCCTCATTGTTTGTGTTTGTTTACTGCTGTGAATTTGTTCTGTGTGTTTGTATGGCGCAATGGTGTGTAAGTTTGTTATTCATTATGGTAATATACATACGTGGGTTGAGAACGAAATTTTTCGGTGTGTACTCCCACATTAATATTCATCGTCCTGACGTTCTTGCTCTATGTGAAAAACTAGCGTGAAGTTAGCCCACCATCGTAACCCACATATTTCGACGGTGGGCTAACTTCACACTAGTAAATTCATCAACCTTGTATTCGGAATAGAAAAGTATTTTAACGTACGTAAGCCGAAATAAAAACGAATCCAAAGAAAGTTTAAATTTCAAAACCTGTACGGTAAACTAATGATAAGTAGGGGTATATCAAGGTAAGTTTCTTCAAGTACCTTCGATTATAATTATATGACGCAAA
Organism: Phaonia tiefii; assembly: GCA_963931995.1. Lineage (NCBI taxonomy): Eukaryota > Metazoa > Arthropoda > Insecta > Diptera > Muscidae > Phaonia > Phaonia tiefii. The sequence continues at coordinate 107,226,580 of OZ008368.1, read as the reverse complement.
ACTTCTTCAGAACACATAATGTTGACGGAAATATGCATTTCTTCATCACAACCTACGTCATCAACATAATGAATTTATATACAGGTTACTAAATGTAATAGAAATATTTAAGTGATCTTATAGTTATTATCAGTACTGTAACAACCACTATCTGCTTGTCTATACTCATTTGCTTGTACGTCTCTAATCACCCCTCTGGTCCAGAACCATCGTTTGGTTATTTTTGGTTGCTTGTGAGTTACATCGGTTGCGTGTGATTTGCAACCCAGTTTGATGTTATAGCTGTGTAGCCATTTCAATGTTCATACATACATATGTATCTAACTATCTGGGAGCAAAGAAGAGGGAACAAGCAAATGAGTACGCACACTTTCATTCGTACATACATGCGTTTGGTCGTTGCCAATACCTAAGCCTCGCTTATATTGGCATCGATATACATACATATGATTGTTCTGCGCGATGGTGATGCTGAGTTGGCTATGTAGTCAATGACTTCATACGAGTTTGATTTATTTGTTCTATGCCAAACAGCTGTTTGCAATGTAATGCGAATATTTGTTATGTGCGTATTAGGTAGGTTTTTATGTACTGTATTATACCATCATTATCGTTCTTATCAGAATTTTAAGTTGAATCGCTCTCTCATCTTTTGACTGTCGAGTGAACAACACAAATCTTCGGATAAGTATTCAAGCCAATCTTTTGTAAATTATTACAGTGAAATAAACTTCTGTGCAACCCTTGTTTAAGAAACACTTTTCTTTTCATATCTTTGAAATCGCTATTAAACAATGTGAATATTTCTCAACATTTTATTGGTGCCGAAACCTGGGAATTTCATCGGTTTTTTCTTTTTTAGTTGCTTTTCTTTTATTTATTTATTTTTTATCAAATTTTGGAAATTTTAAACTGTTCGAATCGAATCAGTGATCGCGATTTTGGTGATTGTGATATAAAGTGAAGATTTCTGAGTCATTGTGCGTGCGTGGGTAACGAGACGAGTGTAATAACCATGAGTGATCTTTCTAATTAACAACATCAGACGGTTACCTAGATTCCAGTGCAGGCATGCACTTTTAGCCAACAGTGCCCAAACGGCAATATTTCCAAGTTGGATAAAAACATGGGCAACTTTCCTATTTCAGATAAAAGAAAATCTCTTCTCTTAAGATTTCACAGCTTCAGACTTTTGACTTCTGTCTGCCGTCTGCTGACACACTTTTGGTGTGCCACTTTATTTATACCAACTTATTACCTAAATTCTTATCATACTTAATATTGACATGCTCCATTTCCATTCCCCCATTCCACGTAGAAAACGTTAACCATGACCTAGTTCTCGTTTTCTACGCGAAAACCAAAAGTGATTCTTTTGCATTATGCTTAGTCGCTATTCCCAACCACTGGCATAATATACTAGCGTTGGAAAACAGTCACCGTAGCAAAAATGCAACTTGAATACACATTGGTTCGATGAACCAAGGCGGAAATGACCGTTTAACATATAATACATAAACAATAACTACAAACACAATAATAAACAAAACACTGGCCATACGATACTCTACAAACTCACATACAAAAAAACGTCAAGTAAATAACATGAACAAACTTAAATATTAACGAGGTACACAATAATCAGCTAGGGAAATTCACATGATGCTATATGTCAACATGATGCTATATGGTACCGCAATATTTTGCACCGCAACAACAACGACCTATATAAACAGATAGGGAGATACCATAAATACAAGACAGGACATGCAGGAATTGTAGAAAACTACGAAGGCCTCAAAACAAAAATATACTACAATAACCTCAAACATTTTATTCAAAAATACATCAATCACTGCGACGTATGTATGTAATAGGTCTAAATACGACAGAAAACCTCTGAAACCAATGCTCAAATGCTCCGAAACACCCTCAGACATCAACGAAATCATACACATGGATGTTTACACAAACAAAAAACACAGCTTCATCACATTCATCGATAAATTTTCCAAATACATAGCTCTTTACCTAGAAGACAGAAATAGTATCACAATAGTCGAAAAAATTAGGCTATTTTTCTCAATAAGGGGCAAGCCAAAGAAAATAATCACCGATAACGAATTCAACTCAATCAATGTCAAAGACTTTTTACGGAATGAAAATATATAAGTCCATTTTACCAAACCCAATAATCATACAGGCAATGCTGATGTCGAAAGCTCAATTTCAGAAAAATTCAGAACCCTTGAAGCTCAAAACTCACCTCTTTCTGTAAAAGAACGCATCTCCCAATGTATTGAATGGTATAACAAATCGATTCATTCCACAACAAAATCAAAACCCATGGATGTAGTAGAAAATCGGGTGGACAAACAATAAATTTTCGAACAACTATCTAACGCTAAAAACAAAATAATTCATAGACTCAATGAAAAAAGAGAAATAGTTGATGTTGACAACGAAGAAGGTTATGCGAAAAACTACAAAGCACTTAGGCATAAATACGAACCCAGATATCGAAAAATTAATCTTGAAAATGTTCACCCCAACAATTTTAAAAGAAAAAATAAATTTATAGGTAAACTGGACATCGATACTCTTGACATTCCTGATGATCCTTCCAATAACGATGGCAGCCCTAACAGTCCAACCGATCAACACTAACAGCAATGTATACTGAGATACAATTAAACGACGCCCAACTTATTCTTGACTACACAACAATCTTACATATAATTAACCTGAATGAAATCAAAAACTCTCTCGAAAATATTAAAATTCTTATAAATGAACTAGCTGTAATCGAAAATATACGATTCCTACTATCAGAACTTCAGAAAGTTAAAACTAAACTCCACACGATTCAGATTAACAGAAAAAAAGGGGACTAGCCAACATCCTGGGATCAGGCCTTAAATGGATAGCTGGTACTATGGATGATGAAGATAGAAAAAATACAGAAAACCACATTCAGGTTATAGAAGAAAATAGCCATAACATTATTGAAGGGTCCAATAATAATATTCACATAAACAATCATTTTAACGAAACCATAAGAACTTTAACAAAAACTATAGAAACAGACAGGGCCAGAATCTTAGAAAAATTTGATAAGGTAAACCAGAACAATTCCCGACTAATATCCCATATCCTATATGTAGACACGATGCTAAAAATAAAATCACTATCAGCCCAAATAGAACATATTCAAAATAATATCATAGCAGCAAACAATAATATGATGGTTAGTCCTCTTTTCCACTGGCAAATATTTCTTTGCCAAATTGTGTCTTTTCTCTTGTGGTATTTTCGAATGCTTTTCCACTCACAAATTTGTCTTTGCCAAATTTTGAGAATTAAAATACAAAAGAACGAAAGGAACGTCAAAACTGTTTATATTTTAAACAATTTTCCTAAGAGGTGTATAAATAATTTAAAATTTGTTTACTTCAAACAATCACTACAACACAGATTTGTAAACAAAAACCGGCTGTGTCAGTAAAAACGAATGGGTTAAAAACCATATGTCAAATAAATTTGTTTCAGCGAAAAGAACAAAGCAGAATTTGCGAGAACAGCAAATACTGAACTGACAAAGATTTGTTTTTCTTCCTCCCACCCCTCTCGCCTACAAACTCAAGAATTTGCAAAGAAATATTTGGTAGTGGAAAAGGGGACTTAGCAACATGTTCACAACAGAAGAAATCGAATCTCTTAACATAGATTTCTTTAAGCTCCAAAACACGCAACTGGCAATAGCAAAATATAAAGAAAATCAAATGATGTGTATACTTAAAGTATCCAATAATACTATAATAACACAGAGATCATATATTACACCTTTAGGAAACGATAATAACCTTGAACTTACATTTAAAACACAACAAATTGTATATTACCAAAGTAGTTCTAATCAATATGACAACAACAATAATGTTAACTCCCTAAAAAGATCCAATATATGTATTTTTACGAATGAAACATGTGAGAAGAAGAAGAAGTAATTAAAATCGAACCTGGCTCAATATTAATAAAAAAATGCAGAAAATACAAAATTACAAAGCAATTGCGACAATAGAGAAATGACACTGAAAAACAATTTTTTATTAACTTTTAATGATTGCGAAAAATAAACAATATTGTACTAAAAAATTATGCCAAAAAATTCAAAGATAATTTTGTAAAATCCCCAAATTTTATTTCTAATAATAATACTACAACACTGTCTTTTGATGAAATAGTTTTAGCCAACATAGATAATGTAAAGAAAATAGAATAATTAAAGGTTCACAAAACAATTCATAATAATTTTAATATAATCAACACTATTGTTATTCTGACTTTAATCATTGCAACAATCATTATAATCATAATAGTATATAACAAATTTTCAAAAATCAAACTGGAAATTCAGGAGAATTTTCAATCAAAGGAGGGAGGAGTTATGTCGGCATCGCCTACACCACCACAAACACAATCTCTCGAAATTAACTTCAGATAATAAATTGTACAATCAAAATTCTGCGTTTACGACAAACGCATAATTTTCATTTATAAATGTGGCATTCTCCAATTTCATGAATGACCAAGTATGAACAACCTTTTCCTTTTATTATTTTCGGCACTATTTACAAATAAACCCATGTGTCACTCATTGTCACTTGATACCCTAATTTCGGTCTTCTCGCAACACGAATCCACACTCCAGGCCGACGACTGCACTGCAGTTTCAAGATTGTAATAAACTAAGAAAATGCAGTAAAGTCAGCATATGTTTTAAATAAATTTTAATTTTCATTTTTGTTCGATTTTGCCCCGTTTGTATTTGTCGAAGGCAAAATCGAAGTCAACAGTTTCAAGAGGGTAATAAACTAAGAAAATACAATTGAGACAGCATATGTTTTAAATAAATTTCAATTTTCATATTTATTCGATTTTGCCCCGTTTTTACTTGTCGAAGGCAAAATCGAAGTTAGCAGATTTAGATTATATATAGTAAGTCATTTTACAACAGGAACTGAGTTAGAATTTGTCCATGAGTGCCTAAGCACTAAATAAAAGTACAAACAATAAAGAATAAAAACTATCTTTTATTAATCTAACCAGTAATTCGAAAGAGGTTATGTATCCAGAGGCAATTCGCAAGGGTGGATATTAGGGTGGGTTAATTTTTTTTTGATGAAGCGTATAGCAAAATCGTAATCTATAGGTGATTTTGAGAAATTTTGCTCAAGAAACCATAGCTCTAAGTCGGCTTTGGAGCCCCCCAAAATTTCAAAATAGATATTTTTCCATATTTACATAGAATAATTTAATTAAATTCGTCATAAAATCGGATAAAATTATAGTAGATTCCTCAATCTGGGCTTGTTTGATAGGTATATTTATCACCTTTTAGAATCTGTTTGATACCAATATTTGTTTTATTTTGAGTAGAGATATTAGGAATTATTTGTCGAAAAATAGCCTAAACTGAACTTTTAACTAATAAATTCTGAATTTTCTTCGAGATTTTTTTTTGCAGATTATGAAAGCTCAGATAACTTCCAACAACTTTTATTACGATAATTTCTTTGTTTTTGAACTCCTTCTTGTAGAAAAATCGATCTGAAAAAATTAACATTTTCAAGGTTTCAACAAAAAAACACTATTAACACTAAGCTTGTTGTTTTATCCCCTAAAAAAAATAAATAAATGGTTTCCCATTACATCCCATGAAGGGACTGGGGAGAACTTCTCACAATCACTGAGCTGTGCGCTTTCCAGTTTTCACTCACTGATTGGGACCTACAGTTTTACACCGATTCCGAACGGTAATTTGAGAAGCTTTTTCATGGCTAGATACTCGATAGTGTCGCCGTCACTATGCGAGGTGACCGCCGCCGAAAGAAATTTTAAGGTGGTCAGAGCCGGGTTCGAACCCAGGATCTCATGTACAAGAGCCGCGCACACTAACCATTGCACCACCGACGGCCACTGTTTGCCGCTTAAAATCGCTTAGTTCCCCATACAAAGTCGTCGAAAAATTAGTTTAGCAGGGAATAAAAAAACAGGCTTACTAATATCTATTTTGAAAATTTGGGGGACTCCAAATCCGGCTTAGAGCTATGGTCTCTTGAGCAAAATTTCTCAGAATCACCTATAGATTACGTTTTTGCTATACGCTTCATCAAAAAAAAATCGTTCCATACAATTTGACCCGCCCTAGTGGATATATATACATATATAAAATCAAAAACAAGTACAATATGAAATGGTATATATGTCTATCGTCATGAAAAGTTAACGTCCGCAGGTCATCCTGTCCGAAAGCAAGTATTTATCAATTCGAAACCGCCCACTATGGACTATGCGTGTCGCAAAAAGCCTCTAGACGCCACTATTACCTACTACTTATCCTACGCCTCTTTGGCGATCTTTCTTTTATTACAATAAAGTTAATTTTCTAAACTTTTGCCTCTTACTTTTAGATTACGTTATGTTTGAAATTCAAATGCTTAAGTTTTTTATTATCTTTCCTTCATCAATTTAAATTTGACTTTCGAAAATTTCAGGTTTCCAATTCTTTTTACTTTACTAATTTTTCGATCCTCTTTAAATTATCATTCACTTCAACAATATTTTTTACGAAATTTTAGATTTTTAAATTCCCATTTATTTCAAAAGTAATTTCTCCAAAATTGTGGATTTTCTTTAACTTTCTCGTTAACCTTAAAATAAATTCTTACAAAGTTTTATATTTACTAAATTTTCGGTAATTTTAAAATTAATTGTCCCATAATTTTAGACTCATTAGCTTTTAGGACAATTTTAAATTAATTATTCGAAAATTTTAGATTTGTCAACCTCTAGCTAATTTTAAAATTAATTCTTCCAAAATCTTAGATTGATTATCTTTTAGTTAATTTGAAATTAAAATTTCCAAAATTTTAGACTTACTAACTTTTAGTTAATTTCAAACTAGATTTTTCAAAATTTTGGATTGATTAACATTTATTTAAAATTAAATATTTCCAAGATTTAAATTTTACAACTTTTAAAATTAATTTTTCCAAAATTTTAAATTCATTACCTTTTAGTTAATTCCAAATTAAATTTTCCAAAATTTAGGTTTTATTAACTTTTAATGAATTTTAAAATTAGTTTACCCAAAGTTTTTGGTTTTAGATCGATTAACTATTAGTTGATTTTAAATTGACCCTTTTCACAATTTGAGATTCCTTATAAGTTAGTTAACACGTTGACTGCCAGCTACAAGATAACTCGTAGATTGCGTTCCCCTCTAGGGTGCCAACTACGAGTTATCTCGTACTCACTAAACCTGTCATTTTTGTGTAGCTACGAATAAAACCGTATTATATCAGTGCTAGTATCGATAAATGGCTTCTGGGAAAAGAACAAAAAGTCAATGTTGGCTTGCGTGAACTAAACATTTATTAAAACAAAAAAAAAATATAATGAAAAAATTCATTCAATAATGGAAAAATTAACTCATATACAAGAAATAAAGTAATATTTCATTGCTTGTGGAAGTTTTTAAAACAATTTGCCACACAAAGGGCTGGCTTCTCTTCACAGGCTGGACAGAAGTAACGAGTTTTGCTTCTGCGTAGCGATTTCTGTTACAGAAGCCAACTACGAGATAATTCGTACGAAATAACTCGTAGTTGGTTTCTGCGTAGCGATTTCTGTTACAGACGCCAACTACGAGATAATTCGTAGGTCCTTTTTCTCCTAAAAAACATAATTTTAGCTTTTTGATGATACCTGTGAACTAGAAATAGAGTTTTTAGTAATATAATGTGAAAAAATCAAATTGTCATTTTTGGCCAGTTTTCTGAAAATTGCCGTGGCAGTCAACGTGTTAATTCCTAATTAAAGTTTCCAAATTTTCTGTTTTATTAACTTTTAGTTAATTTTAAAATTAGTTTACATAAAATCTTAGATTTTTTAATTATTAGTTAATTCTAAAATAATTTTTTCAAAATTCTAAATTTATTAACCTTTAGTTAATTTTGAAATCAATTTTTCCCAAAATTTTGGTGTTATTCATTTTTAGCTAATTTTAAAACTAATTTGTCCAGATTTTTAGGTTAATTTGAAAATTAGCTTATCCAAACTTTTAGATTTTTTAAAGTTTAGTTCATTCTAGCCTTAGTTGTTTTTTACAATTTTAGATTCATTAATTTTTAATTAATTTGAAAATTAACTTAACCAACAAGTGGTGAAATGGTTAGTGCGAGTGGCTCTTGTACATGAGATCCTGGGTTCGAACCCTGCTCTGACCACCTTAGAATTTCTTTCGGCGGCGGTCACCCCGCATAGTGACGGCGACACTATCGAGTATATAGCCATGAAAGAGCTTCTCAAAATACCGTTCGGAATCGGTGTGAAACTGTAGGTCCCAATCAGTGAGTGAAAACTGGAAAGCGCACAGCTCAGTGATTGTGAGAAGTTCTCCCCTGTCCCTTCATGGGATGTAATGGGAAACCATTTATTTATTTATTTAACAATTTACATCTTTGTAACTTTTAGGTAGTTTCAAAATTATTTTTTGCCCCTTTACTGGTTTTGATATTTCTTACTACGGATGCTTATATTTCCTTTTACAACTTTTAATTTTCTCCTTGCAGATTTTACTTTTTCAGAACACATGTCCACTGCTGTTGGAGTTCTGGACAAAATTAGGGCGCAACCTTTCCCTCTTAGCTTTCAGCTCACTTTGGTCCTTTTCTTTTACTTATTATTACAATGAGCTTTGATTTTACAATTGGATTATTATGCCACTTTCACCATGCATCAAGCCTTGGTTACACTTTACTTGAGATAGGATTTATTTAGCCTGCCCTACCTACTACAACCACTCCTGGTCTACACCTTGACGGGAGTACGTCTCTCCGATAGATGATAAAAATCGGACTTACCTTCAATTTTCCAAGGGCGGTTGGGGTGTGTTACTGTATGCAGGTTGTGGCTGGAATTGATGTGACGGTGGCTGGTGAAACTGCTCCCTTACTAACGTTGCTGCCATTGTTGTACAGCTGGATCTGCCAACTTGGATGTCGTGGATGCTGGTACTATTAGGTTGGTGTTGTATGGGCTGTACAACGAGGTCTGCAGATGTTGGTACAGCGAGAGTATTGATGGAGAAGGAGTTTGAATGCGCGTGTAAAACGCGCTCGGCCTTTTACGGTCGGAAGGGCTTCCTTTTCAGGCGACCTACGCCCCCACTAGCCCGCTCCCGCCTGTATGGGTTTGCCGAAAAGGGGGTTCGGCGGAAGAAAAAACGTAGCGCTGCGGCAGCAGACCAGACGCTTCTCGCCGGCTCTCGTCCTGTGTACGCCCTATTTTTGGCTGGTGACAGCCAGACGGCCAGGTGGATGCGGAGAAAAATTAATTTCAGCCTCACCGGGTCACTCATAGTAACGGTTGAAAACGACACCCTATCATCCTCAGTCGAATGGTTCACTTGAGAGGAGTCATCGGCCCTTGCCAGAATATTTCCGCAATTTCAGACTCCGTTCCGGACACTGTATGGATTTGATATAGATGTACCATCTAATCTGAGCCGAAGATGTGCCCCACTTTATAATCCGGATGATCCTAGCAAGGTTCTTAAGTTCAAGCTACAAAGGTCACACGACCTAGTGCGTAAGAACCAGGAGAAGGCAAAGTTGAAATCTAAGGAGAATTACGACAGGAACACCAATCCAGTTAGTTTTTCGACGGGGGATAAGGTACTCGTACGTAATAATGCGAGGAAGAATAAGTTTTCGCCGATATGGAACGGCCCGTATGAGGTAGTATCTGCAGACAGCCATGTTACGACTACAATTCGAATCAAGGGCCGGAATCGTAAGTGGCATAACAACCAGTTAAAGGTATTTCACGAGGCATAAAAGATTAGGACTGCCGATTTGATGTTGACTACGGTTAGGGGCAATAAGAGTCAGAACTTGAACCGATGGAAGTTAGGTGTTATTTTTGGGGGTTATATGTCTTTGATTATGTTATGTGGGAGAACCCAAGAGCAGTAGATAGATTTGGGCGGTGGAACTAGCTGGGAGGAGTACTCGCCAGGAACTAGATTCTGGAAACCGCAGTCTACCTATTGGGTACAAGTTCAGCGAAACTTGGTAACTAGGAGTTCGAGGGGGAGGATGAACTCCTTGGATATCCTGTGTATGAGCGCCCTTGTGGAGAGCATCATCATATACGGGTTATGTCCCTTGCTCGTCTTCTATGTTTATAATGGATTTTATTTATGATTACGTGGGAGAACCACGGGACAATAGTTAGGTTTGTTGGTGGAACTAGCTGGGAGGAATACTCGCCAGGAACTAGATTCAGAGCACCGCAAAGTGACTATTGGGTATAAGTTCAAATTTGAACTTGGATTTAGGAGACCGAGGGGGAGGATGAACTCCTTGGATATCCTGTGTATGAGCGCCCTTGTGGAGAGCATCATCATATACGGGCTATGTCCCTTGCTCGGCTCCTGTATTGGTTATATGTTTTTTTTGTATTATTATGTACGTCGGTTGAAGCAGTTTCTGGCAGTTGTCCCTGTGCTTCTTGGTAAGGCAAGAGAGAGGTTAAGGTCAAGCTGGAGTCTAAAAGTGGCTATGGTGGGAAATGTAACCTTAATCTGGTTAGGATTCTAGTTTCGTTCTGGATGATATTTATGTTTTATGTTATTATATTCGGTTCAGGTAGACTGTATTGTTTCGTCCCGTCATCTGTCAGAGAAATATTAGAAGATGGTGTTTAGTAAAAGAACTGGTTTATGTTGTTCTAATTGTATTGATTGTTTTTTTGGTTGTCCGGTAAAGGTGGTAATTGTTGGACGTCCTTCAGGGCTTTGAGTTGGGCCCGGTAGCGTCCGCGGATGGTCAGTCCAGAGTAGATGGGCCTACTAGGTCACCGATAAGTAAGTGGTGGGGTTCGCTGGATAATGAAGCAGCGATGATTAGACTCGCTAGGGCAACAGGCAAAGGGGAAATAGGTTAGTGGGAGTAGTAAATACCATCAATGGCTACTACAAGTAAGCATTGATTGTTCCTACCCCATTCACAGTTTGCTATTTCTAACGGACATTGGGATAAATATAAGGACCATCAATGCCTGTGGTGTGCAAGCATTGATTGTTCTTTCCCATGAGTTTCCCCCATTTACGGAACGGGATAAAGAACAACATATGTTGCATGGATTGGGATAAATTTAAGAACCATCAATGGCTGCGTTGGGCAAGCATTGATTGTTATTTCCCACTTGGAAAATGTTTCCCGTCAAGCTTCTTCTTCTATCGGAAGTCAAGATGAGTATGAGAACCATCGATGGCTGCGTTGGGCAAGCATTGATAGTTCGTCCACCATGGAAGTTGTTGGACTTCTGAGGCCGACTAAAAGGGTGAGGTTATAAGGAATGGAAGAAGAAACGTTATAAAGGAAAAGAAATGATGAAAAATTAAAAAGAAAAAAACAAGAGGGGGAAATAATAAAACACCTCAAAGAAAATGAAATGGAAAGATTTTTTTTTAAACATTTTATTTAAATGTTGAAGAAATGAATTTATGAAAAAATGGGGAAAGATTATATAAAAAAAAACGTTCCCACAATTGGAAAAAAAAAATAAATATAAAAAAATTAATAAAATAAAAAAAATAATAATAAAAGACCCAAAGGAAAAAATAAGAAGGAAGAACAATATTTATAAAGAAAGAAGATGGGCAAGTTTTAGTTAAGGAAAGAGGAATAAAAAAGGGAAAAGCGTAATAAGAGATTCCCAAAACTAGTACGTAAGAAGACAATTTCTATGCATGCTAGCTTTAAGTTAGAATTGTGATATATATGAGATGTAAAAAATTATAAAAAGATATCATGTTAAGTTGTATAGTCAAAATATGTTAAGGTACCATTGTATATAGAGTTGTTCAGAGGTATGGTTAGGGGTTTGATGGAAATCGATGCTATGTGGGCTTATGAATATCTGGAAATGCCGAGCAGCTATGAGTGAGCCATTTATATCCCCGATATCAGTCAGATGCGGCTGGATATTGGAAATTCATGCAGATACGACTAGGCCATTTATATCCCCGATAAGCCAGATACTGGAGGTTGTTAATGTGATTCCGGTTTTGACGTTGTCCTGGTTATGTCATGCTGTGACCTAGGTGGAGCTAGTATTGCCGATAGATGGTCACTGTGGAAGGCTGTATTTATCTTTGGCCAGTACCCCAGTGTCCCTGTCTGTTTTCAGAGTGAAGGGGGAGTTAAAATTATGTATCTGTAGAGTTATTCAATAAAACACACGTCCTCTCTATTCAGTGATTCACATTCAAGTCAAGTTTATTCAAATATACATTTTACATTTAGCAATTGTTTGATGTTAGTGTTGCCAGATACTACATTACTCCTTTTGAAAAATATTTTATTTTTATTTAAGAAGATTGGTTTACTTTGCAAACAAAATCTTTCAGATGAGCTGGTCGCCGAGATGGTCGTTTGATAATTGGTTCAGGATAAGCTTGACCAACCCTTTTTAGATGAGACACGTTTCGACGGTATCGCTTGTTTGTTTCGGCTGATTCGACTGTGACTTCGCTACCCTTACGTTTAACCACCTTATACATAGTCGGCTCAAATGTTGATGAAAGCTTGTTGGTTTTAATTTCCCGTTTCAACAAAACCTCATCCCCCTCTCGAATACTAATCGGTTTTGCCTTTCGACGGTTGTCTCCATATTCTTTCTCTTTCCCCTTCTTCTCTTTGTCACGATCACTGATTTCCTCATCTCTTTCCAATGGTTGGTAAATTGATGGGAGTTTATCACGAATGTTACGACCGAAAAGTAGTTCTGCTGGCGTTTTTAATGTTGTGGAATGTGGCGTTGAGCGATACATTAAAAGGTAGTCCTGTAGGTCAGCTGCCCAGTTTCGTCCGGTGCTTTGGCTGATAGTTAATCGCTTCAAAATAGAACGGTTTTGTCGTTCTACTTCACCGTTTTGCTGCGGCCAATATGGTATGGTGCTGTTTAGTTCAATATTGTATTCCAAGCAAAAATTTTTAAACTCTTCACTGACTAATTGTGATCCATTGTCGGCTGTAACACTTTGTGGTATTCCAAATCGAGCAAAAATTACACGTAGTCGCTTGATTGTTTCATTTGAGTCGATTTTCTTCATGATTTCAATTTCCACGAATCGACTATAATAATCCACTATGACTAATAAGTTGTGTCCCGACGGTAATGGACCTAAGAAATCGATTGCCAAATGTTGCCATGGCTCTAATGGCAATTCTTTTCTTTTCATCGGCTCTGGTGCTGATGGTGCAGCAACCAAAGTGCAACCTCTGCAGTTTTTAACTAAATCTTCAGCATCTTTGTCAATTTTGGGCCACCATACTTTTGCACGTAACCGACGTTTCATAACAGTCATACCTGGATGCCCTTCATGCGCCAATTGGATCGTCCGTTCACGTAAAGCTTTAGGCATGATGATACGTATTCCCCGTAAAAGAATATCCCCAGCGAAGCATAACTCCGCTTCAAACAATTTGAATTCTTTTACCTCTTCCGGCCATGATTCTTTGTTTATAGCCTGTTTCACTGCGAGTATTGTTTGGTCCTTTTTCGATTCTTCAATAATTTCATTTATTTTTAATGCTTTCGGTGTGGCTAACTCTGTAATCCAGTTAACGTAATGTTCCGAGTACTCATCGAATGTATTTTTGTCGCCTGACCCAGTCAACAATCTTGATAATGGGTCTGCGATGTTATGTTTACCTTTCTGATAAATAATTTTGTAGCGGTAAGATTGTAAACGTAGAACCCAACGTTCGATTCTGGCGCATGGTTTTGATTTCGCTCCAAAAATTATTTCCAGCGGTTTATGATCGGTTACAAGATCAAATTCTCTTCCGAATAAGTAGTAGTAGAATCTTTCTACACCCCAGACAAGTGCCAGAGCTTCTTTCTCAGTTTGACAATAACGTTTTTCAACATCTGAGAGACTCTTACTCGCATATGAAATTACTCGCGGACCATTTTTGTTGACTTGTACTAGCACGGCTCCTAGTCCGACCGGACTTGCATCGGTGAACAGTAGTGTTTTGTCATTTATATCATAATATCCTAAAATTATCTCGCTCGATATTAACTCTTTTAATTTGTCAAAAGCTTCTTGATGTGCATTATTCCATTTGAAAACTACACTCTTCTTAGTCAAAGCTCGCAATGGTTCGGTAATGGTTGCTAGGTCTGGTTGAAATTTTCCCACATAAGTTACTAGGCCTAGGAAACTCCGCACCTCTCCGGCTGTTTGTGGTATACGAAAATTTTTGACGGCTGAAACTTTACTTTCGGTTGGGCTGATACCATTCCTTGTCCATCGATGTCCGAGGAATTCAAGTTCACTCACGTTGTAGATGCATTTACCGTGATTCAAAGTAACTCCGTTTTCCTCAAGAATGGTCTTGACCTTCGCAACTCGTTGATTTAACTGAAGTTGGTTTTCCCCGAATATCAATATGTCATCTATATAAACAAAACACCCTTCACAGCCACTTAGCAGTTGATCCATTATTCTTTGAAAAATTTCTGGAGCACACGTAATGCCAAACATGAGTCTAGTATATCGAAAAAGTCCTTTTCGGGTCATAAAAGTTGTAATTTCTCTTGATTTTTCTGAAATTTCCACTTGATGAAAAGCTTGTTTTATATCAAGTTTGGTAAATACTTTCGCCTCTTTAATGTATGGCATAAAGTTATCCATCGTTGGTAAGGGATAGTGTTCCCGTTGAACTGCCTCGTTAGCTCGTCGCATGTCGATGCAAATGCGAATGTCTGTGTTATTATCCTTTGGAATGGCAACTATCTGTGAGATCCATTTAGACGATCCATCAACTTTTTCAATTATGCCTTGTTTAAGGAGCTCATCGATCTTTTTGTCTACTGCTTGCTCCAATGGTACTGCAATTCGGCGATATGGCTGTGCAATTGGTATTGCATCTTCCCGTAATGGTATATCCACTACTAAATTTTTGATTTTACCAATTATCTGACTCTTTTCTTCAATTATATCATCAATGCGATTCACATCAGTGCCGGTTTTAAGGATCCCCAGCTGTTTTGCGGTGTGATTTCCTATGAGAAAATCGCCTTCTGGCTCCATGACATAGAAATCGGCTAGTACTACCTTATTATTGATTTCGATTTGTGCCTCGAAAATTCCCAGTACCTTCAACGGAAACCCTCCATATGCTTTAAAGCATTTATCATTTCCTTTTCGTTGGTTTGAGACCACTATCTCTTTGGCTTTTAATTCTTTCCAAATTTTGGAACCGATTAAATTGAACTTGGAGCCTGAATCAATGGTTCCAATTATTTCTATTTGTCCAAGTTTGCATTTGACCATGTCTCCTTTATGGTTCGAATTTATACAAAATACATATTCGTCGGTATTTTGAACATATTTGACAACGTTATTGTCTTGTTTGAAACGTTTTGAAGAATAATTTTCCATATCCGTCCTTCCATTTTTGGCATTCCTGTTATTGAATCGTTCTGTTTCAACTCGACGTTTAGATTTGCATTTGGCGCCGAAATGGTTTCGCCCACCGCACTTATTGCATGTTTTTCCAATTGCTGGACATTTATCACTGTTTGCTCGATGTCCTGAATAACCACAACGAAAACATTCATCTGCTTCATTTCTACGGTTATTTAGTTTATATTCACTATTTATTCTGTTGACTTCTGTTGTTGCAGAATGGGCTAATTCATTTTGCATGAATATTTTTTCCTGTTTACCAATTGATTCGAATACTTTGGCTACCTTCAAAATAATATCCAAACTTGCATCGCCTTGTTTAAGCAATTCTCGTCGCATTTGCGCTGATCTACATTTTTCAATTATTTGGTCCTTTATATTCTCCTCCAATTTGTCATAAAAATTACATCGTTCGCCTTGGGTTGTTAATCGCATAGCAAAGCAACTGATACTTTCATTTTCTTCTTGTTTCATCAATCGTAAGACGTGTCGTTCATATGTTGTATTTTGCTTTGGCAGAAAAAATTCGTTCAACTTGTTCAATGCTTTTTTATATATTGACGGCTCAAAACTATAATTGTCGGCCCATGGACCCCTTTCGGTTTCCTGTTCCGGTAGATCTGGTAATTTGCAATATATTTCTTGAACTTTCCTTCCAGCAAAATGTAGTAATAAGGCTTCTTTTCTTTCTTCCTCTTTAATTCCGCTTGCTTTCATACAGAATTCAAATGACCGAACCCAATTTTTCCATTCTGGACCACTGTTTTCTGTATGTTGCGCATAATCAAATGGGGGAACTGTAAGACCCATGTATTTGAATTCACCTAGAAAACAAAAAAGTATATTAATTCAGTTTATTGATGCAGTTCGCATTAAACAAGCGATCTTCCTGTTCTTCATATTGCTATTTATAGCCGGTATTTAAACCAAAAAAAATTTTTTCCTCCGGTATTTAAACCAATTTTTTCCCCTCCGGTTTTTAAACCAATTCACGGTATTAACAACTTATTCCACGAATTATAATTTCACTTTCTCCTTGTCGGCATTTAAGCCACAACAAATCAGCATTTAAGCAAAATCAATTTTCTTATCGGCATTTAAGCCACGTCATTGAAGACACAAAACATCTTCTTCTCATATATCGGCCGGCATTTAAGCCACAAAACATCATTCTTTATTTATCGGCTTTTAAGCCACAAAATATCATTTCATTTTTTTTATCGGCATTTAAGCCACAAACAATTCACCAATCTACTTTTCATTAAACATCTTTTAATCAACTAAACACCACATTAGCTTAGCCTTTTTTATATGTCAGTTTCCAAATAAATATTTTTCACTTCTAAAATTATTCCTTTGTCTTTAAAAAATTTTCCTTTTCTTTCACAATAAAACTGACGTACGAAATTAAATTTTTCTCTTTTCCCTTTATATACAAGGACTTAGAAACACAATTTGGTAGAACCAATCTACACTTTCTAAAATACTTTCCCATTCCATGCTGCAAATCCATTTTAAATTCGAATGGATGTGTCTTCGTTCTTATTTGATTTTTTTTTAAAATTCTTTGCTCCTCGTCGCCAATGTAGAGTTATTCAATAAAACACACGTCCTCTCTATTCAGTGATTCACATTCAAGTCAAGTTTATTCAAATATACATTTTACATTTAGCAATTGTTTGATGTTAGTGTTGCCAGATACTACAGTATCTAAGCGCAGTAGCGATTTCTGTTACAGAAGCCAACTACGAGATAATTCGTACGAAATAACTCGTAGTTGGTTTCTGCGTAGCGATTTCTGTTACAGACGCCAACTACGAGATAATTCGTAGGTCCTTTTTCTCCTAAAAAACATAATTTTAGCTTTTTGATGATACCTGTGAACTAGAAATAGAGTTTTTAGTAATATAATGTGAAAAAATCAAATTGTCATTTTTGGCCAGTTTTCTGAAAATTGCCGTGGCAGTCAACGTGTTAATTCCTAATTAAAGTTTCCAAATTTTCTGTTTTATTAACTTTTAGTTAATTTTAAAATTAGTTTACATAAAATCTTAGGTTTTTTAATTATTAGTTAATTCTAAAATAATTTTTTCAAAATTCTAAATTTATTAACCTTTAGTTAATTTTGAAATCAATTTTTCCCAAAATTTTGGTGTTATTCATTTTTAGCTAATTTTAAAACTAATTTTTCCAGATTTTTAGGTTAATTTGAAAATTAGCTTATCCAAACTTTTAGATTTTTTAAAGTTTAGTTCATTCTAGCCTTAGTTGTTTTTTACAATTTTAGATTCATTAATTTTTAATTAATTTGAAAATTAACTTAACCAACAAGTGGTGAAATGGTTAGTGCGAGTGGCTCTTGTACATGAGATCCTGGGTTCGAACCCTGCTCTGACCACCTTAGAATTTCTTTCGGCGGCGGTCACCCCGCATAGTGACGGCGACACTATCGAGTATATAGCCATGAAAGAGCTTCTCAAAATACCGTTCGGAATCGGTGTGAAACTGTAGGTCCCAATCAGTGAGTGAAAACTGGAAAGCGCACAGCTCAGTGATTGTGAGAAGTTCTCCCCTGTCCCTTCATGGGATGTAATGGGAAACCATTTATTTATTTATTTAACAATTTACATCTTTGTAACTTTTAGGTAGTTTCAAAATTATTTTTTGCCCCTTTACTGGTTTTGATATTTCTTACTACGGATGCTTATATTTCCTTTTACAACTTTTAATTTTCTCCTTGCAGATTTTACTTTTTCAGAACACATGTCCACTGCTGTTGGAGTTCTGGACAAAATTAGGGCGCAACCTTTCCCTCTTAGCTTTCAGCTCACTTTGGTCCTTTTCTTTTACTTATTATTACAATGAGCTTTGATTTTACAATTGGATTATTATGCCACTTTCACCATGCATCAAGCCTTGGTTACACTTTACTTGAGATAGGATTTATTTAGCCTGCCCTACCTACTACAACCACTCCTGGTCTACACCTTGACGGGAGTACGTCTCTCCGATAGATGATAAAAATCGGACTTACCTTCAATTTTCCAAGGGCGGTTGGGGTGTGTTACTGTATGCAGGTTGTGGCTGGAATTGATGTGACGGTGGCTGGTGAAACTGCTCCCTTACTAACGTTGCTGCCATTGTTGTACAGCTGGATCTGCCAACTTGGATGTCGTGGATGCTGGTACTATTAGGTTGGTGTTGTATGGGCTGTACAACGAGGTCTGCAGATGTTGGTACAGCGAGAGTATTGATGGAGAAGGAGTTTGAATGCGCGTGTAAAACGCGCTCGGCCTTTTACGGTCGGAAGGGCTTCCTTTTCAGGCGACCTACGCCCCCACTAGCCCGCTCCCGCCTGTATGGGTTTGCCGAAAAGGGGGTTCGGCGGAAGAAAAAACGTAGCGCTGCGGCAGCAGACCAGACGCTTCTCGCCGGCTCTCGTCCTGTGTACGCCCTATTTTTGGCTGGTGACAGCCAGACGGCCAGGTGGATGCGGAGAAAAATTAATTTCTGCCTCACCGGGTCACTCATAGTAACGGTTGAAAACGACACCCTATCATCCTCAGTCGAATGGTTCACTTGAGAGGAGTCATCGGCCCTTGCCAGAATATTTCCGCAATTTCAGACTCCGTTCCGGACACTGTATGGATTTGATATAGATGTACCATCTAATCTGAGCCGAAGATGTGCCCCACTTTATAATCCGGATGATCCTAGCAAGGTTCTTAAGTTCAAGCTACAAAGGTCACACGACCTAGTGCGTAAGAACCAGGAGAAGGCAAAGTTGAAATCTAAGGAGAATTACGACAGGAACACCAATCCAGTTAGTTTTTCGACGGGGGATAAGGTACTCGTACGTAATAATGCGAGGAAGAATAAGTTTTCGCCGATATGGAACGGCCCGTATGAGGTAGTATCTGCAGACAGCCATGTTACGACTACAATTCGAATCAAGGGCCGGAATCGTAAGTGGCATAACAACCAGTTAAAGGTATTTCACGAGGCATAAAAGATTAGGACTGCCGATTTGATGTTGACTACGGTTAGGGGCAATAAGAGTCAGAACTTGAACCGATGGAAGTTAGGTGTTATTTTTGGGGGTTATATGTCTTTGATTATGTTATGTGGGAGAACCCAAGAGCAGTAGATAGATTTGGGCGGTGGAACTAGCTGGGAGGAGTACTCGCCATGAACTAGATTCTGGAAACCGCAGTCTACCTATTGGGTACAAGTTCAGCGAAACTTGGTAACTAGGAGTTCGAGGGGGAAGATGAACTCCTTGGATATCCTGTGTATGAGCGCCCTTGTGGAGAGCATCATCATATACGGGTTATGTCCCTTGCTCGTCTTCTATGTTTATAATGGATTTTATTTATGATTACGTGGGAGAACCACGGGACAATAGTTAGGTTTGTTGGTGGAACTAGCTGGGAGGAATACTCGCCAGGAACTAGATTCAGAGCACCGCAAAGTGACTATTGGGTATAAGTTCAAATTTGAACTTGGATTTAGGAGACCGAGGGGGAGGATGAACTCCTTGGATATCCTGTGTATGAGCGCCCTTGTGGAGAGCATCATCATATACGGGCTATGTCCCTTGCTGGGCTCCTGTATTGGTTATATGTTTTTTTTGTATTATTATGTACGTCGGTTGAAGCAGTTTCTGGCAGTTGTCCCTGTGCTTCTTGGTAAGGCAAGAGAGAGGTTAAGGTCAAGCTGGAGTCTAAAAGTGGCTATGGTGGGAAATGTAACCTTAATCTGGTTAGGATTCTAGTTTCGTTCTGGATGATATTTATGTTTTATGTTATTATATTCGGTTCAGGTAGACTGTATTGTTTCGTCCCGTCATCTGTCAGAGAAATATTAGAAGATGGTGTTTAGTAAAAGAACTGGTTTATGTTGTTCTAATTGTATTGATTGTTTTTTTGGTTGTCCGGTAAAGGTGGTAATTGTTGGACGTCCTTCAGGGCTTTGAGTTGGGCCCGGTAGCGTCCGCGGATGGTCAGTCCAGAGTAGATGGGCCTACTAGGTCACCGATAAGTAAGTGGTGGGGTTCGCTGGATAATGAAGCAGCGATGATTAGACTCGCTAGGGCAACAGGCAAAGGGGAAATAGGTTAGTGGGAGTAGTAAATACCATCAATGGCTACTACAAGTAAGCATTGATTGTTCCTACCCCATTCACAGTTTGCTATTTCTAACGGACATTGGGATAAATATAAGGACCATCAATGCCTGTGGTGTGCAAGCATTGATTGTTCTTTCCCATGAGTTTCCCCCATTTACGGAACGGGATAAAAAACAACATATGTTGCATGGATTGGGATAAATTTAAGAACCATCAATGGCTGCGTTGGGCAAGCATTGATTGTTATTTCCCACTTGGAAAATGTTTCCCGTCAAGCTTCTTCTTCTATCGGAAGTCAAGATGAGTATGAGAACCATCGATGGCTGCGTTGGGCAAGCATTGATAGTTCGTCCACCATGGAAGTTGTTGGACTTCTGAGGCCGACTAAAAGGGTGAGGTTATAAGGAATGGAAGAAGAAACGTTATAAAGGAAAAGAAATGATGAAAAATTAAAAAGAAAAAAACAAGAGGGGGAAATAATAAAACACCTCAAAGAAAATGAAATGGAAAGATTTTTTTTTAAACATTTTATTTAAATGTTGAAGAAATGAATTTATGAAAAAATGGGGAAAGATTATATAAAAAAAAACGTTCCCACAATTGGAAAAAAAAAATAAATATAAAAAAATTAATAAAATAAAAAAAATAATAATAAAAGACCCAAAGGAAAAAATAAGAAGGAAGAACAATATTTATAAAGAAAGAAGATGGGCAAGTTTTAGTTAAGGAAAGAGGAATAAAAAAGGGAAAAGCGTAATAAGAGATTCCCAAAACTAGTACGTAAGAAGACAATTTCTATGCATGCTAGCTTTAAGTTAGAATTGTGATATATATGAGATGTAAAAAATTATAGAAAGATATCATGTTAAGTTGTATAGTCAAAATATGTTAAAGTACCATTGTATATAGAGTTGTTCAGAGGTATGGTTAGGGGTTTGATGGAAATCGATGCTATGTGGGCTTATGAATATCTGGAAATGCCGAGCAGCTATGAGTGAGCCATTTATATCCCCGATATCAGTCAGATGCGGCTGGATATTGGAAATTCATGCAGATACGACTAGGCCATTTATATCCCCGATAAGCCAGATACTGGAGGTTGTTAATGTGATTCCGGTTTTGACGTTGTCCTGGTTATGTCATGCTGTGACCTAGGTGGAGCTAGTATTGCCGATAGATGGTCACTGTGGAAGGCTGTATTTATCTTTGGCCAGTACCCCAGTGTCCCTGTCTGTTTTCAGAGTGAAGGGGGAGTTAAAATTATGTATCTAAGCGCAGTCATGGTCTCCTTGCATACCTACAAAGAAGCAAGGGGTACAGTGCCATATTTGCGCCTAGCATCCTCTCGAATGCACAGGCTAGTACGCTTCACCCTAACGTTAACCTCGGGAGGCCAGAGGTCGGAAGATTTAAGTAATCGCGAAGTTCCCATGACTAGAGCCCACTCATGAGGCGATGACGAGGCGAGCATCAACGGGAACATGGTCCTACAGAACGAAGCGGATTTCGTTCCCGAATGATTGTGTACCTCGTTAGTATTTAAGTTTGTTCATGTTATTATACTTAACGTTTTTTGTATGTAAATTTATTGTAGAATATCGTATGGCAAGTGTTTTGATTATTATTGTGTTTGCAGTTATTGTTTTTGTATTATATGTTAAGCAGTCATTTCCGCCTTGGTTCATCGAACCAATGTGTATTCAAGTTGAATTTTTGCTGCGGTGACTGTTTTGCAAAGCTAGCATATTATGCCAGTGGTTGGGAATAGCGACTAAGCATAATGCAAAAGAATCACTTTTGGCTTTCGCGTAGAAAACGAGAACTAGGTCATGGTTAACGTTTTCTACGTGGAATGGGGGAATGGAAATGGAGCATGTCGATTAAGTATGATAAGAATTTAGATAATAAGTTCGTATAAATAAAGTGGTACACCAAAAGTGTGTCAGCGGACAGAAGTCTGAAGCTGTGTAATCTGAAGAGAAAAGTTTCTTTTTTTTTTGCAATAGGTAAGTTGCCCATACTTTCGTCCAACCAGGAAATAAGTGCCGTTTGGGCGCTGTGAGTTAAAAGTGCCAGCCTGCATTGGAACCTAGGTAGCCGTCTGCTACTAACACACACACACACACACCTGTTTAGGGAAACCGTGTTTTTCAAAAAGAGACACATCATCTTCAGCAGCGTCTAGCCCTTTAAGCCATTGCAGTGTGTATTTACACAAGTCATTAACCCAAGACATTTATTGATTTGTGCACAGTGATTGTTTGTCGCTACTTACACATTGCTTTCCTACTTACACGTGCTGATGCAGAAGTTTTGAAAGTTCTATTTATATAACGAACTATTCTAATTGTAGTTGTCTCGTTCTGTTTTGGTTTGGCCCTACCATATGTTTCGAATTTAGTTGTCTTAGATCCTCGTTCTGTTTAAAGTTGTAATTTCCTTTAAGGCTATAAGAGATCATGTTTTCTCCGGTTAGTGAAATTGATGATGATTGCAATTTGTGACTAACAATTGCAATTTAAAGCGACAATTGCAAGCTGTACTATACAGTACAGCATAGACTGTGTTTTCTTCGTCTTCTCGTTGCTGCTCAGTGCTGAAGGCATAACACTAAGCATTGAGTGGATATCGGCGGGGACTCACTGTTTGTGTTTACTGCTGTGAATTTGTTCTGTGTGTTTGTATGTCGCAATGGTGTGTAATTTTGTTATACATTTTGGTAACATACGAGGGTTGAGAACGATTTTTTTCGGTGTGTACTCTCATATTAATATTCATCGGCCTGACGTTCTTGCTCTATGTGAACCACTAGCGTGAAGTTAGCCCACCATCGTAGCCCACATATTTCGACGGTGGGCTAACTTCACACTAGTATATAGTAGTGTGAAGTTGGCCCACCTTCAAATTTTATTGCATTTAAATCACACCAAGCATATAAATTTCATTGCACTGGTCATTAATAAAGTGTAATAATGTTCAAAATAAACATTGAAGATATCGAAAGGATACAAGGTCCTTTAAATGCAATTATCCAGCCCTATATATGCCCTTACCCATTAAATTGTATGATAATTTTATCGAACAGGTTCCCACGTTTTTAGTATTAACACTAAGACATTTTTAGAAAAAATTTCAAGGACATTGAAAAAGGACTAGGTCCTTAAAATCGAAGAAAACCAATATCAGACATATATCTGAAATTTCTCAGAAAATTAAAAAAAGTTTGGAAAATTTTCACACTTTAATATTCTGATATGTTGTTGCAAATACCATGTAGAAATTTTACAAAAAATTTCAAGGACATTGAAACAGGTCTAGGTCCTTAAAATCGAAGAAAACCAATATCCGCCCCATTGATATGAAAATTTCTCAGAAAATTAAAAAATATTTTTGGAAAATTTTCACAAAATTTGTTGGAAATACCAAGTAGAAATTTTATAAAAAATTTCAAGGACATTGAAACAGGTCTAGGTCCTTAAAATCGGAGAAAACCAATAACCGCCATATATATGATAATTTCTCAGAAAATTAAAAAATGTTTGGAAAATTTTCACACTTTAATATTCTGATATGTTGTTGCAAATACCAAGTAGAAATTTTATAAAATGTTGCAAGGACATTGAAACAGGTCTAGGTCCTTATATGACATATTCTAAATTGTTTAATATTGCGGAAATCTGTAGAAGCTAGGAAACAAATTTCTTGTTTCATGCATTTACCAACACTGGTTATCATCGCATGTGGGTAAGAAGAGTTTAGTTATATATTTTACACCCAGAAAAGGGAGACCGAATATACGTCGAACATGTTCGTTGTTGTTTGGACATGATATATGAAATGTGTAACTGCCAGACACATAATGTGCGATGTTTAGCACAATGGTAGTGTTTATGGCTGGGGAAAGTGAGTCCAAGCACGAGTTCAAGCCACGGACAATACATACTTTAAAAATAATATTTATTATCGATGACAGTTTTTTTTTAATTAGTTTAGGCTATTTATCCGGATATATTGGTAACCTAGAATTTATTTAGTTGGTCTAAAAATAATGAAAGAAAATTGCAATCGATTGCCCTAACCTTGCACTGGTCCTTAAATAATTGTAAGTATTAATATTATCTAAATTTAACGTCATCATATGATTGAACGCTGTTTTTTAGTTTCCAATGTAACATTTTCTAATGTGTTCATAGAAATCGGAGAGGTACCGTGTAACAAACAAGTGTTAACACATCGCCCGTGAGTTCGAACACTCATTGAATTTTTTGTTAGCTATAATTGGGATTTTTAGCTAAATCTACTTTTAGCGTAATCGTAAGGCACAATTTTTAACGACAATTTGCATAATTTTTGAACCGGGCTCTGGCAACATTACAAGCAACGGATCAAACTCCGTTAATAAAATTGAGAGGAACCATGTATCAGTTCTCTCTTATGAGCGTGTATTGTGCTAATATCATGCCTTGATATTTATTAAATAAGTGGCTGTAGTATAGTGTATATGTCGGGACTCCTACGACCGAGGTTGCGGGTTCAAATCCTATTTGAAGTGAATGTTTTTTTTTTAAATATAATATAAAGTAATGAAACATTTTGTTAAAATAGTTTCATATTTAAACAAATTAATTTTATGGATTTTATTACTCGCCCTGTTTACCATTAATTATATCTGTTCATTAATTATTCTTCGACTTCGAGCTTGAATTTTTGAAGAGAAATAACAAATGAATTTAACTTAAATTGCTTCATTAGAAATAAAGGAACAGTCAATAATTTGGCGGAAACACAATTACCGTACGGCAGCCTCGTTGCTTTGTGGTGTACCTTAAATAGTATAATTCTTGAATCTATCATATCTATACATACATATAATCTTTCATTTGAATGGGGAAATGCTTTTACTCTACCAAAAAGATCTACCTTTAACGGTGATTGTTTTACCCGTATATAACTGCGGAAATCCGGGTTCGAGACATGGTTAGGGCAATCGATTGTAATTTTATTTTATTATTTTTAGACCAACTAAATAAATTCTAGGTCACCAATATATCCTGATAAATAGCCTAAACTAATAAAAAAAACCGTCATGGATAATAAATATTATTTTTAAAATATGTATTGTCCGTGGCTTGAACTCGTGCTTGTACTCACTTTCCCCAGCCATAAACACTACCATTGTGCTAAACATCGCACATTATGTTTCTGGCAGTTACAAATTTCATATATCATGTCCCAACAACAACGAACAGGTTCGACGTATATTCGGTCTCCCTTTTCTGGGTGTAAAATATATAACTAAACTCTTACCCACATGCGATGATAACCAGTGTTGGTAAATGCATGAAACAAGAAAATTGTTTCCTACCTTCTACAGATTTCCGCAATATTAAACAATTTAGAATATGTCATATAAGGACCTAGGCCTGTTTCAATGTCCTGGCAACATTTTATAAAATTTCTACTTAATATTTGCAACAACATATCAGAATATTAAAGTGTGAAAATTTTCCAAACATTTTTTAATTTTCTGAGAAATTTTCATATATATGGCGGTTATTGGTTTCCTCCGATTTTAAAGACCTAGACCTGTTTCAATGTCCTTTAAATTTTTTATAAAATTTCTACTTGGTATTTCCAACAACATATCAGAATATTAAAGTGTGAAAATTTTCCAAACTTTTTTTAATTTTCTGAGAAGTTTCATATATATGGAGGATATTAGTTTTTTTCGATTTTAAGGACCTAGACCTATTTCAATTTCCTTGAAATTTTTTGTAAATTTCTACAGGGTATTTGCAACAACATTTCGGAATATGAAAGTGTGAAAATTTTCCAAACATTTTTTAATTTTCAGAGAAATTTTCATATATATGGCGGTTATTGGTTTTCTCCGATTTTAAGGACCTAGAGCTGTTTCAATATCATTGGAATTTTTTTTAAAATTTCTACTTGGTAACCGCAACAACATATCAGAATATTAAAGTGTGAAAATTTTCAAACATTTTTTAATTTTCTGAGAAATTTCATATATTTGGAGGATTTTGGTTTTCTTCGATTTTAAGGACCTAGACCTTTTTCAATGTCCTTGAAATTTTGTATAAAATTTCTACTTAGTATTTGCAACAACATATCAGAATATTAAAGTGTGAAAATTTTCCAAACTTTTTTTAATTTTCTGAGAAGTTTCATATAGTTGGAGGATATTGGTTTTCTTCGATTTTAAGGACCTAGTCCTGTTTAAATGTCCTTGACGTTTTTTATGAAATTTCTGCTTCGTACTTTCAACAGCGTACGTGAATATTAGGATTGAAAATTTTCCAATTTTTGTTTTTAATTTTCTGAGAAATTTTCATATACATATACAGCGGCAATTCGTTTTCACCGATTTTAAGGAGCTTGTCTTGTTTCATAGTCCTTGAGTTTTTATTTCTAAATTTTCTAGTAATAGTAAAACCATATCAAGAAATTAAAAATTTTTTATCTTTTTTAACCTTAGTGAACTTTTTGTGAAACATACATTAAAAATGTTAAATTTCATCCTTTTTAAAGATCTCTTCACATAGCAATGTCCTGAAGTTTAGATTACACATAATATCCTGAATAACGTATCTAGAATTGACGTTAGAACTTTTCCAATAGATTTGGTCTATTTTAGCGTTGTACAGAAAAGTGGGCCAGCCATGATGGGCCAACTTCACTTCGGTATGTGAAACCCAGGTGCGTGAGGATTCTGATCCACAGGATTTTCACGTTCCCGGGTACCACACTCTATCCCTTTTTGTTTCCCACATAGGCCTTGTGGTTTATGTGAAAAATGGCATAGTGTTTCAGAGTCAGCGACATTTCGACTCACAAGATCCAGAATGTAACCCTCTTTGGGTAAAATTCAAGATTGGAACACATGTCTTACATTTCGGATTTCTTTATAGAAGTCCTAGTGCGGGAAGGGAGGTATCCTTTAATGTCTTTGACACCCATTCCGATTCTATTTCTGATATATTTGGGAATTAGCCGGACAGTGAAATCGTTGTTGCTGGTGACTTCAATGTCCATAATTCCTCCTGGTTAACGCATTCGAGCCATACAACTACGGAGGGTCAATACGCTGAACTCTTCGCCGCGCATAATGACAACGCAATTGGTGAATGAACCGACGCACATTCCGTGTGTTCAAGGGCACAACCAGAATTTACTTGACCTCTTTTAACTTCGCACCCTGAAAAGTACGAAGTTAACACGCTTGCAGCTCTTGGTAATTCGGATCACTGTATCATTTCAGCGTCCTTTTCGTATTCAGCTCTTCGTCTCGCTTCAAACACAGTCCCGAAGCGAAAAATTTGTATCTACGAAGAGGCACGTTCGGCTGAGCTCAACAACTTTTATCAGCATTTTAACTGGAAGCTTTGTTTTCTGGACAATGACATAGATGCTGCTGCTGAAATGAACGAGAAGATAATTTTGATTGGTATGAATTCATTCATTCCGACAAAAATTATTTCGGTTAAACCATCGGCAAAAAAGTTAGTGTAACCAGACATGCAAGAATGCTGTCAGATCCAAAGAGGACGCGTTCAGAGACTGGCTTTCTTATAAAAACGTTGATACTGAACTGCTACGCAAACAGGCAAGATCCAAGTGTGCCAAAGTACTTCGACGCGAAAAGTTTCTTCACGAACAGCGTATTCGTGCTAAAGTCCTTTCTTTCCCTAGTGGAAGTACGAGCTTTTGGTCATTTGCAAGTAGAATAAAGGATAGTTCTTCCTCTATCCGAACTCCTCTTACAGATGACATAACATTCACTGAACCGGATGATAAAGCTAACCTCTTGGCTGAAATGTTTGCAAGGAACTCTTCCTTGCGGGATAGCAATCAACCACTCCCCGTGATCAATTACGTATCTTGTTCCATGCCCAAGATATTTTTTCGAACGCGAGGAGTTAAAAAGGTTCTTGCGAATCACGTCGTAAATAAATCCCCGGGCCCGGATGGCATATCTGCACTGGTCTTGAGTAGGTGCTATTCGACGTTGGCGTGTCCACTGCGCAACCTTTTCAACCTTGCATACCGTGCCGGAGTCTTACCGGCGCGTTGGAAGGTTGCTAATGTTCAGCCAATCCCTAAAAAAGGCGATGCAAGTAATCCTGCAAATTACCGCCTAATTGCAATTTGTTCTGCGCTCTCGAAGGTTATGGAGAGCGTGGTTCACCACCATCTAGTGAAATATCTTGAGTCCAATAACCTTCTTAACGATCGGCAGTATGGCTTCCGTAGAATGAGATCCACTGGAGACCTGATGGCGTTCCTTTCGGAACAGTGGAGTCGATCCATCCACCGGCTTGGTGAGAGTAAGGTAGTGGCTCTTGATATTTCCAAGGCCTTTGACAGAGTACGGATCGAGTTTTCTGAGAGATCGCACTACACGAGTTGTTGTAGATGGGGTTTCATCCGACGAGCATAAATTGACTGCAGGTGTACCACATGGCCCTGTTATTTCTCTGTTTCTTATTTTTATTGATGATCTTCTGGGTCACACTGCATCCAATCTACCCTTTTGCGGATGATAGTAATCTCTGTCATTCTTATTCATTCGACCGTAGGCCAAGTCTTCTAGAGGTTGAAGTCAAACGCCGGACGATGAATGAAACACTCGGTCGGGATCTGGTGTCCATTGTTGAATGGGGTCGAATGAATAGAGTAGATTTTAATGCGGGTAAGACCCAGTGTTGTTTGTTGTCGCATAAGCGTATTGCTGACCCAGGTGTGTCGTCCTTTTCTATGGACGGTGTGGATATTGATGAATCAGACGCTCTTGATGTTCTGGGCATGAAAATGCAATGTGATGTCCGTTGGGCAAAACATGTATTTGAAGTGTCGAAAGATGCATTCTAATGTGTGGGCTTTTTAAAGCGGTGTAAGAAATACTTCACTCCATCTGATCTTCTCAATATCTACACCACCTACATCAGGCCAAAGATGGAATATAACTCTCATATATGGGCAGGTGCTCCTAGGATATCTTTGGATCTTTTTTGACCGTGTCCAGAGGATGGTGTTGATAGGGGACAGTAGGTTACCCAACTCTATTGTCTCCCTTGAGCATCGTCGAAATGTGGGTTGCGTGTCACTGTTCTATCGATATTTCCACGGTATGTGTTCCTCGGACATCCATCAACTTATGCCAGATGTGAGGATATTTAACCGTAACACGCGCCTTTCCGGGAACTCTCATCCGTTTTTATCGAGCGGCCGGTTGACCGCACTATACACTATAGAGAAAATTCGTTCTTCAGCCGTACAGTCCGTATGTGGAATATACTTCCGGCTAGTGTATTTCCCACCAATTGTGACATACAAAGATTCAAGGCAAATGTCAACAGACACTACTCCCTCTTTCCACCCTGCACTACCTCAATGTTCCATCGCCAACACCATGCACTGCATTTATAGGGGGGCACCCCCTGAGTGTTGGCGTGATAAGAAAAAAACTGACGCCTGCACGCCAGTTAAAAAAAATATTGTTAATATTTTCCGATATTTTCCCTCTCTTTCTTTGGAAATTATTAATTATTTATAATAATTAGTATCGTTGTCGCTGGAACTAGGCTGTTATTTTTATTAATTAGTTAAAAATGTATGAAAAAGCTTTCTTTTTATCTACTGCTCACGTTGAGCTTACTTTATTAATGTTGGATTAATTTTTTCACTGTAGCTGTATCTTGAAAATATTATCAATATTTATTTTCATACCACAACCCATATTACATTTATGAATCTTCAATTTCTACTTGAGATGTTTAAAACATTTTCGTTTTCTTTTTTTTTAATATTTATGTTGGTCTTTTTTGTTTCGTTTATATTTTATGTTTTTATGTCTTTCTTTGCGATTTCGGTTTTTTCTGTAAATAAATGATAATTTATTTTTGATCATTTATGTAATATATTTGAAGATTTTGCCACTATCTCTGTCGCTTTTTTTTATTTGATGCTTAAAGAAAGTGTTTAAAGTTAGTTGTTATTTTTCTTGTTTATCTTATACATATTTTCCTTTTGTTTATTGTAAAATGATTGGTACACTATCTGTTCCGTTTTTTGGCATTTTAATGTTTCATACGTAATTCCTTTGATTCGTCGATTGCTTTTCGATGCTTTTCTTGGGATTTCGTTCTCTCTGGATTTTAATTGTTCATGTTTTTAACTCCACAATTGGCATTATATTCGTCAATAAAATAAATTATTTGAGGACTAAATTGATTTGAAATAGTTTTGCAAACGTAAACACTTCTGGTTATAGCATGTAACTATCGAACAAGATTTAGGGTGTTCACGAAGGACTGCATATCAGCTTATCAGCTCATGTGCTGATCTCGCCAACAACAAAATACATTGAAATACATGAAAAATACAATGTATTTTGTTGTTGACGAGATAAGCACATGAGCTGATAAGCAGTCCTTCGTGAACACCTTAGTTGTTAAAAGTCTCAAAACTACATGCCTCAACGCCACGTTTTAAGCCAAAACTTTGGATCATACTTGAATTATATTTGTTTCTACAATTGCAATACGCGAAATTTATTTTGCTAACATTTTTTTCTCTATTCACTCTCACTTCACTCGAATTTTCTTTTCAGGTTTTCATTTTGACCATTTAATTTTCAAAATTCACACGAATTTTCTTAGTTTTTTACTTTCATGTCTGTCAGTCAAAATTTTTCACAATGTTTATAATTTTCCTTCAAAATTGGCTCCTTATCACATTCTCATTAAAAGGAACACTTTCCCTTTTTTAGGCCACCGCGAATGTCCTTGCAAATGTCGAGGTGGCCCTGTTAATCACTTGTCCTTTGCAGTACTCTTTTAAAACTTGGCCCTGTTAATCACTTTTCCTTTTCAGTACTCTTTCAAAACGTCACTTTTTTTTAAAACGCTGGCAGGATCGCCATGTAATTTAAAAGGCTTGATCTTTCTACGTTTCATGAGCAACTACTGTTTATTTATTTTCATTATCATAATTCCGCTTATCCTAATCTGCTCGCGCACGCATACATACACATATGAGTGCATGCGCAAGGGGTCCGGTTACACAATTCGATCGGACTGTGGGATTGGAATGTGCGAATGCTAAACAGTTCCATTTCCCACTGAGTCAGAACAATTATGCAATGCACGTGTAGAGATTGCCGGTGGTATGGACAGCCACAGTCTGGTCGACTTATGTTTACACTACATTAGGTTACCTGGTTGGAGGCGGCCAAGTTAAGCCTGATCCAGCGAAGGTTGAGTCGATCGTTCAATATAAGTATCCGAAAACACTAAAAAAGGGGTTGACGTTCTTAGAAGCCACACGATGGTATCGGAACTTCATATCCGAATACGCCACCATTGCACCACCCATTTCCGACACTTTGAAGAAGAGTAAAACATTTTGTTCTGCCTTCGATAAGTTGAAAATGCTTTGGTGATAAGCCTGATTTTAGTTCACCCAGACTTTTCGAGGCGATTCTATGTGCAATGCGATGCCTCCGACATAAGCGCAGTATTGTTCCAGGATAAAAACGGCGAGGAACATCCGATAGCAGACTGCTCGCACAGATTGTGACCTGCACAGCGGAATTACACGGTGACGGAGCAAGAGTGCTTAGCTGTGGTACTAGTCATTAACAAATTTAGATCGTTCATCGAGTTAATGGCTTTCACGGTAATCACGGATCACAGCAGCCTTAAGTGGCTGATTTCGCACCGTGATCTCAGTGGACGGCTATCTGCAATCGTTTGACATCATAATCGAACATCGCAAAGGAAAACTAAACATTGTAGCGGATAACTTCTCCAGATATGCCATGGAGGAAGTGTTCGCAGATGTCACGGGATTATAAGTTTTGTAAATATAAGTAATATAAGTTTTGTTGTAGACAGCTAGAAGACTGAACTTGACGTTTTATAGTTCGACATTTGACCCATACCATTTTCCAACTTGTGCTGTCTCTAATATATAGTGGAGGTCTCGCTGTTCTCGTTTCAGCCAGAACGAGTCAGGCCCAGGTAGCAAGACCCCTGAAATAGATAGGATCACAGGCATGTCGAATATAGTAGAGTGTAACCTTTGCCTGTCAATGTTGATGGCTGAGGACAAACAGCTCGTGGTCACTGATTGCAGACACTTGTTGTTTCATCTGGTCTGTCAAGGACAAAATCGAACCGACTGCCCCGTCTGTCGGCATCCGAATTACTGGGCAGGAGAAATCGTCGCTGATGCAGGAGTTCTCGCCACCCTGCCGAAAGAAGCCAACGCTTTGAGGCAACGAAAGCCGAGCTGGGGCAGCTCTGTACAACCTTGAGGAATTGCAGGCGCAATTTGACTGCCATACCAGCACTCTCACTCGAGACTAAGTTCACGAGGAGAACGTTCGATTGTGCCAGGCGCTACGGAAATGGCGCGAGCAACCGTCGCCTGAGCTGGAGGAGCTAAGAAGTCACATCCACGAGTTGGAAGCCCAACACATCAAACAAGAGGCAAACCATGAGCGGTACATCAGGCCGATAGGGGCGAAACATGCCAGGCAAGTGGACGATCCGGCGGATAAGACCCATTGATAGCTCCCCCATAGGTGCTCTGTATACAATCGTCGGCAGCCGAACGTTTGACCGAGGAGGAATTAAAACTATGCGTTTAGTGGAATCCAACTGGTGGGCGAGGCCTCACCCAGAGATATAGAGGACGAAGCGCAGCTGGAGGAGGTATTGGGTTTTCTTCCCAGCGGCGCCGGAAGTAACACCATTGCCTGGGAGTAGAGATTCAACATCGAAAATCTGCATCAGCAGACGCTCAGTAAGTTCGCTCATCACCCCCATACAACCAATATGGCTAAACTCGGAGGAACATGGTTGGTGAGCAGTTTCATTCAGCCTTCGCCGTTAAGCCGCGGCAAGACTACCCTTAGAGGTGGTGCTGTCCACTCCGGTGGCGAGGGATCTGAAGGACCTTCCCTCTTCAGGCACGCACCTCCAAGAGTTAGCTTTCCCTCCCGGAAAATTGGAGTACTACAAGTGATCACCCCCAATGAACTGCTTTCAGAGGTGCAGGGTTGGAAAGTGGGATCCTACAGCCTGCACCGTTGAGCCGCGACAGGACTACCCTTAGGGGTGGTGCTTCCAACTCCCCTGGTGAGGACCCTGAATGGCCATGTGATGTCCCCCGGCATGTGATGTCCCCGTGATGATGGGGTTTGTGGCGGCGCCATAACGAGTTAAATGCAACAGGATTAAAGACACCACCTCGTCAGATACACCCCAAAACAAAAACATCAGCGCTCCCCCTATCGGTGGTGAGCGGCCAGGAAAGTTCTATGGACGTCGAATCGTTGTATTCGGGCAATTTATTTTCTCGACACGTACGCACCACCACGCACAGCAGCAGTTCCCGCGAAAAGCCTGACAAATAATTCTAAAACGAACGGCAACTTTGGTGAAACCAAGGCAAAAGAAGAAGTAACGGCAGCCATAACACGCCATTGAATTAGCGGCCACTTTTTTCTGGAATTCTGTAAACCACCAGCCATTGGAAGAGTTTAATTTGAAAAACGGTCACGTTTTCAAGCTATGAGTGACCTGGTGAGGCTGAAATTAATTTTTGCCCGCAGCGCAACCAGGCCGTCGGGCTATCACCAGCCAAAAATATTAGGCAGTCGCACCGTAAGGCGTACACAGAACGAGCGCCAGCGAGAAACGTCTGGTCTGCCGCCGCAGCGCTACGTTTTTTCTGCTGCCGAAACCCCTTTTCGGCATACACATACAGGCGGATTAGGACGAGTGGCGGCGTTGGCCGCCAGTAGAGGCAGCCCTCCCGGCCGTAAAAGGCCGAGCGCGTTTTACACGCGCATTTAAACTCCTTCCCCATCAATATTCTCGCTGTACCAACATCAGAAAACCTCTTTGTAAAGCCTATACAACACCAGCTTAATAGTACCCACCTCCGCGAGATCCAATTTGGCCGACCTAGCTGTACAACATCGGCAGCAACGTTAGTAAGGGTGCAGTTTCACCAGTCGCTGTCACATCAATTTCAGACAACCCAACCGCCCCTGGCAATTTGTGTTATCTATTGGGCCTGGAGTGGTTGTAGTAGGAAGGGTAGGCTAAATAAAGCCCTTCTCAAATAAAGTGTAACCAAGTTTGATGCATGGTGAAAGTGGCATAATAATCCAAAGCTCATTGTAATAATAAGTAAAAGAAAAGGTCCAAAGTGAGCTGAAAGCTAAGAGGGAAGGTGGCGCCTTAATTTTGTCCAGAACTCCAAAAGCAGTGGACATGTGTTGTGAAAAAGTGAAACCTGCAAGGAGAAAATTAAAAGTTGTAAAAGGAAATATCAAAACCAGTAAAGGGGATACAAATAATTTTGAAGCTAGCTAAGGGTAGTATTCTAAAAGTACCGAAAGTGAACGTAAACGCAAAAGCCAATGCGAACGCCAAAGTCAAAAAAATTTAGTTTATATGTCACTGCGCGTGCGTTTGTTTACGAAAGCTGTCACTGACATATGCGGTTTATAGAGTTGCCAAACTAAAATAAACAACTATAGATTAGAAAAGGTTATCTTGAGTGAAATGTTCAGAATGAAAAATATTAAAACATTTAGCTCTTTTTCAACAGATTTTAAGATTGCTCATATTTTTAATACTGCAAATACCAACAATATTCATATAAAATGTGTAAAAAACCTATGTTATTTTGGTGTTCAATGTCCAATAAATTTCCCGATCTGTATTAAATTAGTTGTCTTTTCAAAAACATGTGCCATTTGGCGGTATGTATTGATTGTAATGTATTGGTTCTTTTGTTTATTATTGTCAACATCAACTGATGTCTAATTTTTAAATATAATTATAATAGTTTTGCAACGCATTATTTATTTGAACGTTCCATTTCTAATTTTATTATTGTAAATAAGAATTTCAGTGCGTAAACAGTATAATTTTTAATTGTTTAAAAAAAAAGTTTGAGCTTTATCCTTCGAATGCATTTCAGCCAAAATTGGCATCTACTTATAAGCAATGAAATGCAAAATACTTCCATCTGACAATTCTCGATCGACATTTTTCTATAAATTTGTAATTTCTTCAACTAACGCGAAGAACTAACGCGAAATAACGTAGTCACCGAATAGCTGTAACGTTTTATAAACTACCAAAACGACAAAAGTAACGCGCAGTGTCTGATTCACGACTTATACATAGAATACCACCCTAAACGTTACAAAGGTCTTAAATTTGGTTACGTTAAATTTCAATTTAGGCAAAAATTAATGAATCTAAAATTGTAAAAAAAAACTAAGGCTAGAATTAACTAAACGCTAAAAATCTAAAATGTTGGATAAGCAAAATTTCAAATTAACCTAAAATAGATGAATCTAAAATTCTGGAAATGTTTGGGAAAAATTAATTTTAAAATTAACTAAAGGTTAATAAATTTAGAAATTTAAAAAAAGTAATTTTAAAATTAACTAATAGTTAGAAAACCCAAGATTTTGGGTAAACTAATTTTAAAATTAAATAAAAGTTAATAAAACTGAAATTGTGGAATTAACTAAAAGATAAGGAATTTAAAATTTTGGAAAAATTAATTTTAAAAGTAGCTAAAAGTTAATAAAATTAAAATCTTGGAGAAATCTAAAATTTGAAACCTCAATTTTGAAATTAACTAAAAGTTAGTAAGTCTAAAATTTCGGAAATTTTAATTTTAAATTATCTAAAAGATATTCAATCTAAGATTTTGGAAGAATTAGTTTTAAAATTAGCTAGAGATTGATAAATCTAAAATTTTTGATAATTAATTTAAAATTTTGCTAAAAGTTAATGAGTCTAAAATTATGGGACAATTAATTTTAAAATTAGCGAAAAGTTAGTAAATCTAAAATTTTGTAAAAATTTATTTTACAATTAACGAAACATTTAAAGAAAATCCACAATTTTGGAGAAACTACCTTTGAAATGAATGGAAATTTAAATAGCTAAAGTTTCCTAAAAAGATATTGTTGAAGTGAATGATAATTTAAAGAGAATTGAAAATTTTGGAACCTTAGTAAAGTAAAAAGAATTGGAAAGCTGAAATTTCCGGAAGTCAAATTTAAAGTGATGAAGGAAAGATAATAAAAAACTTAAGCTTTTGAATTTTAAACATAACGTAATTTAAAAGTAAGAGGCTACAGTTGAGTAAATTAAATTTATTGCAATTAAAGAAAGAAAGTCTCAGAGGCGTAGGATAAGTAGTAGGTAATTTAAAAGAGCGGCATCTAGAGACTTTTGGGGACACGCATACTGCATAGTGGGCGGTTTGGAATTGATAAACACTTGCTTTTGGACAGGATGACCAGCGGACGTTAACTTTTCATGATGATACACATATATACCATTTCATATTGTACTTATTTTTGATTATATATATATATATAAGTAGCATTATGCTTATTCTACCTCTACTCTCACTAATCATACATGTAACACAACTACTATTACTCTCTATGAATTCCTCTCTCATTTTCTTTACGAAGACTGTTCTCACTAAGTTTCGCGTAGTGAGTAACGAGTTAACTATCAAACCACTACTAAATAAAAGTAACTAAATAAAAGTTTTGTTAAATAAATAAATAGTAATAATTAGCTTAACTAGTGTTTTTCATTACTGGCGCAGTCGGTAGGATCAGTGAAAATGATCCGCTAAAAGAACCTACGTTAACTAAAGTAATTTAAACTATTAAATTAAATAAAGGTCAGAAAATAAAACTTACCGAACATAACCAAATATTAAAACTTAAACTAAATAAAAGTGCCAATTAGTGTAAAATAGATTAAAAGTAATTAAAAAAAAATATATATATTATAAAGGGAATCGAATTTGCATTGAACAAAAAAAAAACAAGCGGGAGAAATAATCTTTGCTCCCGTTTCGAGCCGCCATTGCTTAATCGACCAATCACCGCGCAAAATTCACACACACCGACACCGCTTCGTGAACTTTTTTGTATACGTGTGCAAATGCGCATTGGTGTGCGTCGAAGGGGAGAGCGCAGTTTCGTGTTTGCCCAGAGCACCAGAAAAGGCGATTATTGTACCATTCATTCGTGCGCCGCCGTTTGAGTTTTCGTGTTTTCAAGTGTAAATCAAAAGGAGAAACAAACTGCCACTTTTACTGGTACACAAACTACAAAGAATCCATATGCAAGCAAAACAAATACGAAAACAAATACCAAAACAAATACGAAAAGTAAAACGAACAGAAAGCGAAAAAGAAAATAACGCAGCAAATACCAAAACAAATACGAAAAGCAAAACGAACAGAAAGCGAAAAAGAAAATAACGCAGCAAATACCAAAACAAATACGAAAACTAAAACGAATATAAATAAAAAGCAAAAACAAAACAAAACAACGACAAACAGAACAAAAGATTACAAGTGCAGCGAAAGACGAAGTACATGCATACCAGTGACTTAGACAACATTTGCTCTCAATTCAAAACGCTACAAGTTTCGACTACTGCCAAAATGTCGGAAGCTAAAGAGAGGAGAGAGAGTATTGCAGAGCGTGAAAATAATAGCAGCATTCGATGGCGATAGAAAATACTTAGCCCTTTACATCGCTAGTATTGATGCTTTAATTCCGGACTCCGCTTCTCTTACTGCCGAAGAGAAACCATTCTATTTTCAATGCGTGATAAGTACTCTTCGTGGTTCCGTATTGGACATTATACGGCGAGAACAACCAACAACCTGGTCTACACTACGGGAACTCTTAATCGACGAATTCGCAGATCACACCCCTATTACTACTCTTATTTTATTAGTAGATAATATTAAATTCAAAGGTAATATAAAACAACTGTGCGATGAAATTAACTCAGAAGTTTGTAAAATTAATGATAGTATAAAACTAAGCGTAGCAGATATTGCAACACAAAAATTTTTATTGAAAGAATTGCAACAAATTAGTTTAAGAACTTTAAAAAGAGAATTGCCAAATCATCTTACTGCCTTAATTAATGTTAACTTGGCCTTAGACCTTAAATCTGCCATAAAAATCTTAAAAGAAAACTATGCTTATGATGAAGTAGCAGGAAATAATTATAAAAAGCAACAATCTACTTCACAGCAAAATAAACAACACTTCAATAATAATTATTATAATAGATACCAAAATCAAAATCCATCTAATTTTCAACAGCCTTATTCAGTATATCCACCTTATCTACCTCATCCAGAAAATAATCATAATTTCGGATTTCCTCTTACACAACAAAATCCATACGGTACACAGTATAATAACAATTCATTAGGCTTTTATCCGAACCAACAACAATTACCTCCACAAAGTACAAATATACGCGGAAACGATTCGAACCAATCTAGAATTAGACGTTATGGTGCCCCAGTAGCAATGGACCAAGATGTTGAAAATTTTCGTTTACAAGCCTCGGGTAGCTACCCGAAATCATGTTAAGAATCGAGGATCAATCAGTAAAATTCATTATTGACACGGCTTCTTCAGTGAGCCTCATTAAGGCAGGTTTACTTAGAAAATCAATTTCTCAAACAACGCCGATTGTTGTAAAAACTGTTACTGGTAAGATTAAGTTAAACAATATCCAAGAGATTTATAGCCAGAATTGTGGCAAAAAGTTAAGATTCTATGTTTGTGACTTCGCAGACAATCATGACGGTTTATTAGGATACGATATATTAAAACAACTTTGTGCAAAAATAGACATAATAGACGAATGCATTATATTAAATGGCATCATATCTAGTATAGGAAATGAAATAAAAGAAACCAAATTTAGACTTGATCACTTAAACCAAGAAGAATCTTATAAAATAAAAAAACTT
This sequence comes from Phaonia tiefii, assembly GCA_963931995.1. NCBI lineage: Eukaryota > Metazoa > Arthropoda > Insecta > Diptera > Muscidae > Phaonia > Phaonia tiefii. Next base: position 107,187,027 of record OZ008368.1, on the reverse strand, counting down.
TTAGCCAAGTATAAGAATTTATTTTATAGAGAAGAAGATACATTAACATTTACAAACAAGATTAAACACAAAATAAAAACTACTCATGAGGATCCGATATACACAAAATCGTACAGATACCCTGAAATACACAGAAATGAGGTTAATAAACAAATAAAAACAATGCTGGAACAAGGTATCATTCGTCATAGTATGTCACCATATTCTGCACCAATTTGGGTAGTACCTAAGAAATCGGATTCAACAGGAACTAAACAATGGCGAATTGTCGTAGATTATCGTAAATTAAACGATATCACCATAAACGACAAGTACCCTATCCCAAATATGGATGAAATACTTGACAAACTTGGCAGGTGCTTATATTTTAGCACCATCGATCTAAAACAAGGTTTTCATCAAATCGAGATGGATTCCAATGATCGGATAAAAACAGCATTTTCCACGCAAAATGGGCATTACGAGTTCTTAAGAATGCCTTTTGGCCTTAAAAACGCACCGTCAACATTCCAACGATTGATGAACACAATCTTGGACGAATTGATCGGAAAAGTTTGTATGGTTTATTTAGACGATATTATTGTCTTTAGTGCGTCATTGCAAAAGCATATTGCGTCGCTTGAAAAAGTTTTTGGTAAACTTAGTGCAGCTAACCTTAAGATTCAATTGAACAAAAGTGAGTTTTTGAAAAAAGAAGCTGAATTTTTAGGCCACATAGTTAGCCCCGAGGGCATAAAGCCTAACCCTAATAAAGTCGATGCAATTTTAAAGTACCCCATTCCAAAAACTGAAAAAGAAATAAAGCAGTTTTTGGGGCTAGCTGGTTTCTATCGGAAATTTATTAGGGATTTTTCGAAGATAACCAAACCATTAACACACTGCTTAAAAAAAGGCAATAAGATCGATTCGTCCAATAGAGAATTTATAAATGCTGTCGACACTATAAAACTTCTTATAACTAAGGATCCGATATTAGCATACCCAGATTATGAGACACAATTTACATTGACAACCGATGCGTCAAATGTTGCTCTTGGAGCCGTTTTAAGCCAAAAAGGCCATCCTATCTGTTTTGCCAGCCGCACGCTCAACGAGCACGAATTGAATTATTCGGTAACAGAAAAAGAATTGCTCGCCATAGTTAGGGCGACAAAATATTTTAGGCCTTATCTTTATGGCAGGAAGTTCATAGTAAATAGCGACCATCGGCCACTTCAGTGGCTTCACAATTTGAAAGAGCCAAATACTAAATTACAGAGATGGAAAATTAAGCTAAACGAGTTCGACTTTGATGTGAAATACATACCTGGAAAAGAGAATTATGTGGCTGACGCCCTATCAAGAATAGAAGTATTGGAATGTAATTTTGGAGAAGATTTATGGGACATAGCTACAGCACATTCAGCGAATGAAGATGCGGAAAATTGTATTCCTATATCTGAACGACCCCTCAACGTTTTCAAAAGACAGCTTAAGTTAATTAAAAGCAATGAGGATAGCGTGCATACCGAAAATAATTTTAAAAACAGCATAACTACTATATACTACTCGGAACTAACAATAGAAAAAATAAATGAATTCATAAAATCATATCTGCTTAAAAGTAATGTTACCATTTATATGCCAAACAATTCGGATTTTGTAAAATTTCAAAATATATATCAAACTTTGATAATCAATAATCGAAATAGAATACTAAGAGCAACACGCGAACTTGAAAATATTGTTAATTATGCCGACTTTAAAACAAAAATCTTAGAGATTCACTTAGAAGGGCTTCACCAAGGGATCGAAAAAGTGGCTGGTCATTTCAAAAAAAGATATTATTACCCTAACTACTTAAAAGAAATAACGAAAATTATCAATGAGTTTGAACTATGTAACCATTGCAAGCACGATCATATAGAGCACAAATTACCCTTTAAAATTACATCTCCCGCTTATGAAACAAGAGAGAAATTTGTAATCGATTTTTGGGAATGGGACAAAAACTACTTCCTAACATGTATTGACGTATACTCCAAATTTGCTACCGCAGAAGCAGTTAAGAATTTAAACTGGTTAGAAACAAAAAAAGGAGTACTCAAGATTTTTAATACAATGGGGCCACCGAAAAATCTCAAAATAGATCAAGATCAAGGCATCAATAACATTAATATAAAACAGTGGTGTCAACAATTAAACACAAAATTAGAAGTCACAACAGGCAAAACTGGAATTTCTGACATTGAACGTTTACACAAAACACTTAACGAAAAATTACGAATAATAAATACATCAGACGACAAAGAGCTAAAATGTTTCCAACTAGAACAGACCCTTTTTACCTACAACCATACCATAGTACACTCTACTACAGGCGAGACTCCTTACAATATGTTTTACAATCGGCTAGCTCCTAAAACTAATCCTCAGTTAGTTAAGGAAAACAGAATAAATAACTTAAATAAAACACGATACGAAACTCAGATTGATACAAATTATGTCAGTGCAGAAAACGCAAGGAAACGTCTTAATAAAATTGAAAATCCTTTTAAACGTGTAAGATTAATTGAGGCAGAAGATGATAACGAGCATTTCGTAGTCAAATTTAAGAATCGGAATGTCCGAAAATATAAAAATCATTTTAAAAGAAAGAAAAAACCTAATTTTACCTAATTTTGTATTCCATAAAAAAATAATAATAAAACATTTTTGTTTCTATCACATATTGTAAAATTAAACTTTATATTTTAAAAAAAATTATTATTATTCTCTATATATTGTAAACCTACACTTAATAGTATTTAAAAAAAAAAAAAAAAAAAAAAAAAAAGCGGAAAAGAAGAAATATTTCATTTACTAAATTTAATTTTTGATATATTATAAAATTAAAGTCTAAATTGTACCTTTTAAAACTGAACACTTTGTATAACAAATAATATATATTTAGGAAAAATTATATTATTGCAATGAGGACACCGCATTTTCTTGGGGTGGGAGGAGTAGCATTATGCTTATTCTACCTCTACTCTCACTAATCATACTACACAACAGTGTTACCGTTGTGCGACTAAAGGGGCATTTTGGCCCTTTTTTGAAGCCAATCTAATTTTGCTGCCCCTTTCTCAAAAATCCCCTTTTTTGCCCCTTTTTGAATTTTGTGCAAGTTTTCACAATTCGAAATATTTGTATGCCTTTAAAATGACACACGTTCTAGTGCGTCAGAGCATTAAGCTTTTTTATGCAAGTAAATTTAAATCTGCCGCTAAGCATGCCTGATAAACATTTTAGAGTAAAGGCCTAATTAGTTTCGACGGTCGACGTTCGACGGACAATTCTGCAACCTGCAGAATTTTGGGAACGTCGAACGTAAATTTTTGTTGTCTCTCTCTAACACATGTAAAATGCAACCCCTACTTAAACAACTGATCACAGTCCGTAGTCCGTCGAACGTCAACCGTCAACCGTCAAAACTAATTAGGCCTTAAGACACATATCTGATCACATATTAGACACTCAATTTTATCGACTTGCGGACGTTGTTTTAGTTTAGCAAACAACAAATATATAAAAGGGTTAAGCTTAAGAACTTTGAATAGTTTATATATATAGTTGAATAAATAAATCAAAAGAGGTACTATGGACAAGTAAGTGTATATCATATCCAAAGTAATTAATATACTAATGTTGAAAATCTTTAGATTTATTGTTAGAACGAAAAAAGTGCCAGAAAATGAAATACCTAGCACTGATCGGGCTTTGGAAAGAAATCTACAGGCCTTGTTGGAAACAAGCTCCGAAAGTGACGGCGCACTTGATTCCGAGGCAGAAGAATTGGAGAATAAAAAATCAACTAGCGCTGCAAAACGACAAAAAATTTGTCGAAAATACGACAAAGAATGGGAGGTGCAATACAAATGGCTTCAGAAAGACAGTGAAACCAATCGCGCATATTGTATTTCTTGCAAGCAACTCTTGCTAAATCAAAAAAACCATCTTGATCGTCACCAAAAAACACGAAAACATATTGCTAATACCAAACAAAAGTGCGAAAATGCAAAAATACAATTGAAAGATTTCTTGCCTAAGCGAAATACACAGTTTCGACAAAACGTAGCAGTTGCAGAAATTAAGTTAGTTATGCGAATGCTAAAATCGAATCATTCATTCAAGTCGATGGAAAACATAGCAAAATTTAATGCAAACATTTATCCAGATTCACAAATTGCCAAATCGGTGGGTAGAAATCGACCAAACAAATTTAATTAGTAAACACAATTTTTTTTATTACAGGTAACTTGCGGTCGGACTAAAGCAAAAGAAGTAACACAGTTCCTTGGAAAGGAAGGGCACCTCGCTATGTTATTGAAGATGCAAAAACAAAACTTTAGCCTAGTAATCGACGAGACCACAGACATTTCAACTCAAAAATGTCTGGTTATAGTTGTGAGACAATTCGAAAAAAATACAGGTAAAACTGCAGACAATTTTTTTAGATTAGTGCAGCCAAAAGATGGAACCGGCCAATCTATATGCAATGCTGTTCTAGATATATTAAATAAAGGGAACATTCCATTGAACAATTTCATAGGATTTGCGACAGACAACGCTTCAACTATGGTTGGAAAAAAAACTGGGCTTGCGACTTTATTAAAAAACAGGATTCCACATTTGTTCCACATTGGCTGTGTTTGTCACTCAATTAACCTGATGAACCAATCAGCTTTGGCGAGTTTACCCGACGACGTGGAAGAGTTGCCCAAAAATATATTCAATTTTTTTAAGAGTGCAAAAAGACAGATGGACTTCAAGGAGTTACAGAGCATATTTGATGTCCCGGAACATAAGCTGTTGCGACTTTCCGACACTAGATGGTTGTCCTTCGAGTCTGTCGCAAAACGTATACTAGAGCAGTGGACGGTCTTACAACACTTCTTCATACGAGCTCAGTTTGAAGAAAAATGTAAGACAATTTTACAAAAAATAGAAGCCATTCTAAATGGATTGTCTGCCAAAAACAAAATTTATTTAAAATTTTTGGTATACATTCTTAATATTATGAATAATTTAAACAAAAAATTTCAAAGTGAATCATCCCAAATAATCTACGTGATATCAACAACAAGGGACATTCTTCTTCAAATTTTAAAAAACTTTATTAAAAAAGAATACTTGATACTCACGGAGCTGGGCAGTATGGAGTACAAGAATATGATAAACGTCAAAGATATTATCAATATATATATAGGGCATGAAGCCGAAGAAGTAATAAGAACTGAAGGGCTCTCAGAAGTCGAGTCAATTGATATTAAGACTAACATTTTAAACTTTTACCAACGATTATGTGATGAAATTCTGACTAGAATCGACATTAATAATAAAAGACTGATAGCTTTAAGGTATTTAGATCCTAAATTTATTCAGTCTACTGAAGATGTCAATTATTATGACATAGTGGCTGAATATAGTCAAGTTATAAGGAAACCTGAGGCCTTCGTTAATGAATTTAAACACCTAGAATGTAAGATCATCGATAAATGCTGTGAATATCCTATTGATATAACGGACGTTGAAACTTTTTGGTTTCAAATAGGCAATTTGAAAAATAGTTTTGATGATTATTTATACCCAAATTTATATGATTTTGTCTCATATATATTCACTTTGCCACACAGCAGTGCTTGTGCAGAGCGAGTGTTTTCCAAGTTGGCTTTAATGAAGCATAAGTTGACAAACAGATTGCAAGTGGAAACTTGCGAGTCCATGCTATCAGCCCTGAATTTACTGGACAAGGAGCTGGAAGACTGGACTCCAAGTGAACAGCTTCTACAAAAATATAGAAATGAAGTTTCTAAAAAATAATTCCTTCGAATATGAACTTTAAAGTCATTAATTACGTGCCTTCTAATGATTTACTTTTCTAATCATAATGTGGATTATTTTAGTTTCAATGTGTATCAAATGAATTGTTTTTTATGTTTAATGTGTATTTTTCGAATGAATTGTTTTTTTAATTTAAGTGTGGATTATTTTAGTTTTAATGTGTATCAAATGAATTGTTTTTTATGTTTAACGTATATATTTTTCTAATGAATTGTTTTCTATGTTTAATCTGTATATTTTTCTAATGAATTGTTTTTTTAGTTTTAATGTGTATCTAATGAATTGTTTTTTTTTTACTCATTTTAATAAACTTGTTTTTTCTGCTTTTCTATTTAACTCATTTTTTGTTTAAATAAATATAACTAAAAAAAGATTCTGACATTATATTTTTTAAATTCCCTTTTGTGCGACTTTTTTCTTTGAAATCCCCTTTTTGTGCGACTTTTTATTTTAAAATCCCCTTTTTGTGCGACTTTTTGAAATTTCTCAGCGGTAACGCTGCTACACAACTACTATTACTCTCTATGAATTCCTCTCTCATTTTCTTTACGAAGACTGTTCTCACTAAGTTTCGCTTAGTGAGTAACGAGTTAACTATCAAACCACGTACACGTCGTTCATTATCATTAGCTAAATAAAAGTTTTGTTAAATAAATAAATATTAATAATTAGCTTAACTAGTGTTTTTCATTACTGGCGCAGTCGGTAGGATCAGTGAAAATGATCCGCTAAAAGAACCTACGTTAACTAAAGTAATTTAAACTATTAAATTAAATAAAGGTCAGAAAATAAAACTTACCGAACATAACCAAATATTAAAACTTAAACTAAATAAAAGTGCCAATTAGTGTAAAATAGATTAAAAGTAATTAAAAAAATAATATATATATTATAAAGGGAATCGAATTTGCATTGAACAAAAAAAAACAAGCGGGAGAAATATTCTTTGCTCCCGTTTCGAGCCGCCATTGCTTAATCGACCAATCACCGCGCAAAATTCACACACACCGACACCGCTTCGTGAACTTTTTTTGTATACGTGTGCAAATGCGCATTGGTGTGCGTCGAAGGGGAGAGCGCAGTTTCGTGTTTGCCCAGAGCACCAGAAAAGGCGATTATTGTGCCATTCATTCGTGCGCCGCCGTTTGAGTTTTCGTGTTTTCAAGTGTAAATCAAAAGGAGAAACAAACTGCCACTTTTACTGGTACACAAACTACAAAGAATCCATCTGCAAGCAAAACAAATACGAAAACAAATACCAAAACAAATACGAAAAGTAAAACGAACAGAAAGCGAAAAAGAAAATACCGCAGCAAATACCAAAACAAATACGAAAAGCAAAACGAACAGAAAGCGAAAAAGAAAATAACGCAGCAAATACCAAAACAAATACGAAAACTAAAACGAACATAAATAAAAAGCAAAAACAAAACAAAACAAAACAACGACAAACAGAACAAAAGATTACAAGTGCAGCGAAAGACGAAGTACATGCATACCAGTGACTTAGACAACATTTGCTCTCAATTCAAAACGCTACAAGTTTCGACTACTGCCAAAATGTCGGAAGCTAAAGAGAGGAGAGAGAGAGTATTGCAGAGCGTGAAAATAATAGCACCATTCGATGGCGATAGAAAATACTTAGCCCTTTACATCGCTAGTATTGATGCTTTAATTCCGGACTCCGCTTCTCTTACTGCCGAAGAGAAACCATTCTATTTTCAATGCGTGATAAGTACTCTTCGTGGTTCCGCATTGGACATTATACGGCGAGAACAACCAACAACCTGGTCTACACTACGGGAACTCTTAATCGACGAATTCGCAGATCACACCCCTATTACTACTCTTATTTTATTAGTAGATAATATTAAATTCAAAGGTAATATAAAACAACTGTGCGATGAAATTAACTCAGAAGTTTGTAAAATTAATGATAGTATAAAACTAAGCGTAGCAGATATTGCAACACAAAAATTTTTATTGAAAGAATTGCAACAAATTAGTTTAAGAACTTTAAAAAGAGAATTGCCAAATCATCTTACTGCCTTAATTAATGTTAACTTGGCCTTAGACCTTAAATCTGCCATAAAAATCTTAAAAGAAAACTATGCTTATGATGAAGTAGCAGGAAATAATTATAAAAAGCAACAATCTACTTCACAGCAAAATAAACAACACTTCAATAATAATTATTATAATAGATACCAAAATCAAAATCCATCTAATTTTCAACAGCCTTATTCAGTATATCCACCTTATCTACCTCATCCAGAAAATAATCATAATTTCGGATTTCCTCTTACACAACAAAATCCATACGGTACACAGTATAATAACAATTCATTAGGCTTTTATCCGAATCAACAAAAATTACCTCCACAAAGTACAAATATACGCGGAAACGATTCGAACCAATCTAGAATTAGACGTTATGGTGCCCCAGTAGCAATGGACCAAGATGTTGAAAATTTTCGTTTACAAGCCTCGGGTAGCTACCCGAAATCATGTTAAGAATCGAGGATCAATCGGTAAAATTCATTATTGACACGGCTTCTTCAGTGAGCCTCATTAAGCCAGGTTTACTTAGAAAATCAATTTCTCAAACAACGTCGATTGTTGTAAAAACTGTTACTGGTAAGATTAAGTTAAACAATATCCAAGAGATTTATAGCCAGAATTGTGGCAAAAAGTTAAGATTCTATGTTTGTGACTTCGCAGACAATCATGACGGTTTATTAGGATACGATATATTAAAACAACTTTGTGCAAAAATAGACATAATAGACGAATGCATTATATTAAATGGCATCATATCTAGTATAGGAAATGAAATAAAAGAAACCAAATTTAGACTTGATCACTTAAACCAAGAAGAATCTTATAAAATAAAAAAACTTTTAGCCAAGTATAAGAATTTATTTTATAGAGAAGAAGATACATTAACATTTACAAACAAGATTAAACACCAAATAAAAACTACTCATGAGGATCCGATATACACAAAATCGTACAGATACCCTGAAATACACAGAAATGAGGTTAATAAACAAATAAAAACAATGCTGGAACAAGGTATCATCCGTCATAGTATGTCACCATATTCTGCACCAATTTGGGTAGTACCTAAGAAATCGGATTCAACAGGAACTAAACAATGGCGAATTGTCGTAGATTATCGTAAATTAAACGATATCACCATAAACGACAAGTACCCTATTCCAAATATGGATGAAATACTTGACAAACTTGACAGGTGCTTATATTTTAGCACCATCGATCTAAAACAAGGTTTTCATCAAATCGAGATGGATTCCAATGATCGGATAAAAACAGCATTTTCCACGCAAAATGGGCATTACGAGTTCTTAAGAATGCCTTTTGGCCTTAAAAACGCACCGTCAACATTCCAACGATTGATGAACACAATCTTGGACGAATTGATCGGAAAAGTTTGTATGGTTTATTTAGACGATATTATTGTCTTTAGTGCGTCATTGCAAAAGCATATTGCGTCGCTTGAAAAAGTTTTTGGTAAACTTAGTGCAGCTAACCTTAAGATTCAATTGAACAAAAGTGAGTTTTTGAAAAAAGAAGCTGAATTTTTAGGCCACATAGTTAGCCCCGAGGGCATAAAGCCTAACCCTAATAAAGTCGATGCAATTTTAAAGTACCCCATTCCAAAAACTGAAAAAGAAATAAAGCAGTTTTTGGGGCTAGCTGGTTTCTATCGGAAATTTATTAGGGATTTTTCGAAGATAACCAAACCATTAACACACTGCTTAAAAAAAGGCAATAAGATCGATTCGTCCAATAGAGAATTTATAAATGCTGTCGACACTATAAAACTTCTTATAACTAAGGATCCGATATTAGCATACCCAGATTATGAGAAACAATTTACATTGACAACCGATGCGTCAAATGTTGCTCTTGGAGCCGTTTTAAGCCAAAAAGGCCATCCTATCTGTTTTGCCAGCCGCACGCTCAACGAGCACGAATTGAATTATTCGGTAACAGAAAAAGAATTGCTCGCCATAGTTAGGGCGACAAAATATTTTAGGCCTTATCTTTATGGCAGGAAGTTCATAGTAAATAGCGACCATCGGCCACTTCAGTGGCTTCACAATTTGAAAGAGCCAAATACTAAATTACAGAGATGGAAAATTAAGCTAAACGAGTTCGACTTTGATGTGAAATAGATACTTGGAAAAGAGAATTATGTGGCTGACGCCCTATCAAGAATAGAAGTATTGGAATGTACTTTTTGAGAAGATTTATCGGACATAGCTACAGCACATTCAGCGAATGAAGATGCGGAAAATTGTATTCCTATATCTGAACGACCACTCAACGTTTTCAAAAGACAGCTTAAGTTAATTAAAAGCAATGAGGATAGCGTGCATACCGAAAATAATTTTAAAAACAGCATAACTACTATGTACTACTCGGAACTAACAATAGAAAAAATAAAAGAATTCATAAAATCATATCTGCTTAAAAGTAATGTTACCATTTAAATGCCAAACAATTCGGATTTTGTAAAATTTCAAAATATATATCAAACTTTGATAATCAATAATCGAAATAGAATACTAAGAGCAACACGCGAACTTGAAAATATTGTTAATTATGCCGACTTTGAAACAAAAATCTTAGAGATTCACTTAGAAGGGCTTCACCAAGGGATCGAAAAAGTGGCTGGTCATTTCAAAAAAAGATATTATCACCCTAACTACTTAAAAGAAATAACGAAAATTATCAATGAGTGTGAACTATGTAACCATTGCAAGCACGATCATATAGAGCACAAATTACCCTTTAAAATTACATCTCCCGCTTATGAAACAAGAAAGAAATTTGTAATCGATTTTTGGGAATGGGACAAAAACTACTTCCTAACATGTATTGACGTATACTCCAAATTTGCTACCGCAGAAGCAGTTAAGAATTTAAACTGGTTAGAAACAAAAAAGGACTACTCAAGATTTTTAATACAATGGGGCCACCGAAAAATCTCAAAATAGATCAAGATCAAGGCATCAATAACATTAATATAAAACAGTGGTGTCAACAATTAAACACAAAATTAGAAGTCACAACAGGCAAAACTGGAATTTCTGACATTGAACGTTTACACAAAACACTTAACGAAAAATTACGAGTAATAAATACATCAGACGACAAAGAGGTAAAATATTTCCAACTAGAACAGACCCTTTTTACCTACAACCATACCATAGTACACTCTACTACAGGCGAGACTCCTTACAATATGTTTTACAATCGGCTAGCTCCTAAAACTAATCCTCAGTTAGTTAAGGAAAACAGAATAAATAACTTAAATAAAACACGATACGAAAATCAGATTGATACAAATTATGTCAGTGCAGAAAACGCAAGGAAACGTCTTAATAAAATTGAAAATCCTTTTAAACGTGTAAGATTAATTCAGGCAGAAGATGATAACGAGCATTTCGTAGTCAAATTTAAGAATCGGAATGTCCCCAAATATAAAAATCATTTTAAAAGAAAGAAAAAATCTAATTTTACCTAATTTTGTATTCCATAAAAAAATAATAATAAAACATTTTTGTTTCTATCAGATATTGTAAAATTAAACTTTATATTTTAAAAAAAATTATTGTTATTCTCTATATATTGTAAACCTACACTTAATAGTATTTAAAAAAAAAAAAAAAAAAAAAGCGGAAAAGAAAGAAATATTTCATTTACTAAATTTAATTTTTGATATATTATAAAATTAAAGTCTAAATTGTACCTTTTAAAACTGAACACTTTGTATAACAAATACTATATATTTAGGAAAAATTATATTATTGCAATGAGGACATCGCATTTTCTTGGGGTGGGAGGAGTAGCATTATGCTTATTCTACCTCTACTCTCACTAATCATACATGTAACACAACTACTATTACTCTCTATGAATTCCTCTCTCATTTTCTTTACGAAGACTGTTCTCACTAAGTTTCGCTTAGTGAGTAACGAGTTAACTATCAAACCACGCACACGTCGTTCATTATCATTAGCTAAATAAAAGTATTGTTAAATAAATAAATATTAATAATTAGCTTAACTAGTGTTTTTCATTACTTATATATCCACCCATGCGAATTGCCTCTGGGTACATAACCTCGTGCGCGGTAAACTAGACCGGTCTAGTAAGATTCGTTGTTGGTATCGTAGGCATCGGGGCCTGAGTAAACTCGGCGTCGCGAGGTAAGTGCTCGGGCACATCAATCGATTGCGGGTTTTAAGCCTTTGTAAGGTTTCATTTCGTGATAAGTCTGAACGGTGCCGCTAGGGTAAATGTCAGTGCTTGTCGTGTACCCCCTTTATGTTCGAGATTTGTCGCTCTATAGAAGGATAATAGTAACCATTATCGATTTTGTTTGGATTCTTGGTTTCTAGTGAAATTATTCGGTTAATATATTAAAAAATTATCATGAGTATTAAAGTTACAGATAATAAGAAATATATTTTGTTTTGCGTTTTGAAGCCTATAATTTTGCCACGGAATTGTTGTATCCATTGAGGGAGCACTTCGCCCATGAAGCTATTTAATTTCTTGAATTTTATTAAGTCTTTAAGCTCAACCTCGAGAAGAAGAAATAAACTTTATAACGTTTTTACGCAACTTAACTTGTTTTCTAATTGGATAAGCCCGAGTGAGAGCTCAATATGGTAAGCTAGGGTTGTCAACATAAAAGGGTTCTCTAGTAACAGCGATGATGGGATACTGTGGGGATCACAGAATCACGGTGAAGCTACAATGGTGAGCAAAGCCAACGGAGACACCAGTCGGCACATATGACGCGCAATAGGGTACAGTTTTTGCTCTAGGCCCTCTTCAGAGCCACAAAATGACTTTTGATCCGGAGTTTTGTCCCGGTTTGTGGTTTGTTCACTTCTGACGCAACTATTGTTCGGAATTCATTCTTTTATTTCATGTCGAAGGATATCGTGTGTGTGTAAGCGTCAGTATGTATTTCATTTTTCATAGGCAGACTGTTGATGTGCTCGGTGAGTAGAAAGATCCCCCCGTTCGCCGAGCCATAGGCCCGGCTTAAACGCATGGTATACTGATCACTTAAATTCGTTGATTAACTTGGTCAAAATGCAGTCTATGCCCATATGACATAGTGGCGCCCAACGAGGGGCCCGAGCAATAGTTCGTTAGTACGTTATATTGGTATAGGAAGTTTATTTGCCCTCACGCTTCGAATAAGTCCCGTTTAAGAGCTATTGAATCTTAAAAGTGTTGTGACGAGATTGCCTCGGGGTAAGGAAGTTTTCTTAGGAGACTTTTGATGATTGCCTCAGCTTGTGAAGTCTTGTTCCTGCGTCGATGGAAGAGGCAATTGCTCCAAGTGGAGAACAAACTTAAGTTTTGGAAATTAATTTTATTTGGTTTATTAGGGTCAATAGCGAAATGTTTTGTACAATTGTATTGTCGGACAACAGGTAAGTTCCGAGGAGGATTTATTTGTCTAACCGAGTTGATTGGTAGGACATACGGTCGCACTTAAGCACTTTTTGTCCGCTAGCGTCATTAAGCCCTCCGTAGGTCCAGGCGCAGGTCTTCTGATCTAACCGTGTTGAGACGTTTGGATTAATGCATGAGCGGGGAAGTGTTCGCTTTTTATTTGTTCTGTTTTTATGCTAACGTTATAGTCTCTCGTAGCTATTTGTCAGTAATGACTAGGCTGAACACGAGGAGAGTGTTCGGGGAAGTCAAAGAGAGTGAGTCACGCAACCGTGGTATTAGACTCATTACGTATGCCATCTTTTTGATTTCCAGCATGGCTTTTTTGTACTGTTCGCGGGATGCGTTCGTGGTCTTTATGTGTTCTGAAGAAGTTTTGCGTCATATAATTATAATCGAAGTTACTTGAAGAAATTTCCCATGATATACCCCTACTTATCATTTATCTACCGTACAGGTTTTGAGATTTAAACTTTTTCTTTCGATTTGTTTTTATTTCGGCTTACGTTCGTTAAAATACTTTTCTATTCCGAATACAAGGTTGATGAATGTTTGTATTCGGCTTCGAATTGATGAGTATCTTTCTTTGTGGTTTAGCCATTTTGATGTTTTCTCGATTTTACATTTTGATATTTTTTACATTGATATTTATACTTAATAATAATTTCTACTTTTCCACATACGTTCTGTTTTTGGTGTTTGCCACTGTTACTACTGGTTTTCTCTTAGCTTTTTCGTTGCTTAAGCTTGAGATACTTTAATTCGTGCTTACTTACTACTACTACTTAGTGGTGTAATACTTTTATTATTGGTCGTGGTTGGTATCTCCATGGGGGAAGTAAAGCAAGCTTTTAATTTTTAGTCAATTGAGGGGGTCGGTGGTTATCAGCCATGCCAGTAGGACCTTCGCCACGTGTAGGAGGCGGCGAGGGCACCAATTTGTCCCAAGGCACCTCAGCAGAAACAGTTCAGGCGCAGGTAGCGCCTGTGGCTACACCTAACCCGACAGCTGCCGCAGCAGCGACGTAAAATTTTGCCGGTCCCGCAGCAGTGGTGGGCTCAAGTGGGCACGTTTACCTTCGGGGTACATCAGTGGGAGATTTTAGGCTCTGTGGACCAAACAGAATCAATCGAGACCCCTGACTTAAGTGCGCTCACTGCACTTGAGGCGCAAGCAGCACGTTGACGCCTGTCATACGTAAGCCCAAGCAGATTTCCAGCATTACTTAGGCCAGGAGCAGAGTCCTGCGATAGGCCAGGACCAGAGATGGATGATGAGGCCCTGATACAACAAATTTTACCCGGTATTCTATCGGCGACTAGGCAGAAAACATACGTTGGCGGCGCTAATCACCCAGCAGCGCCGGCGATGCCACCACTAACCATACACCCAGAAACACTTATGATGAAACGTGGCTCTGGAAGACAGAGTAGCCAACACGATGCACCCACCGGGGCCAGTACAGACGGCTAAGGTACATGATGCAGCTCTCCAGGAGGAGAAAAGTGCAGTGGAGAAGTGGATGGATTGGGGCCCTCAGAAAAGTCATCTGCTGGAATTGCAGAGCCCCAGGTCATATTTTTCGAGATTGCCTAACTACTAATCGAATTTTTTTGCTACAAAGGCGGGAAGAAGAATACAGTGACACCGAACTGCCAGGAAACCTGCCGAGACACCCACCTCAGATTGTGGAGGTGCGGACCACTGCTTCGACGATCTTGCAAGTTGTCTGGAGAAGCAAGTTAACCCACCAATGTTCAGAAGTCACGCTTCTGTTTTACAGAGTTGCGTTAATTAGGTTAAGCCTGATCCAGCGAAGGTTGAGTCGATCGTTCAATATAAGTATCCGAAAACTCTGAAACAGGTGGGGACCTCTTAGGAGCCACAGGATGGTATCCGAGGTTCATATCCGAATACGCCAAAGAATATTTTTAACGGCCGAACATGAATGCACAAGTGAAGAGTTATGTGGACGCTTGTCAAGTGTGCCGAGAGGCTAAGGCGGTCAACATTACCTTAACGCCACCGATGGGACAGGAGATATGGAGATGACCCATCGGCCGTTTCAGCAAAATGTTGTTGTCTTCTTGGGTATCTTATATCTTCATTATATTGGACCATCTCACAAAGTTCGTGATACTGAAGGCTGTGGCTAAAGCAAGTAGTAAAAACGTAATAAAGTCTATTATCTCTTATGTCCTCGGTACATAGTACCAGTGGCGTCACGCCGTACTTTGCGCTCTTCGGTAACATCATACTCACCCACGGAAGTATGTATAAACTGGCGAGACATCTAAAGAGTGTAACCGACATGGGGGAGGAGTAAGTTCCTAAGTCGGTGACGCAAGACCTAATTAGAACGAAATAAAGGAAACCCTACCACCCTTTAAAGACAACTTTAGCGCGAAAACAGCACAGAAGTTTGTAAAGTTGTGAATCGTGAAGCCAGTTGAGAAGAGCCTATATGAAGTTGAAGATTTGAAAGAAAAACCTTTGGGAGTCTACCATGCCAAAGACCTAAAGCAAGAGGTTAAAGGGAAAAGGTGGCCAGACTGAAGCCTGTAAAAGTGTTTGGTTTCCACGGTGAAGTGATGATTTATTTTCCAAATATGTGACAGTGAAATATAAGTTTTGTAGTAGACAGCTAGAAGATTGAACTTGACATTTTTGTAGTTTGGCATTTGACCCATACCATTGTCCAACGTGTCCTGTCTCTAATACTTCGTGGAAGTTTCGCTGTTCTCGTTTCAGCCAGAATGTGTCAGACCCAGGTAGCAAGACCCCTGACATAGATAGGACCATAGGCATGTCGTATATGGTAGAGTGTAACCTGTGCCTGTTAACGTTGTCGGCTGAGTACGATTAGCTCGTGGTCACGGAGTGCAGATACTTGTTTCATCTGGTCTGTCACGAGACCTAGCAACGGCAAAATCGAACCGACTACCCCGTCTGTTGGCACCCGAATTACGGGGCACATCCGTCCTACCCGCGTTTCGGGGTAGGAGAATTTTGGGCTGATCCAGGAGTACTCGTCGCCCTGCGGAAAGAAGCCAACGCTTTGAGGCAACGAAATCCGAGCTGGGGCAGCTCTGAACAACCTTGAGAAATTGCAGGCGCATTTTGACTGCCGTACCAGCACTCTCACTCGAGAGAGCGACTAAGTTCATGAAGAGAACGTTCGGTTGTGCCAGGCGCTACGGAAATGGCGCGAGCAACCCTCGCCTGAGCTGGAGGAGCTAAGAGGTCGCATCGACGAGTTGAAAGCCCAACACATCAAGCAAGAGGCAAACCATGAGCGGAACATCAGGCAGATAGGGGCGAAACATGCCAGGCAAGTGGACGATCCGGCGGCTAAGAGCCATTGACAGCTCCCCCATAGGTACGCCGTATACAATGGTCCGCAGCCGAACGTTTGACCGAAGAGGAATTGAAACTATGCGTTTAGTGGAATCCATCTGGTCGGCGAGGCCTCACCCCGGGATATAGAAGACGAAGCGCAGCTGGAGGAGGTATTGGGTTTTCTTCCCAGCGGCGCCAGAAGTAACACCGAAAATCTGCATCAGCAGACGCTCAGTGAGTTCGCTCATCACCCCCATACCACCAATATGACTAAACTCGGAGGAACATGGTTGGTGACGAGGATCATTCAGCCTTCGCCGTTAAGCCCCGGCAGGACTACCCTTAGAGGTGGTGCTGTCCACTCCGGTGGCGACGGATCTGAAGGACCTTCCCTCTTCAGGCACGCACCACCAAGAGTTAGCTTTCCCTACCAGAAACTAGGAGTACCACAAGTGATCACCCCCAATGAACTGCTTTCAGAGGTGCAGGGTAGGTGAGTGGGATCCTACAGCCTGCACTGTTGAGCCGCGATAGGACTACCCTCAGGGGTGGTGCTGCCAACTCCCCTGGTGGCCCTCCATCCTCAGTCATGCCCCTCCAACTAGTAGGTTTCCCTCCCATCCAGCGGCATGTGATGTCCACGGGATGGTGGGGTTTGTGGCGGCGCTATAACGAGATAAATCGAACAGGGTTAAAGACACCACCTCGTCAGATACACCCCAAAACAAAAACATCAGCGCGCCCCCTATCGGCGGTGAGTGGCCAGAAATGTTCTATGGGCGTCGAATCCTTGTATTCGGGCAATTTTTTTCTCAACACGTACGCGCCACCACGCACAACAGCAGTTCCCGCGAAAAGCCTGACAAATGGTTCTAAAACGAACGGCAAATTTGGTGAAACCAAGGCAAAAGAAGAAGTAACGGCAGCCATAACACGCCATTGCATTAGCATCCATTTTTTTCTGGCATTCTGTAAACAACCAGCCATTTGAAGAGTTTAATTCGAAAAACGGTCACATTTTCAAGCAGCACAGGCCCAAGCGGTAGCTAGAAAGCAGAAATAACTGCCCGGACGAGAGGCACGTAAGAGAGACCTGAGCAGAAAGAAGATTCCCGGTAGCAGCCCTAGGAATAGTGGTATGTGGCCGCAAGATTGCTATGAGTGACCTGGTGAGGGTGAAATTAAATTTTTGCCCGCAGCTCTCCATCCAGCCAAAAATGTTAGGCAGTCGCTCCGTAGGGCGTACACAGGATGAGCGCCAGCGAGAATTAATTTCAGACACCCCAACCGCCCCTGGAAATTTGTGTCATCTATTGGACCTGGAGTGTTTGTAGTAGGAAGGGTAGGCTAAATAAAGCCTATCTCAAATAAAGTGTAACCAAGGCTTGATGCATGGTGAAAGTGGCATAATAATCCAAAGCTAATTTTAATTATAAGTAAAAGAAAAGGTCCAAAATGAGCTGAAAGCTAAGAGGGATAGGAGGCGCCTTAATTTTGTCCAGAATTCCAAAAGCAGTGGACATGTGTCGTGAAAAAGTAAAACCTGCAAGGAGAAAATTAAAAGTTGTAAAAGGAAGTATCAAAACCAGTAAAGGGGAAAGAAATAATTTTGAAGCTAGCTAAGGGTAGTATTCTAAAAGTACCGAAAGTAACCGTAAACGCAAAAGCCAACGCGAACGCCAAAGTCAGAAAATTTAACTTTTTATATCACTTCACTCTTGCGTTTGTTTACGAAAGCTGTCACTGACAAATGCGGATTATAGAGTTGCCAAACTAAAATAAACAACTATAGATCAGAAAAAGTTCTCTTGAGTGAAATGCTCAGAATGCAAAAGATTAACAAAATTAGCTCTTCTTCAGTAGATCAACAGATTTTAAAATTGCTATTATTTTTAATACTACAAATACCAACAATATTCATATAAAATGTGTAAAAAACCTATGTTATTTTGGGGTTCAATGTCCAATAAATTTCCCGATCTATATTAAATTAGTTGTCCTTTCAAAAACATGTGCCATTTGGCGGTATGTATTGATTGTAATGTATTGGTTCTTTTGTTTATTATTGTCAACATCAACTGATGTCTAATTGTTAAATATATTTATAATAGTTTTGCAACGCATTATTTATTTGGACGTTCCATTTCTAGTTTTATTATTGTAAATAAGAATTTCAGTGCGTAAACAGTATAATTTGTAATTATTTAAAAAAAAGTTTGAGCTCCATCCGTCGAATGCATTTCAGCCAAAATTGTCAACTACTTATAAGCAATGAAATGCAAAATACTTCCATCTGCCTATTCTCGGTCGACAGTTTTCTTTAAATTTTTAATTTCTTCAACTAACGCGAAATAACGTAACTCAACGCAGGTAGTCACCGAATAGCTTTAAAGTTTTATAAACTAGCAAAATGACAAAAGTAACGCGAAGTGACTGATTCACGACTTATAGAATACCACCCTAAAAGTTACAAAGGTCTAAAATTTGGTTACGTTAATATTCAATTTAACCAAAAATTAATGAATCTAAAATTTTAAAAAACAACTAATGCTAGAATTAACTAAACGTTAAAAATCTAAAATGTTTTCAAATTAACCTAAAATAAATGAATCTAAAATTCTGGAAAAGTTTGGGAAAAATTAATTTTTAAGTTAACTAAAGGTTAATAAATTTAGAATTTTAAAAAAGTAATTTTAAAATTAACTAATAGTTAGAAAACCTAAGATTTTGGGTAAACTAATTTTAAAATTAACTATAAGTTAATAAAACCGAAATTGTGGAATTAACTAAAAGATTTGGATTTTAAAATTTTGGAAAAATTAATTTTAAAAGTAGCTAAAAGTTAGTAAAATTAAAATCTTGGTGAAATTTAATTTAATAAAAAATTCATTTATTCATCAAGCAATCAATCTAAAAGTTTGAAACCTCATTTTTGAAATTAACTAAAAGTTAGTAAGTCAAAAATTTCCGAAATTTTAATTTCAAATTATCTAAAAGATATTCAATCTAAGATTTTGGAAGAATTAGTTTTAAAATTAGCTAGAGATTGATAGATCTAAAATTTTGGATAATTAATTTAAAATTTTGTTAAAAGTTAATGTGTCTAAACTTATGGGACAATTAATTTTAAAATTAGCGAAAAGTTAGTAAATCTATAATTTTGTAAAAATTTATTTTACAATTAACGAGAAATTTAAAGAAAATCCACAATTTTGGAGAAACTACCTTTGAAATGAATGGAAATTTAAATAGCTAAAGTTTCGTGAAAAGATATTGTTGAAGTTACTGATAATTTAAAGAGAATTGAAAATTTTGGAACATTAGTAAAGTAAAAAGAATTGGAAAGCTGAAATTTCCGGAAGTCAAATTTAAAGTGATGAAGGAAAGATAATAAAAAACTTAAGCTTTTGAATTTTAAACATAACGTAATTTAAAAGTAAGAGGCACAGTTGAGTAAATTAAATTTATTGTAATTAAAGGAAGAAAGTCTAAGAGCCGTAGCATAAGTAGTAGGTAATTTAAAAGAGCGGCATTTAGAGGCTTTTGGGGACACGCATACTGCATTGTGGGCGGTTTGGAATTGATAAATACTTGCTTTCGGACAGGATGACCTGCGGACGTTAACTTTTCATGACGATAGACATATATACCATTTCATATTGTACTTATTTTTGATTATATATATATATATATCCACCCATGCGAATTGCCTCTGGGTACATAACCTCGTGCGCGGTAAACTAGATCGGTCTAGTAAGATTCGTTGTTGGTATCGTAGGCATCGGGGCCTGAGTAAACTCGGCGTCGCGAGGTAAGTGCTCGTGCACATCAATCGATTGCGGGATTTCAGCCTTTGTTAGGTTTCATTTCGTGATAAGTCTGAACGGTGCCGCTAGGGCAAATGTCAGTGCTTTTCATGTACCCCCTTTATGTTCGAGATTTGTCGCTTTGGATTCTTGGTTTCTAGTGAAATTATTCGGTTAATATTTTACAAAATTATCATGAGTATTAAAGTTATAGATCATAAGAAAAATATTTTGTTTTGCCTTTTGAAGCCTATAATTTTGCCACGGAATTGTTGTATCCATTGAGGGAGCGCTTCGCCCATGAGGCTATTTAATTTCATGAATTTTATTAAGTCTTTAAGCTCAACCTCGAGAAGAAGAAATAAACTTTATAACGTTTTTATGCAACTTAACTTGTTTTCTAATTGGATAAGCCCGAGTGAGAGCTCAATATGGTAAGCTAGGGTTGTCAACATAAAAGGGTTCTCTAGTAACAGCGATGATGGGATACTGTGGGGATCGCAGAATCACGGTGAAGCTACAAGGGCTTCGTAAGGGTGAGCAAAGCCAACGGAGATACCAGTCGGCACATATGACGCGCGATAGGGTACAGTTTTTGCTCTAGGCCCTCTTCAGAGCCACAAAATGACTTTTGATCCGGAGTTTTGTCCCAGTTTGTGGTTTGTTCACTTCTGACGCAACTATTGTTCGGGATTCATTCTTTTATTTCATGTCGAAGGATATCGTGTGTGTGTAAGCGTCAGTATGTATTTTATTTTTCATAGGCAGACTGTTGATGTGCTCGGGGAGTAGAAAGATCCCCCGTCCGCCGAGCCATAGGCCCGGCTTAAACGCATGGTATGCTGAGTGCCCCACTGGACCAGCACTTAAATTCGTTGATTAAGTTGTCCAAATTGCAGTCTATGCCCATATGACATAATGGCGCCCAACGAAGGGGCCCGAGCAATAGTTCGTTAGTTCGTTATATTGGTATAGGAAGTTTATTTGCCCTCACGCTTCGAATAAGTCCCGTTTAAGAGCTATTGAATCTTAAAAGTGTTGCGACGAGATTGCCTCGAGGTAAGGAAGTATAATTTGTAATTATTTAAAAAAAAGTTTGAGCTCTATCCGTCGAATGCATTTCAGCCAAAATTGTCAACTACTTATAAGCAATGAAATGCAAAATACTTCCATCTGCCTATTCTCGGTCGACAGTTTTCTTTAAATTTTTAATTTCTTCAACTAACGCGAAGAACTAACGCGAAATAACGTAACTCAACGCAGGTAGTCACCGAATAGCTTTAAAGTTTTATAAACTAGCAAAATGACAAAAGTAACGCGAAGTGACTGATTCACGACTTATAGAATACCACCCTAAAAGTTACAAAGGTCTAAAATTTGGTTACGTTAATTTTCAATTTAACCAAAAATTAATGAATCTAAAATTTTAAAAAACAACTATTGCTAGAATTAACTAAACGTTAAAAATCTAAAATGTTTTCAAATTAACCTAAAATAAATGAATCTAAAATTCTGGAAAAGTTTGGGAAAAATTAATTTTTAAATTAACTAAAGGTTAATAAATTTAGAATTTTAAAAAAGTAATTTTAAAATTAACTAATAGTTAGAAAACCTAAGATTTTGGGTAAACAAATTTTAAAATTAACTATAAGTTAATAAAACCGAAATTGTGGAATTAACTAAAAGATAAGGATTTTAAAATTTTGCAAAAATTAATTTTAAAAGTAGCTAAAAGTTAGTAAAATTAAAATCTTGGTGAAATTTAATTTAATAAAAAATTCATTTATTCATCAAGCAATCAATCTAAAAGTTTGAAACCTCATTTTTGAAATTAACTAAAAGTTAGTAAGTCAAAAATTTCCGAAATTTTAATTTCAAATTATCTAAAAGATATTCAATCTAAGATTTTGGAAGAATTAGTTTTAAAATTAGCTAGAGATTGATAAATCTAAAATTTTGGATAATTAATTTAAAATTTTGTTAAAAGTTAATGAGTCTAAAATTATGGGACAATTAATTTTAAAATTAGCGAAAAGTTAGTAAATCTAAAATTTTGTAAAAATTTATTTTACAATTAACGAGAAATTTAAAGAAAATCCACAATTTTGGAGGAACTACCTTTGAAATGAATGGAAATTTAAATAGCTAAAGTTTCGTGAAAAGATATTGTTGAAGTGACTGATAATTTAAAGAGAATTGAAAATTTTGGAACATTAGTAAAG
This sequence comes from Phaonia tiefii, assembly GCA_963931995.1. Classification (NCBI taxonomy): domain Eukaryota; kingdom Metazoa; phylum Arthropoda; class Insecta; order Diptera; family Muscidae; genus Phaonia; species Phaonia tiefii. Next base: position 107,164,285 of record OZ008368.1, on the reverse strand, counting down.
TAAAAAGAATTGGAAAGCTGAAATTTCCGGAAGTCAAATTTAAAGTGATGAAGGAAAGATAATAAAAAACTTAAGCTTTTGAATTTTAAACATAACGTAATTTAAAAGTAGGAGGCACAGTTGAGTAAATTAAATTTATTGTAATTAAAGGAAGAAAGTCTAAGAGCCGTAGCATAAGTAGTAGGTAATTTAAAAGAGCGGCATTTAGAGGCTTTTGGGGACACGCATACTGCATTGTGGGCGGTTTGGAATTGATAAATACTTGCTTTCGGACAGGATGACCTGCGGACGTTAACTTTTCATGACGATAGACATATATACCATTTCATATTGTACTTATTTTTGATTATATATATATATATCCACCCATGCGAATTGCCTCTGGGTACATAACCTCGTGCGCGGTAAACTAGATCGGTCTAGTAAGATTCGTTGTTGGTATCGTAGGCATCGGGGCCTGAGTAAACTCGGCGTCGCGAGGTAAGTGCTCGGGCACATCAATCGATTGCGGGATTTCAGCCTTTGTTAGGTTTCATTTCGTGATGAGTCTGAACGGTGCCGCTAGGGCAAATGTCAGTGCTTTTCATGTACCCCCTTTATGTTCGAGATTTGTCGCTTTGGATTCTTGGTTTCTAGTGAAATTATTCGGTTAATATTTTAAAAAATTATCATGAGTATTAAAGTTATAGATCATAAGAAAAATATTTTGTTTTGCCTTTTGAAGCCTATAATTTTGCCACGGAATTGTTGTATCCATTGAGGGAGCGCTTCGCCCATGAGGCTATTTAATTTCTTGAATTTTATTAAGTCTTTAAGCTCAACCTCGAGAAGAAGAAATAAACTTTATAACGTTTTTATGCAACTTAACTTGTTTTCTAATTGGATAAGCCCGAGTGAGAGCTCAATATGGTAAGCTAGGGTTGTCAACATAAAAGGGTTCTCTAGTAACAGCGATGATGGGATAGTGTGGGGATCGCAGAATCACGGTGAAGCTACAAGGGCTTCGTAAGGGTGAGCAAAGCCAACGGAGATACCAGTCGGCACATATGACGCGCGATAGGGTACAGTTTTTGCTCTAGGCCCTCTTCAGAGCCACAAAATGACTTTTGATCCGGAGTTTTGTCCCAGTTTGTGGTTTGTTCACTTCTGACGCAACTATTGTTCGGGATTCATTCTTTTATTTCATGTCGAAGGATATCGTGTGTGTGTAAGCGTCAGTATGTATTTTATTTTTCATAGGCAGACTGTTGATGTGCTCGGGGAGTAGAAAGATCCCCCGTCCGCCGAGCCATAGGCCCGGCTTAAACGCATGGTATGCTGAGTGCCCCACTGGACCAGCACTTAAATTCGTTGATTAAGTTGTCCAAATTGACGTCTATGCCCATATGACATAATGGCGCCCAACGAGGGGCCCGAGCAATAGTTCGTTAGTTCGTTATATTGGTATAGGAAGTTTATTTGCCCTCACGCTTCGAATAAGTCCCGTTTAAGAGCTATTGAATCTTAAAAGTGTTGCGACGAGATTGCCTCGAGGTAAGGAAGTTTTCTTAGGAGACTTTTGATGATTGTCTCAGCTTGTGAAGTCTTGTTCCTGCGTCGATGGTAGGGGCAATTGCTCCAAGTGGAGAACAAACTTAAGTTTTTGGAAGTTAATTTTATTTGGATTATTAGGGTCAATAGTGGAATGTTTTGTACAATTGTATTGTCGGACAACAAGTAAGTTCCGAGGAGGATTTATTTATCTAACCGAGTTGCGACGTTTTGCCCGACACATGATTGGTAGGACATACTGTCGCACTTAAGCACTTTTTGTCCGCTAGCGTCATTAGGCCCTCCGTAGGTCCAGGCGAAGGTCTTCTGATCTAACCGTGTTGCGACGTTTGGATTTATGCATGAGCAGGAAAGTGTTCGCCTTTTATTTGTTCTGTTTTTATGCTAAGGATATAGTCTCTCGTAGCTATTTGTCAGTAATGACTAGGCTGAACACGAGGAGAGTGTTCGGGGAAGTCTGGGAGAGTGAGTCACGTAACCGTGGTATGAGACTCATTACGTATGCCATCTTTTTGATTTCCAGCATGCCTTTTTTGTACTGTTCGCGGGATGTGCTCGTGGTCTTTATGTGTTCTGAAGAAGTTTTTCGTCATATAATTATAATCGAAGTTACTTGAAGAAATTTACCTTGATATACACCTACTTATCATTTAACTACCGTACAGGTTTTGAGAATTAAACTTCTTCTTTCGATTTGTTATTATTTTGGCTTACGTTCATTAAAATTCTTTTCTATTCCGAATACAAGGTTGATGAATATTAGTATTCGGCTTCGAATTGATGAGTATCGTTTTTGAATTAGCGAAATCTTTCTTTGTGGTTTAGCCATTTTGATGTTTTCTTGATTTTACATTTTGATATTTTTTACATTGATTACTTAATAATAATTTCTACTTTTCCACATAAGTTCTGTTTTTGATGTTTGCCACTGTTACTGGTTTTCTCTTAGCTTTTTCGTTGCTTATGCTTGAGATACTTTAATTCTTGCTTACTTACTACTACTACTTAGTGGTGTAATACTTTTATTATGGGTCGTGGTTGGTATCTCCATGGGGGAAGTAAAGCAAGCTTTTAATTTTTAGTCAATTGAGGGGGTCGGCACCCCCAAGGCACCTCAGCAGCGACGTAAAATTTTGCCGGTCCCGCAGCAGTGGTGGGCTCAAGTGGGCACGTTTACCTTCGGGGTACCCAACATCAGTGGGAGATTCTAGGCTCTGTGGACCAAACAGAATCAATCGAGACCCCTGACTTAAGTGCGCTCACTGCACTTGAGGCGCAAGCAGCGCGTTGACGCGTGTCATACGCCAGCCCAACCAGATTTCCAGCATTACTTAGGCCTGGAGCAGAGTCCAGGGATAGGCCAGGTCCAGAGATGGATGATGAGGCTCTGATACGACGAATTTTACCGGCTATTATAGCGGCGACTAGGCATAAAACATACGTTGGCGGCGCTAACCCACCCAGCAGTGCCGGCGATGCCGCCACTAACCACAGACCCAGGAACATTTATGATGAAACGTCGCTCCGGAAGACAGAGTAGCCAACACGATGCACCCACCGGGGCCAGTACAGACGGCTAAGTTACATGAGGCAGCTCTCCAGGAGGAGAAAAGTGTCAGTGGAGAAGTGGACGGATTGGGGCCCTCAGAAAAGTCATCTGCTGGAACTGCAGAGCCCCAGGTCATATTTCTCGAGATTGCCTATTTACTAATCGAATTTTTTTGCTTCAAAGGCGGGAAGAAGAATACACAAAGGCGGGAAGAAGAATACAGTGACACCGAACTGCCAGGGAAACCTGCCGAGACACCCACCTCAGATTGTGGAGGTGCGGACCACCGCTTGGACGATCTTGCAAGTTGTCTGGAGAAGCAAGCCTGACCACCAGTGTTCAGAAGTCACGCTTCTGGTTTACAGAGTTGCGTTATTTAGGTTACCTCGTTGGATGCGGCCAAGTTAAGGCTGATCCAGCGACGGTTGAGTCGATCGTTCAATATAAGTATCCGAAAACTTTGGAACAGGTGAGGACCTCTTAGGAGCCACAGGATGGTATCCGAGGTTCATATCCGAATACGCCAAAGAATATTTTTACCGGCCGAACATGAATGCACAAATGAAGAGTTATGTGACGCTTGTCAAGTGTGCCGAGAGGCTAAGGCGGTCAACATTACCTTAACGCCACCGATGGGACAGTAGATATGGAGATGACCCATCGGCCATTTCAGAAAAATGTTGTTGTCTCTTTGGGTCCTTACCCGCGTTCGAAGAATGGCAACTTTTATATCTTCATTATATTGGAGCATCTCACAAAGTTCGTGATACCGAAGGCTGTGGCTAAAGCAAGTAATAAAAACGTAATAACGTCTATTATCTCTTATGTCCTCGGTACATAGTACCAGTGGCGTCACGCCGTACTTTGCGCTCTTCGGTAACATCATACTCACCCACGGAAGTATGTATAAACTGGCGAGACATCTAAAGAGTGTAACCGACATGGGGGAGGAGCAAGTTCCTAAGTCGGTGACGCAAGACCTAATTAGAACGAAATACAGGAAAGCCTACACCAGGCCTACGAGAAGTGTGAGCGTTCGCATAACACCAGATGTCGTTCGGTTAGGTGTATCCCTGGGCAAGCAGTATATCGGTTACTTTCCAGCAGAGCAACTTTAAAGGCAACTTTAACGCGAAATCAGCACAGAAGTTTGTAAAGTTGTGAATCGTGAAGCCAGTTGAGAAGAGCCTATATAAAGTTGAAGATTTGAAAGAAAAACCTTTGGGAGTCTACCATGCCAAAGACCTAAAGCAAGAGGTTAAAGGGAAAAGGTGGCCAGACTGAAGCCTGTAAATGTGTTGGGTTTCCACGGTGAAGTGATGATTTATTTTCCAAATATGTGAGAGTGAAATAGAAGTTTTATAGTAGACAGCTAGAAGATTGAACTTGACATTTTTGTAGTTTGGCAATTGACCCATACCGTTTTCCAACGTGTCCTGTCTCTAATACTTAGTGGAAGTTTCGCTGTTCTCGTTTCAGCCAGAATGTGTCAGGCCCAGGTAGGAAGACCCCTGAAATAGATAGGACCATAGGCATGTCGAATATAGTAGAGTGTAACCTGTGCCTGTTAACGTTGTCGGCTGAGTACGATTAGCTCGTGGTCACGGAGTGCAGATACTTGTTTCATCTGGTCTGTCACGAGACCTAGCAAGGACAAAATCGAACCGACTACCCTGTCTGTCGGCACCCGAAATACGGGGCACATCCGTCCTACCCGCGTTTCGGGGTAGGAGAAATTGTGGCTGATCCAGGAGTACTCGTCGCCCTGCGGAAAGAAGCCAACGCTTTGAGGCAACGAAATCCGAGCTGGGGCAGGTCTGTACAACCTTGAGAAATTGCAGGCGCATTTTGACTGCCGTACCAGCACTCTCACGCGAGAGAGCGACTAAGTTCATGAAGAGAACGTTCGGTTGTGCCAGGCGCTACGGAAATGGCGCGAGCAACCCTCGCCTGAGCTGGAGGAGCTAAGAGGTCGCATCGACGAGTTGAAAGCCCTACATATCAAACAAGAGGCAAACCATGAGCGGAACATCAGGCAGATAGGGGCGAAATATGCCAGGCAAGTGGACGATCCGACGGCTAAGAGCCATTGACAGCTCCCCCATAGGTACGCTTAAACTATGCGTTTAGTGGAATCCATCTGGTCGGCGAGGCCTCACCCCGGGATATAGAGGACGAAGCGCAGCTGGAGGAGGTATTGGGTTTTCTTCCCAGCGGCGCCGGAAGTAACACCATTTCCCGGGAGTTGAGATTCAACAGCGAAAATCTGCATGAGCAGATGCTCAGTAAGTTCGCTCATCACCCCCATACCACCAATATAACTAAACTCGGAGGAACATGGTTGGTGAGGAGGATCATTCAGCCTTCGCCGTTAAGCCGCGGCAGGACTACCCTTAGGGGTGGTGCTGTCCACTCCGGTGGCGAGGGATCTGAAGGACCTTCCCTCTTCAGGCACGCACCACCAAGAGTTAGCTCTCCCTCCCAGAACTAAGAGTACTACAAGTGATCTACCCCAATGAACTGCTTAAAGAGGTGCAGGGTTGGAGAGTGGGATCCTACAGCCTGCACCGTTGAGCCGCGACAGGACTACCCTTAGGGGTGGTGCTGCCAACTCCCCTGGTGGCCCTCCGTCCCCAGTCATGCCCCACCCACTAGTTGGTTTCCCTCCCATCACCCGGCATGTGATGTCCACGGGATGGTGGGGTTTGTGGCGGCGCCATAACGAGTTAAATCCAACAGGGTTAAAGACACCACCTCGTCAGATACACCCCAAAACAAAAACATCAGCGCGTCCCCTATCGGCGGTGAGCGGCCAGAAATGTTATATGGGGGTCGAATCCTTGTATTCGGGCAATTTGTTTTCTCAACACGTACGCACCACCAAGCACAGCAGCAGTTCCCGCGAAAAGCCTGACAAATGGTTCTAAAACGAACGTCAAATTTGGTGAAACCAAGGCAAAAGAAGAAGTAACGGCAGCCATAACACGCCATTGAATTAGCGGCCAATTTTTTCTTGCATTCTGTAAACGACCAGCCATTTGAAGAGTTTAATTCGAAAAACGGTCACATTTTCAAGCCGCACAGGCACAAGCTGTAGCTAGAAAGCAGAAATAACTGCCCGGACGAGAGGCACGTAAGAGAGACCTGAGCAGAAAGAAGATTCCCTGTAGCAGCCCTAGGAATAGTGGTATGTGGCCGCATGATTGCTATGAGTGACCTGGGGAGGGTGAACTTAAATTTTTGCCCGCAGCTCTCCATCCACCAGGCCGTCCGGCTATCACCAGCCAAAAATGTTGGGCAGTCGCTCCGTAGGGCGTACACAGGACGAGCGCCAGCGAGAAGCGTCTGATCTGCTGCCGCAGCACTACGCTTTTTCTGCCACCGAAACGGCCGGATTGGGACGAGTGGCGGCGTCCTAAGGACGAGTGGCGGCGTTGGCCGCCAGTAGAGGCAGCCCTCCCGGCCGTAAAAGGGCGAGCGCGATTTACACGTGCATTTAAATCGCGCAGACAGCCCATGCAACACCAGCTTAATAGTACCAACCTCCGCGAGATCCAATTTGGCAGACCCAGCTGTACAACATCGGCAGCAGCGTTAGTAAGTGAGCAGTTTCACCAGTCGCCGTCACATTAATTTCAGACACCCCAACCGCCCCTGGAAATTTGTGTCATCTATTGGACCTGGAGTGGTTGTAGTAGGAAGGGTAGGCTAAATAAAGCCTATCTCAAATAAAGTGTAACCAAGGCTTGATGCATGGTGAAAGTGGCATAATAATCCAAAGCTCATTGTAATTATAAGTAAAAGAAAAGGTCCAAAATGAGCTGAAAGCTAAGAGGGAAAGGTGGCGCCTTAATTTTGTCCAGAACTCCAAAAGCAGTGGACATGTGTCGTGAAAAAGTAAAACCTGCAAGGAGAAAATTAAAAGTTGTAAAAGGAAGTATCAAAACCAGTAAAGGGTAAAGAAATAATTTTGAAGCTAGCTAAGGGTAGTATTCTAAAAGTACCGAAAGTGAACGTAAACGCAAAAGCCAACGCGAACGCCAAAGTCAAAAAATTTTACTTTATATATCACTGTACTCTTGCGTTTGTTTACGAAAGCTGTCACTGACATATGCGGTTTATACAGTTGCCAAACTAAAATAAACAACTATAGATCAGAAAAAGTTCTCTTGAGTGAAATGCTCAGTATGAAAAAGATTAAAAAAATTAGCTCTTTTTCAGTAGATCAACAGATTTTATGATTGCTATTATTTTTAATACTACAAATACCAACAATATTCATATAAAATGTGTAAAAAACCTATGTTATTTTGGGGTTCAATGTCCAATAAATTTTCCGATCTATATTAAATTAGTTGTCTTTTCAAAAACATGTGCCATTTGGCGGTATGTATTGATTGTAATGTATTGGTGCTTTTGTTTATTATTGTCAACATCAACTGATGTCTAATTTTTAAATATAATTATAATAGTTTTTCAACGCATTATTTATTTGAACGTTCCATTTCTAATTTTATTATTGTAAATAAGAATTTCAGTGCGTAAACAGTATAATTTGTAATTATTTAAAACAAAGTTTGAGCTCTATCCGTCGAATGCATTTCCGCCAAAATTGTCAACTACTTATAAGCAATGAAATGCAAAATACTTCCATCTGCCTATTCTCGGTCGACATTTTGCTTTAAATTTGTAATTTCTTCAACTAACGTGAAGAACTAACGCGAAATAACGTAACTCAACGCAGGTAGTCACCGAATAGTTTTAAAGTTTTATAAACTAGCAAAATGACAAAAGTAACACGAAGTGACTGATTCACGACTTATAGAATACCACCCTAAAAGTTACAAAGGTCTAAAATTTGGTTACGTAAATTTTCAATTTAACCAAAAATTAATGAATCTAAAATTGTAAAAAACAACTAAGGCTAGAATTAACTAAACGTTAAAAATCTAAAATGTTGGATAAGCTAATTTTCAAATTAACCTAAAATAAATGAATCTAAAATTCTGGAAAAGTTTGGGAAAAACTAATTTTTAAATTAACTAAAGGTTAATAAATTTAGAATTTTAAAAAAGTAATTTTAAAATTAACTAATAGTAAGAAAACCTAAGATTTTGGGTAAACTAATTTTAAAATTAACTATAAGTTAATAAAACCGAAATTGTGGAATTAACTGAAAGATAAGGAATTTAAAATTTTGGAAAAATTAATTTTAAAAGTAGCTAAAAGTTAGTAAAATTAAAACCTTGGAGAAATTTAATTTAATAAAAAATTCACCTATTCATCATGCAATCAATCTAAAAGTTTGAAACCTCAATTTTGAAATTGACTAAAAGTTAGTAAGTCAAAAATTTCGGAAATTTTAATTTCAAATTATCTAAAAGATATTCAATCTAAGATTTTGGAAGAATTAGTTTTAAAATTAGCTAGAGATTGATAAATCTAAAATTTTGGATAAATAATTTAAAATTTTGTTAAAAGTTAATGAGCCTAAAATTATGGGACAATTAATTTTAAAATTAGCGAAAAGTTAGTAAATCTAAAATTTTGTAAAAATGTGTTTTAAAATTAACGAGAAATTTAAAGAAAATCCACAATTTTGGAGAAATTACTTTTGAAATGAATGGAAATTTAAAAAGCTAAAGTTTCGTAAAAAATATTGTTGAAGTGAATGATAATTTAAAGAGAATTTTGGAACATTAGTAAAGTAAAAAGACTTGGAAAGCTGAAATTTCCGGAAGTCAAATTTGAATTGATGAAGGAAAGATAATAAAAAACTTAAGCTTTTGAATTTTAAACACAACGTAATTTAAAAGTAAGAGGCACAGTTGAGTAAATTAAATTTATTGTAATTAAAGGAAGAAAGTCTAAGAGGCGTAGCAGAAGTAGTAGTTAATTTAAAAGAGCGGCATTTAGAGGCTTTTGGGGACACGCATACTGCATAGTGGGCGGTTTGGAATTGAAAAATACTTGCTTTCGGACAGGATGACCTGCGGACGATAACTTTTCATGACGATAGACATATATACCATTATATATTGTACTTATTTTTGATTTTATATATATATATCCACCCATGCTAATTGCCTCTGAGTACATAACCTCATGCGCGGTAAACTAGACCGGTCTAGTAAGAGTCGTTGTTGGTATCGTAGGCGTCGGGGCCTGAGTAAACTCGACGTCGCGAGGTAAGTGCTCGGGCACATCAATCGATTGCGGGATTTCAGCCTTTGTTAGGTTTCATTTCGTGATAAGTCTGAACGGTGCCGCTAGGGTAAATGTCAATGCGTTTCGTGTAATCCCTTTGTGTTCGAGATTTGTCGCTCTATAGAAGGATAATAGTAACCATTATCGATTTTGTTTGGATTCTTGGTTTCTAGTGAAATTATTCGGTTAATATTTTAAAAAATTATCATGAGTATTAAAGTTATAGATCATAAGAAAAATATTTTGTTTTGCCTTTTGAAGCCCATAATTTTGCCACGGAATTGTTGTATCAATTGAGGGAGCACTTCGCCCATGAGGCTATTTAATTTCTTGAATTTTATTAAGTCTTTAAGCTCAACCTCGAGAAGAAGAAATAAACTTTATAACGTTTTTACGCAACTTAACTTGTTTTCTAATTGGATAAGCCCGAGTGAGAGCTCAATATGGTAAGCTAGGGTTGTCAACATAAAAGGGTTCTCTAGTAACAGCGATGATGGGATACTGTGGGGATCGCAAAATCACGGTGAAGCTACAAGGGCTTCGTAAGGGTGAGCAAAGTCAACGGAGATACCAGTCGGCACATATGACGCGCGATAGGGTACAGTTTTTGCTCTAGGCCCTCTTCAGAGCCACAAAATGACTTTTGATCCGGAGTTTTCTCCCGGTTTGTGGTTTGTTCACTTCTGACGCAACTATTGCTCGTGATTCATTCTTTTATTTCATGTCGAAGGATATCGCTGTGTGTAAGCGTCGGTATGTATTTTATTTTTCATAGGCAGACTGTTGATGTGCTCGGAGAGTAGAAAGATCCCCCCGTCCGCCGAGCCATAGGCCCGGCTTAAACGCATGGTATGCTGAGTGCCCCACTGGACCAGCACTTAAATTCGTTGATTAACTTGTCCAAATTGCAGTCTATGCCCATATGACATAATGGCGCCCAACGAGGGGCCCGAGCAATAGTTCGTTAGTACGTTATATTGGTATAGGAAGTTTATTTGCCCTCACGCTTCGAATAAGTCCCGTTTAAGAGCTATTGAATCTTAAAAGTGTTGCGACGATGTTGCCTCGGGGTAAGGAAGTTTTCTTAGGAGACTTTTGTTGAGAGTCTCAGCTTGTGAAGTCTTGCTCCTGCGTCGATGGAAGGGGCAATTGCTCCAAGTGGAGAACAAACTTAAGTTTTTGGAAGTTAATTTTATTTGGATTATTAGGGTCAATAGTGAAATGTTTTGTACAATTGTATTGTCGGACAACAGGTACGTTCCGGGGAAGATTTATTTGTGTAACCGAGTTGCGACGTTTTGCCCGACACATTATTGGTAGGACATATGGTCGCACTTAAGCACGTTTTGTCCGCTAGCGTCATTAGGCCCTCCGTAGGTCCAGGCGAAGGTCTTCTGATCTAACCGTGTTGCGGCGCTTGGTTTAATGCATGAGCGGGAAAGTGGTCGCTTTATATTTGTTCTGTTTTTATGCTAAGGTTATAGTCTCTCGTAGCCATTAGTCAGTAATGACTAGGCTGAACACGAGGAGAGTGTTCGGGGAAGTCTGGAAGAGTGAGACACGTAACCGTGGTATTAGACTCATTACGTATGCCCTCTTTTGATATCCAACTTGCGTTTTTGGTACTGTTCGCGGAATGCGTTCGTGGTCTTTATGTGTTCTGAAGGAGTTCTGCGTCATATAATTATAATTGAAGTTACTTGAAGAAATTTACCTTGATATACCCCTACTTATCATTTATCTACCGTACAGGTTTTGAGAATTAAACTTCTTCTTTCGATTTGTTATTATTTCGGCTTACGTTCATAAAAATTCTTTTCTATTCCGAATACAAGGTTGATGAATATTTGTATTCGGCTTCGAATTGATGAGTATCGTTTTTGAATTAGCGAAATCTTTCTTTGTGGTTTAGCCACTTTGATGTTTTCGTGATTTTACATTTTGATATTTTTTATATTGATATTTATACTTAATAATGATTTCTACTTTTCCACTTAAGTTTTGTTTTTGTTGTTTGCCACTTTTCCTGGGTTTCTCTTAGCTTTTGGTGTTACTTTGGTGACTTTTTCATTGCTTATGCTTGAGATAATTTAATTCTTGCTTACCTACTACAACTACTTAGTGGTGTAATACTTTTATTATTGGTCGTGGTTGGTATCTCCATGGGGGAAGTAAAGCAAGCTTTTAATTTTTAGTCAATTGAGGGGGTCAGTGGTTATCAGCCATGCCAGTAGGACGTTCGCCACGTGTAGGAGGCGGCGAAGGCACCAATTTGTCCCAAGGAACGTCAGCAGAAGCAGTTCAGGCGCAGGTAGCGCCTGTGGCTACACCTTTTAGGCTCTGTAGACCAAACAGAATCAATCGAGACCCCTGACTTAAGTGCGCTCACTGCACTTGAGGCGCAAGTAGCTCATTGACGCGTGGCAGACGCCAGCCCAACCAGATTTCCACCATTGCCTAGGCCGGGAGCAGAGTCCGCGGATAGGCCAGGACCAGAGATGGGTGATGAGGCCCTGATACGACGAAGTTTACCGGTTATTCTAGCGGCGACTAGGCAGGAAACATTCGTTGTCGGGGCTAACCACCTAGCAGTGCCGGCGATGCAGCCACTAACCACAGCCCCAGTAACACCTATGGTGAAACGTGGATCCGGAAGACAGAGGAGCCAACACGATGCACCCACCGGGGCCAGTACAGACGGCTAAGGTACATGAGGCAGCTATCCAGGAGGAGAAAAGTGTCAGTGGAGAAGTGAACGGATTGGGGCCCTCAGCAAAGTCATCTGCTGGAATTGCAGAGCCCCAGGTCATATTTTTCGAGATTTCCTATCTACTATTCGAATTTTTTTGCTACAAATGCGGGAAGAAGAATACAGTGACACCGAACTGCCAGGGAAACCTGCCGAGACACCCACCTCAGATTGGAGGTGCGGACCACCGCTTGGACGATCTTGCAAGTTGTCTGGAGAATCAAGTCTGACCACCAGTGTTCAGAAGTCACACTTCTGTTTTAAAGAGTTATATTATTTAGGTTACTTCGTGCAATATAAGTATCCGACAACTCTGAAACAGGTGAGGACCTCTTAGGAGCCACCGGATGGTATCCGAGGTTCATATCCGAATACGCCAAAGAATATTTTTACCGGCCGAACATGAATGCACAAGTGAAGAGTTATGTGGACGCTTGTCATGTGTGCCGAGTGGCTACGGCGGTCAACATTACCTTAACGCCACCGATGGGACAGGAGATATGGAGGTGACCCATCAGCCGTTTCAGCGAAATGTTTTTGTCTTTTCGGGTCCTTACCCGCGTTCGAAGAATGGCAACTTCTGTATCTTCATTATATTGGACCATCTCACAAAGTTCGTGATACTGAAGGCTGTGGCTAGAGCAAGTAGTAAAAACGTAATAAAGTCTATTATCTCTTATGTCCTCGGTACATAGTGCCAGTGGCGTCACGCCATACTTTGCGCTCTTCGGTAACAACATACTCACCCACGGAAGTATGTATAAACTGGCGAGACATCTAAAGAGTGTAACCGACATAGGGGAGGAGCAAGTTCCTAAGGCGGTGACCTAATTAGAACGAAATACAGGAAAGCCTACACCAGGCCTACGAGAAGAGTGAGCGTTCGCATAACACTAGATGTCGTCCGGTTAGGTGTATCCCTTGGCAAGCTGTATATCGGCTTAATTTCCAGCAGAGCGCCTTTAAAATCAACTTTAAGACCCCTGAAATAGAAAGGACCATAGGCATGTCGAATACAGTAGAGTCTAACCTTTGCCTGTTAACGTTGTCGACGGAGTGCAGATACTTGTTTCATCTGGTCTGTCACGAGACCTGGCAAGGACAAAATCGAACCCACTACCCCGTCTGTCGACACCCGAATTACGGGGCACATCCGTCCTACCCTCGTTTCGGGGTAGGAGAAATTGTGGCTGATCCAGGAGTACTCGTCGCCCTGCGGAAAGAAGCCAACGCTTTGAGGCAACGAAATCCGAGCTGGGGCAGCTGTGTACAACTTTGAGAAATTGAAGGTGGATTTTGACTACCGTACCAGCACTCTCACTCGAGAGAGCGACTAAGTTCATGAAGAGAACGTTCGCCTGAGCTGGAGGAGCTAAAAGGTCGCATCGACGAGTTGAAAGCAAAACATATCTAACAAGAGGCAAACCATGAGCGGAACATCAGGCAGATAAGGGCGAAATTTGCCAGGCAAGTGGACGATCCGGCGGCTAAGAGCCATTGACGCTCCCCCATAGGTACGCTGTATACAATGGTAGGCACCCGAACGTTTGGCCGAAGAGGAATTAAAACTATGAGTTTAGTGGAATCCATCTGGTCGGCGAGGCCTCACCCCGGGATATAGAGGATGAAGCGCAGCTGGAGGAGGTATTGGGTTTTCTTCCCAGCGGCGCCGGAAATAACACCATTTCCCGGGAGTAGACATTCAATAGCGAAAATCTGCATGAGCAGACGCTCAGTAAGTTCGCTCATCACCCCCATACCACCAATATGACTAAACTCGGAGGAACATGGTTGGTGAGGAGGATCATTCAGCCTTCGCCGTTAAGCCGCGGCAGGACTACCCTTAGGGGTGGTGCTGTCCACTCCGGTGGCGAGGGATCTGAAGGACCTTCCCTCTTCAGGCACGCACCACCAAGAGTTAGCTTTCCCTCCCAGAAACAAAGAGTACTACAAGTGATCACCCCCAATGAACTGCTTTCAGAGGTGCAGGGTTGGAGAGTGGGATCCTACAGCCTGCACCGTTGAGCCGCGACAGGACAACCTTTAGGGGTGGTGCTGCCAACTCCCCTGGTGGCCCTCCGTCCCCAGTCATGCCCCTCCCACTAGTAGGTTTCCCTCCCATCACCCGGCATGTGATGTCCACGGATGGTGGGCTTTGTGGCGGCGCCATAACGAGTTAAATCCAACAGGGTTAAAGACACCACCTCGTCAGATACACCCCAAAAGAAAAACATCAGCGCGTCCCCTATCGGCGGTGAGCGGCCAGAAATGTTATATGGGCGTCGAATCCTTGTATTCGGGCAATTTGTTTTCTCAACACGTACGCACCACCACGCACAGCAGCAGTTCCCGCGAAAAGCCTGACAAATGGTTCTAAAACGAACGTCAAATTTGGTGAAACCAAGGCAAAAGAAGAAGTAACGGCAGCCATAATACGCCATTGAATTAGCGGCCAATTTTTTCTGGCATTCTGTAAACGACCAGCCATTTGAAGAGTTTAATTCGAAAAACGGTCACATTTTCAAGCCGCACAGGCCCAAGCGGTAGCTAGAAAGCAGAAATAACTGCCCGGACGAGAGGCACGTAAGAGAGCCCTGAGCAGAAAGAAGATTCCCGGTAGCAGCCCTAGGAATAGTGGTATGTGGCCGCATGATTGCTATGAGTGACCTGGTGAGGGTGAACTTAAATTTTTGCCCGCAGCTCTCCATCCACCAGGCCGTCTGGCTATCACCAGCCAAAAATGTTGAGCTGCCGCCGAAACGGCCGGATTAGGACGAGTGGCGGCGTCCTAAGGACGAGAGGCGGCGTTGGCCGCCAGTAGAGGCAGCCCTCCCGGTCGTAAAAGGGCGAGCGCGATTTACACGCGCATTTAAACTCCTTCTCCATCAATATTCTCGCTGTACCAACATGTGAAATCCTCGTTGTACAGCCCATACAACACCAGTTTTATAGTACAAACCTCCGCGAGATCCAATTTGGCAGACCTAGCTGTACAACATCGGCGGCAAAGTTAGTAAGGAAGCAGTTTCGCCAGTCGCCGTCACATCTATTCCAGACACCCCAGCCGCCCCTGGGAATTTGTGTCATCTATCGAACCTGGAGTGGTTGTAGTAGGAAGGGTAGGCTAAATAAAGCCTATCTCAAATAAAGTGTAACCAAGGCTTGATGCATGGTGAAAGTGGCATAATAATCCAAAGCTCATTGTAACTATAAGTAAAAGAAAAGGTCTAAAATGAGCTGAAAGCTAAGAGGGAAAGGTGGCGCCCTAATTTTGTCCAGAACTCCAAAAGCAGTGGACATGTGTCGTGAAAAAGTAAAACCTGCAAGGAGAAAATTAAAAGTTGTAAAAGGAACTATCAAAACCAGTAAAGGGGATACAAATAATTTTGAAGCTAGCTAAGGGTAGTATTCTAAAAGTACAGAAAGTGAACGTAAACGCAAAAGCCAACGCGAACGCCAAAGTCAAAAAATTTTAATTTATATATCAATGAACTCTTGCGTTTGTTTACGAAAGCTGTAACTGACATATGCGGTTTATAGAGTTGCCAAACTAAAATAAACAATTATAGATCAGAAAAAGTTATCTTGAGTGAAATGCTCAGAATGAAAAAGATTAAAAAATTTAGCTCTTTTTTAGTAGATCAACAGATTTTAAGATTGCTATTATTTTTAATACTGCAAATACCAACAATATTCATATAAAATGTGTAAAAAAAACCTATGTTATTTTGGGGTTCAATGTCCAATAAATTTCCCGATTTATATTAAATTAGTTGTCTTTTCAAAAACATGTGCCATTTGGCGGTATGTATTGGTTCTTTTGTTTATTATTGTCAACATCAACTGATGTCTAATTTTTAAATATAATTATAATAGTTTTGCAACGCATTATTTATTTGAACGTTCCATTTCAAATTTTATTATTATAAATAAGAATTTCAGCGCGTAAGCAGTATAATTTTAAATTATTTAAAAAAAAGTTTGAGCTCTATCCGTCGAATGCATTTCAGCCAAAATTGTCAACTACTTATAAGCAATCAAATGCAAAATACTTCCATCTGCCTATTCTCGGTCGACATTTTTCTTTAAATTTGTAATTTCTTCAACTAACGCGAAGAACTAACGCGAAATAACGTAACTCAACGCAGGTAGTCACCGAATAGCTTTAACGTTTTATAAACTATCAAAATGACAAAAATTAACGCGAAGTGACTGATTCACGACTTATAGAATACCACCCTAAAAGTTATAAAGGTCTAAAATTTGGTTACGTTCATTTTCAATTTAACAAAAAATTAATGAATCGAAAATTGTAAAAAACAACTAAGGCTAGAAATAACTAAACGTTAAAAATCTAAAATGTTGGATAAGCTAATTTTCAAATTAACCTAAAATAAATGAATCTAAAATTCTGTAAAGTTTGGGAAAAATTAATTTTAAAATTAACTAAAGGTTAACAAATTTAGTATTTTAAAAAAGTAATTTTAAAATTAACTAATATTTAGAAAATCTAAGATTTTTGGTAAACTAATTTTAAAATTAACTAAAAGTTATGTTTAGGACTTTGTACTTATTTTTGACAATCGCAGTATAATACAAATCCACCTCATCAGTTTCTTCTCTTGATCGTCGCTCATATTCAATATTTATTTTGGCCCAACAATAACACAACCGAACGCACAAACAAACATTCATATGCATTCTAATTGTGTCATCGATGATATGCCCTTTGCTTCTTCTAAAACCTGTTTTCGGCAACCATCACCAAACATTCCTAATGCTTAGCGCCCGACTTACAGCAGTCAACCACACGTACACGTATATGAATATGGGGATAGACATGTGTGACGTCACTACTCATTATTTGCATTATTTGCTAATTCTTTGGTCGCTGGTTTTTGTTGTTGCGATGGAGCCCAGAAGTCTGAAGGTGCAGATCAATTGGTGGATGGCTGAACAGGAAAGAGATCAACGTAAACACACACATTGGTGACGGTGCTATGTGATGGAGATGCATTGAACACGTATGTATGTAACCCGCGAAAGGGGAATTGTAAAGGCCTTGAAACAGGTCGTTGACCTAGCCCTATATACATACGAATACAATGTACATAGATAAAGCAAATTGGTTTTGCTGTGGCTCACATCAGCTGGCAGTTGGACTTGCAGTACAATATTGAATTCAGTTGTTTTGTAGCATTTGAGAAAACAAGTTGTTTTTTGTTAATAATCCAAATTACTTTGGAAAACAAATAAAAATCAAAAAACAAAATTAAGAAAAAAAATAGAAAATTAACTTGGTTTTTCATTTGCAGGGATTAATGTGCATTAAAGGAATGCACATTACACACTTCCAAGTCGCACCATAGGACAAATAGGTTGTGCTCAGCATATATTGGCATTAAAGGACAGCAAAAAGGCTTGTTGTCCTCATCATTTTTGGTCCTTCGAGCCGGATTGTCGGGATTTCCAGAATATCCAGACAGGATTAGGTTCCATTGATCGTCAAAACGTTCAGTGGTTCTCTCTCAAGTCATCCAAATCGCACACCATCTCATTTCGTCATCACATAGCACCCATCAGTTCACCAAAACATCATCATGTCAGTCGAAGGAGCGGCAAGTGGCTCTGATAAAGATAGGGATTTTATTACACCACCGCCAACAGACAACAGAGTTCGGACAAAGGTTCTACAAAGGGAACAGGTCCTGAAAAAGCTGCAGTCGGAGTTTTTCAACGTGTCAGCGCTTGACTCAATGTCGCTGCCTCAATTAGAGGTCAAAGTGTCAATGTTGGAGCGACAGTTCGAGGCATTCGATCACATACAGTCACAATTGGAAACATTGGACGAGTCTCAGTTTTACGAAAATCATCGTGACCATGCGGAACAGGCATATTTTGAAATAAAATCAAGATTTATGGAAAAATTGGCAACGTTTCGTCAGGCCAATTTTTCATTCATGACAAGTACGCATCGAGTAAACCAGTTCCAAGCTCCCGTAAATAAGACGTCCTATCTACCAAAATTACAACTAAGTAAGTTCAGTGGCACTCATAGGGAATGGCTGGAGTTCTTCAATATGTTTAAAGTACTTGTACATGAAGACAATGAGCTGTCACCGCTGGCAAAATTTCAATATCTTCGTTCGTGTCTCACAGATAAAGCTGCAAGGGTAATACAGTCGCTCGACATAACACCTGAAAACTACACCCTAGCAATTAGTATGCTCAAAGAAAGATACGACAACAAACGGTACGTATTTCAATCACACATAACGGATATATTTTCTATCGAAAAGGTTCAAAAGCCATCTATGGACACCCTAAGAGAATTCATCGACTGTACAAATTCAAATTTGCGAGCAATTCAGTCGTTAGCGTCTGATACTCAAATTTCAAATGGATTTATTCTTCATCTAATAGTTTCAAAATTAGACAGCGAGACTCAGAGTAAGTGGGAAGAAGAAGTGGCTCTAAAATGGTGTGGAGAAAGTTCAGATATCTTTCAACTACCAACGTGGGATAATCTTGCCTCATTTTTGGAGTGTCGTTGTAGTCGTTCACGCTCGTCTTTCAAATCGAATCATTCTCAGTCTACTTTTGTCGTTGCTGAAAAGCATCAATCAAAATGTCTGCCGTGTGAGGAAAGCCCTTCACACAGTGCATTTAAATGCACAAAGTTTCAGAGCCTCAACAATTTCGAAAGGTATAATCTGGTACGATCAAAAAAATTATGCTTGAATTGTCTTTCAGCAAATCACATCGCAAATAAATGTCCATCAGCCAACAGGTGTCAAAATTGCCGATCAAGCCACCACACACTTCTTCACCGAGGACAGTCAAATGCGGTTTCGGCACCACCACAACCACTAAAGGATGAAGAAAACCCAATTCCAATGTTCACCCCATCGCAACCACCAGTAGCCCTAAAGGTATCGCAGGTAAAAGGTGACGTGTTGTTAGGTACAGCCCTTGTCAACTTGTGTAGCCCATCGGGTATTGAGACTGTGGGTAGAGCGTTGCTAGATTCTGCGTCGCAGCTAAACTTCGTTACCGAAAGGATGGTACAACATCTCCGACTACCTCGCAAAAGAATAAACATTGAAATCAATGGAATTGGTGAAACCACAGCAGTTGCTCGACAAATGTGCTCCTTTAGCGTTAAATCCTTAGTGGGTGAGTTTTGTATTGACATTGACGCAATCATTCTGCCTTCTATTACCTCTCACCAGCCCAATACAAAGATCAACATATCAGAGTGGAATTTGCCAGGTAACATACGGCTCGCAGATGAGTGCTTCAACAGACCAGGTCCTGTAGGCCTGCTTCTTGGCACCCAAATCTTTTATCGTCTCCTGCTTGTGGGCCAAATACAAGGAGCAAATACCCTTACATTGCAAAAAACTCATCTAGGATGGGTAGTCGCAGGCTCGTTCTCGTCGCTTATACCAGGTGCACAGAAATCGCCAGGTGTGTCTGAAAAATCAATGCCTGCAAGTTACAAGTCGTTTATGGCGTCAACTCAAGCCCCTTTAAACGAAGCAATGGAACAATTTTGGAAAATAGAAAACAGTGCGCCAGAAGAGTTGCCACTGTCAGAGGAGGAGCAATATTGTGAGGACTATTTTGATAGAACCACATCAAGGTGTCCCAAAACCAACAAATTCGTCGTTCGACTGCCATTTAAAGGTAATCCGTCACGTCTAGGAGACTCTTTGAACATTGCTCAAAGGCGGCTCTCATATTTAGAAAACAAATTGTCCAAAAGTAAGCCTTTAGAAGAAGACTATAAACGATTCATGAGTGAATATATTCAACTTCAACACATGGATTTAGTGGATCATGGCGCTCCAAAGGGTCGATATTTTATACCACACCACTGTGTGGTCAAACCTGATAGTTCCACTACTCGCCTACGCGTAGTATTTGACGCTTCATGTACAACGAGCAGTGGCAAATCACTAAATGATGTACTCTGTGTTGACCCCACCATACAAGATACAATTTTCAACATATTAAGCAGATTCAGATTTCACAAACACGTATTGGTCGCAGACATTGCTAAAATGTATCGACAGGTGCTTGTGGACAAACGTGATGCACCATGGCAGTCAATATTATGGAGAAATAGCAGTTCAGAAAACCCAAGAATTTTTGAGTTACAAACAGTAACATATGGAACAAGCAGTGCCCCATATCTGGCAACAAAATGCCTTCAAAAGGTAGCTCAAAATGAAGAAAATCGTTTTCCAATTGGAGCAGCAGTGGTAAGAAAGGATTTTTATGTTGATAATTTAATGACAGGCGCCTCATCAGTAGAAGCCCTGTGTGAAATAAAACAACAAGTGGTCCAAGTCTTAGCAAGCGCCGGGTTCCCTCTACGAAAGTTTGCTTCTAATTGCCCGCAAATAATGAAAACTATTTCTCCAGAAGATAGAGAAGAAATAGTTACAGTCGACAACACCCCCTATATCAAGACGTTGGGACTTAAGTGGTCCGCAAATGAAGATGCATATAGTTTTCACTACAATAAGCAGTCACCAGCAAAGAGAACCACTAAACGACAAATTTTGTCACATACATGTTCTTTTTTCGACCCATTAGGATTGCTGAACCCCGTAATTGTGAAATGTAAAATATTGATGCAAATGTTATGGTCGCTCAAATTAAAATGGGATGAGAGTGTTTCACAGGACGTATACCATCACTGGGAGGAGATTAAATACCAACACTCGAGAAAGCTAACAAAATCAAAATACCCAGGTTTGTTCCGTACAATCATTTAACTGTACTTCATGCCTTTTCAGATGCCAGCACAAAGGCCTACGGTGCATGCTTCTACGCTGTTACTTCAGTCAATGGTATCACACACTCAAAGCTCTTATGTGCCAAGTCCAAAGTAGCCCCAATAAAACAAATTAGTTTACCTAGTGTGGCCGTCGGTGGTGCAATGGTTAGTGTGCGCGGCTCTTGTACATGAGATCCTGGGTTCGAACCCGGCTCTGACCACCTTCAAATTTTCTTTCGGCGGCGGTCACCTCGCATAGTGACGGCGACACTATCGAGTATCTAGCCATGAAAAAGCTTCTCAAATTACCGTTCGGAATCGGTGTAAAACTGTAGGTTCCAATCAGTGAGTGAAAACTGGAAAGCGCACAGCTCAGTGATTGTGAGAAGTTCCCTTCACGGGATGTAATGGGAAACCATTTATTTATTTTTTAGTTTACCTCGTTTGGAGTTATGTGCCGCGCTGCTACTAGCACAATTTTTACCATCTGTGATTGGCACCCTACCATCACCATCCAAGGAAATCATATGTTGGTCCGACAGTACAATTACACTCGCATGGATATCAGGAGAACCATCAAGATGGACCACATTTGTGGCCAACCGAGTCACAAAAATTCAGAATCTCACCAAAGGTTCACAATGGCGTCACATACCTACATCGTTTAATCCAGCAGATTTTCTCTCCCGTGGAACTACAGTTGAAAAGATCACCAACAATGAATTGTGGTTCAACGGCCCTGATTTTCTGCAAAACCCAAAGTCTCACTGGCCGTCTATAAACACTCCCCTCGAAGAAACAAACGTTGAAGCAAGAACTTCCAAAACAGTTCTAGCCGTCAATGTCACGAGCGATTTTATTGCAGATCACAAATTTGTTAATAATTACAAAAGATTACTGAAAACGTTTGCATATCTTAACAGATTTATCTCTATTTGCAGAAAACAAGAGACAGAAACTGGCAGCATCACAACAGAAGAAATGCAAGCAGTGTACTAATTACAATACAATTTGGAATTCTTTTGGTTGAGCTATCTTGAGCGTCAAAACCTTTCTGTGTCTTTATTGAATATTTTGGTTCTTTTTATATTAAATCTAAATACAATAGTATCTTACATTAATATTCTTATTCCTATATAATTTATATGGAGTTGTCGCGGCAGACCAACGAATATCATATGCGTATCCCTCAGCAGAGGGAACGCTCGCTGCTCATGGCCTATCATGCCGTATACATTGTCGTATGTATGCGACGTTCTTGGAGTTATGAACGGTCGCTGTCAGTAGAGACGATCGCCGTTCTGTGGCTATGCAACATTGTATGTGTCGCTGTGTGTATGCAGTAGAACATACTCAAAGCCATGGACGGTCGCCGTCATGTCTGCGTGTGCCATGCTGACGAATCAGTTTCACTGGCGTGAGAACTGTTCTTTACCTTGCGTACAGAGCAATGTGTATCGTTTAGAGTATTAAACGGCGCTTGTCATGTGGAGTGTGTTTGTCTGTTCGACTTTTGGTTATTTGGACACTTTGGGAAGTGCCAATGAAATGTAAGCTAATACCTCTTTTGGTATTTCTTTAATATGTATTTCTGTTGGTTATGTTGGCTTTAGTTTGTACTCTATAGTCGTTGGTTGCATTGACTGTGTACGTATGCTACACCTCCATTTTTCAGAAGAATGATCATATAACGTGAGTTTTATGGACATTCTTTTACAATGTTATTAAGTTTATATTTATTAAATATATTATATTGTACTTATTATCTAGTCATTTCTTATGTAATTAGAAAGACTTATCATTGTATAAGTTTATTATCATTCGTTCCTTATTATTATTATTATTAGTATTATTAGCCATGGCTTTCATTGTTATTATTATTTTATTGTTCATAAATTTTAATTCTATTCTTATGAACTATTTGTTCTTTGTTAGTTTTGGGATCTATTATGTTTACATTTTCTCTTAATAGTAGATTTTTAATTTTAAAGTTACCGATATATTTTCTATCTAGTTTATGTCCTGATTCATTTCTTAACAATACTAAATCTCCTATATTGAAATTATAATCTACAATGTTCTTATCATAATATTCTTTTTGTTTATCCTTGTGCTTATTTAATAGTATCTGAGATCTCCTAAGCGCTATTTCTAATCTATATTTGGCCTCGTTGGCGTAATTGTCTACATTATAGAGTGTAGTTATTTGATCCACTTCATTCATTTGTACCATTTTATGTGGTATTCTCGAAAATACTAATTCATACGGACAGTAATTATGTACTGTTGATGGTGTTGTATTGAAACAATACGTGAAGTACTTAAGCCATTCATCCCAGTCATCTTTATCCACTGATATGTAGGATCGTACGTATGCATTGAAAGTTCTATGGCTTCTTTCAATTGTACCTAGCGTCTGGTGATGGTGTGCCGTTGAAGTTAGTTTCTCGATTTTCAATAGTGCGCATAATTCATTTAATATGGCGTTTTTGTATTCAGTTCCCATGTCCGTAATGAACGTCTTCATTGGACCATATATAAGAATGAAATTTTCAAAAATTGCCTTAGCGATTGTTTGCGCGCTTTTGTCCCGTATGGGTATTGTGACTAAATACTTAGTCAGATCACACATCATTGTTATGGCGTATTCATTTCCGTAAATTGATTTAGGAAATGGACCAATGGTATCGACAAATACCGTATCAAAAGCTCCCGCCGGCGTAGGAGTTATTACTAATGGACCTTTCAAATGTTTGTTGGTTTTGGTTGTCTGACACGTGTGGCACATTTTGACATATCTAGTTATGTCTTTTATCATCTTTCGCCAAAAATAATACCGTTTTACTTCATCATGATATTTTATCATTATGTTCTGAATAGCTATAGCATCTTTGCAATCAATGTGGGTCACCTTATTTAGTAGCGCTACTTTAATATGAATTAATTTCCTATTGCCCATATCTTTGAATTCATTAATCGAGATAAATTCGAAAATTTTCTCACTAGGTGCCACTTGTAATTTGTCAATGCTGTGTTTACAGGCTACTTCTTCGAGCCTCGGGAAGAACTGTCCTAAGTCAAGTTTCCCATTATTAAACAAGTCATTGATTTGTATATGTATATGCTATTATAGATTTTCCACGTTTGATGTAACATCTTGCGGGAAAAATCTTTAATTTATAATATTTCCTGACGTCAGTGTTATTCAAAGGAACATATATACTGGGCTTTTTAATTTTATTTGATTTATGCTGCTCATTCAAAGTATTACTTTTATCCGTATTCATATTATTTCGTGTCATGGCTCTTGTCGTTATTTTCAGTATTTGTGTTGCTGTTATATTCATGTCCTTGAGATCATGTATTGTTATTCGCGATAGCGCGTCTGCAACGTAATTATCTTTTCCCCTAAGATATTCTACTGTAAAGTCATATTCCTCTAGGTCAAGCCTCATTCTCGTCAGTTTTGAACTTGGGTTCCTCATTGAAAATAGATATGATAGTGGTCTGTGATCCGTACGGACGAGGAATTGTCTTCCGTATATGTATGGTCTAAAGTGTGTTATAGCCCAATGGATTGCTGTTAATTCTTGTTCGATGGTTGATTTATTGCTTTCACCTTTAGTAAAGGTTTTGGAAGCATAGGCGACTGGTAAATGTTTTCCTTCATGTTCCTGAGTCAAAACTGCGCCGCAAGCGTGTTTGCTTGCGTCCGTAATTATGCAAAACTGCTTTTCGAAATCCGGGTATTGCAGTAATGTTGGACTCATTAATGCCTTTTTTAAGTGATTAAATGCTATGTCGCAATCTTTAGTCCATTCGAACTGAACACCTTTTTTAGACAGTCTTGGAAGATGCCGAGAATATTCTGAGAAGTTTTTAATAAATCTTCGATAGTAATTGCAAAAGGCTACGAATCTTCTCGCGCCATCTGCATCAGTGGGTTTTGGGTAATTTTCAATTACTGAGTATTTACTATCATCGGGTAGTATTCCCTTATCTGTACATTTGTGTCCTAGGTATGTTACTTCTGTCATAAAAAATGAACATTTTTTAGGGTGTAACTTGAGATTGGTTTTTCGACATAGTTCAAAAACATTTGTAAGATTTGAAAGCATGTTTTTTTCGGAACATCCTAATACGACCAGGTCGTCCATGTATAGGAAAGCTTGTTCTGGTTTCAAACCACTGAAAGCCAATGTCATCATTCTTTGGAATGAATTTGGTGCTATTTTTAGTCCATAAGGAAGTCTAGTGAATCTGTATGACCCATTATTAGTCGAAAATGACGTAAGGTATCTAGATTTCTCTTCCAACTGGATTTGATGGAATCCAGACATTAAATCTAAACATGAGAAATATTTAGCCCTACCAAGTTGGTCTAGAATATCGTCTATTCGTGGTAAAGGGAATTTGTCCGCTACTAGCTTTTTGTTAATCTGTCTATA
The DNA here is from genome assembly GCA_963931995.1 of Phaonia tiefii. Taxonomy (NCBI): domain Eukaryota; kingdom Metazoa; phylum Arthropoda; class Insecta; order Diptera; family Muscidae; genus Phaonia; species Phaonia tiefii. Next base: position 107,138,993 of record OZ008368.1, on the reverse strand, counting down.
ATCTATTACAAGTCTCCATCTCTTTTCCTTAGAACCAGGGAGAGACTTTTTGGGAACCAACAAGATTTGACTGTTATACTCGGAATACGATGGTTCGACTATTCCATCGTCTATTAGTTTCTTTACGTGTTTGTGAATTTCCTCCTTATGTGTATGTGGTACACGGTAGTTCTTAATGTATACCGGTTGTTTGTCCTTAACCCTTAACTTTTGTTTATAGAAATTATTTGTGGTTATTGTTTCCGTTTCTAAACCAAAGACATCACTGAATTCAGAACAAAGATCTTTTAAAACATTTTCGAACTGTTTTGGAAAATTTTTCTCTAATATTTGCAAAATTTGTGTCTTTCTTTGTTTTTCATTTGAATTGTTTGTAATAATTTCGTAATCATTAATGTCTTCAGTTGTGATTTGTGATTCTTTTATTGTAAGTATTGTATCGTTTGTATTTAAAATGCGAATATATGCATTGTTTGCCTTTACCAAGGTGCTAGCTATAAAAATACCTGGTTGAATTTCTTGGTGAGGTACCAATATGTCTTGATTTGTGGCAACTAGCCTAATATGGCGTATCACCTCAGATCTTGCTGGCAGTGTTAAGCTTTCATTGCATGTATTCGTAATTTGTATTTCTATCTGTTGTGTGAAATTTGGTGGTCGTAGGATAAGGTAATCAAAATCATCATTAAAGTCTAAAATACAATTGTATTTTCTTATAAAATCCATACCAATGATTCCGTCGCATAGTATTGGGAAATCATCGTTCACAACGTGAAAAGTATGGGGAATTAAAAAGTTTTTGTATCTTAGATCAAAATTTGTTGTTCCTATTGATTTTATTTTACCATGTCCTATACCACTTAATGTTGATATTCTATCCGTGTTTATTTCATCTTGTGTAAAGTGAGTAAGTTTTATTAATGAAATATCTGCTCCTGTGTCTACTAATAATGTTATTTTTTGTTATGGTGTTCTATTTTGACGTTAACAAAAATACTCATATTGAGGCTAAGGTTATACACTTTTCTGTTCTCTGGTTTGATCTTAGGGGAATTTTCTAGTTTTCCGAGTTGTCTTGGGCTGTGTTAGTTACTCTAACGTTACTATTTCGACCATTGTGGTTTTGTCCGTTATTATTATCATTGTGGTTGTTTCCACGTCTGTTTCCACGGTAGTTAGAATTGTCATGTCTGTATCTATTGTTGTTATTGCGATTGTTGCCATTACCATTTCTTCCTCTATATCCACCTCTACCATGTGGTCTTCCTCTGTTCCCACGGTAGTTTCTGTTTGACCTGTTTCCGAAGTATAGGATAGTATTTTGTTGTCCAGTAGCGTCTGTGCAGCTACTAACAAATTTTCCTATGGCTTCGTTCATATTGTCAAACTGACCTGCTTCCATGATGAGTTTAACTCTTTCAATGGTGCAATTTTTGGTCATTGCCTTCACCGCGACTTGGGTGGTATATTTTTGTGCCAATGTGCGTGACAAACCATCGGAGATGTATGCACCTTCCAATGATTTTGTCAATTTGTCCAGCTCATCACAATAAGAATTGGCAGACTTATTGTTCTGTCGGATGTTCAGTATTTTGGCTGATAGGACCTCAACTGATTCACCTTTCACAGAACTTGACAGTTTCGAAATTACGTCTTGTATGGTGGATTCATTTTCAAGTAGGTTTCTGGCGTTACCTGTTAATTTTGTCTTAATCAGGTTTATGGCTACCGCTTCGTGGGTGCCTTTTAGTGCATCTACTAAGGAAAGCGCATCTAAAAATGATCTTAAATTCTCAGGTTTCCCATCGAAATCAGGGATTAACCTTGTGGCCGTATTTAAAAATTCTATAACTGTTTGTGCCATATTGACTTCCGTTCCAATTGACTCAATGGTTTTCTACTTCTGCCCAATGCATTTAGTATTTAAAAATTTAATCTGAGTTTGGGACATTATATATATAAGTCTACAGTAGGTAACTATTTTATCCCGATCCATAAGATACTCTGTGGTGCTTAGATTTTGTCTAAGTTATCTCCACGACTTGAGTATCTCTTCTTTAGAGATCTCTTATGCAATAAATATAACTTAAGTAATAAGTTGACTGTACTTATTACTGTAGAGATGAGTAGGAGGATCCACAATGAATCTATTTGTGAAGTGTGATCGACCACTTCTACATTATTAATGACATTCGCAGTCGGATCACTTATTTTCGAGTTTCTATGACCCATAATTATCCGTATCCACTCAGGTTTTCCTTTCTTTTTACATAAAAATTATTTTATTAATTATACCTACAATTTTGCTTATTATATTTTCTTTTAAAATAATTTTTCTTATTTTGTCTCGAGCGAGTACTCGCTTATAGACCCTATGTATGCGCTTGGAATCGCATACGAAAATACAAGGAAATTTTTCTTATAATAATTTTTCTATATACTATATTCCCGTCTCAATTGGTCATCGCCGAATGGGGATCTTCCTTCTCTGGCCGTCGTTGCCCCTTCTCGAAATCCTCGATTGTTGTACCTTCCTTCATTCTACTGTTGTTTTTCTCTTCTCGCTGTGGCCTCTCTCATATGGCTGGGTCAACTGTCTTTTGGCCAGACAGTATCTTCCTTCTCGCCGCTGACGGATTTTTGGCTATCACGTCAGAGAAAATGTTTCTTTAATCCTGGTGCATTTTGGTGCACTTCAGGATTTAACAGCGGCTAAAACGCTATGTTATTTGGACAAAATGATCCAACTCCAGCTCCTTTTTTTTATTTTTGGAGTTCCTGGAGATCCCTGAGCTTTTGGAGCTGTGGGATTGTTTCTGAGCCTTTTAAGCTCCCGATTTTTCCTCCGTGCTTTTTTATATTTGAAGCACTGGCAGGATCGCCATGTAATAATTAAAATACAATTTGGAATTCTTTTGGTTGAGCTATCTTGAGCGTCAAAACCTTTCTGTGTCTTTATTGAATATTTTGGTTCTTTTTATATTAAATCTAAATACAATAGTATCTTACATTAATATTCTTATTCCTATATAATTTATATGGAGTTGTCGCGGCAGACCAACGAATATCATATGCGTATCCCTCAGCAGAGGGAACGCTCGCTGCTCATGGCCTATCATGCCGTATACATTGTCGTATGTATGCGACGTTCTTGGAGTTATGAACGGTCGCTGTCAGCAGAGACGATCGCCGTTCTGTGGCTATGCAACATTGTATGTGTCGCTGTGTGTATGCAGTAGAACATACTCAAAGCCATGGACGGTCGCCGTCATGTCTGCGTGTGCCATGCTGACGAATCAGTTTCACTGGCGTGAGAACTATTCTTTACCTTGCGTACAGAGCAATGTGTATCGTTTAGAGTATTAAACGGCGCTTGTCATGTGGAGTGTGTTTGTCTGTTCGACTTTTGGTTATTTGGACACTTTGGGAAGTGCCAATGAAATGTAAGCTAATACCTCTTTTGGTATTTCTTTAATATGTATTTCTGTTGGTTATGTTGGCTTTAGTTTGTACTCTATAGTCGTTGGTTGCGTTGACTGTGTACGTATGCTACAGCAGCTCTCATTACAATTTGTCGGTCAATTCAGTTCATTCATTTTAAAGAAGAATTAAAACAGCAGTTAAATGGACGAAAACTAAGCGCATCCCGAAATAAACTCCTAAAGCTGTCCCCATTCATGCACAACAACATAATTAGAGTAGGAGGTCGCTTAGAAAACGCTTCGTTGCCCTTTGCGGCAAAACACCCACTGCTGCTCCCATCGTCACACCCATTTGTCAAGACTTTAATATTCTATTTTCACTTGAAGAACCTCCATGCTGGGACATTAACGCTACACAATATTATTCGAAACACATTTTGGATCGTAAATGCACGATTATAAAAAATGTGTTAAGCAAATGCATATTATGTTTCCGGATGAAACCAAAAATTCAGTCTCAACTTATGGGTGATTTGCCACAAGACCGAGTCAGACCGTCATTCCCATTTGAAGTATGTGGCATAGATTACTGTGGTCCACTGTTGATGACGCAACAAATTCGTAAAAAAGGTCCAATTAAAGTTTACTTATCGATTTTTATTTGTTTTAGCACAAAGGCGGTCCATATTGAACTGGTACCGGACCTGACAACAACGGCATTCATATCTGCGCTAAAACGTTTTATCTCACGACGCGGTCGATGCAGAATCATTTACTCCGATAATGCCACCAATTTCGTTGGAGCTAGCAAGGAGCTGAGTGATCTTCTGAAAGCATTTTTGTCAGAGGAACACAAATCATACGTGGTCCAAGCTTGCCGTGATGAAGGTATCACATGGAAATTCATCCCACCGCGCTCCCCGCATTTTGGTGGTTTATGGGAGAGTGCGGTAAAACAAACGAAACATTATTTGCGTCGAGCAATAGGCACACATATTTTAAATCACGACGACTTACACACTCTGTGCTGCCAAGCTGAAGCCATTGTAAACAGCAGACCACTCACTGAAATATCTAGTGATCCAAATGATTTGACGGCCCTTACTCCGTCGCACTTTTTGTTAGGCAGATCAGCAGAAACCATTCCAACTCCATCGTTGCCCACTAACAACACATCGTTGCTTAAAAAACATCAAATAGCCCAATGGATACAGCAACAATTCTGGCATCGGTGGTCACATGAATACCTAAATACGCTACAGCAAAGGCCAAAATGGAACACAAAAAACCCAAACATCAATGTAAACGATCTAGTGGTACTCAGGGATGAAAACGCCCCCCCGCTGAAGTGGCCTCTAGCAAGAGTCATCGAAGTTACCACAGGAAGAGACGGAAACGTAAGAGTTGTGACCGTCAAAACAGCCAATAGTGTTTTCAAACGAGCTGTAGCAAAAATATGTAAGTTGCCGCTTGACGATGAGGTAAAGGGTCCACCTGATTTCAAAACATAACTTTCAAGGGGGGAGGATGTTTAGGACTTTGTACTTATTTTTGACAATCGCAGTATAATACAAATCCACCTCATCAGTTTCTTCTCTTGATCGTCGCTCATATTCAATATTTATTTTGGCCCAACAATAACACAACCGAACGCACAAACAAACATTCATATGCATTCTAATTGTGTCATCGATGATATGCCCTTTGCTTCTTCTAAAACCTGTTTTCGGCAATCATCACCAAACATTCCTAATGCTTAGCGCCCGACTTACAGCAGTCAACCACACGTACACGTATATGAATATAGGGATAGACGTGTGTGACGTCACTACTCATTATTTGCATTATTTGCTAATTCTTTGGTCGCTGGTTTTTGTTGTTGCGATGGAGCCCAGAAGTCTGAAGGTGCAGATCAATTGGTGGATGGCTGAACAGGAAAGAGATCAACGTAAACACACACATTGGTGACGGTGCTATGTGATGGAGATGCATTGAAAACGTGTGTATGTAACCCGCGAAAGGGGAATTGTAAAGGCCTTGAAACAGGTCGTTGACCTAGCCCTATATACATACGAATACAATGTACATAGATAAAGCAAATTGGTTTTGCTGTGGCTCACATCAGCTGGCAGTTGGAGTTGCAGTACAATATTGAATTCAGTTGTTTTGTAGCATTTGAGAAAACAAGTTGTTTTTTGTTAATAATCCAAATTACTTTGGAAAACAAATAAAAATCAAAAAACAAAATTAAGAAAAAATTAACTTGGTTTTTCATTTGCAGGGATTAATGTGCATTAAAGGAATGCACATTACACACTTCCAAGTGGCACCATAGGACAAATAGGTTGTCCTCAACATATATTGGCATTAAAGGACAGCAAAAAGGCTTGTTGTCCTCATCAAGTTAATAAAACCGAAATTGTGGAATTAACTGAAAGATAAGGAATTTAAAATTTTGAAAAATTAATTTTAAAAGTAGCTAAAAGTTAGTAAAATTAAAACCTTGGAGAAATTTAATTTAATAAAAAATTCACCTATTCATCATGCAATCAATCTAAAAGTTTGAAACCTCAATTTTGAAATTGACTAAAAGCTAGTAAGTCAAAAATTTCGGAAATTTTAATTTCAAATTATCTAAAAGATATTCAATCTAAGATTTTGGAAGAATTAGTTTTAAAATTAGCTAGAGATTGATAAATCTAAAATTTTGGATAAATAACTTAAAATTTTGTTAAAAGTTAATGAGCCTAAAATTATGGGACAATTAATTTTAAAATTAGCGAAAAGTTAGTAAATCTAAAATTTTGTACAAATGTGTTTTAAAATTAACGAGAAATTTAAAGAAAATCCACAATTTTGGAGAAATTACTTTTGAAATGAATGGAAATTTAAAAAGCTAAAGTTTCGTAAAAAAAATATTGTTGAAGTGAATGATAATTTAAAGAGAATCGAAAATTTTGGAACATTAGTAAAGTAAAACGAATTGGAAAGCTGAAATTTCCGTAAGTCAAATTTGAAGTGATGAAGGAAAGATAATAAAAAACTTAAGCTTTTGAATTTTAAACATAACGTAATTTAAAAGTAAGAGGCACAGTTGAGTAAATTAAATTTATTGTAATTAAAGGAAGAAAGTCTAAGAGGCGTAGCATAAGTAGTAGGTAATTTAAAGAGCGGAATTTAGAGGCTTTTGGGGACACGCATACTGCATAGTGAGCGGTTTGGAATTGATAAATACTTGCTTTCGGACAGGCTGACCTGCGGACGTTAACTTTTCATGGCGATAGACATATATACCATTTCATATTGTACTTATTTTTGATTTTATATATATATATATATTCACCCATGCGAATTGCCTCTGGGTACATAACCTCATGCGCGGTAAACTAGATCGGTCTAGTAAGATTCGTCGGTGCCGCTAGGGCAACTTTCAATGCTTTTCGTGTAATCCCTTTGTGTTCAAGATTTGTCGCTCTCTAGAAGGATAATAGTAACCATTATCGATTTTGTTTGGATTCTTGGTTTCTAGTGAAATTATTCGGTTAATATTTTAAAAAATTATCATGAGTATTAAAGTTATAGATCATAAGAAGCATATTTGGTTTTGCCTTTTCAAGCCTATAATTTTGCCACGGAATTGTTGTATCCAGGGAGCACTTCGCCCATGAGGCTATTTAATTTCTTGAATTTTATTAAGTATTTAAGCTCAACCACGAGAAGAAGAAATAAACTTTATAACGTTTTTACGCAACTTAACTTGTTTTCTAATTGGATAAGCCCGAGTGAGAGCTCAATATGGTAAGCTTGGGTTGTCAATCCGCCAGCGTCATTAGGCCCTCCGTAGGTCCAGGCGAAGGTCTTCTGATCTAACCGTGTTGCGGCGTTTGGTTTAATGCATGAGCGGGAAAGTGATCGCTTTATATTTCTGTTTTTATGCTAAGGTTATAGTCTCTTGTAGCTATTAGTCAGTAATGACTAGGCTGAACACGAGGAGAGTGTTCGGGGAAGTCTGGAAGAGTGAGTCACGTAACCGTGGTATTAGACTCATTACGTATGCCCTCTTTTGATTTAGAGCACGCCTTTTTGGCACTGTTCGCGGAATGCGTTCGTGGTCTTTATGTGTTCTGAAGAAGTTTTGCGTCATATAATTGAAGTTACTTGAAGAGATTTACCTTGATATACCCCTACTTATCATTTATCTTCTGTACAGGTTTTGAGAATTAAACTTCTTCTTTCGATTTGTTTTTATTTCGGCTTACGTTCGTTAAAATTCTTTTCTATTCCGAATACAAGGTTGATGAATATTTGTATTCGGCTTCGAATGGATGAGTATCGTTTTTGAATTAGCGAAATCTTTCTTTGTGGTGTAGCCATTTTGATGTTTTCTAGATTTTACATTTTGATATTTTTTATATTGATATTTATACTTAACAATAATTTCTACTTTTCCACTTAAGTTTTGTTTTTGTTGTTTTTGGTGACTTTTTCGTTGCTTATGCTTGAGATAATTTAATTCTTGCTTACTTACTACTACTACTTAGTGGTGAATAACTTTTATTATTGGTCGTGGTTGGTATCTCCATGGGGGAAGTAAAGCAAGCTTTTAATTTTTAGTCAATTGAAGGGGTCAGTGGTTATCAGCCATGCCAGTAGGACGTTCGCCACGTGTAGGAGGCGGCGAAGGCACCAATTTGTCCCAAGGAATCTCAGCAGAAGCAGTTCAGGCGCAGGTAGCGCCTGTGGCTACACCTTTTAGGCTCTGTAGACCAAACAAAATCTATCAAGACCCCTGACTTAAGTGCGCTCACTGCACTTGAGGCGCAAGTAGCTCGTTGACGCGTGGCAGACGTCAGCCCAACCAGATTTCCACCATTGCCTAGGCCTGGAGTCTGGGCATATTCTAGCGGCGACTAGGCAGGAAACATTCGTTGTCGGGGCTAACCACCCAGCAGTGCCGGCGATGCCGCCACTAACCGCAGACCCAGTAACACTTATGATGAAACGTGCCCAACACGATGCACCCACCGGGGCCAGTACAGACGGCTGGGCCCTTAGCAAAGTCATCTGCTGGAATTGCAGAGCCTCAGGTCATATTTGTCGAGATTGCCTGTCTACTATTCGAATTTTTTTGCTACAAATGCGGGAAGAAGGATACTGTGACACCGAACTGCCAGGGAAACCTGCCGAGACACCCACCTCAGACCGGAGGTGCGGACCACCGCTTGGACGATCTTGCAAGTTGTCTGGAGAAGCAAGTCGGACCGCCAGTGTTCAGAAGTCACACTTCTGTTTTAAAGAGTTAGGTTATTTAGGTTACCTCGTTCAATATAAGTATCCGAAAACTCTGAAACAGGTGAGGACCTCTTAGGAGCCACAGGATGGTATCCGAGGTTCATATCCGAATACGCCAAAGAATATTTTTACCAGCCGAACATGAAGGCACAAGTGAAGAGTTATGTGGACGCTTGTCAAATGTGCCGGGCGGCTAAGGCGGTCAACATTACCTTAACGCCACCGATGGGACAGGAAATATGGAGGTGACCCATCAGCCGTTTCAGGAAATGTTGTTGTCTTCTTGGGTCCTTACCCGCGTTCGAAGAATGGCAACTTCTATATCTTCATTATATTGGACCATCTCACAAAGTTCGTGATACTGAAGGCTGTGGCTAAAGCAAGTAGTAAAAACGTAATAAAGTCTATTATCTCTTATGTCCTCGGTACATAGTGCCAGTGGCGTCACGCCATACTTTGCGCTCTTCGGTAACAACATGTTCACCCACGGAAGTATGTATAAACTGGCGAGACATCTAAAGAGTGTAACCGACATGGGGGAGGAGCAAGTTCCTAAGGCGGTGACGCAAGACCTAATTAGAACGAAATACAGGAAAGCCTACACCAGGCCTACGAGAAGAGTGAGCGTTCGAATAACACCAGATGTCGTCCGGTTAGGTGTATCCCTGGGCAAGCAGTATATCGGCTTAATTTCCAGCAGAGCACCTTTAAAAACAACTTTAAGACCACTGAAATAGATAGGACCATAGGCATGTCGATTATAGTAGAGTGTAACCTTTGCCTGTTAACGTTGTCGGCTGAGTACGATTGGCTCGTGGTTACGGAGTGCAGATACTTGTTTCATCTGGTCTGTCACGAGACCTGGCAAGGACAAAATCGAACCCACTACCCGGTCTGTCGGCACCCGAATTACGGGGCACATCCGTCCTACCCGCGTTTCGGGGTAGGAGAAATTGTGGCTGATCCAGGAGTACTCGTCGCCCTGCGGAAAGAAGCCAACGCTTTGAGGCAACGAAATCCGAGCTGGGGCAGCTCTGTACAACTTTGAGAAATTGCAGGTGCATTTTGACTGCCGTACCAGCACTCTCACTCGAGAGAGCGACTAAGTTCATGAAGAGAACGTTCGCCTGAGCTGGAGGAGCTAAGAGGTCGCATCGACGAGTTGAAAGCCCAACATATCTAACAAGAGGCAAACCATGAGGGGAACATCAGGCAGATAGGGGCGAAATATGCCAGGCAAGTGGACGATCCGGCGGCTAAGAGCCATTGACAGCTCCCCCATAGGTACGCTGTATACAATGGTAGGCACCCGAACGTTTGGCCGAAGAGGAATTAAAACTATGCGTTTAGTGGAATCCATCTGGTCGGCGAGGCCTCACCCCGGGATATAGAGGACGAAGCGCAGCTGGAAGAGGTATTGGGTTTTCTTCCCAGCGGCGCCGGAAGTAACACCATTTCCCGGGAGTAGAGATTCAACAGCGAAAATCTGCATGAGCAGACGCTCAGTAAGTTCGCTCATCACCCCCATACCACCAATATAACTAAACTCGGAGGAACATGGTTGGTGAGGAGGATCATTCAGCCTTCGCCGTTAAGCCGCGGCAGGACTACACTTAGGGGTGGTGCTGTCCACTCCGGAGGTGAGGGATCTGAAGGACCTTCCCTCTTCAGGCACGCACCATCAAGAGTTAGCTTTCCCTCCCAGAAACAAAGACTACTACAAGTGATCACCCCCAATGAACTGCTTTCAGAGGTGCAGGGTTGGAGAGTGGGATCCTACAGCCTGCACCGTTGAGCCGCGACAGGACTACCCTTAGGGGTGGTGCTGCCAACTCCCCTGGTGGCCCTCCGTCCCCAGTCATGCCCCTCCCACTAGTAGGTTTCCCTCCCATCACCCGTCATGTGATGTCCATGGGATGGTGGGGTTTGTGGCGGCGCCATAACGAGTTAAATCCAACAGGGTTAAAGATACCACCTCGTCAGATACACCCCAACACAAAAACTTCAGCGCTCCCCCTATCGGCGGTGAGCGGCCAGAAATGTTCCATGGGCGTCGAATCGTTGTATTCGGGCAATTTGTTTTCTCAACACGTACGCACCACCACACACAGCAGCAGTTCCCGCGAAAAGCCTGACAAATGGTTCTAAAACGAACGGCAAATTTGGTGAAACCAAGGCAAAAGAAGAAGTAACGGCAGCCATAACACGCCATTGAATTAGCGGCCACTTTTTTCTGGCATTCTGTACACGACCAGCCATTTGAAGAGTTTAATTCGAACAACGGTCGCGTTTTCAAGCGGCACAGCCACAAGCGGTAGCTACAAAGCAGAAATAACTGCTCGGACGAGAGGCACGTAAGAGACACCCAAGCAGCAAGAAGATTCCCGGTAGCAGCCCTAGGAATAGTGGTATGTGGCCGCATGATTGCTATGAGTGACCTGGTGAGGCTGAAATTAATTTTTGCCCTCAGCGCTCCACCAACCAGGCCGTCAGGCTATCACTAGCCAAAAATATTAGTCAGTCGCACCGTAGGGCCTACACAGGACGAGCGCCAGCGAGAAGCGTCTGATCTGCGGCCGCAGCGCTACCTTTTTTCTGCCGCCGAAAGCCCTTTTCGGCAAACACATACAGGCGGATTAGGGCGAGTGACGGCGTAGGCCGCCAGTAGAGGCAGCCCTCCCGGCCGTAAAAGGCCAAGCGCGATTTACACGTGCATTTAAACTCCTTCTCCATCAATATTCTCACTGTACCAACATCTTGAAACCTCGTTGTACAGCCGATACAACACCAGCTTAATAGGACAAACCTCCGCGAGATCCAATTTGGCAGACCTAGCTGTACAACATCGGCGGCAAAGTTAGTAAGGAAGCAGTTTCGCCAGTCGCCGTCACATCTATTCCAGACACCCCAGCCGCCCTTGGGAATTTGTGTCATCTATCGAACCTGGAGTGATTGTAGTAGGAAGGGTAGGCTAAATAAAGCCTATCTCAAATAAAGTGTAACCAAGGCTTGATGCATGGTGAAAGTGGCATAATAATCCAAAGCTCATTGTAATTATAAGTAAAAGAAAAGGTCCAAAATGAGCTGAAAGCTAAGAGGGAAAGGTGGCGCCCTAATTTTGTCCAGACCTCCAAAAGCAGTGGACATGTGTCGTGAAAAGTAAAACCTGCAAGGAGAAAATTAAAAGTTGTAAAAGGAACTATCAAAACCAGTAAAGGGGAAACAAATAATTTTGAAGCTAGCTAAGGGTAGTATTCTAAAAGTAGCGAAAGTGAACGTAAACGCAAAAGCCAACGCGAACGCCAAAGTCAAAAGATTTTACTTTATATATCACTGCACTCTTCCGTTGGTTTACGAAAGCTGTAACTGACATATGCGGTTTATAGAGTTGCCAAACTAAAATAAACAATTATAGATCAGAAAAAGTTATCTTGAGTGAAATGCTCAGAATGAAAAAGATTAAAAAAATAGCTCGTTTTCAGTAGATCAACAGATTTTAAGATTGATATTATTTTTAGTACCGCAAATACCAACAATATTCATATAAAATGTGTAAAAAAAACCTATGTTATTTTGGGGTTCAATGTCCAATAAATTTCCCGATCTGTATTAAATTAGTTGTCTTTTCAAAAACATGTGCCATTTGGCGGTATGTATTGATTGTAATGTATTGGTTCTTTTGTTTATTATTGTCAACATCAACTGATGTCTAATTTTTAAATATAATTATAATAGTTTTGCAACGCATTATTTATTTGAACGTTCCATTTCAAATTTTATTATTATAAATAAGAATTTCAGCGCGTAAGCAGTATAATTTTAAATTATTTAAAAAAAAGTTTGAGCTCTATCCGTCGAATGCATTTCAGCCAAAATTGTCAACTACTTATAAGCAATGAAATGCAAAATACTTCCATCTGCCTATTCTCGGTCGACATTTTTCTTTAAATTTGTAATTTCTTCAACTAACGCGAAGAACTAACGCGAAATAACGTAACTCAACGCAGGTAGTCACCGAATAGCTTTAACGTTTTATAAACTATCAAAATGACAAAAATTAACGCGAAGTGCCTGATTCACGACTTATAGAATACCACCCTAAAAGTTACAAAGGTCTAAAATTTGGTTACGTTAATTTTCAATTTAACAAAAAATTAATGAATCCAAAATTGTAAAAAACAACTAAGGCTAGAAATAACTAAACGTTAAAAATCTAAAATGTTGGATAAGCTAATTTTCCAACATAAATAATGAATAGTGGTATGTGGCCGCATGATTGCTATGAGTGACCTGGTGAGGCTGAAATTAATTTTTGCCCTCAGCGCTCCACCAACCAGGCCGTCAGGCTATCACTAGCCAAAAATATTAGGCAGTCGCACCGTAGGGCGTACACAGGACGAGCGCCAGCGAGAAGCGTCTGGTCTGCTGCCGCAGCGCTACGTTTTTTCTGCCGCCGAAACCCTAGCTGTACAACATTGACGGCAAAGTTAGTAAGGAAGCTATTCGAATTTTTTTGCTACAAATGCGGGAAGAAGAATACTGTGACACCGAACTGCCAGGGAAACCTGCCGAGACACCCACCTCAGACCGGAGGTGCGGACCACCGCTTGGACGATCTTGCAAGTTGTCTGGAGAAGCAAGTCTGACCGCCAGTGTTCAAAAGTCACACTTCTGTTTTAAAGAGTTACGTTATTTAGGTTACCTCGTTCAATATAAGTATCCAAAAACTCTGAAACAGGTGAGGACCTCTTAGGAGCCACAGGATGGTATCCGAGGTTCATATCCGAATACGCCAAAGAATATTTTTACCAGCCGAACATGAAGGCACAAGTGAAGAGTTATGTGGACGCTTGTCAAGTGTGCCGGGAGGCTAAGGCGGTCAACATTACCTTAACGCCACCGATGGGACAGGAAATATGGAGGTGACCCATCAGCCGTTTCAGGATATGTTGTTGTCTTCTTGGGTCCTTACCCGCCTTCGAAGAATGGCAACTTCTATATCTTCATTATATTGGACCATCTCACAAAGTTCGTGATACTGAAGGCTGTGGCTAAAGCAAGTAGTAAAAACGTAATAAAGTCTATTATCTCTTATGTCCTCGGTACATAGTGCCAGTGGCGTCACGCCATACTTTGCGCTCTTCGGTAACAACATGTTCACCCACGGAAGTATGTATAAACTGGCGAGACATCTAAAGAGTGTAACCGACATGGGGGAGGAGCAAGTTCCTAAGGCGGTGACGCAAGACCTAATTAGAACGAAATACAGGAAAGCCTACACCAGGCCTACGAGAAGAGTGAGCGTTCGCATAACACCAGATGTCGTCCGGTTAGGTGTATCCCTGGGCAAGCAGTATATCGGCTTAATTTCCAGCAGAGCACCTTTAAAAACAACTTTAAGACCACTGAAATAGATAGGACCATAGGCATGTCGATTATAGTAGAGTGTAACCTTTGCCTGTTAACGTTGTCGGCTGAGTACGATTGGCTCGTGGTTACGGAGTGCAGATACTTGTTTCATCTGGTCTGTCACGAGACCTGGCAAGGACAAAATCGAACCCACTACCCGGTCTGTCGGCACCCGAATTACGGGGCACATCCGTCCTACCCGCGTTTCGGGGTAGGAGAAATTGTGGCTGATCCAGGAGTACTCGTCGCCCTGCGGAAAGAAGCCAACGCTTTGAGGCAACGAAATCCGAGCTGGGGCAGCTCTGTACAACTTTGAGAAATTGCAGGTGCATTTTGACTGCCGTACCAGCACTCTCACTCGAGAGAGCGACTAAGTTCATGAAGAGAACGTTCGCCTGAGCTGGAGGAGCTAAGAGGTCGCATCGACGAGTTGAAAGCCCAACATATCTAACAAGAGGCAAACCATGAGGGGAACATCAGGCAGATAGGGGCGAAATATGCCAGGCAAGTGGACGATCCGGCGGCTAAGAGCCATTGACAGCTCCCCCATAGGTACGCTGTATACAATGGTAGGCACCCGAACGTTTGGCCGAAGAGGAATTAAAACTATGCGTTTAGTGGAATCCATCTGGTCGGCGAGGCCTCACCCCGGGATATAGAGGACGAAGCGCAGCTGGAAGAGGTATTGGGTTTTCTTCCCAGCGGCGCCGGAAGTAACACCATTTCCCGGGAGTAGAGATTCAACAGCGAAAATCTGCATGAGCAGACGCTCAGTAAGTTCGCTCATCACCCCCATACCACCAATATAACTAAACTCGGAGGAACATGGTTGGTGAGGAGGATCATTCAGCCTTCGCCGTTAAGCCGCGGCAGGACTACACTTAGGGGTGGTGCTGTCCACTCCGGAGGTGAGGGATCTGAAGGACCTTCCCTCTTCAGGCACGCACCACCAAGAGTTAGCTTTCCCTCCCAGAAACAAAGACTACTACAAGTGATCACCCCCAATGAACTGCTTTCAGAGGTGCAGGGTTGGAGAGTGGGATCCTACAGCCTGCACCGTTGAGCCGCGACAGGACTACCCTTAGGGGTGGTGCTGCCAACTCCCCTGGTGGCCCTCCGTCCCCAGTCATGCCCCTCCCACTAGTAGGTTTCCCTCCCATCACCCGTCATGTGATGTCCATGGGATGGTGGGGTTTGTGGCGGCGCCATAACGAGTTAAATCCAACAGGGTTAAATATACCACCTCGTCAGATACACCCCAACACAAAAACTTCAGCGCTCCCCCTATCGGCGGTGAGCGGCCAGAAATGTTGCATGGGCGTCGAATCGTTGTATTCGGGCAATTTGTTTTCTCAACACGTACGCACCACCACACACAGCAGCAGTTCCCGCGAAAAGCCTGACAAATGGTTCTAAAACGAACGGCAAATTTGGTGAAACCAAGGCAAAAGAAGAAGTAACGGCAGCCATAACACGCCATTGAATTAGCGGCCACTTTTTTCTGGCATTCTGTACACGACCAGCCATTTGAAGAGTTTAATTCGAACAACGGTCGCGTTTTCAAGCGGCACAGCCACAAGCGGTAGCTACAAAGCAGAAATAACTGCTCGGACGAGAGGCACGTAAGAGAGACCCAAGCAGCAAGAAGATTCCCGGTAGCAGCCCTAGGAATAGTGGTATGTGGCCGCATGATTGCTATGAGTGACCTGGTGAGGCTGAAATTAATTTTTGCCCTCAGCGCTCCACCAACCAGGCCGTCAGGCTATCACTAGCCAAAAATATTAGTCAGTCGCACCGTAGGGCGTACACAGGACGAGCGCCAGCGAGAAGCGTCTGATCTGCGGCCGCAGCGCTACCTTTTTTCTGCCGCCGAAAGCCCTTTTCGGCAAACACATACAGGCGGATTAGGGCGAGTGACGGCGTAGGCCGCCAGTAGAGGCAGCCCTCCCGGCCGTAAAAGGCCAAGCGCGATTTACACGTGCATTTAAACTCCTTCTCCATCAATATTCTCACTGTACCAACATCTTGAAACCTCGTTGTACAGCCGATACAACACCAGCTTAATAGGACAAACCTCCGCGAGATCCAATTTGGCAGACCTAGCTGTACAACATCGGCGGCAAAGTTAGTAAGGAAGCAGTTTCGCCAGTCGCCGTCACATCTATTCCAGACACCCCAGCCGCCCCTGGGAATTTGTGTCATCTATCGAACCTGGAGTGATTGTAGTAGGAAGGGTAGGCTAAATAAAGCCTATCTCAAATAAAGTGTAACCAAGGCTTGATGCATGGTGAAAGTGGCATAATAATCCAAAGCTCATTGTAATTATAAGTAAAAGAAAAGGTCCAAAATGAGCTGAAAGCTAAGAGGGAAAGGTGGCGCCCTAATTTTGTCCAGACCTCCAAAAGCAGTGGACATGTGTCGTGAAAAGTAAAACCTGCAAGGAGAAAATTAAAAGTTGTAAAAGGAACTATCAAAACCAGTAAAGGGGAAACAAATAATTTTGAAGCTAGCTAAGGGTAGTATTCTAAAAGTAGCGAAAGTGAACGTAAACGCAAAAGCCAACGCGAACGCCAAAGTCAAAAGATTTTACTTTATATATCACTGCACTCTTCCGTTGGTTTACGAAAGCTGTAACTGACATATGCGGTTTATAGAGTTGCCAAACTAAAATAAACAATTATAGATCAGAAAAAGTTATCTTGAGTGAAATGCTCAGAATGAAAAAGATTAAAAAAATAGCTCGTTTTCAGTAGATCAACAGATTTTAAGATTGCTATTATTTTTAGTACCGCAAATACCAACAATATTCATATAAAATGTGTAAAAAAAACCTATGTTATTTTGGGGTTCAATGTCCAATAAATTTCCCGATCTGTATTAAATTAGTTGTCTTTTCAAAAACATGTGCCATTTGGCGGTATGTATTGATTGTAATGTATTGGTTCTTTTGTTTATTATTGTCAACATCAACTGATGTCTAATTTTTAAATATAATTATAATAGTTTTGCAACGCATTATTTATTTGAACGTTCCATTTCAAATTTTATTATTATAAATAAGAATTTCAGCGCGTAAGCAGTATAATTTTAAATTATTTAAAAAAAAGTTTGAGCTCTATCCGTCGAATGCATTTCAGCCAAAATTGTCAACTACTTATAAGCAATGAAATGCAAAATACTTCCATCTGCCTATTCTCGGTCGACATTTTTCTTTAAATTTGTAATTTCTTCAACTAACGCGAAGAACTAACGCGAAATAACGTAACTCAACGCAGGTAGTCACCGAATAGCTTTAACGTTTTATAAACTATCAAAATGACAAAAATTAACGCGAAGTGCCTGATTCACGACTTATAGAATACCACCCTAAAAGTTACAAAGGTCTAAAATTTGGTTACGTTAATTTTCAATTTAACAAAAAATTAATGAATCCAAAATTGTAAAAAACAACTAAGGCTAGAAATAACTAAACGTTAAAAATCTAAAATGTTGGATAAGCTAATTTTCCAACATAAATAATGAATAGTGGTATGTGGCCGCATGATTGCTATGAGTGACCTGGTGAGGCTGAAATTAATTTTTGCCCTCAGCGCTCCACCAACCAGGCCGTCAGGCTATCACTAGCCAAAAATATTAGGCAGTCGCACCGTAGGGCGTACACAGGACGAGCGCCAGCGAGAAGCGTCTGGTCTGCTGCCGCAGCGCTACGTTTTTTCTGCCGCCGAAACCCTAGCTGTACAACATTGACGGCAAAGTTAGTAAGGAAGCAGTTTCGCCAGTCGCCGTCACATCTATTCCAGACACCCCAGCCGCCCCTGGGAATTTGTGTCATCTATCGAACCTGGAGTGGTTGTAGTAGGAAGGGTAGGCTAAATAAAGCCTATCTCAAATAAAGTGTAACCAAGGCTTGATGCATGGTGAAAGTGGCATAATAATCCAAAGCTCATCGTAATAATAAGTAAAAGAAAAACTCCAAAGTGAGCTGAAAGCTAAGAGGGAAAGGTGGCGCCTAAATTTTGTCCAGAATTCCAAAAGCAGTGGACATGTGTCGTGAAAAAGTAAAACCTGCAAGGAGAAAATTAAAAGTTGTAAAAGGAACTATCAAAACCTGTAAAGGGGAAACAAATAATTTTGAAGCTAGCTAAGGGTAGTATTCTAAAAGTACCGAAAGTGAACGTAAACGCAAAAGCCAACGCGAACGCCAAAGTCAAAAATTGTAGTTTATATATCACTGCACTTTGTTTACGAAAGCTGTCACTGACATATGCGGTTTATAGAGTTGCCAAACTAAATTAAAAAATTTTAGATCAGAAAAAGTTATCTTGAGTGAAATGCTCAGAATGAAAAAGATTAAAAAATTAAGCTCTTTTTCAGTAGATCAACAGATTTTAAGATTGATATTATTCTTGATACCGCAAATACCAACAATATTCATATACAATGTGTAAAAAATCTATGTTATTTTTTGGTTCACTGTCCAATAAATTTCCCCGTCCGTATTAAATTAGTTGTCTTTTCAAAAACACGTGCCATTTGGAGGTATGTATTGATTGTAATGTATTGGTTCTTTTGTTTTGTCAATATCAATTGTATTATATATTTGCTTAAGAAAACAAACGGTTTTGACTTCAGTTCTGACAGAAGTGAGGAGAGTATTTTATTATTTATTCATGTCGAGTCTAATACAGTCTACAGTATAGAGTAATAGTTGTATATTAGATAGTTAACATATTCTATAGCATAATATAAGAGAACACGTTACAATAATGTAAAGAAGAATATAATATGTTAATGAACAGTGAAGTTCATTTAAATATGATCATGTTAATACATTACATATTGATGTCTACTTTTTAAATATAATTATAATAGTTTTGCAACGCATTATTTATTTGAACGTTCCATTTCTAATGTTATTATTGTAAATAAGAATTTCAGTGCGTAAACAGTATAATTTTTAATTATTTAAAAAAAAGTTTGAGGTCTATCCGTCGAGTGCATTTCAGCCAAAATTGTCAACTACTTATAAGCAATGAAATGCAAAATACTTCCATCTGCCTATTCTCGGTCGACATTTTTCTTTAAATTTGTAAATTCTTCAACTAACGCGAAGAACTAACGCGAAATAACGTAACTTAACGCAGGTAGTCACCGAATAGCTTTAACGTTTTATAAACTAGCAAAATGACAAAAGTAACACGAAGTGACTGATTCACGACTTATAGAATACCACCCTAAAAGTTACAAAGGTCTAAAATTTGGTTACGTTAGTTTTCAATTTAACCAAAAATTAATGAATCTAAAATTGTAAAAAACAACTAAGGCTAGAATTAACTAAACGTTAAAAATCTAAAATGTTGGATAAGCTAATTTTCAAATTAACCTAAAATAAATGAATCTAAAATTCTGGAAAAGTTTGGGAAAAATTAATTTTAAAATTAACTAAAGGTTAATAAATTTAGAATTTTAAAAAAGTAATTTTAAAATTAACTAATAGTTAGAAAACCTAAGATTTTGGGTAAACTAATTTTAAAATTAACTGAAAGTTAATAAAACCGAAATTGTGGAATTAACTAAAAGATAAGGAATTTTAAATTTTGGAAAAATTTATTTTAAAAGTAGCTAAAAGTTAGTAAAATTAAAATCTTGGAGAAATTTAATTTAATAAAAAATTCATCTATTCATCATGCAATCAATCTAAACGTTTGAAACCTCAATTTTGAAATTGACTAAAAGTTAGTAAGTCAAAAATTTCGGAAATTTTAATTTCAAATTATCTAAAAGATATTCAATCTAAGATTTTGGAAGAATTAGTTTTAAAATTAGCTAGAGATTGATAAATCTAAAATTTTGGATAAATAATTTAAAATTTTGTTAAAAGTTAATGAGCCTAAAATTATGGGACAATTAATTTTAAAATTAGCGAAAAGTTAGTAAATCTAAAATTTTGTACAAATGTGTTTTAAAATTAACGAGAAATTTAAAGAAAATCCACAATTTTGGAGAAATTACTTTTGAAATGAATGGAAATTTAAAAAGCTAAAGTTTCGTAAAAAAAATATTGTTGAAGTGAATGATAATTTAAAGAGAATCGAAAATTTTGGAACATTAGTAAAGTAAAAAGAATTGGAAAGCTGAAATTTCCGGAAGTCAAATTTGAAGTGATGAAGGAAAGATAATAAAAAACTTAAGCATTTGAATTTTAAACATAACGTAATTTAAAAGTAAGAGGCACAGTTGAGTAAATTAAATTTATTGTAATTAAAGGAAGAAAGTCTAAGAGGCGTAGCATAAGTAGTAGGTAATTTAAAAGAGCGGAATTTAGAGGCTTTTGGGGACACGCATACTGCATAGTGGGCGGTTTGGAATTGATAAATACTTGCTTTCGTACAGGATGACCTGCGGACGTTAACTTTTCATGACGATAGACATATATACCATTTCATATTGTACTTATTTTTGATTTTATATATATATATATATCCACCCATGCGAATTGCCTCTGGGTACATAACCTCATGCGCGGTAAACTAGATCGGTCTGGTTAGATTTGTTGTTGGTATCGTAGGCATCGGGCCTGAGTAAACTCGGCGTCGCGAGGTAAGTGCTCGGGCACATCAATCGATTGCGGGTTTTGAGCCTTTGTTAGGTTTCATTTCGTGATAAGTCTGAACGGTGCTGCTAGGGCAACTGTCAATGCTTTCGTGTAATCCCTTTGTGTTCAAGATTTGTCGCTCTCTAGAAGGATAAAAGTAACCATTATCGATTTTGTTTGGATTCTTGGTTTCTAGTGAAATTATTCGGTTAATATTTTAAAAAATTATCATGAGTATTAAAGTTATAGATCATAAGAAAAATATTTTGTTTTGCCTTTTCAAGCCTATAATTTTGCCACGGAATTGTTGTATCCATTGACGGAGCACTTCGCCCATGAGTCTATTTAATTTCTTGAATTTTATTAAGTCTTTAAGCTCAACCTCGAGAAGAAGAAATAAACTTTATAACGTTCTTACGCAACTTAACTTGTTTTCTAATTGGATAAGCCCGAGTCAGAGCTCAATATGGTAAGCTAGGGTTGTCAATCCGCCAGCGTCATTAGGCCCTCCGTAGGTCCAGGCGAAGGTCTTCTGATCTAACCGTGTTGCGGCGTTTGGTTTAATGCATGAGCGGGAAAGTGATCGCTTTATATTTGTTCTGTTTTTATGCTAAGGTTATAGTCTCTCGTAGCTATTAGTCAGTAATGACTAGGCTGAACACGAGGAGAGTGTTCGGGGAAGTCTGGAAGAGTGAGTCACGTAACCGTGGCATTAGACTCATTACGTATGCCCTCTTTTGATTTAGAGCACGCCTTTTTGGTACTGTTCGCGGAATGCGTTCGTGGTCTTTATGTGTTCTGAAGAAGTTTTGCGTCATATAATTATAATTGAAGTTACTTGAAGAAATTTACCTTGATATACCCCTACTTATCATTTATCTACCGTACAGGTTTTGAGAATTAAACTTCTTCTTTCGATTTGTTTTTATTTCGGCTTACGTTCGTTAAAGTTCTTTTCTATTCCGAATACAAGGTTGATGAATATTTGTATTCGGCTTCGAATGGATGAGTGGTTTAGCCATTTTGATGTTTTCTTGATTTTACATTTTGATATTTTCTATATTGATATTTATACTTAACAATAATTTCTACTTTTCCACTTAAGTTTTGTTTTTGTTGTTTTTGGTGTTACTTTATTGACTTTTTCGTTGCTTATGCTTGAGATAATTTAATTCTTGCTTACTTACTACTACTACTTAGTGGTGAATAACTTTTACTATTGGTCGTGGTTGGTATCTCCATGGGGGAAGTAAAGCAAGCTTTTAATTTTTAGTCAATTGAGGGGGTCAGTGGTTATCAGCCATGCCAGTAGGACGTTCGCCACGTGTAGGAGGCGGCGAAGGCACCAATTTGTCCCAAGGAACCTCAGCAGAAGCAGTTCAGGCGCAGGTAGCGCCTGTGGCTACACCTTTTAGGCTCTGTAGACCAAACAAAATCTATCAAGACCCCTGACTTAAGTGCGCTCACTGCACTTGAGGCGCAAGTAGCTCGTTGACGCGTGGCAGACGTCAGCCCAACCAGATTTCCACCATTGCCTAGGCCGGGAGTCTGGGCATAGGCCAGGACCAGAGATGGGTGATGAGGCCCTGATACGACGAAGTTTACCGGCTATTCTAGCGGCGACTAGGCAGGAAACATTCGTTGTCGGGGCTAACCACCCAGCAGTGCCGGCGATGCCGCCACTAACCGCAGACCCAGTAACACTTATGATGAAACGGGGCTCCGGAAGACAGAGGAGCCAGCACGATGCACCCACCGGGGCCAGCACAGACGGCTAAGGTACATGAGGTAGCTATCCAGGAGGAAAAAAGTGTCAGTGGAGGAGTGAACGGATTGGGGCCCTCAGCACAGTCATCTGCTGGAATTGCAGAGCCCCAGGTCATATTTTCGAGATTGCCTATCTGCTATTCGAACTTTTTTGCTACAAATGCGGGAAAAAGAATACAGTGACACCGAACTGCCAGGGAAACCTGCCGAGACACCCACCTCAGACTGGACAATCTTGCAAGTTGTCTGGAGAAGCAAGTCTGACCACCAGTGTTCAGAAGTCACACTTCTGTTTTAAAGAGTTATGTTATTTAGGTTACCTCGTGGAGGCGGCCAAGTTAAGTCTGATCCAGCGAAGGTTGAGCCGATCGTTCAATATAAGTAGCCGAAAACTCTTAAAGAGGTGAGGAGCTTCTTAGGAGCCACAGGCTGGTATCCGAGGTTCATATCCGAATACGCCAAAGAATATTTTTACCGGCCGAACATGAACGCACAAGTGAAGAGGTATGTGGACGCTTGTCAAGTGTGCCGGGCGGCTAAGGCGGTCAACATTACCTTAACGCCACCGATGGGACAGGAGATATGGAGGTGACCCATCAGCCGTTTCAGGAAATGTTGTTGTCTTCTTGGGTCCTTACCCGCGTTCGAAGAATGGCAACTTCTATATCTTCATTATATTGGACCATCTCACAAAGTTCGTGATACTGAAGGCTGTGGCTAAAGCAAGTAGTAAAAACGTAATAAAGTCTATTATCTCTTATGTCCTCGGTACATAGTGCCAGTGACGTTACACCGTACTTTACGCTCTTCGGTAACAACATGTTCACCCACGGAAGTATGTATAAACTGGCGAGACATCTAACGAGCTTAACCGACGTGGGGGAGGAGCAAGTTCCTAAGCCGGTGACGCAAGACCTAATTAGAACGAAATACAGAAAAGCCTATACCAGTCCTACCAGAAGAGGGAGCGTTCGCATAACGCCAGATGCCGCCCGGTTAGGTGTATCCCTGGGCAAGCAGTATATCGTCGTAGTGTCCACCAGAGCACCTTTAAAGACAACTTTAACGCGAAATAAGCACAGAAGTTTGTAAAGTTGTGAACCGTGAAGCCAGTTGAGAAGAGCCTATATGAAGTTGAAGATTTGAAACGAAAACCTTTGGGAGTCTACCATTCCAAAGACCTAAAGCAATAGGTTAAAGGGAAAATGTGGCCAGGCTGAAGCCTGTAAATGTGTTGGCTTTCCACGGTGACGTGATGATTTTTTTTCGTGATACTGAAGGCTGTGGCTAAAGCAAGTAGTAAAAACGTAATAAAGTCAACATGTTCACCCAGGGAAGTATGTATAAACTGGCGAGACATCTAAAGAGCTTAACCGACATTGGGGAGGAGCAAATTTCTAAGCCGGTGACGCAAGACCTAATTAGAACGAAATACAGAAAAGCCTACACCAGGCCTACCAGAAGGGGGAGCGTTCGCATAACGCCACATGTCGCCCGGTTAGGTGTATCCCTCGGCAAGCAGTATATCGACGTAATTTCCATCAGAGCACCTTTAAAGACAACTTTAACGCGAAATCAGCACAGAAGTTTGTAAAGTTGTGAATCGTGAAGCCAGTTGAGAAGAGCCTATATGAAGTTGAAAATTTGAAAGGAGAACCTTTGGGAGTCTATAGGTTAAAAGGAAAATATGACCAGGCTGAAGCCTGTAAATGTGTTGGCTTTCCACGGTGACGTGATGATTTTTTTTCTGAATATGTGAGAGTGAAATATAAGTTTTGTTGTATACAGCTAGAAGATTGAGCTTGACATTTTTGTAGTTTGACATTTGACCCATACCATTTTCCAACGTGTCCTGTCTCTAATACTTAGTGGAAGTTTCGCTGTTCTCGTTTCAGCCAGAATGTGTCCGGCTCAGGTAGCAAGACCCCTGAAATAGATAGGACCATAGGCATGTCGAATATACTAGAGTGTAACCTTTGCCTGTTAACGTTGACGACTGAGTACGATTAGCTCGTGGTCACGGAGTGCAGACACTTGTTTCATCTGGTCTGTCTCGAGACCTGGCAAGGACAAAATCGAACCGACTGCCCCGTCTGTCGGCACCCGAATTACGGGGCACATCCGTCCTACCCGCGTTTCGGGGTAAGAGAAATTGTGGCTGATCCAGGAGTACTCGTCGCCCTGAGAAAAGAAGCCACCGCTTTGAGGCAACGAAATCCGAGCTGGGGCAGCTCTGTACAACCTTTAGAAATTGCTGGCGAAAAGTCCAGTGTTTGGAGCGGTAGGTGAGCAGATTTTAACAGATTTTAAGATTGCTATTAATTTTAATGCTGAATATACCAACAATATTCATATAAAATGTGTAAAAAACCTGCTTTTTGGGGTTCAATGTCCAATAATTTTCCCCATCTTTATTAAATTAGTTGTCTTTTCAAAAACATGTGCCATTTGGCTGGTATGTATTGATTGTAATGCATTGGTTCTTTTGTTTATTATTGTCAACATCAACTGATGTCTAATTTTTACATATAATTATAATAGTTTTGCAACGCAATATTTATTTGAACGTTCCATTTCTAATTTTATTATTGTAAATAAGAATTTCAGTGCGTAAACAGTATAATTTTTAATTATTTAAAAAAAAAGTTTGAGCTCTATTCATCGAATGCATTTCAGCCAAAATTGGCAACTACTTATAAGCAATGAAATTCAAAATACTTCCATCTGCCTATTCTCGATCGACATTTTTCTTTAAATTTGTAATTTCTTCAACTAACGCGAAGAAGTAACGCGAAATAACGTAACTCAACGCAGGTAGTCACCGAATAGCTGTAACGTTTTAGTTAATGAATTAAAATAATGAAAAATTAATGAATCCAAAATTGTAAAAACCAACTAAACGCTAAAAATCTAAAATGTTGGATAAGCTAATTTTCAAATTAACATAAAATAAATGAATCTTAAATTCTGGAAAAGTTTGGGAAAAATTAATTTTAAAATTAACTAAAGGCTAATAAATTTAGATTTTTAAAAAAGTAATTTTAAAATTAACTAGTAGTTAGAAAACCTAAGATTTTGGGTAATCTAATTTTAAATTTAACTACAAGTTAATAAAACCGAAATTTTGAAATTAACTATAAGATAAGGAATTTAAAATTTTGGAAAAATTAATTTTAAAAGTAGCTAAAAGTAAGTAAAATTAAAATCTTGGAGAAATTTAATTTAAAATTAACTAAATGCCACTCAATCTAAAAATTTGAAACCTCAATTTTGGAATTAACTAAAAGTTAGTAAGCCTAAAATTTCGGAAATTTTATTTCAAATTATCTAAAAGATATTCAATCTAAGATTTTGGAAGAATTAGTTTTAAACTTAGGATGATATATCTAAAATTTTGGATAATTAATTTAAAATTTTGCTAAAAGTTAATGAGTCTAAAATTATGGGATAATTAATTTTAAAATTAGCGAAAAGTTAGTAAATCTAGAATTTTGTAAAAATTTATTTTACAATTCACGACAAATTTAAAGGAAATCCACAATTTTGGAGAAATTACTTTTGAAATGAATGGAAATTTAAAAACCTAAAGTTTCGTAAAACGATATTGTTGAAGTGAATGATAATTTAAAGAGAGTTGAAAATTTTGGAACATTAGTAAAGTAAAAAGAATTGGAAAGCTGAAATTTCCGGAAGTAAAATTTAAAGTGATGAAGGAAAGATAATAAAAAACTTAAGCTTTTGAATTTTAAACATAACGTAATTTAAAAGTAAGAGGCTACAGTTGAGTAAATTAAATTTATTGCAATTAAAGAAAGACAGCCTAAGAGGCGTAGGATAAGTAGTAGGTAATTTAAAAGGGCGGCATCTAGAGGCTTTTGGGGACACTCATACTCCATAGTGGGCGGTTTAGAATTGATAAATACTTGCTTTCGGACAGAATGACCTGCGGACGTTAACTTTTCATGACTGTAGACATATATACCATTTCATATTGTACTAATGTTTGATTTTATATACATATATATCCACCCAAGCGAATTACATCTTGGTACATAACCTCATGTGCGGTAAACTAGATCGGTCTAGTAAGATTCGTAGAAATCGGGGCTTGAATAAACTCGGCGTCGCGGGGTAAGTGCTCGGGCACATCAATCGATTGCGGGTTTTGAGCCTTTGTAAGGTTTCATATCGGGATTAGTCTGAACGGTGCCGCTAGGGCAAATGCCAGTGCTTTTCGTGTACCCCCTTTATGTTCGAGATTTGTCGCTCTATAGAAGGATAATGGTAACCATTATCGGTTTTGTTTGGATTCTTGGTTCCTAGTGAAATTATTCGGTTAATATTTTAAAAAAGTATCATGAGCACGTTTACCTTCAGGGTACCCAACACCAGTGGGAGATTTTAGGCTCTGTAGACCAAACAGAATAAATCGAGACCTCTGACTTAAGTGCGCTCACTGCACTTGAGGCGCAAGTAGCTCGTTGACGCGTGGCAGACGCCAGTCCAACCAGATTTCCAGCATTACCTAGGCCGGGAGCAGAGTCCGGGGATAGGCCAGGACCAGAGATGGGTGATGAGGCCCTGATACGACGAAGTTTACCTGCTATTCTAGCGGCGACTAGGCGGGAAACATTCGTTGTCGGGACTAACCACCCAGCAGAGGAGGAGCCAACACGATGCACGCAGAGGAGCCAACACGATGCACCCACGGGGCCAGTACAGAGGAGCCAACACGATGCACCCACCGGGGCCAGTACAGACAACTAAGATACATGAGGCAGCTCTCCAGGAGGAGAGAAGGGTCAGTGGAGAAGTGGACGGATTGGGGCCCTCAGCAAAGTCATCCGCTGGAATTGAAGAGCCCCAGGTCATATTTTCGAGATTAATTTAATTAAAAGTTGTAAAAGGAACTATCAAAACCAGTAAAGGGGAAACAAATAATTTTGAAGCTAGCTAAGGGTAGTATTCTAAAAGTAGCGAAAGTGAACGTAAACGCAAAAGCCAACGCGAACGCCAAAGTCAAAAGATTTTACTTTATATATCACTGCACTCTTCCGTTGGTTTACGAAAGCTGTAACTGACATATGCGGTTTATAGAGTTGCCAAACTAAAATAAACAATTATAGATCAGAAAAAGTTATCTTGAGTGAAATGCTCAGAATGAAAAAGATTAAAAAAATAGCTCGTTTTCAGTAGATCAACAGATTTTAAGATTGCTATTATTTTTAGTACCGCAAATACCAACAATATTCATATAAAATGTGTAAAAAAAACCTATGTTATTTTGGGGTTCAATGTCCAATAAATTTCCCGATCTGTATTAAATTAGTTGTCTTTTCAAAAACATGTGCCATTTGGCGGTATGTATTGATTGTAATGTATTGGTTCTTTTGTTTATTATTGTCAACATCAACTGATGTCTAATTTTTAAATATAATTATAATAGTTTTGCAACGCATTATTTATTTGAACGTTCCATTTCAAATTTTATTATTATAAATAAGAATTTCAGCGCGTAAGCAGTATAATTTTAAATTATTTAAAAAAAAGTTTGAGCTCTATCCGTCGAATGCATTTCAGCCAAAATTGTCAACTACTTATAAGCAATGAAATGCAAAATACTTCCATCTGCCTATTCTCGGTCGACATTTTTCTTTAAATTTGTAATTTCTTCAACTAACGCGAAGAACTAACGCGAAATAACGTAACTCAACGCAGGTAGTCACCGAATAGCTTTAACGTTTTATAAACTATCAAAATGACAAAAATTAACGCGAAGTGCCTGATTCACGACTTATAGAATACCACCCTAAAAGTTACAAAGGTCTAAAATTTGGTTACGTTAATTTTCAATTTAACAAAAAATTAATGAATCCAAAATTGTAAAAAACAACTAAGGCTAGAAATAACTAAACGTTAAAAATCTAAAATGTTGGATAAGCTAATTTTCCAACATAAATAATGAATAGTGGTATGTGGCCGCATGATTGCTATGAGTGACCTGGTGAGGCTGAAATTAATTTTTGCCCTCAGCGCTCCACCAACCAGGCCGTCAGGCTATCACTAGCCAAAAATATTAGGCAGTCGCACCGTAGGGCGTACACAGGACGAGCGCCAACGAGAAGCGTCTGGTCTGCTGCCGCAGCGCTACGTTTTTTCTGCCGCCGAAACCCTAGCTGTACAACATTGACGGCAAAGTTAGTAAGGAAGCTATTCGAATTTTTTTGCTACAAATGCGGGAAGAAGAATACTGTGACACCGAACTGCCAGGGAAACCTGCCGAGACACCCACCTCAGACCGGAGGTGCGGACCACCGCTTGGACGATCTTGCAAGTTGTCTGGAGAAGCAAGTCTGACCGCCAGTGTTCAGAAGTCACACTTCTGTTTTAAAGAGTTACGTTATTTAGGTTACCTCGTTCAATATAAGTATCCAAAAACTCTGAAACAGGTGAGGACCTCTTAGGAGCCACAGGATGGTATCCGAGGTTCATATCCGAATACGCCAAAGAATATTTTTACCAGCCGAACATGAAGGCACAAGTGAAGAGTTATGTGGACGCTTGTCAAGTGTGCCGGGCGGCTAAGGCGGTCAACATTACCTTAACGCCACCGATGGGACAGGAAATATGGAGGTGACCCATCAGCCGTTTCAGGAAATGTTGTTGTCTTCTTGGGTCCTTACCCGCCTTCGAAGAATGGCAACTTCTATATCTTCATTATATTGGACCATCTCACAAAGTTCGTGATACTGAAGGCTGTGGCTAAAGCAAGTAGTAAAAACGTAATAAAGTCTATTATCTCTTATGTCCTCGGTACATAGTGCCAGTGGCGTCACGCCATACTTTGCGCTCTTCGGTAACAACATGTTCACCCACGGAAGTATGTATAAACTGGCGAGACATCTAAAGAGTGTAACCGACATGGGGGAGGAGCAAGTTCCTAAGGCGGTGACGCAAGACCTAATTAGAACGAAATACAGGAAAGCCTACACCAGGCCTACGAGAAGAGTGAGCGTTCGCATAACACCAGATGTCGTCCGGTTAGGTGTATCCCTGGGCAAGCAGTATATCGGCTTAATTTCCAGCAGAGCACCTTTAAAAACAACTTTAAGACCACTGAAATAGATAGGACCATAGGCATGTCGATTATAGTAGAGTGTAACCTTTGCCTGTTAACGTTGTCGGCTGAGTACGATTGGCTCGTGGTTACGGAGTGCAGATACTTGTTTCATCTGGTCTGTCACGAGACCTGGCAAGGACAAAATCGAACCCACTACCCGGTCTGTCGGCACCCGAATTACGGGGCACATCCGTCCTACCCGCGTTTCGGGGTAGGAGAAATTGTGGCTGATCCAGGAGTACTCGTCGCCCTGCGGAAAGAAGCCAACGCTTTGAGGCAACGAAATCCGAGCTGGGGCAGCTCTGTACAACTTTGAGAAATTGCAGGTGCATTTTGACTGCCGTACCAGCACTCTCACTCGAGAGAGCGACTAAGTTCATGAAGAGAACGTTCGCCTGAGCTGGAGGAGCTAAGAGGTCGCATCGACGAGTTGAAAGCCCAACATATCTAACAAGAGGCAAACCATGAGCGGAACATCAGGCAGATAGGGGCGAAATATGCCAGGCAAGTGGACGATCCGGCGGCTAAGAGCCATTGACAGCTCCCCCATAGGTACGCTGTATACAATGGTAGGCACCCGAACGTTTGGCCGAAGAGGAATTAAAACTATGCGTTTAGTGGAATCCATCTGGTCGGCGAGGCCTCACCCCGGGATATGGAGGACGAAGCGCAGCTGGAAGAGGTATTGGGTTTTCTTCCCAGCGGCGCCGGAAGTAACACCATTTCCCGGGAGTAGAGATTCAACAGCGAAAATCTGCATGAGCAGACGCTCAGTAAGTTCGCTCATCACCCCCATACCACCAATATAACTAAACTCGGAGGAACATGGTTGGTGAGGAGGATCATTCAGCCTTCGCCGTTAAGCCGCGGCAGGACTACCCTTAGGGGTGGTGCTGTCCACTCCGGTGGTGAGGGATCTGAAGGACCTTCCCTCTTCAGGCACGCACCACCAAGAGTTAGCTTTCCCTCCCAGAAACAAAGAGTACTACAAGTGATCACCCCCAATGAACTGCTTTCAGAGGTGCAGGGTTGGAGAGTGGGATCCTACAGCCTGCACCGTTGAGCCGCGACAGGACTACCCTTAGGGGTGGTGCTGCCAACTCCCCTGGTGGCCCTCCGTCCCCAGTCATGCCCCTCCCACTAGTAGGTTTCCCTCCCATCACCCGTCATGTGATGTCCATGGGATGGTGGGGTTTGTGGCGGCGCCATAACGAGTTAAATCCAACAGGGTTAAAGATACCACCTCGTCAGATACACCCCAACACAAAAACTTCAGCGCTCCCCCTATCGGCGGTGAGCGGCCAGAAATGTTGCATGGGCGTCGAATCGTTGTATTCGGGCAATTTGTTTTCTCAACACGTACGCACCACCACACACAGCAGCAGTTCCCGCGAAAAGCCTGACAAATGGTTCTAAAACGAACGGCAAATTTGGTGAAACCAAGGCAAAAGAAGAAGTAACGGCAGCCATAACACGCCATTGAATTAGCGGCCACTTTTTTCTCGCATTCTGTACACGACCAGCCATTTGAAGAGTTTAATTCGAACAACGGTCGCGTTTTCAAGCGGCACAGCCACAAGCGGTAGCTACAAAGCAGAAATAACTGCTCGGACGAGAGGCACGTAAGAGAGACCCAAGCAGCAAGAAGATTCCCGGTAGCAGCACTAGGAATAGTGGTATGTGGCCGCATGATTGCTATGAGTGACCTGGTGAGGCTGAAATTAATTTTTGCCCTCAGCGCTCCACCAACCAGGCCGTCAGGCTATCACTAGCCAAAAATATTAGTCAGTCGCACCGTAGGGCGTACACAGGACGAGCGCCAGCGAGAAGCGTCTGATCTGCGGCCGCAGCGCTACCTTTTTTCTGCCGCCGAAAGCCCTTTTCGGCAAACACATACAGGCGGATTAGGGCGAGTGACGGCGTAGGCCGCCAGTAGAGGCAGCCCTCCCGGCCGTAAAAGGCCAAGCGCGATTTACACGTGCATTTAAACTCCTTCTCCATCAATATTCTCACTGTACCAACATCTTGAAACCTCGTTGTACAGCCGATACAACACCAGCTTAATAGGACAAACCTCCGCGAGATCCAATTTGGCAGACCTAGCTGTACAACATCGGCGGCAAAGTTAGTAAGGAAGCAGTTTCGCCAGTCGCCGTCACATCTATTCCAGACACCCCAGCCGCCCCTGGGAATTTGTGTCATCTATCGAACCTGGAGTGATTGTAGTAGGAAGGGTAGGCTAAATAAAGCCTATCTCAAATAAAGTGTAACCAAGGCTTGATGCATGGTGAAAGTGGCATAATAATCCAAAGCTCATTGTAATTATAAGTAAAAGAAAAGGTCCAAAATGAGCTGAAAGCTAAGAGGGAAAGGTGGCGCCCTAATTTTGTCCAGACCTCCAAAAGCAGTGGACATGTGTCGTGAAAAGTAAAACCTGCAAGGAGAAAATTAAAAGTTGTAAAAGGAACTATCAAAACCAGTAAAGGGGAAACAAATAATTTTGAAGCTAGCTAAGGGTAGTATTCTAAAAGTAGCGAAAGTGAACGTAAACGCAAAAGCCAACGCGAACGCCAAAGTCAAAAGATTTTACTTTATATATCACTGCACTCTTCCGTTGGTTTACGAAAGCTGTAACTGACATATGCGGTTTATAGAGTTGCCAAACTAAAATAAACAATTATAGATCAGAAAAAGTTATCTTGAGTGAAATGCTCAGAATGAAAAAGATTAAAAAAATAGCTCGTTTTCAGTAGATCAACAGATTTTAAGATTGCTATTATTTTTAGTACCGCAAATACCAACAATATTCATATAAAATGTGTAAAAAAAACCTATGTTATTTTGGGGTTCAATGTCCAATAAATTTCCCGATCTGTATTAAATTAGTTGTCTTTTCAAAAACATGTGCCATTTGGCGGTATGTATTGATTGTAATGTATTGGTTCTTTTGTTTATTGTTGTCAACATCAACTGATGTCTAATTTTTAAATATAATTATAATAGTTTTGCAACGCATTATTTATTTGAACGTTCCATTTCAAATTTTATTATTGTAAATAAGAATTTCAGCGCGTAAGCAGTATAATTTTAAATTATTTAAAAAAAAGTTTGAGCTCTATCCGTCGAATGCATTTCAGCCAAAATTGTCAACTACTTATAAGCAATGAAATGCAAAATACTTCCATCTGCCTATTCTCGGTCGACATTTTTCTTTAAATTTGTAATTTCTTCAACTAACGCGAAGAACTAACGCGAAATAACGTAACTCAACGCCGGTAGTCACCGAATAGCTTTACCGTTTTATAAACTATCAAAATGACAAAAATTAACGCGAAGTGCCTGATTCACGACTTATAGAATACCACCCTAAAAGTTACAAAGGTCTAAAATTTGGTTACGTTAATTTTCAATTTAACAAAAAATTAATGAATCCAAAATTGTAAAAAACAACTAAGGCTAGAAATAACTAAACGTTAAAAATCTAAAATGTTGGATAAGCTAATTTTCCAACATAAATAATAAATAGTGGTATGTGGCCGCATGATTGCTATGAGTGACCTGGTGAGGCTGAAATTAATTTTTGCCCTCAGCGCTCCACCAACCAGGCCGTCAGGCTATCACTAGCCAAAAATATTAGGCAGTCGCACCGTAGGGCGTACACAGGACGAGCGCCAGCGAGAAGCGTCTGGTCTGCTGCCGCAGCGCTACGTTTTTTCTGCCGCCGAAACCCTAGCTGTACAACATTGACGGCAAAGTTAGTAAGGAAGCAGTTTCGCCAGTCGCCGTCACATCTATTCCAGACACCCCAGCCGCCCCTGGGAATTTGTGTCATCTATCGAACCTGGAGTGGTTGTAGTAGGAAGGGTAGGCTAAATAAAGCCTATCTCAAATAAAGTGTAACCAAGGCTTGATGCATGGTGAAAGTGGCATAATAATCCAAAGCTCATCGTAATAATAAGTAAAAGAAAAACTCCAAAGTGAGCTGAAAGCTAAGAGGGAAAGGTGGCGCCTAAATTTTGTCCAGAATTCCAAAAGCAGTGGACATGTGTCGTGAAAAAGTAAAACCTGCAAGGAGAAAATTAAAAGTTGTAAAAGGAACTATCAAAACCTGTAAAGGGGAAACAAATAATTTTGAAGCTAGCTAAGGGTAGTATTCTAAAAGTACCGAAAGTGAACGTAAACGCAAAAGCCAACGCGAACGCCAAAGTCAAAAATTGTAGTTTATATATCACTGCACTTTGTTTACGAAAGCTGTCACTGACATATGCGGTTTATAGAGTTGCCAAACTAAATTAAAAAATTTTAGATCAGAAAAAGTTATCTTGAGTGAAATGCTCAGAATGAAAAAGATTAAAAAATTAAGCTCTTTTTCAGTAGATCAACAGATTTTAAGATTGATATTATTCTTGATACCGCAAATACCAACAATATTCATATACAATGTGTAAAAAATCTATGTTATTTTTTGGTTCACTGTCCAATAAATTTCCCCGTCCGTATTAAATTAGTTGTCTTTTCAAAAACACGTGCCATTTGGAGGTATGTATTGATTGTAATGTATTGGTTCTTTTGTTTTGTCAATATCAATTGTATTATATATTTGCTTAAGACAACAAACGGTTTTGACTTCAGTTCTGACAGAAGTGAGGAGAGTATTTTATTATTTATTCATGTCGAGTCTAATACAGTCTACAGTATAGAGTAATAGTTGTATATTAGATAGTTAACATATTCTATAGCATAATATAAGAGAACACGTTACAATAATGTAAAGAAGAATATAATATGTTAATGAACAGTGAAGTTCATTTAAATATGATCATGTTAATACATTACATATTGATGTCTACTTTTTAAATATAATTATAATAGTTTTGCAACGCATTATTTATTTGAACGTTCCATTTCTAATGTTATTATTGTAAATAAGAATTTCAGTGCGTAAACAGTATAATTTTTAATTATTTAAAAAAAAGTTTGAGGTCTATCCGTCGAGTGCATTTCAGCCAAAATTGTCAACTACTTATAAGCAATGAAATGCAAAATACTTCCATCTGCCTATTCTCGGTCGACATTTTTCTTTAAATTTGTAAATTCTTCAACTAACGCGAAGAACTAACGCGAAATAACGTAACTTAACGCAGGTAGTCACCGAATAGCTTTAACGTTTTATAAACTAGCAAAATGACAAAAGTAACACGAAGTGACTGATTCACGACTTATAGAATACCACCCTAAAAGTTACAAAGGTCTAAAATTTGGTTACGTTAGTTTTCAATTTAACCAAAAATTAATGAATCTAAAATTGTAAAAAACAACTAAGGCTAGAATTAACTAAACGTTAAAAATCTAAAATGTTGGATAAGCTAATTTTCAAATTAACCTAAAATAAATGAATCTAAAATTCTGGAAAAGTTTGGGAAAAATTAATTTTAAAATTAACTAAAGGTTAATAAATTTAGAATTTTAAAAAAGTAATTTTAAAATTAACTAATAGTTAGAAAACCTAAGATTTTGGGTAAACTAATTTTAAAATTAACTGAAAGTTAATAAAACCGAAATTGTGGAATTAACTAAAAGATAAGGAATTTTAAATTTTGGAAAAATTTATTTTAAAAGTAGCTAAAAGTTAGTAAAATTAAAATCTTGGAGAAATTTAATTTAATAAAAAATTCATCTATTCATCATGCAATCAATCTAAACGTTTGAAACCTCAATTTTGAAATTGACTAAAAGTTAGTAAGTCAAAAATTTCGGAAATTTTAATTTCAAATTATCTAAAAGATATTCAATCTAAGATTTTGGAAGAATTAGTTTTAAAATTAGCTAGAGATTGATAAATCTAAAATTTTGGATAAATAATTTAAAATTTTGTTAAAAGTTAATGAGCCTAAAATTATGGGACAATTAATTTTAAAATTAGCGAAAAGTTAGTAAATCTAAAATTTTGTACAAATGTGTTTTAAAATTAACGAGAAATTTAAAGAAAATCCACAATTTTGGAGAAATTACTTTTGAAATGAATGGAAATTTAAAAAGCTAAAGTTTCGTAAAAAAAATATTGTTGAAGTGAATGATAATTTAAAGAGAATCGAAAATTTTGGAACATTAGTAAAGTAAAAAGAATTGGAAAGCTGAAATTTCCGGAAGTCAAATTTGAAGTGATGAAGGAAAGATAATAAAAAACTTAAGCATTTGAATTTTAAACATAACGTAATTTAAAAGTAAGAGGCACAGTTGAGTAAATTAAATTTATTGTAATTAAAGGAAGAAAGTCTAAGAGGCGTAGCATAAGTAGTAGGTAATTTAAAAGAGCGGAATTTAGAGGCTTTTGGGGACACGCATACTGCATAGTGGGCGGTTTGGAATTGATAAATACTTGCTTTCGTACAGGATGACCTGCGGACGTTAACTTTTCATGACGATAGACATATATACCATTTCATATTGTACTTATTTTTGATTTTATATATATATATATATCCACCCATGCGAATTGCCTCTGGGTACATAACCTCATGCGCGGTAAACTAGATCGGTCTGGTTAGATTTGTTGTTGGTATCGTAGGCATCGGGGCCTGAGTAAACTCGGCGTCGCGAGGTAAGTGCTCGGGCACATCAATCGATTGCGGGTTTTGAGCCTTTGTTAGGTTTCATTTCGTGATAAGTCTGAACGGTGCTGCTAGGGCAACTGTCAATGCTTTCGTGTAATCCCTTTGTGTTCAAGATTTGTCGCTCTCTAGAAGGATAAAAGTAACCATTATCGATTTTGTTTGGATTCTTGGTTTCTAGTGAAATTATTCGGTTAATATTTTAAAAAATTATCATGAGTATTAAAGTTATAGATCATAAGAAAAATATTTTGTTTTGCCTTTTCAAGCCTATAATTTTGCCACGGAATTGTTGTATCCATTGACGGAGCACTTCGCCCATGAGTCTATTTAATTTCTTGAATTTTATTAAGTCTTTAAGCTCAACCTCGAGAAGAAGAAATAAACTTTATAACGTTCTTACGCAACTTAACTTGTTTTCTAATTGGATAAGCCCGAGTCAGAGCTCAATATGGTAAGCTAGGGTTGTCAATCCGCCAGCGTCATTAGGCCCTCCGTAGGTCCAGGCGAAGGTCTTCTGATCTAACCGTGTTGCGGCGTTTGGTTTAATGCATGAGCGGGAAAGTGATCGCTTTATATTTGTTCTGTTTTTATGCTAAGGTTATAGTCTCTCGTAGCTATTAGTCAGTAATGACTAGGCTGAACACGAGGAGAGTGTTCGGGGAAGTCTGGAAGAGTGAGTCACGTAACCGTGGCATTAGACTCATTACGTATGCCCTCTTTTGATTTAGAGCACGCCTTTTTGGTACTGTTCGCGGAATGCGTTCGTGGTCTTTATGTGTTCTGAAGAAGTTTTGCGTCATATAATTATAATTGAAGTTACTTGAAGAAATTTACCTTGATATACCCCTACTTATCATTTATCTACCGTACAGGTTTTGAGAATTAAACTTCTTCTTTCGATTTGTTTTTATTTCGGCTTACGTTCGTTAAAATTCTTTTCTATTCCGAATACAAGGTTGATGAATATTTGTATTCGGCTTCGAATGGATGAGTGGTTTAGCCATTTTGATGTTTTCTTGATTTTACATTTTGATATTTTCTATATTGATATTTATACTTAACAATAATTTCTACTTTTCCACTTAAGTTTTGTTTTTGTTGTTTTTGGTGTTACTTTATTGACTTTTTCGTTGCTTATGCTTGAGATAATTTAATTCTTGCTTACTTACTACTACTACTTAGTGGTGAATAACTTTTATTATTGGTCGTGGTTGGTATCTCCATGGGGGAAGTAAAGCAAGCTTTTAATTTTTAGTCAATTGAGGGGGTCAGTGGTTATCAGCCATGCCAGTAGGACGTTCGCCACGTGTAGGAGGCGGCGAAGGCACCAATTTGTCCCAAGGAACCTCAGCAGAAGCAGTTCAGGCGCAGGTAGCGCCTGTGGCTACACCTTTTAGGCTCTGTAGACCAAACAAAATCTATCAAGACCCCTGACTTAAGTGCGCTCACTGCACTTGAGGCGCAAGTAGCTCGTTGACGCGTGGCAGACGTCAGCCCAACCAGATTTCCACCATTGCCTAGGCCGGGAGTCTGGGCATAGGCCAGGACCAGAGATGGGTGATGAGGCCCTGATACGACGAAGTTTACCGGCTATTCTAGCGGCGACTAGGCAGGAAACATTCGTTGTCGGGGCTAACCACCCAGCAGTGCCGGCGATGCCGCCACTAACCGCAGACCCAGTAACACTTATGATGAAACGGGGCTCCGGAAGACAGAGGAGCCAGCACGATGCACCCACCGGGGCCAGCACAGACGGCTAAGGTACATGAGGTAGCTATCCAGGAGGAAAAAAGTGTCAGTGGAGGAGTGAACGGATTGGGGCCCTCAGCACAGTCATCTGCTGGAATTGCAGAGCCCCAGGTCATATTTTCGAGATTGCCTATCTGCTATTCGAACTTTTTTGCTACAAATGCGGGAAGAAGAATACAGTGACACCGAACTGCCAGGGAAACCTGCCGAGACACCCACCTCAGACTGGACAATCTTGCAAGTTTTCTGGAGAAGCAAGTCTGACCACCAGTGTTCAGAAGTCACACTTCTGTTTTAAAGAGTTATGTTATTTAGGTTACCTCGTGGAGGCGGCCAAGTTAAGTCTGATCCAGCGAAGGTTGAGCCGATCGTTCAATATAAGTAGCCGAAAACTCTTAAAGAGGTGAGGAGCTTCTTAGGAGCCACAGGCTGGTATCCGAGGTTCATATCCGAATACGCCAAAGAATATTTTTACCGGCCGAACATGAACGCACAAGTGAAGAGTTATGTGGACGCTTGTCAAGTGTGCCGGGCGGTCAACATTACCTTAACGCCACCGATGGGACAGGAGATATGGAGGTGACCCATCAGCCGTTTCAGGAAATGTTGTTGTCTTCTTGGGTCCTTACCCGCGTTCGAAGAATGGCAACTTCTATATCTTCATTATATTGGACCATCTCACAAAGTTCGTGATACTGAAGGCTGTGGCTAAAGCAAGTAGTAAAAACGTAATAAAGTCTATTATCTCTTATGTCCTCGGTACATAGTGCCAGTGGCGTTACACCGTACTTTACGCTCTTCGGTAACAACATGTTCACCCACGGAAGTATGTATAAACTGGCGAGACATCTAACGAGCTTAACCGACGTGGGGGAGGAGCAAGTTCCTAAGCCGGTGACGCAAGACCTAATTAGAACGAAATACAGAAAAGCCTATACCAGTCCTACCAGAAGAGGGAGCGTTCGCATAACGCCAGATGTCGCCCGGTTAGGTGTATCCCTGGGCAAGCAGTATATCGTCGTAATGTCCACCAGAGCACCTTTAAAGACAACTTTAACGCGAAATAAGCACAGAAGTTTGTAAAGTTGTGAACCGTGAAGCCAGTTGAGAAGAGCCTATATGAAGTTGAAGATTTGAAACGAAAACCTTTGGGAGTCTACCATTCCAAAGACCTAAAGCAATAGGTTAAAGGGAAAATGTGGCCAGGCTGAAGCCTGTAAATGTGTTGGCTTTCCACGGTGACGTGATGATTTTTTTTCGTGATACTGAAGGCTGTGGCTAAAGCAAGTAGTAAAAACGTAATAAAGTCAACATGTTCACCCAGGGAAGTATGTATAAACTGGCGAGACATCTAAAGAGCTTAACCGACATGGGGGAGGAGCAAATTTCTAAGCCGGTGACGCAAGACCTAATTAGAACGAAATACAGAAAAGCCTACACCAGGCCTACCAGAAGGGGGAGCGTTCGCATAACGCCACATGTCGCCCGGTTAGGTGTATCCCTCGGCAAGCAGTATATCGGCGTAATTTCCATCAGAGCACCTTTAAAGACAACTTTAACGCGAAATCAGCACAGAAGTTTGTAAAGTTGTGAATCGTGAAGCCAGTTGAGAAGAGCCTATATGAAGTTGAAAATTTGAAAGGAGAACCTTTGGGAGTCTATAGGTTAAAAGGAAAATATGACCAGGCTGAAGCCTGTAAATGTGTTGGCTTTCCACGGTGACGTGATGATTTTTTTTCTGAATATGTGAGAGTGAAATATAAGTTTTGTTGTATACAGCTAGAAGATTGAGCTTGACATTTTTGTAGTTTGATATTTGACCCATACCATTTTCCAACGTGTCCTGTCTCTAATACTTAGTGGAAGTTTCGCTGTTCTCGTTTCAGCCAGAATGTGTCCGGCTCAGGTAGGAAGACCCCTGAAATAGATAGGACCATAGGCATGTCGAATATACTAGAGTGTAACCTTTGCCTGTTAACGTTGACGACTGAGTACGATTAGCTCGTGGTCACGGAGTGCAGACACTTGTTTCATCTGGTCTGTCTCGAGACCTGGCAAGGACAAAATCGAACCGACTGCCCCGTCTGTCGGCACCCGAATTACGGGGCACATCCGTCCTACCCGCGTTTCGGGGTAAGAGAAATTGTGGCTGATCCAGGAGTACTCGTCGCCCTGAGAAAAGAAGCCACCGCTTTGAGGCAACGAAATCCGAGCTGCGGCAGCTCTGTACAACCTTTAGAAATTGCTGGCGAAAAGTCCAGTGTTTGGAGCGGTAGGTGAGCAGATTTTAACAGATTTTAAGATTGCTATTAATTTTAATGCTGAATATACCAACAATATTCATATAAAATGTGTAAAAAACCTGCTTTTTGGGGTTCAATGTCCAATAATTTTCCCCATCTTTATTAAATTAGTTGTCTTTTCAAAAACATGTGCCATTTGGCTGGTATGTATTGATAGTAATGTATTGGTTCTTTTGTTTATTATTGTCAACATCAACTGATGTCTAATTTTTACATATAATTATAATAGTTTTGCAACGCAATATTTATTTGAACGTTCCATTTCTAATTTTATTATTGTAAATAAGAATTTCAGTGCGTAAACAGTATAATTTTTAATTATTTAAAAAAAAAGTTTGAGCTCTATTCATCGAATGCATTTCAGCCAAAATTGGCAACTACTTATAAGCAATGAAATTCAAAATACTTCCATCTGCCTATTCTCGATCGACATTTTTCTTTAAATTTGTAATTTCTTCAACTAACGCGAAGAAGTAACGCGAAATAACGTAACTCAACGCAGGTAGTCACCGAATAGCTGTAACGTTTTAGTTAATGAATTAAATTAATGAAAAATTAATGAATCCAAAATTGTAAAAACCAACTAAACGCTAAAAATCTAAAATGTTGGATAAGCTAATTTTCAAATTAACATAAAATAAATGAATCTTAAATTCTGGAAAAGTTTGGGAAAAATTAATTTTAAAATTAACTAAAGGCTAATAAATTTAGATTTTTAAAAAAGTAATTTTAAAATTAACTAGTAGTTAGAAAAC
Organism: Phaonia tiefii; assembly: GCA_963931995.1. Lineage (NCBI taxonomy): Eukaryota > Metazoa > Arthropoda > Insecta > Diptera > Muscidae > Phaonia > Phaonia tiefii. The sequence continues at coordinate 107,097,967 of OZ008368.1, read as the reverse complement.
CTAAGATTTTGGGTAATCTAATTTTAAATTTAACTACAAGTTAATAAAACCGAAATTTTGAAATTAACTATAAGATAAGGAATTTAAAATTTTGGAAAAATTAATTTTAAAAGTAGCTAAAAGTAAGTAAAATTAAAATCTTGGAGAAATTTAATTTAAAATTAACTAAATGCCACTCAATCTAAAAATTTGAAACCTCAATTTTGGAATTAACTAAAAGTTAGTAAGCCTAAAATTTCGGAAATTTTATTTCAAATTATCTAAAAGATATTCAATCTAAGATTTTGGAAGAATTAGTTTTAAACTTAGGATGATATATCTAAAATTTTGGATAATTAATTTAAAATTTTGCTAAAAGTTAATGAGTCTAAAATTATGGGATAATTAATTTTAAAATTAGCGAAAAGTTAGTAAATCTAGAATTTTGTAAAAATTTATTTTACAATTCACGACAAATTTAAAGGAAATCCACAATTTTGGAGAAATTACTTTTGAAATGAATGGAAATTTAAAAACCTAAAGTTTCGTAAAACGATATTGTTGAAGTGAATGATAATTTAAAGAGAGTTGAAAATTTTGGAACATTAGTAAAGTAAAAAGAATTGGAAAGCTGAAATTTCCGGAAGTAAAATTTAAAGTGATGAAGGAAAGATAATAAAAAACTTAAGCTTTTGAATTTTAAACATAACGTAATTTAAAAGTAAGAGGCTACAGTTGAGTAAATTAAATTTATTGCAATTAAAGAAAGACAGCCTAAGAGGCGTAGGATAAGTAGTAGGTAATTTAAAAGGGCGGCATCTAGAGGCTTTTGGGGACACTCATACTCCATAGTGGGCGGTTTAGAATTGATAAATACTTGCTTTCGGACAGAATGACCTGCGGACGTTAACTTTTCATGACTGTAGACATATATACCATTTCATATTGTACTAATGTTTGATTTTATATACATATATATCCACCCAAGCGAATTACATCTTGGTACATAACCTCATGTGCGGTAAACTAGATCGGTCTAGTAAGATTCGTAGAAATCGGGGCTTGAATAAACTCGGCGTCGCGGGGTAAGTGCTCGGGCACATCAATCGATTGCGGGTTTTGAGCCTTTGTAAGGTTTCATATCGGGATTAGTCTGAACGGTGCCGCTAGGGCAAATGCCAGTGCTTTTCGTGTACCCCCTTTATGTTCGAGATTTGTCGCTCTATAGAAGGATAATGGTAACCATTATCGGTTTTGTTTGGATTCTTGGTTCCTAGTGAAATTATTCGGTTAATATTTTAAAAAAGTATCATGAGCACGTTTACCTTCAGGGTACCCAACACCAGTGGGAGATTTTAGGCTCTGTAGACCAAACAGAATAAATCGAGACCTCTGACTTAAGTGCGCTCACTGCACTTGAGGCGCAAGTAGCTCGTTGACGCGTGGCAGACGCCAGTCCAACCAGATTTCCAGCATTACCTAGGCCGGGAGCAGAGTCCGGGGATAGGCCAGGACCAGAGATGGGTGATGAGGCCCTGATACGACGAAGTTTACCTGCTATTCTAGCGGCGACTAGGCGGGAAACATTCGTTGTCGGGACTAACCACCCAGCAGAGGAGGAGCCAACACGATGCACGCAGAGGAGCCAACACGATGCACCCACGGGGCCAGTACAGAGGAGCCAACACGATGCACCCACCGGGGCCAGTACAGACAACTAAGATACATGAGGCAGCTCTCCAGGAGGAGAGAAGGGTCAGTGGAGAAGTGGACGGATTGGGGCCCTCAGCAAAGTCATCCGCTGGAATTGAAGAGCCCCAGGTCATATTTTCGAGATTGCCTATCTACAAATCGATTTGTTTTGCTACAAATGCGGGAAGCAGAATACAGTGACACCGAACGGCCAGGGAAATCTGCCGGGACACCCACCTGAGACTGGGGAAGTCTGGACCACCGCTTGGACGATCTTGCAAGTTGTCTGGAGCAGCAAGTCTGACCACCAATGTTCAGAAGTCACACTTCTGTTTTACATAGTTGCGTTATTTAGGTTACCTCGTTGGATGCGGCAAAGTTAAGCCTGATCCAGCGACGGTTGAATCGATTGTCCAATATAAGTATCCGAAAACTCTTAAACAGGTGAGGTTCTTAGGAGCCACAGGATGGTATCCGATGTTCATATCCGAATACGTCAAAGAATATTTTTACCGGCCGAACATGAATGCAAAAGTGAAGAGTTATGTGGACGCTTGTCAAGTGTGCCGAGAGGCTAAGGCGGTCAACATTACCTTAAAGCCACCGATAGGACAGGAGATATGGAGATGACCCATCGGCCGTTCCAGCGAAATTTTGTTGACTTCTTGGGTCCTTACCCGCGTTCGAAGAATTGCAACTTCTATATCTTCATTATATTGGACCATCTCACAAAGTTCGCGATACTGAAGGCTGTGGCTAAAGTAAGTAGTAAAAACGTAATAATGTCTATTATCTCTTATGGCCTCGGTATATAGTACCAGTGGCGTCACGCCGTACTTTGCGCTCTTCGGTAACAACATACTCACCCACGGAAGTATGTATAAAATGGCAAGACATCTAAAGAGTTTAGCCGACATGGGGGAGGAGCAAGTTCCTAAGTCGGTGACGCAAGACCTAATTAGAACGAAATACAGGAAAGCCTACACCAGGCCTACGAGAAGAGTGAGCGTTCGCATAACACCAGATGTCGTCCGGTTAGGTGTATCCCTGAACAAGCAGTATATCGGCGTAATTTCCACCAGAGCACCTTTAAAAACAACTTTAACGCGAAATAAGCACAGAAGTTTGTCAAGTTGTGAACCGTGAAGCCAGTTGAGAAGAGCCTATATGAAGTTGAAGATTTGAAAGGAAAACCTTTGGGAGTCTACCATTCCAAAGACCTAAAGCAATAGGTTAAAGGGAAAATGTGGCCAGGCTGAAGCCTGTAAATGTGTTGGGTTTTCACGGTGAAGTGATGATTTATTTTCCAAACATGTGAGAGTGAAATATAAGTTTTGTAGTAGACAGCTAGAAGATTGAACTTGACATTTTTGTAGTTTGACATTTGACCCATACCATTTTCCAACGTGTCCTGTCTCTAACACTTAGTGGAAGTTTCGCTGTTCTCGTTTCAGCCAGAATATGTCACGCTCAGGTAGGAAGACCCCTGAAATAGATAGGACCATAGGAATGTCGAATATAGTAGAGTGTAACCTTTGCCTGTTAACGTTGTCGGCTGAGTACGATTAGCTCGTGGTCCCGGAGTGCAGACACTTGTTTCATCTGGTCTGTCACGAGACCTGGCAAGGACAAAATCAAACCGACTACCCCGTCTGTCGGCACCCGAATTACGGGGCACATCCGTCCTACCCGCATTTCGCGGTAGGAGAAATTGTGGCTGATCCAGGAGTACTCGTCGCCCTGCGGAAAGAAGCCAACGCTTTGAGGCAACGAAATCCGAGCTGGGGCAGCTCTTTACAACCTTGAGAAATTGCAGGCGCATTTTGACTTCCGTACCAGCACTCTCACTCGAGAGAGCGACTAAGTTCACGAAGAGAACGTTCGGTTGTGCCAGGCGCTACGGAAATGGTGCGAGCAACCCTCGCCTGAGCTGGAGTAAAGAGTTCAATCCAACAGGGTTAAAGACACCACCCCGTCAGATACACCCCAAAAAAAACATCAGCGCGGCCCCTATCGACGGTGAGCGGCCAGAAATGTTCTATGGGCGTCGAATCCTTGTATTCATTCGGGCAATTTGTTTTCTCAACACGTACGCACCACCACGCACAGCAGCAGTTCCCGCGAAAACCCTGACAAATGGTTCTAAAACGAACGGCAAATTTTGTGAAACCAAGGCAAAAGAAGAAGTAACGGCAGCCATAACACGCCATTGAATTAGCGGCCAATTTTTTCTGGCATTCTGTAAACGACCAGCCATTTGAAGAGTTTAATTCGAAAAACGGTCACGTTTTCAAGCAGCACAGCCCCAAGCGGTAGCTACAAAGCAGAAATAACTGCCCGGACGAGAGGCACGAAGATTCCCGATAGCAGCCCCAGGAATAGTGGTATGTGTCCGCATGCTGGCTATGGTGAGGCTGAAATTAATTGTTGCCCGCAGCGCTCCAACAACCATTCCGTCGGGCTATCAACAGCCAAAAATATTAGGCGTACACAGGACGAGCGCCAGCGAGAAGCGTCTGGTCTGCTGCCGAAGCGCTACGTTTTTTCTGCCGCCGAAACCCCTTTTCGGCATACACATACAGACGGATTAGGGCCAGTGGCGGCGTAGCGCCCGGTCGCTAGAAGAGGCAGTCCTCCCGGCCGTAAAAGACCGAAAGCGTTATACACGCGCATCTGACGAGACTTTTGGAGTGGCTGGAGATTGAGTGTCCTGCCGATCAGATAACCATCATATCATGCATCCCACTGGTATAACACTCAGACCAGTGGCAGATAGCAACTGAGTTCGGGTCGCCAGCTTTGAAGTTCGAGTTTTAGCCAGGTTCCCGCGGTTAACCCTGAGCGATCGAGCAGTATTCCGGCGTCTAAGAGCCATAGGTTCGCTGTATAAACTCGTCGTCAGCCGAGCGTTTGGCCGAAGAGGAATTAAAACCATGCGTTTAGTGGAAGACCAAATCCTTCTCCATGCGAAATATAGGAGGAAGGGCAGCTGGAGGAGGTATTGGGTTTTATTCCCAGCGGCTCCGTAAGTAACACCAGTATCCGGGAGTAGGGTTACAACAGCGAGAATCTGCATCAGAAAACGCTGAGTAAGAGGTGGTGCTATCCCGCTCCAGGCGTGAACCTCCAATACTTAGCTTTCCCTCCCAGAAAGTAGTAGTACTACAAGTGAACACCCCCAATGAACTACTTTCAGAGGTGCAGGGTTGGAGAGTGGGATCATACAGCCTACACCGTTGAGCTGCGACAGGACTACCCTTAGGGGTGGTGCTGCCAACTCCCCTGGGAAGGACCCTGAATGGCCCTCCGTCCCCAATCATGCCCCTCCAACTAGTAGGTTTCCCACCCACCCTCCGGCATGTGATGTCCACGGGATGGTGGGGTTAAAGACACCACCTCGTCAGATACACCCCAAAACAAAAACATCAGCGCGCCCCCTATCGGCGGTGAGCGGCCAGAAATGTTCTTTGGGCATCGAATCCTTGTATTCGGGCAATTTGTTTTCTCAACACGTACGCACCACCACGCACAGCAGCAGTTCCCGCGAAAACCCTGACAAATGGTTCTAAAACGAACGGCAAATTTGGTGAAACCAAGGCAAAAGAAGAAGTAACGGCAGCCATAACACGCCATTGAATTAGCAGCCACTTTTTTCTGGCATTCTGTAAACTGCCAGCCATTTGAAGGGTTTAATTCGAAAAGCGGTCGCGTTTTCAAGAAGCACAGCCCCAAGCGGTAGCTACAAAGCAGAAATAACCGCCCGGACGAGAGGCACGTAAGAGAGACCTGAGCAGAGAGAAGATTCCCGGTAGCAGCCCTAGGAATAGTGGTGTGTGGCCGCATGATTGCTATGAGTGACCTGGTGAGGGTGAAATTAAATTTTTGCCCGCAGCTCTCCATCCACCAGGCCGTCTAGCTATCAGCAGCCAAAAATGTTAGGTAGTCGCTCCGTAGGGCGTACCCAACAAGCACACAGCCGGCGAGGAGCGTCTAGTCTGCTGCCGCAGCACTATATTTTTCCTTCCGCCTAAACCCTTTTTTACCAAACCCTTACAGGCAGAAGAGGACCAGTGATGGCGTAGCGCCCGGTCGCTAGAAGAGGCAGTCCTCCCGGCCGTAAAAGACCGAAAGCGTTATACACGCGCATATGACGAGACTTTTGGAGATTGAGTGTCCTGCCGATCAAATAACCATCATATCATGCATCCCACTGGTATAACACCCAGACCAGTGGCAGATAACAATTGAGTTCGGGTCGCCAGCTTTGAAGTTCGAGTTTTAGCCAGGTTCCCGCGGTTAACCCTGAGCGATCGAGCAGTATTCCGGCATCTAAGAGCCATAGGTTCGCTGTATAAACCCGTCGTCAGCCGAGCGTTTGGCCGAAGAGGAATTAAAACCATGCGTTTAGTGGAAGACCAAATCCTTCTCCATGCGAAATAGTGGAGGAAGAGCAGCTGGAGGAGGTATTGGGTTTTCTTCCCAGCAGCTCCGGAAGTAACACCAGTATCCGGGGGTAGGGATACAACAGCGAGAATCTGCATCAGAAAACGCTGAGTAAGAGGTGGTGCTGTCAACTGCGCTGGCGAGGGATCTGAAGGACCTTCCCGCTCCAGGCACGAACCTCCAATACTTAGCTTTCCCTCCCAGAAAGTAGGAGTACTACAAGTGATCACCCCTAATGAACTGCTTTCAGAGGAGCAGGGTTGGAGAGTGGGATCATACAGCCTACACCGTTGAGCTGCGACAGGACTACCCTTAGGGGTGGTGCTGCCAACTCCCCTGGGAAGGACCCTGAATGGCCATCCGTCCCAAGTCATGCCCCTCTATCTAGTAGGTTTCCCTCCCATCCCCCAACATGTGGTCTCCACGGGATGGTGTGGGTTGTGGCGGCGCCATAACGAGTTAAATCCAACAGGGTTAAAGACACCACCTCGTCAGATACACCCAAAACAAAAACCTCAGCGCGCCCCCTATTGGCGGTGGGCGTTCCGAAAAGTTCTGTGGGCGTCGAATCGTTGTATTCGGGCAATTTGTTTTCTCGACACGTACGCACCACCACGCACATCAGCAGTTCCCGCGAAAAGCCTGACAAATGGCAAAAGAAGAAGTAACGGCAGCCATAACAGGCCATTGAATTAGCGGCCACTGTTTTCTGGCAATGTGTAAACGACCAGCCATTTGAAGCGTTTAATTCGAAAAACGGTCGCGTTTTCAAGCAGCACAGCCACAAGCGGTAGCTAGAAAGCAGAAATAACAGCTCGGACGACAGGAACGTAAGAGAGACCTGAGCAGAAAGAAGATTCCCGGTAGCAGCCCCAGAAATAATGGTATGTGTCCGCATGATTGATATGAGTGACTTGGTGAGGCTGAAATTAATTTTTGCCCGCAGTGCTCCAACAACCAGGCCGTCGGTCTATCACCAGCCAAAAATATTAGGCAGTCGCACCGTAGGGCGTACACAGGACGAGCGCCAGCGAGAAGCGTCTGGTCTGCTGCCGCAGCGCTACGTTTTTTCTGCCGCCGAAACCCTAGCTGTACAACATTGACGGCAAAGTTAGTAAGGAAGCAGTTTCGCCAGTTGCCGTCACATCTATTCCAGACACCCCAGCCGCCCCTGGGAATTTGTGTCATCTATCGCACATGGAGTGGTTGTAGTAGGAAGGGTAGGCTAAATAAAGCCTATCTCAAATAAAGTGTAACCAAGGCTTGATGCACGGTGAAAGTGGCATAATAATCCAAAGCTCATCGTAATAATAAGTAAAAGAAAAGCTCCAAAGTGAGCTGAAAGCTAAGAGGGAAAGGTGGCGCCTAAATTTTGTCCAGAATTCCAAAAGCAGTGGACATGTGTCGTGAAAAAGTAAAACCTGCAAGGAGAAAATTAAAAGTTGTAAAAGGAACTATCAAAACCAGTAAAGGGGAAACAAATAATTTTGAAGCTAGCTAAGGGTAGTATTCTAAAAGTACCGAAAGTGAACGTAAACGCAAAAGCCAACGCGAACGCCAAAGTCAAAAATTGTAGTTTATATATCACTGCACTTTGTTTACGAAAGCTGTCACTGACATATGCGGTTTATAGAGTTGCCAAACTAAATTAAAAAATTTTAGATCAGAAAAAGTTATCTTGAGTGAAATGCTCAGAATGAAAAAGATTAAAAAATTAAGCTCTTTTTCAGTAGATCAACAGATTTTAAGATTGATATTATTCTTGATACCGCAAATACCAACAATATTCATATACAATGTGTAAAAAATCTATGTTATTTTTTGGTTCACTGTCCAATAAATTTCCCCGTCCGTATTAAATTAGTTGTCTTTTCAAAAACACGTGCCATTTGGAGGTATGTATTGATTGTAATGTATTGGTTCTTTTGTTTTGTCAATATCAATTGTATTATATATTTGCTTAAGAAAACAAACGGTTTTGACTTCAGTTCTGACAGAAGTGAGGAGAGTATTTTATTATTTATTCATGTGGAGTCTAATACAGTCTACAGTATAGAGTAATAGTTGTATATTAGATAGTTAACATATTCTATAGCATAATATAAGAGAACACGTTACAATAATGTAAAGAAAAATATAATATGTTAATGAACAGTGAAGTTCATTTAAATATGATCATGTTAATACATTACATATTGATGTCTACTTTTTAAATATAATTATAATAGTTTTGCAACGCATTATTTATTTGAACGTTCCATTTCTAATGTTATTATTGTAAATAAGAATTTCAGTGCGTAAACAGTATAATTTTTAATTATTTAAAAAAAGTTTGAGGTCTATCCGTCGAGTGCATTTCAGCCAAAATTGTCAACTACTTATAAGCAATGAAATGCAAAATACTTCCATCTGCCTATTCTCGGTCGACATTTTTCTTTAAATTTGTAATTTCTTCAACTAACGCGAAGAACTAACGCGAAATAACGTAACTCAACGCAGGTAGTCACCGAATAGCTTTAACGTTTTATAAACTAGCAAAATGACAAAAGTAACGCGAAGTGACTGATTCACGACTTATAGAATACCACCCTAAAAGTTACAAAGGTCTAAAATTTGGTTACGTTAGTTTTCAATTTAACCAAAAATTAATGAATCTAAAATTGTAAAAAACAACTAAGGCTAGAATTAACTAAACGTTAAAAATCTAAAATGTTGGATAAGCTAATTTTCAAATTAACCTAAAATAAATGAATCTAAAATTCTGGAAAAGTTTGGGAAAAATTAATTTTAAAATTAACTAAAGGTTAATAAATTTAGAATTTTAAAAAAGTAATTTTAAAATTAACTAATAGTTAGAAAACCTAAGATTTTGGGTAAACTAATTTTAAAATTAACTGAAAGTTAATAAAACCGAAATTGTTGAATTAACTAAAAGATAAGGAATTTAAAATTTTGGAAAAATTTAGTTTAAAAGTAGCTAAAAGTTAGTAAAATTAAAATCTTGGAGAAATTTAATTTAATAAAAAATTCATCTATTCATCATGCAATCAATCTAAAAGTTTGAAACCTCAATTTTGAAATTAACTAAAAGTTAGTAAGTCAAAATTTTCGGAAATTTTAATTTCAAATTATCTAAAAGATATTCAATCTAAGATTTTGGAAGAATTAGCTTTAAAATTAGCTAGAGATTGATAAATCTAAAATTTTGGATAAATAATTTAAAATTTTGCTAAAAGTTAATGAGTCTAAAATTATAAGACAATTAATTTTAAAATTAGCGAAAAGTTAGTAAATCTAAAAGTTTGTAAAAATTTATTTTAAAATTAACGAGAAATTTAAAGAAAATCCACAATTTTGGAGAAATTACTTTTGAAGTGAATGGAAATTTAAAAAGCTAAAGTTTCGTAAAACGATATTGTTGAAGGGAATTATAATTTAAAGACAATTGAAAATTTTGGAACATTAGTAAAGTAAAAAGAATTGGAAAGCTGAAATTTCCGGAAGTCAAATTTAAAGTGATGAAGGAAAGATAATAAAAAACTTAAGCTTTTGAATTTTAAACATAACGTAATTTAAAAGTAAGAGGCACAGTTGAGTAAATTAAATTTATTGTAATTAAAGGAAGAAAGTCTAAGAGGCGTAGCAGAAGTAGTAGGTAATTTAAAAGAGCGGCATTTAGAGGCTTTTGGGGACACGCATACTGCATAGTGGGCGGTTTGGAATTGATAAATACTTGCTTTCGGACAGGATGACCTGCGGACGTTAACTTTTCATGACGATAGACAGATATACCATTTCATATTGTACTTGTTTTTGATTTTATATATATACATATATATATCCACCCAAGCGAATTGCCTCTGGGTACATAACCTCGTGCGCGGTAAACTAGATCAGTCTAGTAAGATTCGTTGTTGGTATCGTAGGCATCGGGGCCTGAGTAAACTCGGCGTCGCGAGGTAAGTGCTCGGGCACATCAATCGATTGCGGGTTTTAGGCCTTTGTAAGGTTTCATTTTCATTGCGGCCGTCGGTGGTGCATTGGTTAGTGTGCGCGCCTCTTGTACTTGAGATCCTGGGTTCGATCCATACTCTGACCACCTTAAATTTCTTTCGGCGGCGGTCACCTCGCATAGTGACGGCGACACTATCGAGTTTATAGCCATGAAAAACTTCTCAAAATACCGTTCGGAATCGGTGTAAAATTGCAGGTTCCAATCAGTGAGTGAAAACTGGAAAGCGCACAGCTCAGTGATTGTGAGAAGTTCTTCCCGGTCCCTTCATGGGATGTAATGGGAAACCATTTATTTATATATTTAAGGTTTCATTTCGTGATAAGTCTGAACGGTGCTGCTAGGGCAAATGTCAGTGCTTTTCGTGTACCCCCTTTATGTTCGAGATTTGTCGCTCTATAGAAGGATAAGAGTAACCATTATCGATTTTGTTTGGATTCTTGGTTTCTAGTGAAATTATTCGGTTAATATTTTAAAAAATTATCATGAGTATTAAAGTTATAGATCATAAGAAAAATATTTTGTTTTGCCTTTTGAAGCCTATAATTTTGCCACGGAATTGTTGTATCCATTGAGGGAGCACTTCGCCCATGAGGCTATTTAATTTCTTGAATTTTATTAAGTCTTTAAGCTCAACGTCGAGAAGAAGAAATAAACTTTATAACGTTTTTACGCAACTTAACTTGTTTTCTAATTGGATAAGCCCGAGTGAGAGCTCAATATGGTAAGCGAGGGTTGTCAACATAAAAGGGTTCTCTAGTAACGGCGATGATGGGATACTGTGAGGATCGCAGAATCACGGTGAAGCTACAAGGGCTTCGTAAGGGTGAGCAAAGCCAACGGAGACACCAGTCGGCTTATATGACGTGCGATAGGGTACAGTTTTTGCTCTAGGTCCTCTTCAGAGCCACAAAATGACTTGCTCCGGAGTTTTCTCCCGGTTTGTGGTTTGTTCACTTCTGACGCATCTATTGTTCGGGATTCATTCTTTTATTTCATGTCGAAGGATATCGTGTGTGTGTAAGCGTCGGTATGTATTTCATTTTTCATAGGCAGACTGTTGATGTGCTCGGTGAGTAGAAAGATCTCCCCGTTCGCCGAGCCATAGGCCCGGCTTTAACGCTTGGTACACTGAGCACTTAAATTCGTTGACTAACTTGGTCAAAATGCAGTCTATGCCCATATGACATAGTGGCGCCCAACGAGGGGCCCGACCAATAGTTCGTTAGTACGTTATATTGGTATAGGAAGTTTATTTGCCCTCACGCTTCGAATAAGTCCCGTTTAAGAGCTATTGAATCTTAAAAGTGTTGCGACGTGATTGCCTCGGGGTAAGGAAGTTTTCTTAGGAGACTTTTGTTGATTGTCTCAGCTTGTGAAGTCTTGTTCCTGCGTCGATGGAAGGGGCAATTGCTCCAAGTGGAGAACAAACTTAACTTTTTGGAAGCTAATTCTATTTTGATTATTAGGGTCAATAGTGAAATGTTTTGTACAATTGTATTGTCGGACAACAGGTGAGTTCCGAGGAGGATTTATTTGTCTAGCCGAGTTGCGACGCTTTGCCCGACACCTGATTGGTAGGACATACGGTCGCACTTAAGCACGGTTTGTCCGCTAGCGTCATTAGGCCCTCCGTAGGTCCAGGCGAAGGTCTTCTGATCTAACCGTGTTGCGACGTTTGGATTAATGCATGAGCGGCAAAGTGTTCGTTTTTTATTTGTTCTGTTTTTATGCTAAGGCTATAGTCTCTCGTAGCTATTTGTTAGTAATGACTAGGCTGAAAACGAGGAGAGTGTTCGGGGAAGTCTGGGAGTGTGAGTCACGTAACCGTGGTATTAGACTCATTACGTATGCCCTCTTTTTGATTTCCAGCATGCCATTTTTGTACTGTTCGCGGAATGCGTTCGTGGTCTTTATGTGTTCTGAAGAAGTTTTGCGTCATATAATTATAATCGAAGTTACTTGAAGAAATTTACCTTGATATACCCCTACTTATCATTTATCTACCGTACAGGTTTTGAGATTTAAACTTTTTCTTTCGATTTGTTTTTATTTCGGCTTACGTTCGTTAAAATACTTTTCTATTCCGAATACAAGGTTGATGAATGTTTGTACTCGGCTTCGAATTAATGAGTATCTTTCTTTGTGGTTTAGCCATTTTGATGTTTTCTTGACTTCACATTTTGATATTTTTTATATTGATATTTATACTTAATAATGATTTCTACTTTTCCACTTTAGTTTGGTTTTTTTGTTTGCCACTTTTCCTGGGTTTCTCTTAGCTTTTGGTGTTACTTTGGTGACTTTTTCATTACTTATGCTTGAGATAATTTAATTCTTGCTTACTTACTACTACTACTTAGTGGTGTAAAACTTTTATTATTGGTCGTGGTTGGTATCTCCATGGGGGAAGTAAAGCAAGCTTTTAATTTTTAGTCAATTGAGGGGGTCAGTGGTTATCAGCCATGCCAGTAGGACGTTCGGCACGTGTAGGAGGCGGCGAAGGCACCAATTTGTCCCAAGGAACCTCATCAGAAGCAGTTCACGCGCAGGTAGCGCCTGGGGCTACACCTTTTAGGCTCTGTAGACCAAACAGAATCAATCGGGACCCCTGACTTAAGTGCGCTCACTGCACTTGAGGCGCAAGTAGCTCGTTGACGCGAGTTACATACAATCAAGTAGACAAAATATGTGTTTGTACAAACACATACTTTGTTACCTGTCTGTCTGTCACAGCAAACCCAAAGGTTTCGTATTGCCAGCAAAACCATGGGAATGCTTTCCAATTCATTAGAGATAAGTTTATGCTGAATTGCAGAATAGCTGCAATTCATATTTTGGTAAGGTAGGCTAAGAACAAAGAGAATGACATAAATAAGGAATAGTTTTTAAACTGAATTCAACGTCTTAAGTACGTAATTGGCGCAGTCGGCAGGATATAAATATCTATAGATATTTAGTGAACCGAGACTCTAAAAGTGAATAAAATATTTGATAATAAAGGAAGAAACCATTTTATTGGTTGCAATTAATGTAAAGCAATTTGGTCACAAAAGGAAAATAACCAATTAACAAAAGTTAATAAAATATTTGAATAAAAAAAAAAAAAAAAAATAAAATAAAAATGAACGAAGATGAAGAAATAGAATCGAACACTTAGAGTGCATTGTTTTAAAACAAGAGGCATATATAAAGGACCAGCAACAAGCCCAGATAGGTTTACAACAAGAGCTGGCCCAAAGAGAGGCCATTTGGACGGAAACAAAACTGAGGTCTGACCAAGCTAGTATGATGATGGCTGAACTCCAACAACTGCAGGAACATCAGCAGCAACAAAATCAACCACAACAGCAACGGCAGACATTTGGTTTAGGACTTAGTCTCAATGAGGTCTTAAGCCAACTTAACCAGATCCAACCGTTTGGAAAAGGTCAACAGCTATTGCAGTTTATTAACAGTGTTGAGAATTTCTTCAAACTTTGCGGAAATAATATCGACATCATCAATTATAGCACTGGCATTATAAGAAATTCCAAAATTATTGGAAACCCTGGAAGATTAATAGGACGCAGCGAATTGGAATTCAATAAAGGACCAATTAAAAAAGGAGTATGGACCGAAAAAAACCTATGCAGATATATTTAACTATATAAGAAACATAAAAGTAAGTAGTCTTAGAGAACTCTTTAGCATTGTATTGGAGTCAAAGCTTAAAATAAATGAAATATATACCTATGACGATGATAAACCAGAACTGTACCCTCCGGACAATGTGGACAGAGACTTAACTCAAATTCTTATGACGAAAATCGATGGACAATTTAGGGGATGTATTGTGGGACAAACTCTAAGCATAGAATCCTTGCAAAATGTTTATTCACAGTTATATCTACTAGATGGTAAAAGCACAATTGACAAAAGATGTAGAAAAGATAAAAAACGGATACGGAAAGAGAAACTAATTTTCCAAAAAATCAATATGAAAATAGAAACACATATACAAATAGCTCTCGAGAAAAGACATTCACAAAACCCCAATCTGAATTATCTACAGGTAAAGCCACTCCAATGGATATAGATCATTTAAAAGAAGAATCAGATGACGAGGAAGTAAATTTTCTCAAAAACCACTCAAAATCCAAATTACCCTTAATAGCACTTACGATAGGAAGTAAAATAGTTACTTGTCTCATTGATCCAGGATCAGAAACTAGCATAATAAAAAATAATCTTTTCAAGGACGAATTTCTTGAAATAGATTTAATAAAACCTTTTAAATTTCGAACACTAAGTGGCACAGGTTCTACATCCACTGGCCTTATTACACCATTTCCTAGGGAATTTAGTATACCAGGGACATTGTCTTGGAAAGTAATAAATATATCAAACCGCAACTATGATGCTATTATAGGTCAAAACTTTCTCATACCCCTTAAAGCAAAAATGGACTTAGAGAATAGATTTGTGGACATTTTTGGGAAAAATATCCTTTTTGAAGAACAATCTCCGTATCATATCAATACAATTCAGACGATTGAAGATACAGATTTCAGTAAAATTAATCAACTTAATTTAAATCGGGATGAAAATTGTAAATTAAGAAAATTATTGGAAGAATTTCACGATTTAGTTTATAAAGACGGAGATAAACTAACGGCAACTCATGAAGTACAACATGAAATTCCAACATCTATAGACAAACCTCTTTATTCTAAAATATACCGATACCCACGAGTTCATGAAAATGAAATCCAAAAACAAATTAATGAAATGCTTTCGCAAAATATCATTAAAGAAAGTACTTCCCCGTACAATAGCCCTCTTTGGATTGTACCCAAGAAAATTGACAATTCTGGTATCAAAAAATGGAGGTTAGTCGTGGATTATAGGAAGCTCAACGAATACACCAAAACTGATAAATTTCCTATTCCTCATATGGAAGGAATTTTGGATCAACTGGGCAGAGCCCAATATTTTTCAACAGTCGACCTTGCAAAGGGGTTCCATCAAATTTTTGTGAAACAAAATGACAGGGAAAAAACTGCATTTTCTACTCCATTTGGACACTACGAATTTATTCGTATGCCATTTGGATTAAAAAATGCTTCTTACACCTAAAGGTGTCAAACCAAACCCAAGAAAAGTGGAAATAATTCAGAAGTTGAAGCTTCCAAACACACAAAAAAGGATAAAATCATTCCTAGGGACGACGGGATTTTACAAGAAATTTATAAAAGAGTATGCAAAAATTGCATATCCTATGACAAAATATTTGAAAAAAATTCAAAAGTAAATTCAAATGATCCCAATTTTAATGCTGCTTTTGAACAATTAAAAGATATTCTGGTAAATCCACCCATCTTAAGATATCCAAACTTTAATAAAAAATTCAAGCTCATAACTGATGCTAGTAACTTTGCATTGGGTGCTGTTTTAACGCAAGAGGGTCATCCAATATGCTATGCCTCCAGAACACTAAATGTACATGAAAAAAATTATTCTACAATCGAAAAAGAACTATTAGCCATTGTTTGGAGCACACAATATTTCCGACCATATCTCTACGGAGTAGAGTTTGATCTAAGCACAGATCATCAACCACTCAAGTGGTTACAAGCTAAGAATAACGGTAGAGATATAAACCCTAGACTGCAGCGTTGGCTTGTAATTTTAATGGACTATAACGCTAAAATAGATTATATTAAAGGTAAAGAAAATCACATAGCTGATTTCTTAAGCCGTATCGATGAAACCGAACCTTTAGTGGAAACTATAAACACTGAGGAGAATTTATTACTAGACGAAAACCTAAATGACAATATCCATATTCTCGATACAGTTGTCAATCGCTTCAAATTTCAAATAATAATTACGGAGAAGAAAGATATAGAATCTATAAATGTTTTCGGGAAAACCAGAGTATATATAGACAATGAAGATTTGGGCTCGCAAAATATAGGAGGTAAGCTTGCAGCCTACAATCTAAAAGGCCAAGTCGGTATTTATTCTTTGGAGATGAAAGCAAATTTTCTGAATATCAAAGTGCTATCAAAGAATATTATCAAAACCGAATAGATGTTAAATTCCACAAATGCACCTATTTTGCCACTGATGTTGAAAATATAGAGGAGTTGAAAAAGCAAATAGCGTTATATCACAAAAAAGAAACAGGTCACTCAGGAATTATTCCAACATATGAAGGAATTAAACACCGAATCTATAACCCAGAACTTAAAACTACAGTTCATAAAGTTATAAATAATTGCGATCACTGCACATCCGCTAAATACGATAGAAATCCTATAAAACCGAATCTTCAGCATACTGAAACCCCATCTATGCCAAATGAAATAATTCATGTTGACACATATGTCAATAGCAAGCAATCTTTTATAATTTTTATAGACAAATTCTCGAAATTCGCAGTACACTTCCACCTTTCAGATAGGAATAACCAAACTATTATTCAGAAAATCAGAGAATTCTTAGCTATAAAAGGAAACATAAAGAAACTTGTTTTTGATAACGAATTTAATACAGTAAATGTCCGAAGGTTTTTAGAGGAGACAAATATTGAATACCATGCAACTAAACCATACCGGAAACTCGGACATTGAAAGATTAAATAATACTATATCAGAGAAAATAAGGGTACTTAATCTTGAGGAAAACTTACCAATAATTATTCAAATGGCAAAATCAATAAAATTCTATAACAATACCTATTATTCAACTATTAAATGCACTCCGTTAGAAGCTGAACAGCAAAAAGTTGATCACAATACAATAAAAAATCGTATCGAATCAAAAAAACGTCAGATATTATGCAAGGAAAATAATAAACGTGACAATTATGTAGAACAAAGACAAGAAGGTTATATAAAAAATTATAGGAGTGTACGACATAAAGAACAACCCAAATTTATAAAAAGAAATTTAGAAAATGTACATCCTACCAACATTAAACGTCCATTGAAATTTGCAGATTGCCATAATAATATTGGTGACACTCATTAATATATATCCCGGCTGCGGAACGCTCCAGGTCAAACCTCTTAATCAGAACCAAGGATTTGCTGTTATAAACGTTAAGTCTGTAGAAATAGTAAATGAGACTGTAACTATATTACACTTGATAGATCCTCAGGAGATATATGCCGTAATAGAAGATATTGAAAGTTACATAAACAAAATACAAATTATAAATAAAGAAATTCAGGTATTGAAAAGTAAATTAAAATCTATAATTCCTTTAGGACAATTTCGTTTTAAAAGACTTGCCAATGTTGTCGGATCTTGGCAAAAATGGCTCTTTGGTACTATGGACGATGAAGATAGAAACATAATAACTGAACATTTAAATATAGTGACCCAAAATAGTCATAATGCCATAAATGCAATAAACAAACAAATTTTGATAAATGAACATTTCTCAGACAGCATTAAATTATTAAAATCTACAATTTTTAATGACAGAAACAAGACGATTCAAGCTATTAAAGAATTGCAATCACAGAACGAATATATTGCGCAACATTTTCATTTTTCGGACTTTCATTTAATTTTTCAAACTAAAATTCATAGAGAACAGAATCAACCAAATACAAGACAACATTGCTTCTGCCAAACATAATATACTTCACCCTAGTATTCTAACATCAGACGAAATCGAAACATTTAACATAGATTTTTACAAATTAAAATTAGTACAACAAGGTGTTATGTATTACAATAATATTATACTGGTAGTTGCCATCAAAATACCTACTAACTTTGAAACAACTAATGTAAAATTAATATTACCTATACCAAATACAAATTTTTTAGAAATCGAAGAAGAACAACAATACTTTGTAAAAATAAGAAATATAAATTATTTATATAAAGAACATACAACCCTACAAAAATTAATTAAAAGTCCAAATTGTATTTTTCATAATAATTGTAAACTTAAAATTAATAAAGAACAATCAGTAACTTATGTTGATGAAGAAACCATAATAATTAAAAATGCAAAAAACAATTCTTTAATACACAATTGTGATGACAGAAAACTAATAAATGTCAATGGAAACAACTTAATAGAATTTTATAATTGTTCAATAAAAATATTAAATAGTGAATACTCAAACAAGAAAATGTACACCTATGATAAATTTGCATATGATAACGATGAAACATTGTACAATTTCACAAAAAAACATGAAATTAACTTTAATCAACTAAAAGTAACCCAAGTAGAAAACATCAGAAATATCTCATATGGCATAAATGCAACGTTAATCATAATTATGGTAGTCATATTGACTGTTATATTTATAATTGTAAGGAAAAATAATATACGAATCAAAATTCAAAAAAATATTCAACACAAAGCAGTTGAAGAAATTGCGGAAAGATACGACAATATTTAATTACCTAATTCAGGAGAATTTTTTTACCAGGGATGGAGGAGTTACATACAATCAAGTAGACAAAATATGTGTTTGTATAAACACATACTTTGTTACCTGTCTGTCTGTCACAGCAAACCCAAAGGTTTCGTATTGCCATCAAAACCATGGGAATGCTTTCCAACTCATTAGAGATAAGTTTATGCTGAATTGCAGAATAGCTGCAATTCATATTTTGTTAAGGTAGACTAAGAACAAAGAGAATGAAATAAATAAAGTATAGTTTTTAAACTGAATTCAACGTCTTAAGTACGTAATTCGCGTGGCAGACGCTAGCCCAACCAGATTTCCACCATTGCCTAGGCCGGGAGCAGAGTCCGGGGATAGGCCAGGACCAGAGATGGGTGATGAGGCCCTGATACGACGAAGTTTACCGGCTATTCAAGCGGCGACTAGGCAGGAAACATTCGTTGTCGGGGCTAACCACCCAGCAGTGCCGGCGATGCCGCCACTAACCGCAGCCCCAGTAACACTTATGATGAAACGTGGCTCCGGAAGACAGAGGAGCCAACACGATGCACCCACCGGTGCCAGTACAGATGGCTAAGGTACATGAGGCAGCGCTCCAGGAGGTGAAAAGTGTCAGTGGAGAAGTGGACGGATTGGGGCCCTCAGCAAAGTCATCTGCTGGAATTGCAGAGCCCCAGGTCATATGTTTCGAGAGTGCCTATCTACTATTCGAATTTTTTTGCTACAAATGCAGGAAGAAGAATACAGTGACACCGAACTGCCAGGGAAACCTGCCGAGACACCCACCTCAGACTGGAGGTGCGGACCACCGCTTGGCCCATCTTGCAAGTTGTCTGGAGAAGCAAGTCTGACCACCAGTGTTCAGAAGTCACACTTCTGTTTTAAAGAGTTACGTTATATAGGTTACGTCGTTGGAGGTGGCCAAGTTAAGTCTGATCCAGCGAAGGTTGAGCCGATCGTTCAATATAAGTATCCGAAAACTCTTAAACAGGTGAGGAGCTTCTTAGGAGCCACAGGATGGTATCCGCGGTTCATATCCGAATACGTCAAAGAATATTTTTACCGGCCGAACATGAATGCAAAAGTGAAGAGTTATGTGGACGCTTGTCAAGTGTGGCGAGAGGGTAAGGCGGTCAACATTAGCTTAAAGCCACCGATAGGACAGGAGCTATGGAGATGACCCATCGGCCGTTCCAGCGAAATTTTGTTGACTTCTTGGGTCCTTACCCGCGTTCGAAGAATGGCAACTTCTATATCTTCATTATATTGGACCATCTCACAAAGTTCGTGATACTGAAGGCTGTGGCTAAAGCAAGTAGTAAAAACGTAATAAAGTCAACATGTTCACCCAGGGAAGTATGTATAAACTGGCGAGACATCTAAAGAGCTTAACCGACATGGGGGAGGAGCAAATTTCTAAGCCGGTGACGCAAGACCTAATTAGAACGAAATACAGAAAAGCCTACACCAGGCCTACCAGAAGGGGGAGCGTTCGCATAACGCCACATGTCGCCCGGTTAGGTGTATCCCTCGGCAAGCAGTATATCGGCGTAATTTCCATCAGAGCACCTTTAAAGACAACT
Organism: Phaonia tiefii; assembly: GCA_963931995.1. Taxonomy (NCBI): domain Eukaryota; kingdom Metazoa; phylum Arthropoda; class Insecta; order Diptera; family Muscidae; genus Phaonia; species Phaonia tiefii. The sequence continues at coordinate 107,077,835 of OZ008368.1, read as the reverse complement.
TTAACGCGAAATCAGCACAGAAGTTTGTAAAGTTGTGAATCGTGAAGCCAGTTGAGAAGAGCCTATATGAAGTTGAAAATTTGAAAGGAGAACCTTTGGGAGTCTATAGGTTAAAAGGAAAATATGACCAGGCTGAAGCCTGTAAATGTGTTGGCTTTCCACGGTGACGTGATGATTTTTTTTCTGAATATGTGAGAGTGAAATATAAGTTTTGTTGTATACAGCTAGAAGATTGAGCTTGACATTTTTGTAGTTTGACATTTGACCCATACCATTTTCCAACGTGTCCTGTCTCTAATACTTAGTGGAAGTTTCGCTGTTCTCGTTTCAGCCAGAATGTGTCCGGCTCAGGTAGCAAGACCCCCGAAATAGATAGGCATGTCGAATATACTAGAGTGTAACCTTTGCCTGTTGTGACCGTCGGTGGTGCAATGGGTAGTGTGCGCGCCTCTTGTACAGGAGATCCTGGGTTCGATCCCTGCTCCAACCACCTTAAAATATCTTTCGACGACGGTCACCTCGCTTAGTGATGGCGACACTATCGAGTATATAGCCATGAAAAAGCTTCTCAAAATACCGTTCGGAATCGGTGTAAAACTGTAGGTCCCAATCAGTGAGTGAAAACTGGAAAGCGCACAGATCATTGATTGTGAGAAGTTCTCCCCGGTCCCTTCATGGGATGTAATGGGAAACCATTTATTTATTTATTTAACCTTTGCCTGTTAACGTTGACGACTGAGTACGATTAGCTCGTGGTCACGGAGTGCAGACACTTGTTTCATCTGGTCTGTCTCGAGACCTGGCAAGGACAAAATCGAACCGACTGCCCCGTCTGTCGGCACCCGAATTACGGGGCACATCCGTCCTACCCGCGTTTCGGGGTAAGAGAAATTGTGGCTGATCAAGAAGTACTCGTCGCCCTGCGAAAAGAAGCCACCGCTTTGAGGCAACGAAATCCGAGCTGGGGCAGCTCAGTACAACCTTGAGAAATTGCAGGCGCAATTTGACTGCCGTACCAGCACTGTCACTCGAGAGAGCGACTAAATTCACTAGGAGAACGTTCGGTTGTGCAAGGCGCTACGGAAATGGCGCGAGCAACCCTCGCCATAGCTGGAGGAGCTAAGAGGTCGCACCGACGAGTCGAAAGTTCAACGCATCAAACAAGAGGCAAACCGTGAGCGGCACATGAGGCAGATAGGGGCGAAATATGACAGGCAAGTGGACGATCTAAGACGAAAAGTTCAGGGTTTGGAGCGGTAGGTGAGCACTCTGGGGGTAGCAAATAGTGGCCTGAAACAAGGGCATCAGGGTATAGAAGCCCAGCTGCAAAGTGTACAGCAGCAGAGCGCAGCATCGGCACAGAAGCAAGAAGGAATAAAGGCCCCGTATAACGAATCAGTCCTCCTGCCTTAAGCACACGGTTACGCAACCAATAAGGCAACGATCCGCTATTTCTTATCGACAGTGGTCGGAAGCCCACGAGATACAGCGACGAGAATTTGAAGTGGCTGGAGATTGAGTGTCCTGCCGATCAGAGAACCGAGACCAGTGGCAGATAGCCATTGAGTTCGAGTCGCCAGCTTTGAAGTTCGAGTTTTAGGCAAGTTCCCGCGGTCAACCCTGAGTGATCGAGCAGTATTCGGGCGGTTAAGAGCCATAGACAGCTCCCCCTTCGCCGTTGACCCGCGACAAGACTACCCTAAGAGGTGGTGCTGTCCACTGCGGTGTCGAGGGATCTGAAGGACCTTTCCGCTCCAGGCACGTACCTCCAAGGCTTAGCTTTCCCTACCAGAAACTAGAAGTACCACAAGTGATCACCTCCAATGAACTGGTTCCAGGGGTGCATGGTTGGAGAGGGGGATTATACAGCCTTCACCGTTGAGCAGAGACAGGACTACCCTTAGGCCTGGTGCTGCCCACTCCGCTGGTTAGGACCCTGAGTGGCCCTCCATCCCCAGTTATACCCCTCCAAGGAGTCGATTTCCCTCCTACCCTCGGTATGTGATGTCCACGGGATGGTGGGGTTTGTGGCGGTGCCATAACGAGTTAAATTCAACAGGGTTAAAGACACCACCTCGTAAGATACACCCCAAAACAAAAACATCAGCCCGCCCCCTATTGGCGGTGAGAGGCCAGAAAAGTTCTGTGGGCGTCGAATCGTTGTTTTCGGGCAATTTGTTTTTTTTTTTACATTATGATTTTTAATTGTAGTATTACATTTACAATTAGTCTTATTGGCAATCCCGCGAAAATAACTATAAAATTGTTATTGGTAATCCTGCAGGAAATAACTATATAATTGTTTCGTAATACATTAACAATATCATTGATTAAGTTCAGCTGTATTTGCTACATGTTCATTTAATATTTTAAGACTTCAAAAAGTGTTGTTTAATAAGCTTTTTCCTGTTAATTTTATTTCTTATATTGAGTAAGGTAGTTGGCATCTTGTTGCGTATTGTTGTATTTTAGCATAATTATTCCGAATTTTGGGTATTTTGAAGCGCCCTTGCGTTCTGCTTCTAGTTATTTTCTCGTGGTTTATAGGTTCCAGAAGTTTTGAGTTGTAAAATTCTGTTATTATTGTTGTTTTGTATAAATTTTGAATATTCATTATTTGAACATCCTTCTGTAATTGATTTGGCTTGACAATTTTTGATTGAAATTATTGTTGTTGTTAGTGTTAAGGTTATTTGAATCGTCCTGGTTTTGTGCGTTGTTAATATGTTTACACGTTGCATTTTGATTTTGATTTAGGATGTACGTTTTGTGTTGGTTTTTGTACAGAAGTTTCAAAAGTCGGGTTTGTTGTTGTTGAAGTGATCTGCAGAATGTTGCTGTACCCCATACGGTGATCCCATGCCTCAATTATGATTCTGCGAGAGAGAAGTAGGCCTGTCTTAGGGCCTTGTATGGGGAGCAGTTACCTAGGTTGTAAAGAGCGTATGGAGATTTTCGTAATTTTTTTGTGGAGAATCATCGAAAATGTTGAAAAATTTAATTATGACCTTTCTCATATTCATGACTGGGCAACAGCCAATGGACTTGCTATTAATCCCTGGAAATCAAAGTGTCTTGTGGTTCACTTCAGATCCTTTAACAGTACCAATTATAATTTTGATATAGCAATAAGTGGCGATAAAATTGATATCGTCTCGCAGACTAAAAATCTAGGAATCATTTTAAACAGGTCACTCACCTGGTCGAACCATATTAACTCAGTTGTTGGACAAGCTTATTCGAAGTTGGAAACCTTATGGTCTTCTCAAGCATATACCCCTTTTCATATAAGAGTATTCTTGGCTAAGTCGTACATAATGCCAGGACTTCTATACGGCTGTGAACTTTTTGAAAACTGTGACTCGTCAAGTAAACCGAAGCTTAACGTCATATTTAACAATGTTATTAGGTATATCTACGGTCTGAAAAGATACGATTCTGTACACCAGTTCGTTAAATCACTTTATGTCATTTCTTTCGACAACCTGTTGAAGACCAAAATCCTCGTCTACCTTCATAAAATAATTTCTAAGAATATACCACTTTATATTTTTTGGCAATTACATTTTGCTAGGTCAAATAGAGGTAGAAATATAATACCCTTAACAAATCGCTATCTTTTTTCTGAATTGCATTTTTTTATTTATTCAATTCGTCTTTGGAACTCACTTCCACATTACTTTCAAATTATCAGCAACGCTAAAGAATTTAGATCCCAAATTCATAAATATTATAATACTGAAGTCTAGCCTATTTCCCTGTCACTGTCATTTTTGCTTATTTTAATGTGCTATTTATTTTGTTAATTTGTTTATTCCTACAGACTTTAATTTTACTCTTACTATTTGTTCTTATGTATCATATAATGGTTTAAATGTCCTTCTCTTTTCCATTTTTAGTAGTCCGCATATCTAGTTTATTAATTAACTAAATTTAATTTATTTATTAATCTATTTATAAAATTGTTTTATTCATATATACTAAAGTTTATGATTCGTGTACTTTAAATATAAGAATTGTGTTCTAATGGTGCATGATATCCAATAAATAAACTATACAATACAATACAATGTTCATCTAGATGTACTCCTAGATATTTGTAGGATTCCACAATTTAAATTTGCGTTGAGCAGGTGTCTTCTGGGGTGATGGTAGTGATATATGATATATGGAGACATTAATTGTTGTGGAACATAGGTGTAATCGTGGTGCGTGGGATTTGTCGGGGTCTGAAATGTATTAGTTTTTTTTTATCGCATTTATTAGTAGTTCATTATCATGACATGACAGGGTTAAGGACACCACCTCGTAGGATACACCCCAAAACAAAAATTTTTGAAAAATTTAATTTGGAATTAACTAAAATATACTTACTTACTTATCCGGTCTCGGACAACCCCGGGAGGCAGGGACCTTACAAACCGAAGATAACATATTTCGCCAACCAGCTCGATCTTTTGCTTTATCTCTCCAGTTGGCAATTCCAAGTGTACGCAGGGATTCGTCAACCTGATCCCTCCAGCGGAGTCTTGGTCTTCCTATTTTTCGTCTTCCTTCGAGTTCAATCTTCATCCAGTCTACTGACATGGCCTAGCCAGCGCAATCTTGATCCGCTTAACTATGTCAATGTCAGGATAAAGCTCATACAGCTCATGATTCATGCGTCGCCGATACCCGCCGTTGTGCACTATAGGGCCATACATTTTTCGGAGTATTTTTCTCTCGAAGACTCCTACAGATGTTTCGTCTGCTTGCGATAGGACCCAGGATTCTGCGCCATAAAGCAAGACAGGTTGAATGAGAGTCTGGTACAGCTGGACTTTTGTTACTCGAGAGAGGGCTTTATCTCAATTCTCCGCTTTCAGTTCACGGCAGATCCGAGGTATATAAATTCGTCCACTACCTCGAAGTTATAACGGTTATCAACGTTCACGCTTTGGTCTAATCGCGGGGAGACCCTGTTCGTTGAAACCATTAACTAACTAAACTAAATATAATGAATTTAAAATTTTGGAAACATTAATTTTAAAAGTAACTCAAAGTTAGAAAAATTAAAATCTTGGACAAATTTAATTTAAAATTAACTAAGTTATTGATGAATTAAAAGTCAAATACGGTCAGGAACGCGAATGCACATATAATTATTTTCTATTGAATTGCAAACTTACAGCGATTATCATAGATAACGGGACTACAAATTAAGTCCAAAAGAGAAAAAAAGTACATGATGAAGAGAGAGGGATATTATCGAAGAAGTTGTATATGGTCGACATTAAATTACAGTTAGTTTTCAGAAGGAAAAAAAAATTATTTTGCACATATAAATATTTGACAGAGGTATTATTGATTTATTTATATTTGAATCTCCAAATGAACGCTCGGTTGTTATTCGTGTTGCGAAATATTTAACGCGTAGTATTAAATGTGGTTGATGATTTAGGCGACACGGGTCGTCAAATAAAGCTAATCTAAAAATTTCGTGTTACCGGTGAAATCTTATTCTAATATCGTATTCGTTCGGCTTAAGACTCGCGAGACGTACGGTCAAGTTCGCCGCACACTGTCGTGTCCCTATTGTGACATACTCCGAACTTTCAGACACGAATGTGTTTCTGTTGATCAACCTAGTTCTTGTTAATTCTCCAGCATGTGCAGGCAGCATGCGATAATAATTTAAGACGATTTTGTTAATCATTTGTTTTATTAAATAAATTATAGTAGCCAATATTTTAAGTGAACTTACTGCCTACAGGGTAGCATAAATGGCTCCCGTGAAATTTACATTCAGAATTATCACATTAAGAAAGACAATGTTATTAGTAGATAATTTTTAAGTCGCGTTAAGCTTTAAGTAAGAGCTACAGTCAGTAGCAATAAAACGAATTATAACGATTAAGAAAAATCTGTGTGTTGAATATGGTTGTGTGAGCAACCGTAGTGGTAGGGGTATGAGGTGGAGGTACGATTCTTGGCGCAACGTCACTGTATTGTGACGCTGAGAAGAGAAACAGCGTCATGGTGAAACAGCAGGAAGTTTCAAGCGAGTGGGTAAAGACTGACCATAACATCTGTCAGTCCATCTCAGGCGAGATAAAAATGTTTCCTGTCGACAATAATTTTCTCCAACCACGACCACGAAAATCCATCTATTTTGATTAATAATTATCCCTTTTCTTTTGTGTTTACTATTGGAAATATGATTCGGGCTCCGTTTATTTATTTTTATGTTTGAAAATCCCGTGCTTACGTTTCAACTTGGTATGTAATTTTATTGTTCTGAGTCAGATTGGTCGCGCAGTGAGCGCATGGCATGCCGCTCAATCAAAGCAATAACTGGTGAAATTTTGAATTTTTAAAAGAATAGCAATCTGACCACATGCCATACTGGAGCCCAACGTGGGGCCTCGAAGGTTCACAGCGTGAGTCTAGAGGTGTCATAACCACGTTGACGCGTACTGTGTTGTGCACCTGACATAATGGCGCGCGACGTGGGGACCGAATTATGTGTTCAATAGTCCGATTTTTGTTAGTATAAAGAATTTAGTTGTCCCTACGCGTTCTGTAAGTCCCGTTTTATCAGTTTCTTCAGTACTTGACGCGTTGCGACAGATCAGCCGCGGGGCAATGACCTTCTTTTTGTAATATTTTTCTTTGTGTTCCGTGCTTGCGAAGTCGTGTCTCTGCGGTAATGTCAGGGGCAATTGCTCCAAGTGGAACACAGACTTAGATATTTTAGTTTGATCCATGTTTAAATTTAGTAGAGTTAATAGCACGCGTCCTGTCTAGTTTATGTCGCCAACGAAGGTGTAAGTCCCGGCGAAGATTTTATTATCTAACCGCGTTGCGACACATTGTTTGACGCATATCTAGCAAGACTTGATTTTTCCCAGCATTAGTTTTGTTCTTTGGTGTGATGCCAGGCGTTGAAGATCTTCAGGTCTAGCTGCGTTGCGACGTCCTGTTACACCGCATCCATGGCAAAACGAGTGTGTACAATAATTAGTTTTACGGTTACGTATTAGATTACGGCTGCTACCAGATATTAGTCCCTAGGCTGAATACGGCTAAAGTATTCACGCGAATCTGGGAGAGAGAGTCACGGTAGGCGGTCGCTGACCCATTTCGTTTGCCCTCTTTTTGGTTCGCAGTAGACCTCCATGATTAGTTTTTCTGAGTTATATCAGATTTCGTGTTAATGTCGTTTTGGAGTTCTGTTTTGTCCTTTTGTCTTGCCTATAGTTACCCAAGAAACTTACCTACCTTTAACCCATATACCACATATTACGTTAAGGATTTAAGTTCGAATTTTGTTTGTTTGAGTTTTTTAGGTTTTTAGGTTTAGGTTTTTTAGGTTTTTTTACGTTTTTAGGTTTTTTTTACGTTTGAGTTTCGGAGTGTTTGGTTTATTGATTTTCGATTTTTTTGCGTTCTTGATTTTTGACGTCATGAGTTTTCGGATACTGAGATTCGTCTTTGTGGTTGATTCTTCAGTTATCACTGTCTGATACTTGAAGTGTTTACTAAATTAATCTTAGGAATTTTATTTACATATACTTTTTAATTTACATTCCATATTTCCACATTATATTGATTGATTTCCTCTAACATTTAAATTTAACTTTGACTTTCAGCTGTTTTTTTTGTGGGGGTTAAGCTCATTTTTCGCAAGCTGTTGTCTCATGAATAACATTCGGTAATCTTTTAGTTTAACTAAATCTTCAGTTACCCAAAAGGGGTAACAGGAACTTTTTGCATCGTACCCCCCATTGAGGGGAAGAAAATTTTTACGTTTTTACTTTCTTTCTGTTTTCGGTTGCTTAACCATGCCCGTTCAGCGTTCGCCACTTGCAGAAGGAACATGTGGGGATGACCCGTCTCGAGATGACCCGTCTCGAGAGTCCACTGTGTGTGTGGTATACTACCGCAGTAGGATCGGCCGTAACGGCCATAACAACAGCTGCAGTACCAGCCAGTATTCCGGGTGGTAGAATATATCCGGTGAGCCTCGACCTACTCACAGGAGATCATGGTACTTCTGATCAAGAAGAAATTCCAGAGTCTCCAGACTTCAGCATGCTGACAGCCCGCCGAGCACTGGCAGGTCGACGACGAATGGCAGACACGACACCATCAGCGTTCGAAGTAGCATCCAGAAACCATTCGGGAAGACAGGCCGACTATATAACTGAGAGAAGATGAAGCATTGGTGCGACGAATTCTTCCGGCCATTGTGGAAGCGACTCGACAGTCTTTAGCCAGCAGTATGGGAAGGAAGAGGCGCAACTACCGCCACCACTAGTATCAACTCAGGTGGACCACCAGCCGATGACGTTCGGTGAAAGACAGTTTTGGCGACCCGATATGTCGGGTTACCCGATGCAAACTACTAGGAATGTGAGAGAATTAGTACCAGCTGAAGATTTTAGACGACCAATCGAAGTTGGGCATCCATCGGGGTATGACAGACCGCAAATGGTCTCAATGGTGGATATAGCGACGACGGTGGGAGACCAGCGGCCTTCAGAGAATTTCCAGGCACCTACACAACAGTTCTGGCCCACGAAGGGATCAAGACCACCCCCAGGAAACAGAGTACCGAGAGCCGATGGATATCAGCATCGTCATCAGAGCTCTGGAGGGCGTGACGAAACATTTAACCGGAATGGTGGTAAGGCAGACTTGACTAAGTGGGGTGTCAAATTTGATGGCACACCGAAATCAATGAATGTCCAGGAGTTCCTCTACCGAGTAAGCGTGACATGCGAGGACAACGAATGCACGGAGTCAGAGTTGCTGAAGGATATGCGCCACCTATTGGAAAGACCGGCGCTCGAATATTATTGGAGTTATCGGAGATTGACGCCCGTAATAAGTTGGAGCGAGCTACGGCGAGTGATGCTGGTACAGTTGCAGTGCTTTGATAACGAGTTCCAATTCCAGGTGCAGATCCTCAGCAGTCGCCAGCAGCCACAGGAGTCTTTTGAGGATTTCTATAATACTATCATGAGATTACGGCACCAGCAGAGGGTTCCTTACTCCGAGGCACAATTGGCAGAATTTATGAAGGGCAATTTGAAACCAGCCCTAGCCCAACTGATGTTTCCGATTACTGCAAATTCTCTTAGTGAATTCTCACGAGAGGTGAGAAGAGCGGAAACTTTGTTGTCCATGCAGCGGCAGCAACTTCCTTCGCGGCAGATATCTCAACCGCGTGTATATGAAGTTACTTGCTGAGATGAGGCCGTTGGTCAAGTAACAGTAGTTGAAGTGGATGCCAAAGGCAGTACAAATAAAGTCACCTGCTGGAACTGCAGGACCATAGGGCATGCGTTCAGAGACTGTCCTGCGACTTATAGGAAGATATTTTGCTATAAGTGTGGGAGAGAGAACACCGTTACTCCCAAATGTCCTGTCTGCCATGGAAACCAGCCAAGGTCCACACCTCAGACTTGGGAGGTTAGGTCCGCCGATGCTAAAGCCCAGAAATTACCAACCCAGATATTGACAACGCGGGTATTACCAACCAAGCCCGCGACACCATTGATTCTACCAACATAGACCCTAACCAACCTGATGTTGCTAACACAGACTCTAACTAGACATTAGCTGATTCCACTTCTGCGATACAATTACCCGATGATGATACCACTATTACCATTCTGAAGAACACCAGCCGAGTGGAAGAAACTCCATCCCTGCCAGTTCTCAGGCTGCTTAAGCCGCTGCATCAGCGATGGCAGAATATCGTGAAGCTTGCGCTAGAATTTTTGGGATATCTGATCAGATAGAACGAACACGAGTACGTTATAAGAAACGAAGGCTGATCCGGCGAGAGATCGCCGCTGCTACTCTGTTCGAAGGAGACGATAATCGATTCTATACCGATGTGAATATCGGAGTCATTGAAGTCGAACGACTCGTAGACAGCGCAACATCTGTAACTTGCTTAGGCAAGGGATGCGAGGAGCTGATCGAACGAGCTGGGTTACGGATATTCCGGTTCGGCTCGTCGGTAAAGATGGCTGATGGAAGTGCCCACCGGATTCTAGGTAGAGTTCGAGTGAAAATTGAATTCGGTGAGAAGTCGGAGAAAATTGACATCTATCTAGTTCCGACTCTTGAGCGTGTGCTCTATTTGGGCGTGGCCTTTATGAGGAGTTTTAAGTTGTTTGCGAATATAGAGAGTCTTACCACTCAAGGGGTAGACATATGTGGGGAAGTCCAAGCCCCTGAGGAGGTCAAAACCCGTACTATGTCGCAACAACAGAGTTAAGTTTTGGAAGCCGTGGTTCGGTTGTTTCCTTGTTATACCAGGAAAGGCCTCGGCAAGACCCAATTGGAGACGCATTCAATTGATACAGGAGACGCAGTCCCAGTTAAGTACCGCTATTATCCTATTTCGCCAGCTGTGCAAACACTTCTGTACGCAGAGGTGGATAGGATGCTTGACCTAGGAGTCATTGAGCCCAGCGAGAGTCCGTGGAGCCACCCCGTGACTTTGGTCCGCAAGGGGCCCAAGAATAGGTTGTGCTTGGACGCCTGCAAGCTCACTGCGTTGACGGTCAAGGATGCGTGTCCACCTCCCCATATCGAGGCTTTGCTCAGCAGACTTGGGGATACCTACTACATTTCAAGCATGGATCTGAAAGATGCTTTCTGGCAGATACCATTGGATCCATACAGTCGGGAGAAGACCACTTTTACGGTACCCGGAAGGCCACTCTACCATTTTAAGATAATGCCTTTTGGGGTATGCAATGCAGCTTAAAGGCTTTACCGTTTAATGGATAGGGTGATACCTTCCGCCCTCCGTGATCGCGTCGTCGTCTACCTGGAAGATCTTTTGGTGGTATCACCAGACTTTCAGACCCATAAGGACCTGTTGCGGCAAATCGCATGTAGTCTTGAAGATGCAGGTCTGACGATTAATGTGGAGAAGTCGAAGTCCTGCTTCAAAGAATTGCGTTATCTAGGCTACCTTGTCGGAGGCGGCCAAATTAAACCCGATCCAGCGAGAGCGGAATCCATTGTTAATTATAAGTATCCGAGAACCCTTAAACAGGTGAGGAGCTTCTTAGGAGCCACTGGTTGGTATCGGCAATTTATATCCAAATTTCTGATACTCTGAAAACGGGTAAATCGTTTGAATTCCCAGAGTAGGCCAAGAACGCTTTTGACCAATTGAAAGACGCTTTGGTGACTAGCCCCGTGTTAGTTCACCCAGACTTTTCAAGGCGGTTCTTTGCACAATGTGACGCCTCGGACTTAGGAGTTGGCACTATACGGTCACTGATCGAGAATGCCTAGCGGTGGTTCTAGCACTAAAGAAGTTTAGGCCCTTCAACGAGTTGATGGCCTTCACTGTGATCACGGACCACAGCAGCCTTAAGTGGCTGATGCCTCACCGTGATCTCAGTGGGCGGTTAGCTCGATGAAGCTTACACCTACAGTCGTTCGACTTCGTAATTGAACACCGCAAAGGCAAGCTCAACGTCGTACCGGATACTCTGTCTTGATACGAGATGGAGGAAATAGCCTTGGATGGAGGAAATTGCAAGGAAATAGCCTTGCTAAGGCTAATCGATCTAGACGACATGGCTTTTCAGAGTGCCGATTACGAAGATCTGATTGAGACCGTGAAGGAAAATGCGGATAGGCTATCAGATTTGCGAGTGATCGATGGAGTGGTATACAAGAGAACTATGCCATACGATGGAATACCTCTCCATGAGGATTTCGCGTGGAAGATGTGGGTGCCGAATGAGTTGACGCAAGGCATCATCGAGAAGGCGCATTACCCACCTCATGTGGCCCATGGAGGTTTCTACAAGACTATGAAGCGGATCAAGGAGTGTTTTTACTGGCCTTGCATGAACACTCAGATAAAAAGTTATGTAGATGCTTGCCAAGTGTGTCGAGAGGCCAAAGCGGCTAACGTAACGTTACGACCACCAAATGGCAAAGAGATAATCAGTCAGAGGCCTTTTCAAAGGATCTTTGTGGACTTCTTGGGCCCGTATCCACGTTCCACAAATGGAAATAGTTATATTTTTATTGTCCTCGATCACTTGACAAAGTTCGTGTTATTAAAGGCCATGCCGAAGGCTAGTAGCAAGAGTATGATCCGTTTTCTTGTGAGTGAAATTTGTCACAAGTTTGGCGTGCCGGAAACCATAGTCTCAAACAACGGCAAGCAATTTGTAAGTCGAGAATTTACCGACTTTGTAGCAAACTTTGGGATTGAACACTATCGCACCCCAGTACATTCTCCGCAGGCTAATGCATCGGAGCGTGTAAATCAATCCGTTCTACCGGCAATCAGATCTTACATGAAGGAAGATCAACGCGAGTGGGATAGGCATCTGTCGGAAATAGAATGTTCACTTCGTTCATCGATACACAGCGCAATCGGAGTAACATGGTTACTCACAGTAGCATGTATCGGTTGGGAAGACGCCTGAAAAATTTAACCGATCGGTGGCGCAGGATCTGATACGTACGAAAATAAGGGACAGCTTGCACGAAAGAACGAGCGATCGTATAATTCGCGGTGTAGGCAGGTCAAATATATACCCGGACAGGAAGTATATCGGCGCAATTTCCAACAATGCAGCTTCAAGGATAATATTAACGCCAAACTGTCACGGAAGTTCCTAAAGTGTCGCATACTTAAGCCCATAGGAAACAGCCTGTATGAGATCGAAGATATGCAGGGTAAACCCCTAGGAGTATTCCATGCCAAGGATTTAAAACAATAATCCCCGTAGAGTTGTTAAGAGAAGGCGGAAAATGTGTGACGGTGAAAAGCCCATTCAGGCGCTTTTCGGTAATGAGAGATCAAAGTTGTGTCGGGAGAAAGGGCGAGGGGTCCGGGTACGTGAGACTCGGAGATTTCCTTTTTCTTTTTCGTGACGTCAACTAATGGAGTTAGTAGCCGGTGTGATACTGGTAGACCTTTGGTATTGCGAACGGTGTAAGGTATGGTTGAACAAATCTGAGACAACAGATTAAATGAACCTTCCGTTCAGAATATCTATCTCAAGGCTACTCGGAGCTTGGGAGATGCGGGTAGCCGATAGGCTAACCTCACCATCCCTGAGCGATGAAGAGGCTTTGGGGTAGAGTCGGAATGGAGCGAACAACGTTAATATACGGCTATGCGGTCTGAATAAATAACAAATCGATGAACTATTAGTCAACAGCTTGCGAAAAGGTTAGATATCTATAAGTAGGACCCGGACAGATATGTAGTTCCCCTTTGCCGATGTTCTTTGTATTGAAGAGAGTTTTCTTTTATTGTCGTTACAGTTAGCATTTAGCAAGACCCTCCGAATAGATAGATCCCTTAAGTAGGTAGATTCCTCGGCGATGGCTAGCAGTGTCGAATGTAATGTGTGTCTAGGGACGATGACGGAAGCGGATGGCGGGATATGTTCATCGGAATGTGGACATGTGTTCCACATAAGGTGTCACCGTGCTTGGGCTGAACAGGAGCAGTCCGATTGCCCCGTGTGCCGGCGCCCTAACTACACGACGCATCCAATTTATCTGCGGTTCGTAATTGAAGAACCAGTCGAAGGCCAGGAGCAGATCAACACGCTCCGTCGAGATCTCCGCACTGCCGAAGAGAGGTATGAGGGTGCAGAGGCACAAGTGGCTGACTTGCTCAGCATTAATGACCAGCAGCATCGTAACCACATTGGGACTCTCGCGCGCGAGGAAGAAGCGGCTCAGGAGGAAATAAGGCACCTTCGGCAAGAGAATAGCCGACTGCGTAGTCAACCCCACCAGGACTACCAGACCTTGCGAGCAGAAATGGATGCGTCCCAGGCTCGATACAGTCGCCAAGTGGAAACCTTAATGCGCGATGTGGCGCATATGCACGCGCAATGGGAGGTTACCCAAGCCGAAAACCGCGCAAAGCAAGCAAGGATGACATCGGAACGGAGATCTGACCCGAGAGCAGGAGACCGCTAAATCATGCCAGAGAGAGAGCGCAGCCAAGTCAAAGACCCCAGGATACGCGGCAAGCCGATTGTCAATTCGGTATTTCCCGGCGAGAAGATCCGCAAGGTCTTAGAGCGGATGGACATTACCTACCGCACCGAAGATCTGGTCATACGCTCGTGTGCTCCCCTGGACTGGAAGTCAAAGTACCGGATCTCAAGTTCGAGATACTTAACCGTTTTGAACGCCTTCAGCACACTGGCAGGGCACCCCAACAACGCTTAGTCGTTAAGGATAGCGAGGTCGTCTCCGCATTTTAAAAGACCGTGACCAGCCGAGTGTTCGGCAGAAAGGGAGTGAGGACCATTCGACTCTTCGAGGACCAGATCGTCATCCACCTGGCCGGAGAGGCGAATCCATGCGAAGTTGAGACGGAGGATCAGCTACATGCAGTGCTAAACCGCCTGCCACAGACTTCAGAAGCAAGAGCGACCCCTCGGAGTCCCAGGACAATAAAAAAAAGTAAGGACCTCGCCACCGGGTAGTAACCACATCAATCTTAAGGAGCGGTAGCGGACTATTGAGGCGGGGGTTCACCGAAGACCACACCCCATGATCAGGCGCAGACGGGAGAAAGTTTCCCTGTCATCCTTCGCCAGGCCTGTCATCAGGATTACCGGGTTTGTGGTGGCGCCGTACGAACCATCTATCGGCGGCCACATAATCTGGCAACCATCTGTTTAATTACACCACCACAGAACTTGGCACGTACCACCTATAGGAAATGCATCATGGCATTTGTGAAACGAAAAGTAAACAACATTGTCAGAATTATCTGACAAAACGGCAATTTTTATAGAAACTGCGAGAAATCACGCAGAAATGAGTGGAAATTGCAACAACGGCAGTAAAATTCCCGCAAAACGGCGTCGTCTGATCGTTTCGGCCATTTTGCAAAGCATTTGTGAAATAGACAGCGTGATAACTAGTTAAGTTTTGAGCAGCGTCTGTGAGTAACCAGAAATTAGCCATCAAGTGAGAAGTTTAGTGATAGGGAACGGAAGAAGTAATTCAACCGGTACCACAACACGTTTAGCCACGTGCCAGAACCTTCGTAGATTTCTTGTGCGCAAACGGCAGGAAAACGAAAATTATTAAGGAACGTGATGTATGTACGCGTTGCTCGCTTTCTTTTTACTTCCCCGTACAATAGCCCTCTTTGGATTGTACCCAAGAAAATTGACAATTCTGGTATCAAAAAATGGAGGTTAGTCGTGGATTATAGGAAGCTCAACGAATACACCAAAACGGATAAATTTCCTATTCCTCATATGGAAGGAATTTTGGATAAACTGGGCAGAGCCCAATATTTTTCAACAGTCGACCTTGCAAAGGGGTTCCATCAAATTTTGGTGAAACAAAATGACAGGGAAAAAACTGCATTTTCTACTCCATTTGGACACTACGAATTTATTCGTATGCCATTTGGATTAAAAAATGCTCCATCTACTTTCCAAAGACTCATGAACTCCGTACTAAGGGCCTTAGTAAATAAAATTTGTATTGTTTATTTGGATGATATTTTAATATTTAGCACATCTTTAGATGAGCATTTAATTAACTTGAAAAAATTATTCAAGCGGCTCAAGCCAAATTAAAAATCCAAATAGATAAATGCAATTTTTTACAAAACCAAACGGAATTTTTAGCTCATGTTCTTACACCTAAAGGTGTCAAACCAAACCCAAGAAAAGTGGAAATAATTCAGAAGTTGAAGCTTCCAAACACACAAAAAAGGATAAAATCATTCCTAGGGATGACGGGATTTTACAGGAAATTTATAAAAGAGTATGCAAAGATTGCATATCCTATGACAAAATATTTGAAAAAAAATTCAAAAGTAAATTCAAATGATCCCAATTTTATTGCTGCTTTTGAACAATTAAAAGATATTCTGGTAAATCCACCCATCTTAAGATATCCAAACTTTAATAAAAAATTCAAGCTCATAACTGATGCTAGTAACTTTGCATTGGGTGCTGTTTTAACCCAAGAGGGTCATCCAATATGCTATGCCTGCAGACCACTAAATGTACCTGAAAGAAATTATTCTACAATCGAAAAAGAACTATTAGCCATTGTTTGGAGCACACAATATTTCCGACCATATCTCTACGGAGTAGAGTTTGATCTTAGCACAGATCATCAACCACTCAAGTGGTTACAAGCTAAGAATAACGGTAGAGATATAAACCCTAGACTGCAGCGTTGGCTTGTCATTTTAATGGACTATAACGCTAAAATAGAGTATATTAAAGGTAAAGAAAATCACATAGCTGATTTCTTAAGCCGTATCGATGAAACCGAACCTTTAGTGGAAACTATAAACACTGAGGAGAATTTATTACTAGACGAAAACCTAAATGACAATATCCATATTCTCGATACAGTTGTCAATCGCTTCAAATTTCAAATAATAATTACGGAGAAGAAAGATATAGAATCTATAAATGTTTTCGGGAAAACCAGAGTATATATAGACAATGAAGATTTGGGCTCGCAAAATATAGGAGGTAAGCTTGCAGCCTACAATCTAAAAGGCCAAGTCGGTATTTATTCTTTGGAGATGAAAGCAAATTTTCTGAATATCAAAGTGCTATCAAAGAATATTATCAAAACCGAATAGATGTTAAATTCCACAAATGCACCTATTTTGCCACTGATGTTGAAAATATAGAGGAGTTGAAAAAGCAAATAGCGTTATATCACAAAAAAGAAACAGGTCACTCAGGAATTATTCCAACATATGAAGGAATTAAACACCGAATCTATAACCCAGAACTTAAAACTAAATACGATAGAAATCCTATAAAACCGAATCTTCAGCATACTGAAACCCCATCTATGCCAAATGAAATAATTCATGTTGACACATATGTCAATAGCAAGCAATCTTTTATAATTTTTATAGACAAATTCTCGAAATTCGCAGTACACTTCCACCTTCCAGATAGGAATAACCAAACTATTATTCAGAAAATCAGAGAATTCTTAGCTATAAAAGGAAACATAAAGAAACTTGTTTTTGATAACGAATTTAATACAGTAAATGTCCGAAGGTTTTTAGAGGAGACAAATATTGAATACCATGCAACTAAACCTAATAGCCATACCGGAAACTCGGACATTGAAAGATTAAATAATACAATATCAGAGAAAATAAGGGTACTTAATCTTGAGGAAAACTTAAATGGCAAAATCAATAAAATTCTATAACAATACCTATTATTCAACTATTAAATGCACTCCGGTATCGAATCAAAAAAACGTGAAGATATTATGCAAGGAAAATAATAAACGTGACAATTATGTAGAACAAAGACAAGAAGGTTATATAAAAAATTATAGGAGTGTACGACATAAAGAACAACCCAAATTTATTAAAAGAAATTTAGAAAATGTACATCCTACCAACATTAAACGTCCATTGAAATTTGCAGATTGCCATAATAATATTGGTGACACTCATTAATATATATCCCGGCTGCGGAACGCTCCAGGTCAAACCTCTAATCAGAACCAAGGATTTGCTGTTATAAACGTTAAGTCTGTAGAAATAGTAAATGAGACTGTAACTATATTACACTTGATAGATCCTCAGGAGATATATGCCGTAATAGAAGATATTGAAAGTTACATAAACAAAATACAAATTATAAATAAAGAAATTCAGGTATTGAAAAGTAAATTAAAATCTATAATTCCTTTAGGACAATTTCGTTTTAAAAGACTTGCCAATGTTGTCGGATCTTGGCAAAAATGGCTCTTTGGTACTATGGACGATGAAGATAGAAACATAATAACTGAACATTTAAATATAGTGACCCAAAATAGTCATAATGCCATAAATGCAATAAACAAACAAATTTTGATAAATGAACATTTCTCAGACAGCATTAAATTATTAAAATCTACAATTTTTAATGACAGAAACAAGACGATTCAAGCTATTAAAGAATTGCAATCACAGAACGAATATATTGCGCAACATTTCCATTTTTCGGACATTATGTTCAAACTAAAATTCATAGAGAACAGAATCAACCAAATACAAGACAACATTGCTTCTGCCAAACATAATATACTTCACCCTAGTATTCTAACATCAGACGAAATCGAAACATTTAACATAGATTACTACAAATTAAAATTAGTACAACAAGGTGTTATGTATTACAATAATATTATACTGGTATTTGCCATCAAAATACCTACTAACCTTGAAACAACTAATGTAAAATTAATATTACCTAAACCAAATACAAATTTTTTAGAAATCGAAGAAGAACAACAATACTTTGTAAAAATAAGCAATATAAATTATTTATATAAAGAACATACAACCCTACAAAAATTAATTAAAAGTCCAAATTGTATTTTTCATAATAATTGTAAACTTAAAATTAATAAAGAACAATCAGTAACTTATGTTGATGAAGAAACCATAATAATTAAAAATGCAAAAAACAATTCTTTAATACACAATTGTGATGACAGAAAACTAATAAATGTCAATGGAAACAACTTAATAGAATTTTATAATTGTTCAATAAAAATATTAAATAGTGAATACTCAAACAAGAAAATGTACACCTATGATAAATTTGCATATGATAACGATGAAACATTGTACAATTTCACAAAAAAACATGAAATTAACTTTAATCAACTAAAAGTAACCCAAGTAGAAAACATCAAAATGATTGAAGAATTGAAGTCAACCAGAAATATCTCATATGGTATAAATGCAACGTTAATCATAATTATGGTAGTCATATTGACTGTTATATTTATAATTGTAAGGAAAAATAATATACGAATCAAAATTCAAAAAAATATTCAACACAAAGCAGTTGAAGAAATTGCGGAAAGATACGACAATATTTAATTACCTAATTCAGGAGAATTTTCCTACCAGGGATGGAGGAGTTACATACAATCAAGTAGACAAAATATGTGTTTGTATAAACACATACTTTGTTACCTGTCTGTCTGTCACAGCAAACCCAAAGGTTTCGTATTGCCATCAAAACCATGGGAATGCTTTCCAACTCATTAGAGATAAGTTTATGCTGAATTGCAGAATAGCTGCAATTCATATTTTGTTAAGGTAGACTAAGAACAAAGAGAATGAAATAAATAAAGAATAGTTTTTAAACTGAATTCAACGTCTTAAGTACGTAGTTCGCGTGGCAGACGCTAGCCCAACCAGATTTCCACCATTGTCTAGGCCGGGAGCAGAGTCCGGGGATTGGCCAGGACCAGAGATGGGTGATGAGGCCCTGATACGACGAAGTTTACCGGCTATTCAAGCGGCGACTAGGCAGGAAACATTGTTGTCGGGGCTAACCACCCAGCAGTGCCGGCGATGCCGCCACTAACCGCAGCCCCAGTAACACTTATGATGAAACGTGGCTCCGGAAGACAGAGGAGCCAACACGATGCACCCACCGGGGCCAGTACAGATGGCTAAGGTACATGAGGCAGCGCTCCAGGAGGTGAAAAGTGTCAGTGGAGAAGTGGACGGATTGGGGCCCTCAGCAAAGTCATCTGCTGGAATTGCAGAGCCCCAGGTCATATGTTTCGAGATTGCCTATCTACTATTCGAATTTTTTGCTACAAATGCAGGAAGAAGAATACAGTGACACCGAACTGCCAGGGAAACCTGCCGAGACACCCACCTCAGACTGGAGGTGCGGACCACCGCTTGGCCCATCTTGCAAGTTGTCTGGAGAAGCAAGTCTGACCACCAGTGTTCAGAAGTCACACTTCTGTTTTAAAGAGTTACGTTATATAGGTTACGTCGTTGGAGGTGGCCAATTTAAGTCTGATCCAGCGAAGGTTGAGCCGATCGTTCAATATAAGTATCCGAAAACTCCTAAACAGGTGAGGAGCTTCTTAGGAGCCACAGGACGGTATCCGCGGTTCATATCCGAATACGTCAAAGAATATTTTTACCGGCCGAACATGAATGCAAAAGTGAAGAGTTATGTGGACGCTTGTCAAGTGTGGCGAGAGACTAAGGCGGTCAACATTAGCTTAAAACCACCGATAGGACAGGAGCTATGGAGATGACCCATCGGCCGTTCCAGCGAAATTTTGTTGACTTCTTGGGTCCTTACCCGCGTTCGAAGAATAACAACTTCTATATCTTCATTATATTGGACCATCTCACAAAGTTCGTGATACTGAAGGCTGTGGCTAAAGCAAGTAGTAAAAACGTAATAAAGTCAACATGTTCACCCAGGGAAGTATGTATAAACTGGCGAGACATCTAAAGAGCTTAACCGACATGGGGGAGGAGCAAGTTTCTAAGCCGGTGACGCAATACCTAATTAGAACGAAATACAGAAAAGCCTACACCAGGCCTACCAGAAGGGGGAGCGTTCGCATAACGCCACATGTCGCCCGGTTAGGTGTATCCCTGGGCAAGCAGTATGTCGGCGTAATTTCCATCAGAGCACCTTTAAAGACAACTTTAACGCGAAATCAGCACAGAAGTTTGTAAAGTTGTGAATCGTGAAGCCAGTTGAGAAGAGCCTATATGAAGTTGAAAATTTGAAAGGAGAACCTTTGGGAGTCTTTAGGTTAAAAGGAAAATATGACCAGGCTGAAGCCTGTAAATGTGTCGGCTTTCCACGGTGAAGTGATGATTTTTTTTCTGAATATGTGAGAGTGAAATATAAGTTTTGTTGTATACAGCTAGAAGATTGAACTTGACATTTTTGTAGTTTGACATTTGACCCATACCATTTTCCAACGTGTCCTGTCTCTAATACTTAGTGGAAGTTTCGCTGTTCTCGTTTCAGCCAGAATGTGTCCGGCTCAGGTAGCAAGACCCCTGAAATAGATAGGACCATAGGCATGTCGAATATACTAGAGTGTAACCTTTGCCTGTTAACGTTGACGACTGAGTACGATTAGCTCGTGGTCACGGAGTGCAGACACTTGTTTCATCTGGTCTGTCTCGAGACCTGGCAAGGACAAAATCGAACCGACTGCCCCGTCTGTCGGCACCCGAATTACGGGGCACATCCGTCCTACCCGCGTTTCGGGGTAAGAGAAATTGTGGCTGATCAAGAAGTACTCGTCGCCCTGCGAAAAGAAGCCACCGCTTTGAGGCAACGAAATCCGAGCTGGGGCAGCTCAGTACAACCTTGAGAAATTGCAGGCGCAATTTGACTGCCGTACCAGCACTGTCACTCGAGAGAGCGACTAAATTCACTAGGAGAAACGTTCGGTTGTGCAAGGCGCTACGGAAATGGCGCGAGCAACCCTCGCCATAGCTGGAGGAGCTAAGAGGTCGCACCGACGAGTCGAAAGTTCAACGCATCAAACAAGAGGCAAACCGTGAGCGGCACATGAGGCAGATAGGGGCGAAATATGACAGGCAAGTGGACGATCTAAGACGAAAAGTTCAGGGTTTGGAGCGGTAGGTGAGCACTCTGGGGGTAGCAAATAGTGGCCTGAAACAAGGGCATCAGGGTATAGAAGCCCAGCTGCAAAGTGTACAGCAGCAGAGCGCAGCATCGGCACAGAAGCAAGAAGGAATAAAGGCCCCGTATAACGAATCAGTCCTCCTGCCTTAAGCACACGGTTACGCAACCAATAAGGCAACGATCCGCTATTTCTTATCGACAGTGGTCGGAAGCCCACGAGATACAGCGACGAGAATTTGAAGTGGCTGGAGATTGAGTGTCCTGCCGATCAGAGAACCCAGACCAGTGGCAGATAGCCATTGAGTTCGAGTCGCCAGCTTTGAAGTTCGAGTTTTAGGCAAGTTCCCGCGGTCAACCCTGAGTGATCGAGCAGTATTCGGGCGGTTAAGAGCCATAGACAGCTCCCCCTTCGCCGTTGAGCCTCGACAAGACTACCCTAAGAGGTGGTGCTGTCCACTGCGGTGTCGAGGGATCTGAAGGACCTTTCCGCTCCAGGCACGTACCTCCAAGGCTTAGCTTTCCCTACCAGAAACTAGAAGTACCACAAGTGATCACCTCCAATGAACTGGTTCCAGGGGTGCATGGTTGGAGAGGGGGATTATACAGCCTTCACCGTTGAGCAGAGACAGGACTACCCTTAGGCCTGGTGCTGCCCACTCCGCTGGTTAGGACCCTGAGTGGCCCTCCATCCCCAGTTATACCCCTCCAAGGAGTCGATTTCCCTCCTACCCCCGGTATGTGATGTCCACGGGATGGTGGGGTTTGTGGCGGTGCCATAACGAGTTAAATTCAACAGGGTTAAAGACACCACCTCGTAAGATACACCCCAAAACAAAAACATCAGCCCGCCCCCTATTGGCGGTGAGAGGCCAGAAAAGTTCTGTGGGCGTCGAATCGTTGTTTTCGGGCAATTTGTTTTTTTTTTTACATTATGATTTTTAATTGTAGTATTACATTTACAATTAGTCTTATTGGCAATCCCGCGAAAATAACTATAAAATTGTTATTGGTAATCCTGCAGGAAATAACTATATAATTGTTTCGTAATACATTAACAATATCATTGATTAAGTTCAGCTGTATTTGCTACATGTTCATTTAATATTTTAAGACTTCAAAAAGTGTTGTTTAATAAGCTTTTTCCTGTTAATTTTATTTCTTATATTGAGTAAGGTAGTTGGCATCTTATTGCGTATTGTTGTATTTTAGCATAATTTTTCCGAATTTTGGGTATTTTGAAGCGCCCTTGCGTTCTGCTTCTAGTTATTTTCTCGTGGTTTATAGGTTCCAGAAGTTTTGAGTTGTAAAATTCTGTTATTATTGTTGTTTTGTATAAATTTTGAATATTCATTATTTGAACATCCTTCTGTAATTGATTTGGGTTGGCAATTTTTGATTGAAATTATTGTTGTTGTTAGTGTTAAGGTTATTTGAATCGTCCTGGGTTTGTGCGTTGTTAATATGTTTACACGTTGCATTTTGATTTTGATTTAGGATGTACGTTTTGTGTTGGTTTTTGTACAGAAGATTCAAAAGTCGGGTTTGTTGTTGTTGAAGTGATCTGCAGAATGTTGCTGATTCTGCGAGAGAGAAGTAGGCCTGTCTTAGGGCCTTGCATGGGGAGCAGTTACCTAGGTTGTAAAGAGCGTATGGAGATTTTCGTAATTTTTTTGTGGAGAATCATCGAAAATGTTGAAAAATTGAATTATGACCTTTCTCATATTCATGACTGGGCAACAGCCAATGGACTTGCTATTAATCCCTGGAAATCAAAGTGTCTTGTGGTTCACTTCAGATCCTTTAACAGTACCAATTATAATTTTGATATAGCAATAAGTGGCGATAAAATTGATATCGTCTCGCAGACTAAAAATCTAGGAATCATTTTAACCAGGTCACTCACCTGGTCGAACCATATTAACTCAGTTGTTGGACAAGCGTATTCGAAGTTGGAAACCTTATGGTCTTCTCAAGCATATACCCCTTTTCATATAAGAGTATTCTTGGCTAAGCCGTACATAATGCCAGGACTTCTATACGGCTGTGAACTTTTTGAAAACTGTGACTCGTCAAGTAAACCGAAGCTTAACGTCATATTTAACAATGTTATTAGGTATATCTACGGTCTGAAAAGATACGATTCTGTACACCAGTTCGTTAAATCACTTTATGTCATTTCTTTCGACAACCTGTTGAAGACCAAAATCCTCGTCTACCTTCATAAAATAATTTCTAAGAATACACTACTTTATCTTTTTCGGCAATTACATTTTGCTACATTTTGTGACATACTCCGAACTTTCAGACACGAATGTGTTTCTGTTGATCAACCTAGTTCTTGTTAATTCTCCAGCATGTGCAGGCAGCATGCGATAATAATTTAAGACGATTTTGTTAATCATTTGTTTTATTAAATAAATTATAGTAGCCAATATTTTAAGTGAAATTACTGCCTACAGGGTAGCATAAATGGCTCCCGTGAAATTTACATTCAGAATTATCACATTAAGAAAGACAATGTTATTAGTAGATAATTTTTAAGTCGCGTTAAGCTTTAAGTAAGAGCTACAGTCAGTAGCAATAAAACGAATTATAACGATTAAGAAAAATCCGTGTGTTGAATATGGTTGTGTGAGCAACCGTAGTGGTAGGGATATGAGGTGGAGGTACGATTCTTGGCGCAACGTCACTGTATTGTGACGCTGAGAAGAGAAACAGCGTCATGGTGATGTAATAAAAATGCGAGGAGTTGTGGCTATTTTAATCGCTTATGGAGTAGCGATATGTTTGTTTATTTAATGCATCAATTAAAGAGCATTGTAGTAAAAAACTGACTTGACTGAATTCGTACAATGGTCTTATATACTATTTGGAATACATTATTAGTTCTATCTAGTTTCTATATGGTGACACATATTCATTGATTCTCCTTAGTGGTTAAACGGTTCATATATCGTGAATGCTCAATCGGTCAGACAGAAGGAGTCGAATTACTCGTTCACTGGTACAATGTACTTTGCTGACCTATACCTCGATATGAATAGTGACAATGTAAATGAACACGCCAACAACCAAAGAGTATATGAATGAATGTAGATATGTGTTAAGTGGTATCGCATACGTTCTAGCATATGCGATATACGAATCACACTACACCTCCCTTTTTAAAAAGAATAATTTATTATTCTATTATTAGTAATACAATGTATAGTAGTTAAATTGTTAAAGTGTAGAAATAATAAAATAATTATCAGAATCCGGATCTCATTAATGTAATACTTATATTTTACAATTATTACTTAACAAATAGTTTTAATCTATTTTTGTTTATTTTTAATGTTTTGTTCTTTATCTTATCTTCTAATACAATGTTGTTATTTTTAAGAATCTCCTTAACCATAAATGGACCTAAATATCTATTGTCTAATTTATGACCTATTTCATTTCTAACTAACACTAGATCTCCTATATTAATTTTCATATCCTTAATATTTCTATCATATTGTTCTTTTTGTTTTTCTTTCTCCTTATCTATTAATAACCTTGCTCTTTTATAAGCGTTTTCCAATCTAAATTTAACTTCCTTACTATAATCTTCTATATTATAGATCGGGTCTACAGTATCTATGCTATTGAAATCTGTGAATCTGTATGGGATTCGTCCAAATACAAGCTCGTAAGGGCAATAGCCATGCACCACAGACGGTGACGTATTGAAACAATATGTAAAATATCTTAGCCATTCATCCCAATCATTCCGGTCTACCGATATGTATGATCGTACATACTCGTTAAACGTATGGTGACTTCGTTCGACAGTGCCTACAGTTTGGTGGTGGTGAGCTGTTGATGTTATGTTATCAATTTTCAGATACTTGCAAAGATCCGTCATTACCGAGTTTTTATACTCCGTACCCATGTCCGTAATGAACGTCTTCATTGGACCGTAGGTGAGTATAAAAGAGTCGAATATCGCCTTTGCGACTGTTCTTGCACTTTTATTCGGTATTGGTATTGTTACCAAGTATTTTGTTAAGTCACATATTAGAGTGACTGCATATTCATTTCCACTTTCTGTTCTTGGTAGTGGACCAACGGTATCTACCAACACGGTGTCAAACGCTTTATTAGGTGTGTGGGTGATCACCATTGGTGCCTTCGTATGTCTTGTTATTTTTGCTTTTTGACATTTCTGACATGACTTGACGTACTTCGATATGTCCTTAGTCATGTTTGGCCAGTAGAGATGTCTTTTTTATTTTATTTAACGTTCTCGTTATTCCGCAGTGTTCACCTTCCACTGGACCATCATGATATCTTTCCAAGGTTCTTCTTATGTCAGAGCTTTCTTTTAATTTTGTCACCTTTGGTAGTAGCGCTACTTTTACCCATTTTAATTTGTTATTGCCCATTTCTTTAAATTCATTTATTGAGACAAATTCGAAAATTTTCTCTGTAGGTGCCATTTGTAATATATCAATTTTTTGTATGCTGACCTCCTTTTGAAGTCTTGGGAAAAATTGTCCTAAATCAATTTTCCCATTAGTGTACAAATCCTTGATATTAATATTCATTAATTTTCTCTTGCCATGCTTAATATAGCAATGGTCAATAGTCATCTTTAATTTTGGTTTTCTTTTGACGTCTGTATTATTGATGACTTCGTATACGTTGGGCTTTCTTTCAATTTTACTCTCCTCTTTGCTACTGACTTCCTTGTTATCTGTTTTGGTGGTTGATCTGGTTGTCATTCTGTGTATCTTAGCTACGTTCAGGTTCAGCTCTTTCAAATCATCTATCGTTATGCGAGACAAAGCATCCGCTACATAATTCTCCTTTTACAGAGGTCTGCAATTTGTTGATTACTTGTTCAAGCGTTGCCTCATTGCCTATAATATTTCTTGCTGTACCTCGCAGCTTTGTTTTTACCAAAGTAACAGCAATAGCATCATGCGTTTCTTTTATGGTCCCCACCAATTGTAGCGCGTCCAGAAAACTTTTTAGGTTTTCAGGCCTGCCATCGAAATCAGGTATGAGTCTCGAGGCTGTGTTTATAAATTCTATCGCTGTTAAAGGCATCTTACGATCTTGTACTTGTACTTCTTTATCTGAGTCGGTATCTGCATCCGACTGGTCTTCTCCTATGGGTGATAGTTTCTTGAATGATTCTGGTGTAAGAACTCTATATAAGTCTATTATAACCGGTTCACTTACTGTATGAGGAACCTCCTGATTTATCTGATATTTTGAAAATATTTTTACTAGCTTATCTCTGGTTTCCCAATAAAACCCTAAACCTTCTTCTTCATGTTCTTTAGTCAAACGTCCTGAGTGTTGATGTAACAAATTCCTAATTGCTTCAAAAGTAACTATTAATGTGCCTAAATGTTTCCTGACCGTTTCTGGTCTTATAAATGTGTTCTTATTTATGCACTTATAAGCTTTACTGAATTTCTCCCGTTCTGATACAAAAATCGTTCTAATCAATTCCCATGTCTCCATCTAGAACTAAAAATTCTCACAATTAAATATCCTTTCATATTTCTTTATTTACGCTCAAAACTTGTTTTTTATTTTTTTTTCTTAAAAAAAAAATTGTTTTTCATTTAAATTCTCTGCACGGGTGCCAACCCCAAATATCTCTTTTTCAGGCTTTTCTTATGCATAACATATAACTTAATACATATATTTGCTAATATTGCTATTGTTATTACAACTAGCATTAATTCTATGTTCTTAATGTTAACTTGAGGTGCTTGTATTTCAACCTCATTGATTACGTTTGCCTTGGGGTCTTTAATCTTTGTATTCTGACCCCCCATTTCAATGTAAATTTGCTTTGCGTTCTTTCAATAAAATAAAATAATGAAAATGTATATTATCTATTGATGTTCGTTTCTTTATTGTCCCTAAGGTGAACACGGGCGAACTCGCCTCCGTTCCTTACAGGTGCATGAGATTCATGCACTCCGTGCTTAAACTAGCTGCTATTAATGTATTAGTTATTAATGTTGCTGCTGCTGTTGTTGTTGCTTATATTTCTGCCATGCCTCCATCTGGGCCTCGATGCAGTCTATCTTCTTCCAGATTTCTGTGGCCACCTCCCAGGATGGTGGAACTTTGTCGTTGATTATTCTTAAGAGTCTTGCTCGCTCCCTGCGCCTTGTTACGAGGAAACCGCCTCGTCTCTTTGGTGGACACACTTTGGTTACGTGTGCTAAAACCCGTTGTGGCTTCGCCTTGGCTTGGCGGCTCTTGTATTCCTGTATTGTTATTGGTTTAGGACCCTGTCCTTTCTCCAGGTTCATCCTTCAGGTGTCCTTTGGTCCTAAGTTATTAATTCGGACCACTGTCTCGGTCGCCATGTAATAAAAATGCGAGGAGTTGTGGCTATTTTAATCGCTTATGGAGTAGCGATATGTTTGTTTATTTAATGCATCAATTAAAGAGCATTGTAGTAAAAAACTGACTTGACTGAATTCGTACAATGGTCTTATATACTATTTGGAATACATTATTAGTTCTATCTAGTTTCTATATGGTGACACATATTCATTGATTCTCCTTAGTGGTTAAACGGTTCATATATCGTGAATGCTCAATCGGTCAGACAGAAGGAGTCGAATTACTCGTTCACTGGTACAATGTACTTTGCTGACCTATACCTCGATATGAATAGTGACAATGTAAATGAACACGCCAACAACCAAAGAGTATATGAATGAATGTAGATATGTGTTAAGTGGTATCGCATACGTTCTAGCATATGCGATATACGAATCACACTACAGTGAAACAGCAGGAAGTTTCAAGCGAGTGGGTAAAGACTGACCATAACATCTGTCAGTCCATCTCAGGCGAGATAAAAATATTTCCTGTCGACAATAATTTTCTTCAACCACGACCTCGAAAATCCATCTATTTTGATTAATAATTATCCCTTTTCTTTTGTGTTTACTATTGGAAATATGTTTCGGGCTCCGTTTATTTATTTTTATGTTTGAAAGTCCCGTGCTTACGTTTCAACTTGGTATGTAATTTTATTGTTCTGAGTCAGATAGCTCGCGCAGTGAGCGCATGGCATGCCGCTCAATCCAAGCAATAACTGGTGAAATTTTGAATTTTTAAAAGAATAGCAATCTGACCACATGACATACTGGAGACCAACGTGAGGAGCTTGAATGGCCCTCCATCCCCAGTTATACCCCTCCAAGGAGTCGATTTCGCTCCTACCACCGACATGTGAGTCCACGGGGTTGTGGAACTTGTGGTGGCGCCGTAACGAATTAAATCCAACAGGGTGAAGGACACCACCTCGTAGGATACACCCCAAAACAAAAATTTTTTTAATATTTAATTTGGAATTAACTAAAATATACTTACTTACTTATCCGGTCTCGGACAACCCCGGGGGGTCAGGGACCTTGCAAAACGAAGATAACATATTTCGCCAACCAGCCCGATCTTTTGCTTTATCTCTCCAGTTGGCAATACCAAGTGTACGCAGGGATTCGTCAACCTGATCCCTCCAGCGGAGTCTTGGTCTTCCTATTTTTCGTCTTCTTTCGAGTTCAATCTTCATCCAGTCTACTGAGATGGTCTAGCCATCGCAATCTTGATCCGCTTAACTATGTCAATGTCAGGATAAAGCTCATACAGCTCATGATTCATGCGTCGCCGATACTCGCCGTTGTGCACTATAGGGCCATACATTTTTCGGAGTATTTTTCTCTCGAAGACTCCTACAGATGTTTCGTCTGCTTGCGATAGGACCCAGGATTCTGCGCCATAAAGCAAGAAAGGTTGAATGAGAGTCTGGTACAGCTGGACTTTTGTTACTCGAGAGAGGGCTTTATCTCTAAAGTGCTTACTTAGCCAAAAATAACATCTATTCGCAAGCACAATTCTCCGCTTGATCTCAAGGCTGACGTTGTTGTTTTAGTTCACGGCAGATCCGAGGTACATAAATTCGTCCACTACCTCGAAGTTATAACGGTTATCAACGTTCACGCTTTGGTCTAATCGCGTGGAGGCCCTGTTCGTTGAAACCATTAACTAACTAAACTAAAATATATTGAATTTAAAATTTTGGAAACATTAATTTTAAAAGAAACTCAAAGTTAGAAAAATTAAAATCTTGGACAAATTTAATTTAAAATTAACTAAGTTATTGATGAATTAAAAGTCAAATACGGTCAGGAACGCGAATGCACATATAATTATTTTCTATTGAATTGCAAACTTACAGCGATTATCATAGATAACGGGACTACAAATTAAGTCCAAAAGAGAAAAAAAGTACATGATGAAGAGAGAGGGATATTATCGAAGAAGTTGTATATGGTCGACATTAAATTACAGTTAGTTTTCAGAAGGAAAAAAAAATTATTTTGCACATATAAATATTTGACAGAGGTATTATTGATTTATTTATATTTGAATCTCCAAATGAACGCTCGGTTGTTATTCGTGTCGCGAAATATTTAACGCGTAGTATTAAATGTGGTTGATGATTTAGGCGACACGGGTCGTCAAATAAAGCTAATCTAAAAATTTCGTGTTACCGGTGAAATCTTATTCTAATATCGTACTCCGTATTCGTTCGGCTTAAGACTCGCGAGACGTACGGTCAAGTTCGCCGCACACTGTCGTGTCCCTATTGTGACATACTCCGAACTTTCAGACACGAATGTGTTTCTGTTGATCAACCTAGTTCTTGTTAATTCTCCAGCATGTGCAGGCAGCATGCGATAATAATTTAAGACGATTTTGTTAATCATTTGTTTTATTAAATAAATTATAGTAGCCAATATTTTAAGTGAAATTACTGCCTACAGGGTAGCATAAATGGCTCCCGTGAAATTTACATTCAGAATTATCACATTAAGAAAGACAATGTTATTAGTAGATAATTTTTAAGTCGCGTTAAGCTTTAAGTAAGAGCTACAGTCAGTAGCAATAAAACGAATTATAACGATTAAGAAAAATCTGTGTGTTGAATATGGTTGTGTGAGCAACCGTAGTGGTAGGGGTATGAGGTGGAGGTACGATTCTTGGCGCAACGTCACTGTATTGTGACGCTGAGAAGAGAAACAGCGTCATGGTGAAACAGCAGGAAGTTTCAAGCGAGTGGGTAAAGACTGACCATAACATCTGTCAGTCCATCTCAGGCGAGATAAAAATATTTCCTGTCGACAATAATTTTCTCCAACCGCGACCACGAAAATCCATCTATTTTGATTAATAATTATCCCTTTTCTTTTGTGTTTACTATTGGAAATATGATTCGGGCTCCGTTTATTTATTTTTATGTTTGAAAGTCCCGTGCTTACGTTTCAACTTGGTATGTAATTTTATTGTTCTGAGTCAGATTGGTCGCGCAGTGAGCGCATGGCATGCCGCTCAATCAAAGCAATAACTGGTGAAATTTTGAATTTTAAAAAGAATAGCAATCTGACCACATGCCATACTGGAGCCCAACGTGGGGCCTCGATCACAGCGTGAGTCTAGAGGTGTCATAACCACGTTGACGTGTACTGTCCTGTCTAGTTTATGTCGCCAACCAAGGTGTAAGTCCCGGCGAAGATTTTATTATCTAACCGCGTTGCGACACATTGTTTGACGCATATCTAGCAAGACTTGATGGTTCCCAACATTAGTTTTGTTCTTTGGTGTGATGCCAGGCGTTGAAGATCTTCAGGTCTAGCTGCGTTACGACGTCCTGTTACACCGCATCCATGGCAAAACGAGTGTGTACAATAATTAGTTTTACGGTTACGTATTAGATTACGGCTGCTACCAGATATTAGTCCCTAGGCTGAATACGGCTAAAGTATTCAGGCGAATCTGGGAGAGAGAGTCACGGTAGGCGGTCGGTGACCCATTTCGTTTGCCCTCTTTTTGGTTCGCAGTAGACCTCCATGATTAGTTTTTCTGAGTTATATCAGATTTCGTGTTTATGTCGTTTTGGAGTTTTGTTTTGTCCTTTTGTCTTGCCTATAGTTATCTAAGAAACTTACCTACCTTTAACCCATATACCACATATTACGTTAAGGATTTAAGTTCGAATTTTGTTTGTTTGAGTTTCTTAGGTTTTTAGGTTTAGGTTTTTTAGGTTTTTTTACGTTTTTAGGTTTTTTTTACGTTTGAGTTTCGGAGTGTTTGGTTTATTGATTTTCGATTTTTGTGCGTTCTTGATTTTTGACGTCATGAGTTTTCGGATACTGAGATTCGTCTTTGTGGTTGATTCTTCAGTTATCACTGTCTGATACTTGAAGTGTTTACTAAATTAATCTTAGGAATTTTATTTACATATACTTTTTAATTTACATTCCATATTTCCACATTATATTGATTGATTTCCTCTAACATTTAAATTTAACTTTGACTTTCAGCTGTTTTTTTTTTGTGGGAGGTTAAGCTCATTTTTCGCAAGCTGTTGTCTCATGAATAACATTCGGTAATCTTTTAGTTTAACTAAATTTTCAGTTACCCAAAAGGTGTAACAGCAACTTTTTGCATCGTACCCCCCATTGGGGGGAAGAAAATTTTTACGTTTTTACTTTCTTTCTGTTTTCGGTTGCTTAACCATGCCCGTTCAGCGTTCGCCACTTGCAGAAGGAACATGTGGGGATGACCCGTCTCGAGAGTCCACTGTAGGGGTGTTTTTCACGCAGGCAGCGTCTGCGACTCTGACGTATACTACCGCAGTAGGATCGGCCGTAACGGCCATAACAACAGCTGCAGTACCAGCCAGTATTCCGGGTGGTAGAATATATCCGGTGAGCCTCGACCAACTCACAGGAGATCATGGTACTTCTGATCAAGAAGAAACTCCAGAGTCTCCAGACTTCAGCATGCTGACAGCCCGCCGAGCACTGGCAGGTCGACGACGAATGGCAGACGCGACACCATCAGCGTTCGAAGTAGCATCCAGAAACCATCCGGGAAGACTGGCTGACTATATAACTGAGAGAAGACGAAGCATTGGTGCGACGAATTCTTCCGGCCATTGTGGAAGCGACTCGACAGTCTTTAGCCAGCAGTATGGGAAGGAAGAGGCGCAACTACCGCCACCACTAGTATCAACTCAGGTGGACCACCAGCCGATGACGTTCGGTGAAAGACAGTTTTGGCGACCCGATATGTCGGGTTACCCGATGCAAACTACTAGGAATGTGAGAGAATTAGTACCAGCTGAAGATTTTAGACGACCAATCGAAGCTGGGCATCCATCGGGGTATGACAGACCGCAAATGGTCTCAATGGTGGATATAGCGACGACGGTAGGAGACCAGCGGCCTTCAGAGAATTTACAGGCACCTACACAACAGTTCTGGCCCACGAGGGGATCAAGACCACCCCCAGGAAACAGAGTACCGAGAGCCGATGGATATCAGCATCGTCATCAGAGCTCTGGAGGGCGTGACGAAACATTTAACCGGAATGGTGGTAAGGCAGACTTGACTAAGTGGGGTGTCAAATTTGATGGCACACCGAAATCAATGAATGTCCAGGAGTTCCTCTACCGAGTAAGCGTGATATGCGAGGACAAAGGATGCACGGAGTCAGAGTTGCTGAAGGATTTGCACCACCTCTTGGAAAGACCGGCGCTCGAATATTATTGGAGTTATCGGAGATTGACGCCCGTAATAAGTTGGAGCGAGCTACGGCGAGTGGTGCTGGTACAGTTGCAGTGCTTTGATGACGAGTTCCAATTCCAGGTGCAGATCCTCAGCAGTCGCCAGCAGCCACAGGAGTCTTTTGAGGATTTCTATAATACTATCATGAGATTACGGCACCAGCAGAGGGTTCCTTACTCCGAGGCACAATTGGCAGAATTTATGAAGGGCAATTTGAAACCAGCCCTAGCCCAACTGATGTTTCCGATTACTGCAAATTCTCTTAGTGAATTCTCACGAGAGGTGAGAAGAGCGGAAACTTTGTTGTCCATGCAGCGGCAGCAACTTCCTTCGCGGCAGATATCTCAACCGCGTGTATATGAAGTTACTTGCTGAGATGAGGCCGTTGGTCAAGTAACAGTAGTTGAAGTGGATGCCAAAGGCAGTACAAATAAAGTCACCTGCTGGAACTGCAGGACCATAGGGCATACGTTCAGAGACTGTCCTGCGACTTATAGGAAGATATTTTGCTATAAGTGTGGGAGAGAGAACACCGTTACTCCCAAATGTCCTGTCTGCCAGGGAAACCAGCCAAGGTCCACACCTCAGACTTGGGAGGTTAGGTCCACCAATGTTAAAGCCCAGAAATTACCAACCCAGATATTGACAACGCGGGTATTACCAACCAAACCCGCGACACCATTGGTTCTACCAACATAGACCCTAACCAACCTGATGTTGCTAACACAGACTCTAACTAGACATTAGCTGATTCCACTTCTGCGATACAATTACCCGATGATGATACCACTATTACCATTCTGAAGAACACCAGCCGAGTGGAAGAAACTCCATCCCTGCAAGTTCTCAGGCTGCTTAAGCCGCTGCATCAGCGATGGCAGAATATCGTGAAGCTTGCGCTAGAATTTTTGGGGTATCTGATCAGATAGAACGAACACGAGTACGTTATAAGAAACGAAGGCTGATCCGGCCAGAGATCGCCGCTGCTACTCTGTTCGAATGAGACGATAATCGATTCTATACCGATGTGAATATCGGAGTCATTGAAGTCGAACGACTCGTAGACAGCGCAACATCTGTAACTTGCTTAGGCAAGGGATGCGAGGAGCTGATCGAACGAGCTGGGTTACGGATATTCCGGTTCGGCTCGTCGGTAAAGATGGCTGATGGAAGTGCCCACTGGATTCTAGGTAGAGTTCGAGTGAAAATTGAATTCGGTGAGAAGTCGGAGAAAACTGACATCTATCTAGTTCCGACTCTTGAGCGTGTGCTCTATTTGGGCGTGGCCTTTATGAGGAGTTTTAAGTTGTTTGCGAATATAGAGAGTCTTACCACTCAAGGGGTAGACATATGTGGGGAAGTCCAAGCCCCTGAGGAGGTCAAAACCCATACTATGTCGCAACAACAGAGTTAAGTTTTGGAAGCCGTGGTTCGGTTGTTTCCTTGTTATACCAGGAAAGGCCTCGGCAAGACCCAATTGGAGACGCATTCAATTGATACAGGAGACGCAGTCCCAGTTAAGTACCGCTATTATCCTATTTCGCCAGCTGTGCAAACACTTCTGTACGCAGAGGTGGATAGGATGCTTGACCTAGGAGTCATTGAGCCCAGCGAGAGTCCGTGGAGCCACCCCGTGACTTTGGTCCGCAAGGGGCCCAAGAATAGGTTGTGCTTGGACGCCTGTAAGCTCACTGCTTTGACGGTCAAGGATGCGTATCCACCTCCCCATATCGAGGCTTTGCTCAGCAGACTTGGGGATACCTACTACATTTCAAGCATGGATCTGAAAGATGCTTTCTGGCAGATACCATTGGATCCATCCAGTCGGGAGAAGACCGCTTTTACGGTACCCGGAAGGCCACTCTACCATTTTAAGATAATGCCTTTTGGGGTATGCAATGCAGCTTAAAGGCTTTACCGTTTAATGGATAGGGTGATACCTTCCGCCCTCCGTGATCGCGTCGTCGTCTACCTGGAAGATCTTTTGGTGGTATCACCAGACTTTCAGCCCCATAAGGACCTGTTGCGGCAAATCGCATGTAGTCTTGAAGATGCAGGTCTGACGATTAATGTGGAGAAGTCGAAGTTCTGCTTCAAAGAATTGCGTTATCTAGGCTACCTTGACGGAGGCGGCCAAATTAAACCCGATCCAGCGAGAGCGGAATCCATTGTTAATTATAAGTATCCGAGAACCCTTAAACAGGTGAGGAGCTTCTTAGGAGCCACTGGTTGGTATCGGCAATTTATATCCAAATTTCTGATACTCTGAAAACGGGTAAATCGTTTGAATTCCCAGAGTAGGCCAAGAACGCTTTTGACCAATTGAAAGACGCTTTGGTGACTGGCCCCGTGTTAGTTCACCAGACTTTTCAAGGCGGTTCGTTGCACAATGTCACGCCTCGGACTTAGGAGTTGGCGCGGTACTTTTCCAACGGGATGACAATAATGAGGAACACCCGTTAGCCTATTTTTCGCACAAACTTACGTCCGCCCAACGGAACTATACGGTCACTGATCGAGAATGCCTGCGGTGGTTCTAGCAATAAAGAAGTTTACGCCCTTCAACGAGTTGATGGCCTTCACTGTGATCACGGACCACAGCAGCCTTAAGTGGCTGATGCCTCACCGTGAGGCACCTACAGTCGTTCGACTTCGTAATTGAACACCGCAAAGGCAAGCTCAACGTCGTACCGGATACTCTGTCTTGATACGAGATGGAGGAAATAGCCTTGGATGGAGGAAATTGCAAGGAAGTAGCCTTGCTAAGGCTAATCGATCTAGACGACAGGGCTTTTCAGAGTGCCGATTGATCTGATTGAGACCGTGAAGGAAAATGCGGATAGGCTATCAGATTTGCGAGTGATCGATGGAGTGGTATACAAGAGAACTATGCCATACGATGGAATACCTCTCCATGAGGATTTCGCATGGAAGATGTGGGTGCCGAATGAATTGACGCAAGGCATCATCGAGAAGGCGCATTACCCACCTCATGTGGCCCATGGAGGTTTCTACAAGACTATGAAGCGGATCAAGGAGTGTTTTTACTGGCCTTGCATGAACACTCAGATAAAAACTTATGTAGATGCTTGCCAAGTGTGTCGAGAGGTCAAAGCGGCTAACGTAACGTTACGACCACCAAAGGGCAAAGAGATAATCAGTCAGAGGCCTTTTCAAAGGATGTTTGTGGACTTCTTGGGCCCGTATCCACGTTCCACAAATGGAAATAGTTATATTTTTATTGTCCTCGATCACTTGACAAAGTTCGTGTTACTAAAGGCCATGCCGAAGGCTAGTAGCAAGAGTATGATCCGTTTTCTTGTGAGTGAAATTTGTCACAAATTTGGCGTGCCGGAAACCTTAGTCTCAAACAACGGCAAGCAATTTGTCAGTCGAGAATTTACCGACTTTGTAGCAAACTTTGGGATTGAACACTATCGCACCCCAGTACATTCTCCGCAGGCTAATGCATCGGAGCGTGTAAATCAATCCGTTCTACCGGCAATCAGATCTTACATGAAGGAAGATCAACGCGAGTGGGATAGGCATCTGTCGGAAATAGAATGTTCACTTCGCTCATCGATACACAGCGCAATCGGAGTAACATGGTTACTCACAGTAGCATGTATCGGTTGGGAAGACGCCTGAAAAATTTAACCGATCGGTGGCGCAGGATCTGATACGTACGAAAATAAGGGATAGCTTGCACGAAAGAACGAGCGATCGTATAATTCGCGGTGTAGGCAGGTCAAATATATACCCGGACAGGAAGTATATCGGCGCAATTTCCAACAAAGCAGCTTCAAGGATAATATTAACGCCAAACTGTCACGGAAGTTCCTAAAGTGTCGCATACTTAAGCCCATAGGAAACAGCCTGTATGAGATCGAAGACATGCAGGGTAAACCCCTAGGAGTATTCCATGCCAAGGATTTAAAACAATAATCCCCGTAGAGTTGTTAAGAGAAGGCGGAAAATGTGTGACGGTGAAAAGCCCATTCAGGCGCTTTTCGGTAATGAGAGATCAAAGTTGTGTCGGGAGAAAGGGCGAGGGGTCCGGGTACGTGAGACTCGGAGATTTCCTTTTTCTTTTTCGTGACGTCAACTAATGGAGTTAGTAGCCGGTGTGATACTGGTAGACCTTTGGTATTGCGAACGGTGTAAGGTATGGTTGAACAAATCTGAGACAACAGATTAAATTAACCTTCCGTTCAGAATATCTATCTCAAGGCTACTCGGAGCTTGGGAGATGCGGGTAGCCGATAGGCTAACCTCACCAACCCTGAGCGATGAAGAGGCTTTGGGGTAGAGTCGGAATGGAGCGAACAACGTTAAAATACGTCTATGCGGTCTGAATAAATAACAAATCGATGAACTATTAGTCAACAGCTTGCGAAAAGGTTAGATATCTATAAGTAGGACCCGGACAGATATGTAGTTCCCCTTTGCCGATGTTCTTTGTATTGAAGAGAGTTTTCCTTTATTGTCGTTACAGTTAGCATTTAGCAAGACCCTCCGAATAGATAGATCCCTTAAGTAGGTAGATTCCTCGGCGATGGCTAGCAGCGTCGAATGTAATGTGTGTCTAGGGACGA
Source organism: Phaonia tiefii (assembly GCA_963931995.1). Classification (NCBI taxonomy): domain Eukaryota; kingdom Metazoa; phylum Arthropoda; class Insecta; order Diptera; family Muscidae; genus Phaonia; species Phaonia tiefii. Next base: position 107,040,152 of record OZ008368.1, on the reverse strand, counting down.
TGACGGAAGCGGATGGCGGGATATGTTCATCGGAATGTGGACATGTGTTCCACATAAGGTGTCACCGTGCTTGGGCTGAACAGGAGCAGTCCGATTGCCCCGTGTGCCGGCGCCCTAACTACACGACGCATCCAATTTATCTGCGGTTCGTAATTGAAGAACCAGTCGAAGGCCAGGAGCAGATCAACACGCTCCGTCGAGATCTCCGCACTGCCGAAGAGAGGTATGAGGGTGCAGAGGCACAAGTGGCTGACTTGCTCAGCATTAATGACCAGCAGATCCAGCAGCATCGTAACCACATTGGGACTCTCGCGCGCGAGGAAGAAGCGGCTCAGGAGGAAATAAGGCACCTTCGGCAAGAGAATAGCCGACTGCGTAGTCAACCCCACCAGGACTACCAGACCTTGCGAGCAGAAATGGATGCGTCCCAGGCTCGATACAGTCGCCAAGTGGAAACCTTAATGCGCGATGTGGCGCATATGCACGCGCAATGGGACGTTACCCAAGCCGAAAACCGCGCAAAGCAAGCAAGGATGACATCGGAACGGAGATCTGACCCGAGAGCAGGAGACCGCTAAATCATGCCAGAGAGAGAGCGCAGCCAAGTCAAAGACCCCAGGATACGCGGCAAGCCAATTCGGTATTTCCCGGCGAGAAGATCCGCAAGGTCTTAGAGCGGATGGACATTACCTACCGCACCGAAGATCTGGTCATACGCTCGTGTGCTCCCCTGGACTGGAAGTCAAAGTACCGGATCTCAAGTTCGAGATACTTAACCGTTTTGAACGCCTTCAGCGCACTGGCAGGGCACCCCAACAACGCTTAGTCGTTAAGGATAGCGAGGTCGTCTCCGCATTTTAAAAGACCGTGACCAGCCGAGTGTTCGGCAGAAAGGGAGTGAGGACCATTCGACTCTTCGAGGACCAGATCGTCATCCACCTGGCCGGAGAGGCGAATCCATGCGAAGTTGAGACGGAGGATCAGCTACATGCAGTGCTAAACCGCCTGCCACAGACTTCAGAAGCAAGAGCGACCCCTCGGAGTCCCAGGACAATAAAAAAAAGTAAGGACCTCGCCACCGGGTAGTAACCACATCAATCTTAAGGAGCGGTAGCGGACTATTGAGGCGGGGGTTCACCGAAGACCACACCCCATGATCAGGCGCAGACGGGAGAAAGTTTCCCTGTCATCCTTCGCCAGGCCTGTCATCAGGATTACCGGGTTTGTGGTGGCGCCGTACGAACCATCTATCGGCGGCCACATAATCTGGCAACCATCTGTTTAATTACACCACCACAGAACTTGGCACGTACCACCTATAGGAAATGCATCATGGCATTTGTGAAACGAAAAGTAAACAACATTGTCAGAATTATCTGACAAAACGGCAATTTTTATAGAAACTGCGAGAAATCACGCAGAAATGAGTGGAAATTGCAACAACGGCAGTAAAATTCCCGCAAAACGGCGTCGCCTGATCGTTTCGGCCATTTTGCAAAGCATTTCTGAAATAGACAGCGTGATAACTAGTTAAGTTTTGAGCAGCGTCTGTGAGTAACCAGAAATTAGCCATCAAGTGAGAAGTTTAGTGATAGGGAACGGAAGAAGTAATTCAACCGGTACCACAACACGTTTAGGTACAATAATTCCCGCGCATCCGAGTGCCAGAACCTTCGTAGATTTCTTGTGCGCAAACGGCAGGAAAACGAAAATTATTAAGGAACGTGATGTATGTACGCGTTGCTCGTTTTCTTTTTACTTAAAAGTAACTCCATCTGCTGTCCCAGATTAGCGCAACCATCGAATAAGCCAACGCAAGGGAACAGCGTATTAACCCCACAGAGCCAAAAGGCGAAATTGTGTCCCACCAGCAGGGGCACGTTCATCCCAAAATCAAGAAAATTCAGTTTCAAAGCCAGAAAAGGAAAAAAGTACGAGAGTACAACCGCAGTGAACTAGGTAAAGTATATCGCCTCGTATATTTTAACGTCAAAATTGCTAACCATCCTAATATAATGACACAATTATTGGATACCCAATAATTGTTGCTATCACATTCCATAGCTCAGTTCGTTGACACAATTCCATATCCGCACACAATGCGGGATCAACAAACTATTGCACCAGAACGTCGACACAATTCCATATCCACACACAATGCAAGATCAACAAACTCCAAACCAGCCAACCACACGTTTTGCTAACCTAGCACAACGTCGGCAGAGCACAACATTGAACCGTTGGATTGATAGATTGCTAAGTAGGTAATTTAAGTTTAACAATGTAAAGCTTTATAAAGATAATTGGAAATAATAAAAGTTAGTTCGTTTTTGGTGTTTAAAGTGTAATGTGTTTTATTTTTTGATCTTCGGATTTAGAAATCACTAATTGGCGCCCAACGTAAAAATTTTCGTGAACAAGTACCCTACGGCTATATCGCGAAAATCCTAACGAAAAGTATCGGGAAATAAATATCCGACGGTTATATCTCGAGAAATTTTCAATTAATAAGTAACCCGGAGAAAAAATCCTCTGGTTTTATCGGGAAAAACTTATTAAATAAAGCACCCCAATTGGCTGCAAAACTAAAAACCCAAAAGGACTCAAGGTACCCCACAGGATACAAAAACAGCAGCAGCTTGAATAGTCCAGGACATTCTATTGGAGTTAGAGTAAGGCGACGATCCCGGAGTACAGCAGGAAAAGGATAAAGTTATCCCCTTCAGATTTCAACATGCTGATTGGCGTTTTATTGTAAGTGATTATAAGTAGTATAAGTAGTAGTGTTAAGTGCTTACTCAAGTGCAAAAAAAAAAGTTTAGAAATTAATTAATTAATAAAACAAAAGTCAGAATATAAACTATAAATAAGTTTAAAGCTTTCATTTGTGAGGAAGTTATTAGTGAAACAATACAAGAAAAATTAAAAATCCTTCCAAGTCTGAATTATCATCATTGCCAATATCTCCTTAGTGTAAAGTGCGAAAAACATGACCAATTAAACAAATTTAATTAGACCGCCGGTAATTAACTTGCCAAATCTTGAAAGTGCACAAAACGACCAAAGTAGAGTAATGCAGGAAACAATTCAGATATTTCTGGTGTAGACCAGGCAATTGAAGCCCGATATGGGAATGATCTCTCAGACCTAGACAAAGTTCCGGATGTTGTTCGAAGCCTACGGGGTTTTTCAGGAAATCCAGCTGAATTCAGCTCATGGAAGAAAAGCGTAGACCAAGTATTTTGCCATTTTGAACACAATTAGGAATAAGATAACTGGGAATGCTGATGCGGCCCTCGAATCGTACAACACACCCCTTGATTGGAATTGTATTTCCAAATGCCTTACGCTCCATTACGCGGATAAAAGGGACCTCACAACCCTGGAATACCAGATGACTACCCTAGTTCAGGGAAACAGTAAGATTCAAGACTTCTATCAAGAAGTCTACTCCCACCTATCCCTAATCATGAATAAACTGTCTTGTATGGACATTGGTAGAGAGTCACTCGATATCTTGGCTCAAACCTATAGAGATAAGGCCTTGGATACCTTTATACGGGGTCTTAAAGGACAAATGTCCATTCATCTGGGAATGAAGGAACCCAGAGACCTTCCACGAGCTCTTCAGCTTTGCCTAAAAATGGAAAATGAGTTTGTGAGAGCCCAATTTGCTAATTCTCATGGACAACTTGGGAAAACAAATAAACAGTACGTACAACCACAATCACAAGTGATACCACGAGCCCAATATCGTCCTAACCCTAACCCTGTTTTTTATCCTCAATTGGCTCACACGCCAAATTCCTATCCAATGCAACAGTTTAACCATAACCCTCTAATGCAAACAAGGAATTATACCAATCAAATGCCTAATGGGCAAAACTTTCAACCTCCAAGACCGACTGCACCAAAACCGCAGCCTCGTCCCGAACCTATGGACGTGGACACTTCTATGCGCTCTAGAGCAGTGAATTATTTGAATAGGCCAATAAACAATGGGCAATTCGCAGGTAAAAGACCAAATGATCACATAGAACAAACTCGCAATCCACAAAAAATACAAAGAAATTACCATTTAAACACTGAGAAAATTCAAAATCAAGAACATCAGGAATACGAATCGGAGTTGCAAAGTTACGAGGCTCAAGAACAGTTTCCACCACTGGACGACTATGTGGAAAATCAGTACGATGTTCTCGGAAACATAGACAACTTAGAAGAGTAAGAATTCGCTGACATCCATTTTTTAGGTTAACTAACTCGTCACTACCATATTTTGAAAGTAGGACGAGTTCAGGCCAAATTCTGAAAATATTAATCGACACCGGATCTAATAAAAATTATATCCAACCTCACCTAGTAAAAATCCAATACCTAATGCTAATAACTTTTTTGCACCATCCATCGCCGGACAGACAGAAATCACTCACCATTGCTTTTTAAAACTCCCACGGAAATTCGAAAAAATTAAAATTTTTCATTTTACCAACACTTAAGACATTTCATGCAATTTTAGGAAATGACAGCTTGAAAGAACTTTCAACTGTTATTCACACAGCAGACAACTACATGTTTATGGAAAAGGGAAATTAAGTTGAAAATAAATTAACTGACATCGCATTTAGTTAACGCTATTGACATTAGAAATGACCATATGACTGAGCAGCAGAAGCTTAGAATTGACGATATCGTCCAAAGCCATAGAAATTTGTTCAGCGACCCCAACGAAAAAGTGACCTACACTACCTCTGTTGTCGGCGAGATTCAGACAAAAGACGAAAATGCGGTATATTCCAGATACTACCCATACCCAATGCACCTCAAGGATGAGGTAGAGTCACAAATTAAGGAATTACTAGATCACGGCATCATTCGACCTTCACGGTCACCATACAATTCTCCCATTTGGATAGTCACGAAGAAAACAGATGCCTCGGGAAAAAAGAAATATCGAATGGTTATCGACTACAGGAAACTCAACGACGTCACGATTCCAGACAAATATCCCATTCCCAACATTAATGACGTTTTACCTCAATTGTCAAAATGTAAATGTTTCTCAGTAATAGATTTGAAGAGCGGATTTCATCAAATCCCTCTTAAAGAAAGTGACATGAAGAAAACAGCATTTTCTGTCAACAATGGTAAATATGAATTTACCAGACTCCCGTTTGGGCTGAAAAATGCCCCGTCCATTTTCCAACGAACACTGGATGACATATTGAGAGAACATATCGGAAAAATCTGCTTCGACTACATAGATGACATTATTATTTTCGCAGAAAACGAGCAAACTCATCTAGAAAACCTGCAAACTGTATTTAAAACACTAGAACTGGCAAATATGAAGGTACAACTCGATAAATGCCACTTTCTAAAAAAAGAAGTTGAGTTTTTGGGATTTATTGTGTCTGACTCAGGTATTAAAACTAACCCAAAGAGAGTAGAAGCGATTAATATCTTCCCTGCTCCCAAAACCTTAAAGGATCTGAGATCCTTCTTAGGACTATCAAACTTTTATAGAAGATTTATAAGGGACTATGCGAAAATTGCAAAGCCCCTGACAATACTCTTAAGAGGAGAGGGAGGACGAGCTTCAAAATTCACTTCTAGCAAGATCGAAGTCAAACTCAATGAGGAAGCAGTCAACGCATTCAATAAATTCAAAAGTTCACTTTTGTCTGAAGATGTTTTATTAGCTTATCCGGATTTTGACAGGGAATTTCATTTAACCACGGGCGCATCTAACTACGCCCTTGGCGCAGTATTGGCCCAAGACGATAGACCAATAATTTTTTTATCTCGAACTCTGCAAAGGTCAGAGGAACAGACAATCTCATTCAACTTCTTAAAAAATACCTTAATCCTTCAGTCTCAAATGGCATCAAAACCACCGATAACATTTTAGGAAAACTACAGGAAATCTTCCGTGACAATTTTTCACGATTTAGGGTAAAATACACGAGGACAATGGTGTCCGATCTCAAGACAAAGGACGAACAAGATGAGGTGATTATAAAGGAGCATAACCGAGCTCATCGAAACAGCGTTGAGAATAAAACCCAAAGTTTGTCGAAATACTATTTCCCGGAAATGCACTGAAAAATAAAAAGAATAGTTAAAGCATGTAAGGTATGCAAGTAAAGTAAATATGACAGGCACCCAAATAAAATCGAGTTAAGTTCAACACAAATACCCGAGTTCCCTGCACAAATTGTCCATATCGACATTTATGTAACTGATAAAAAAACCGTTTCAACAGCTATGGATAAATTCTCTAAGTACGCGCAGGCAAAAATATTGGAATCCAGGGCGACAGTTGATGTTAAGGAACCGCTTAGGGAAATCCTTCTGTCATTCGGTATGCCGGAAATTATCGTTATTGACAACGAAAAATCATTTAATTCAAATGCAATTATATTCATGCTGGAAAACCAGTATAATGTTAAAGTGTTCAGGATACCACCCTACAGTAGCAGTGTAAATGGCCAAATCGAGAGGTTTCATTCAACCTTATCCGAAATAATGCGGTGCTTAATGACGGAAAATGTTCATAGTGCCTTTTCCGAACTTTTGCATAGGGCTATTTTTGAATACAATAACTCAGCTCATTCCACTATTAACAGAAAACCAGTTGAAGTCTTCTTTGGAAGGAAAGTTGGCACAGATCCGGACAATAAGAAAAGGGAAAGAGAGAAAATTATTCAAAAGCTGACGAAAAAACAGACTGAAGACTTAAACTACCACAATAAGAAAAAAACCCCACCCAAGACTTACGAACCTGGACAACACATTTTTGTCAAAGAAAATAAACGACTTGGGACCAAATTGAGCAAATCTTATAGAGAGGAAATAGTCAAGGAAAATAAAAATTCGACTGTAGAGACAGAGACAGGGAAAATTATTCATAAGAATAATATAAGAAACTAAAATTAATTTTTTGCATTCCAGAACACTTTGCTCCTTGACATCAGCCGATGTACAAATACTGGACTACACTAACTCACAAGTAGTGGTCCTGGACGCAGGACAGGCCAAATTACAGACATGGACCTTCAAATTAATTCACGTAATAGACACAGATAAATACCAAGAATTGATCGATACCATGAAAATAAGGGTGGACAAGGACCTGAAAAGCAATCATTACCTTCGACCTTTCATCACTTATGAATTATCTGAACTACAGGGTTATTTAGATAGGCTTAAGCCAAAAACTAAGCGATCCCTAAACTTCATAGGATCTGCGTGGAAATGGATTGCGGGCAACCCAGACCACGATGATTTTGAAATTATTAAAATGAAAACTGACGAGGTATTGGCAAATAATAATAAGCAGGTGGTAACAAATAAATTATCATTAGGAAAAATAAATGAACTCATTGGAACCACTAATGAAATATTGAAAACTGTAAATTATAATGAAACAATGAAGGATAAAATGACTAATACCCTTAAATTAGAAATTGACACTCTAAACACGGAAATTGTAAACACTCATTATGCCATTCACTGGGCAAAGGTCGGAGTAGTTAACTCATTCATCTTGTCCTCTGATGAGATTAACATTGTCAAAGAGATAATAAATCAAGACTTAATACCGATTGTTAATATAGAGCAGACATTCGAATTTGCCGAAGTAAAAATTGCATCAAATAAAAATTCTATCATTTCTATCATAAGCATCCCAACTACCGATAGTACTCTATGTAATAAGCTCTTAGTAAAACCTGCTAAATTCGGAAAATTTATAGATAAAATAGAATTTCAAAATGTAATAGCTTGTAATAAGACAATTTTTGGAATTATAACAAATTGTAAAACCTATAATAACATAACCATTTGTAAAAGAACACAACTAGAGAATATTGATAATGACAAATGCCTAGCAAATCTAATTAAGGGCAAATCATCCAACTGTAGTGCGATAGATAATCGACACATTCCGACAATAGAAGAAGTAACACCTGGAGTTATTCTACTGAACCAGTTTAATGGAAGCATCTATATTAACAACGAACCTCAAAAGCTTTCTGGTACTTATATCCTGCAATTTCACAATACTTCTATCGGGATACTGGATAAATCCTACAAATTTTTTTGAAACATCGCATCTTCAGCCTCTCCCTGCTATTTTACAGACCAGGCTTGCTGAACCAAACATTGAAGAAACGGTATCTCTGGAGATGGTTAAAGAATTACAAGTCAACAACACGAAAGCCATAGATCAACTGACTTCAAGGAATAAACAGGGTCTAACAATTAATGTTGGGTTTTCATCAGTAGCAATCATCTTAGTGGCCTGTCTGCTCTTGAAGAATAAACTGCTCTCGAAGAAAAAATGTATAACTATTTCCTCACCAATAATAAAACCGAGTGCTGCAGTACACACATCCATGCCGGAATTGTCCGAAGCAAAACTGGATAAACCAACAGGAATAACTAGGATAGCCCACATTCCATACTTTTAACCGAACGAGAACGCTCGGCATTTAGAGGGGAGGTGTTAACGTCAAAATTGCTAACCATCCTAATATAATGACACAATTATTGGATACCCAATAATTGTTGCTATCACATTCCATAGCTCAGTTCGTTGACACAATTCCATATCCGCACACAATGCGGGATCAACAAACTATTGCACCAGAACGTCGACACAATTCCATATCCACACACAATGCAAGATCAACAAACTCCAAACCAGCCAACCACACGTTTTGCTAACCTAGCACAACGTCGGCAGAGCACAACATTGAACCGTTGGATTGATAGATTGCTAAGTAGGTAATTTAAGTTTAACAATGTAAAGCTTTATAAAGATAATTGGAAATAATAAAAGTTAGTTCGTTTTTGGTGTTTAAAGTGTTATGTGTTTTATTTTTTGATCTTCGGATTTAGAAATCACTAATTGGCGCCCAACGTAAAAATTTTCGTGAACAAGTACCCTACGGCTATATCGCGAAAATCCTAACGAAAAGTATCGGGAAATAAATATCCGACGGTTATATCTCGAGAAATTTTCAATTAATAAGTAACCCGGAGAAAAAATCCTCTGGTTTTATCGGGAAAAACTTATTAAATAAAGCACCCCAATTGGCTGCAAAACTAAAAACCCAAAAGGACTCAAGGTACCCCACAGGATACAAAAACAGCAGCAGCTTGAATAGTCCAGGACATTCAATTGGAGTTAGAGTAAGGCGACGATCCCGGAGTACAGCAGGAAAAGGATAAAGTCAACCCCTTCAGATTTCAACATGCTGATTGCCGTTTTATTGTAAGTCATTATAAGTAGTATAAGTAGTAGTGTTAAGTGCTTACTCAAGTGCAAAAAAAAAAGTTTAGAAATTAATTAATTAATAAAACAAAAGTCAGAATATAAACTATAAATAAGTTTAAAGCTTTCATTTGTGAGGAAGTTATTAGTGAAACAATACAAGAAAAATTAAAAATCCTTCCAAGTCTGAATTATCATCATTGCCAATATCTCCTTAGTGTAAAGTGCGAAAAACATGACCAATTAAACAAATTTAATTAGACCGCCGGTAATTAACTTGCCAAATCTTGAAAGTGCACAAAACGACCAAAGTAGAGTAATGCAGGAAACAATTGCACGAATCTGTGCAGAACAGTGCCACATTGCCATAAGGCAGTACCTTAATCCAAGTTCAGATATTTCTGGTGTAGACCAGGCAATTGAAGCCCGATATGGGAATGATCTCTCAGACCTAGACAAAGTTCCGGATGTTGTTCGAAGCCTACGGGGTTTTTCAGGAAATCCAGCTGAATTCAGCTCATGGAAGAAAAGCGTAGACCAAGTATTTTGCCATTTTGAACACAATTAGGAATAAGATAACTGGGAATGCTGATGCGGCCCTCGAATCGTACAACACACCCCTTGATTGGAATTGTATTTCCAAATGCCTTACGCTCCATTACGCGGATAAAAGGGACCTCACAACCCTGGAATACCAGATGACTACCCTAGTTCAGGGAAACAGTAAGATTCAAGACTTCTATCAAGAAGTCTACTCCCACCTTTCCCTAATCATGAATAAACTGTCTTGTATGGACATTGGTAGAGAGTCACTCGATATCTTGGCTCAAACCTATAGAGATAAGGCCTTGGATACCTTTATACGGGGTCTTAAAGGACAAATGTCCATTCATCTGGGAATGAAGGAACCCAGAAACCTTCCACAAGCTCTTCAGCTTTGCCTAAAAATGGAAAATCAGTTTGTGAGAGCCCAATTTGCTAATTCTCATGGACAACTTGGGAAAACAAATAAACAGTACGTACAACCACAATCACAAGTGATACCACGAGCCCAATATCGTCCTAACCCTAACCCTGTTTTTTATCCTCAATTGGCTCACACGCCAAATTCCTATCCAATGCAACAGTTTAACCATAACCCTCTAATGCAAACAAGGAATTATACCAATCAAATGCCTAATGGGCAAAACTTTCAACCTCCAAGACCGACTGCACCAAAACCGCAGCCTCGTCCCGAACCTATGGACGTGGACACTTCTATACGCTCTAGAGCAGTGAATTATTTGAATAGGCCAATAAACAATGGGCAATTCGCAGGTAAAAGACCAAATGATCACATAGAACAAACTCGCAATCCACAAAAAATACAAAGAAATTACCATTTAAACACTGAGAAAATTCAAAATCAAGAACATCAGGAATACGAATCGGAGTTGCAAAGTTACGAGGCTCAAGAACAGTTTCCACCACTGGACGACTATGTGGAAAATCAGTACGATGTTCTCGGAAACATAGACCACTTAGAAGAGCAAGAATTCGCTGACATCCATTTTTTAGGTTAACTAACTCGTCACTACCATATTTTGAAAGTAGGACGAGTTCAGGCCAAATTCTGAAAATATTAATCGACACCGGATCTAATAAAAATTATACCCAACCTCACCTAGTAAAAATCCAATACCTAATGCTAATAACTTTTTTGCACCATCCATCGCCGGACAGACAGAAATCACTCACCATTGCTTTTTAAAACTCCCACGGAAATTCGAAAAAATTAAAATTTTTCATTTTACCAACACTTAAGACATTTCATGCAATTTTAGGAAATGACAGCTTGAAAGAACTTTCAACTGTTATTCACACAGCAGACAACTACATGTTTATGGACAGGAAAATTAAGTTGAAAATAAATTAACTGACATCGCATTTAGTTAACGCTATTGACATTAGAAATGACCATATGACTGAGCAGCAGAAGCTTAGAATTGCCGATATCGTCCAAAGCCAAAGAAATTTGTTCAGCGACCCCAACGAAAAACTGACCTACACTACCTCTGTTGTCGGCGAGATTCAGACAAAAGACGAAAATGCGGTATATTCCAGATACTACCCATACCCAATGCACCTCAAGGATGAGGTAGAGTCACAAATTAAGGAATTACTAGATCACGGCATCATTCGACCTTCACGGTCACCATACAATTCTCCCATTTGGATAGTCACGAAGAAAACAGATGCCTCGGGAAAAAAGAAATATCGAATGGTTATCGACTACAGGAAACTCAATGACGTCACGATTCCAGACAAATATCCCATTCCCAACATTAATGACGTTTTACCTCAATTGTCAAAATGTAAATGTTTCTCAGTAATAGATTTGAAGAGCGGATTTCATCAAATCCCTCTTAAAGAAAGTGACACGAAGAAAACAGCATTTTCTGTCAACAATGGTAAATATGAATTTACCAGACTCCCGTTTGGGCTGAAAAATGCCCCGTCCATTTTCCAACGAACACTGGATGACATATTGAGAGAACATATCGGAAAAATCTGCTTCGACTACATAGATGACATTATTATTTTCGCAGAAAACGAGCAAACTCATCTAGAAAACCTGCAAACTGTATTTAAAACACTAGAACTGGCAAATATGAAGGTACAACTCGATAAATGCCACTTTCTAAAAAAAGAAGTTGAGTTTTTGGGATTTATTGTGTCTGACTCAGGTATTAAAGCTAACCCAAAGAGAGTAGAAGCGATTAATATCTTCCCTGCTCCCAAAACCTTAAAGGATCTGAGATCCTTCTTAGGACTATCAAACTTTTATAGAAGATTTATAAGGGACTATGCGAAAATTGCAAAGCCCCTGACAATACTCTTAACCCTGCTGTTAGATTAGAAAAAAACTTACGAATCTTAGATTGAGGGACCATTTGGTCCATACTGCAATTTTCATCCAAAATAATAATTTTATCTTATTCTTTGTAACTATTTTGGTTCAAAAATTTCTAAAGCAAGTATTTGACATATCAAAAACATCCGCTAACATATCAAAAACATCTTCTAAATATTTGACATGAATTTACATTCGCTTGGTAATGAAAAAACTTACGAATCTTAGATTGAGGGACCATTTGGTCCATACTGGAATTTTCATCCAAAATAATAATTTTATCTTATCCTTTGTAACTATTTTGGTTCAATAATTTCTAAAGCAAGTATTTGACATATCAAAAACATCTTCTAAATATTTGACATGAATTTACATTCGCTTGGTAATGAAAAAATGTACTATTGACCAAATGGTCCTCTAATCTAAGATTCGTCATTTTGTATTTTTCTCAGTCCTGAATAAAGTTAGAAAATTTAATTTTCGCACATAACATTGTTTTATTAAAAGACCCCATTAGCAGAAAAATTTAGTCAGTATATATCACCGTTCCAAAGTTACAAGGGAAAACAGAAAAAATTTGGACCAAATGGTCCTAATCTAACAGCAGGGTTAAGAGGAGAGGGAGGACGAGCTTCAAAATTCACTTCTAGCAAGATCGAAGTCAAACTCAATGAGGAAGCAGTCAACGCATTCAATAAATTCAAAAGTTCACTTTTGTCTGAAGATGTTTTATTAGCTTATCCGGATTTTGACAGGGAATTTCATTTAACCACGGACGCATCTAACTACGCCCTTGGCGCAGTATTGGCCCAAGACGATAGACCAATAATTTTTTTATCTCGAACTCTGCAAAGGTCAGAGGAACAGACAATCTCATTCAACTTCTTAAAAAATACCTTAATCCTTCAGTCTCAAATGGCATCAAAACCACCGATAACATTTTAGGAAAACTACAGGAAATCTTCCGTGACAATTTTTCACGATTTAGGGTAAAATACACGAGGACAATGGTGTCCGATCTCAAGACAAAGGACGAACAAGATGAGGTGATTATAAAGGAGCATAACCGAGCTCATCGAAACAGCGTTGAGAATAAAACCCAAAGTTTGTGGAAATACTATTTCCCGGAAATGCACTGAAAAATAAAAAGAATAGTTAAAGCATGTAAGGTATGCAAGTAAAGTAAATATGACAGGCACCCAAATAAAATCGAGTTAAGTTCAACACAAATACCCGAGTTCCCTGCACAAATTGTCCATATCGACATTTATGTAACTGATAAAAAAACCGTTTCAACAGCTATGGATAAATTCTCTAAGTACGCGCAGGCAAAAATATTGGAATCCAGGGCGACAGTTGATGTTAAGGAACCGCTTAGGGAAATCCTTCTGTCATTCGGTATGCCGGAAATTATCGTTATTGACAACGAAAAATCATTTAATTCAAATGCAATTATATTCATGCTGGAAAACCAGTATAATGTTAAAGTGTTCAGGATACCACCCTACAGTAGCAGTGTAAATGGCCAAATCGAGAGGTTTCATTCAACCTTATCCGAAATAATGCGGTGCTTAATGACGGAAAATGTTCATAGTGCCTTTTCCGAACTTTTGCATAGGGCTATTTTTGAATACAATAACTCAGCTCATTCCACTATTAACAGAAAACCAGTTGAAGTCTTCTTTGGAAGGAAAGTTGGCACAGATCCGGACAATAAGAAAAGGGAAAGAGAGAAAATTATTCAAAAGCTGACGAAAAAACAGACTGAAGACTTAAACTACCACAATAAGAAAAAAACCCCACCCAAGACTTACGAACCTGGACAACACATTTTTGTCAAAGAAAATAAACGACTTGGGACCAAATTGAGCAAATCTTATAGAGAGGAAATAGTCAAGGAAAATAAAAATTCGACTGTAGAGACAGAGACAGGGAAAATTATTCATAAGAATAATATAAGAAACTAAAATTAATTTTTTGCATTCCAGAACACTTTGCTCCTTGACATCAGCCGATGTACAAATACTGGACTACACTAACTCACAAGTAGTGGTCCTGGACGCAGGACAGGCCAAATTACAGACATGGACCTTCAAATTAATTCACGTAATAGACACAGATAAATACCAAGAATTGATCGATACCATGAAAATAAGGGTGGACAAGGACCTGAAAAGCAATCATTACCTTCGACCTTTCATCACTTATGAATTATCTGAACTACAGGGTTATTTAGATAGGCTTAAGCCAAAAACTAAGCGATCCCTAAACTTCATAGGATCTGCGTGGAAATGGATTGCGGGCAACCCAGACCACGATGATTTTGAAATTATTAAAATGAAAACTGACGAGGTATTGGCAAATAATAATAAGCAGGTGGTAACAAATAAATTATCATTAGGAAAAATAAATGAACTCATTGGAACCACTAATGAAATATTGAAAACTGTAAATTATAATGAAACAATGAAGGATAAAATGACTAATACCCTTAAATTAGAAATTGACACTCTAAACACGGAAATTGTAAACACTCATTATGCCATTCACTGGGCAAAGGTCGGAGTAGTTAACTCATTCATCTTGTCCTCTGATGAGATTAACATTGTCAAAGAGATAATAAATCAAGACTTAATACCGATTGTTAATATAGAGCAGACATTCGAATTTGCCGAAGTAAAAATTGCATCAAATAAAAATTCTATCATTTCTATCATAAGCATCCCAACTACCGATAGTACTCTATGTAATAAGCTCTTAGTAAAACCTGCTAAATTCGGAAAATTTATAGATAAAATAGAATTTCAAAATGTAATAGCTTGTAATAAGACAATTTTTGGAATTATAACAAATTGTAAAACCTATAATAACATAACCATTTGTAAAAGAACACAACTAGAGAATATTGATAATGACAAATGCCTAGCAAATCTAATTAAGGGCAAATCATCCAACTGTAGTGCGATAGATAATCGACACATTCCGACAATAGAAGAAGTAACACCTGGAGTTATTCTACTGAACCAGTTTAATGGAAGCATCTATATTAACAACGAACCTCAAAAGCTTTCTGGTACTTATATCCTGCAATTTCACAATACTTCTATCGGGATACTGGATAAATCCTACAAATTTTTTTGAAACATCGCATCTTCAGCCTCTCCCTGCTATTTTACAGACCAGGCTTGCTGAACCAAACATTGAAGAAACGGTATCTCTGGAGATGGTTAAAGAATTACAAGTCAACAACACGAAAGCCATAGATCAACTGACTTCAAGGAATAAACAGGGTCTAACAATTAATGTTGGGTTTTCATCAGTAGCAATCATCTTAGTGGCCTGTCTGCTCTTGAAGAATAAACTGCTCTCGAAGAAAAAATGTATAACTATTTCCTCACCAATAATAAAACCGAGTGCTGCAGTACACACATCCATGCCGGAATTGTCCGAAGCAAAACTGGATAAACCAACAGGAATAACTAGGATAGCCCACATTCCATACTTTTAACCGAACGAGAACGCTCGGCATTTAGAGGGGAGGTGTTAACGTCAAAATTGCTAACCATCCTAATATAATGACACAATTATTGGATACCCAATAATTGTTGCTATCACATTCCATAGCTCAGTTCGTTGACACAATTCCATATCCGCACACAATGCGGGATCAACAAACTATTGCACCAGAACGTCGACACAATTCCATATCCACACACAATGCAAGATCAACAAACTCCAAACCAGCCAACCACACGTTTTGCTAACCTAGCACAACGTCGGCAGAGCACAACATTGAACCGTTGGATTGATAGATTGCTAAGTAGGTAATTTAAGTTTAACAATGTAAAGCTTTATAAAAAGAATTGGAAATAATAAAAGTTAGTTCGATTTTGGTGTTTAAAGTGTAATGTGTTTTATTTTTTGATCTTCGGATTTAGAAATCACTAATTTATATATTAAACGCGAAGCTGCACATTTGCATACTTTTTACAGATTGCAAACGAGATCCGGCCAAAAACGGGATGAGACCCAGCACGCACACAGAAGCCGAAGATAGCACGAACCAGTCAGAGCTGTCCGCAGATTGTTTATGTTACCCATCGAAAGACTGCGCATTCGGAGGTTTGGTGAGTACTGCAGAGGTTATACCTGGCACACCAGCAGGAACAGGCAGTACCATCGGGCTACTCTGGGTGTGCATATCCGGACGTGGGGCCAAAAACGCCAACCGACCAGTCGGCTCTGATCGGCCAGTGCTGTGGCTAAAAGGTGTTATAAGTGCAGAGCACAGAAGTCGTCTCATTCCGAACTTGGCATCGTCGATTATAACCCAAGAGTCGACAGCAACTCAATAAAGTCTCCCAAAGCCGTAGAGAATACCGCCGGACAGACATCAGCGGTCACCGATAACTCCTAGCATCCGTCCTACTCGCTGAAACCGTCATATCCAGGCTCCAAAACACTTATCACAACAACACCATCGTTCGTCGCTAGCACACAGCCATCTACAACAACAACAACATCAGCTAGATCAGCCCTAAACCACCAACAGCCGCCGCATCAGTTTCTTCGGTCATATCTGCAAGTAAATAATACAGTAAATGAAGTCCTCATTGACCAGCTGAAAGGGTAAGTCCAGTTCCAATTGTTCGGACGAATTAAAAGCCGGTGGACAGACAGAAATATGTTTCGTTAGGGCATAATTTGTATACCCGTATAAAGGCCAACATAATCCAGGGCCCAGAAATAACCAATCCGAACATGCTCTAAAGTGAAGACAAATTCAAAAAGCGAAAAATATCTGGATGATTTCAAATCCCCCTCAAAAGATAATAAACCAGTTGTAGAGATACGCTGCGATGGAAATCTAAAACACATAATTGCCAAAATCAAAATCATAGAAAGTACAGACAAAACTGTTCGCGAATGAATTTATAAGAAATGCATGATGAAATGTATGAATAAACATACAATTAAAGTAAACTGTTAAGGTAAGCCAGATCTACTTGAGATCTATTAGTTTGTAAAATTTGGTTAGGAGAAAATAAAAGTGAATTTGCAAAAGGCTAAACTTCTGCAAAATAAAAGTAAAAAATAAAAAAAGTTACCCCTGTCAAATATTTATATGCTTTGAAAACTAAAATTTTTTTGATTTTTATTTTATATATTAGTTTATATTTATGTGTTCTTTAAAATTATAAGAAACCATATTTTTCCATTTGTTTTTTAGAACAAAAACAAAGTGTTTGATATATTTTTCATAGAAAATATTTATATATGCAAAAATTAAACTTAAATATAATTCTTATTCTTATCCAATTAAAATATGTAATTAATATGATATTGAGTTGCCCTTGTGCATAAGAACTTGTAGTAGCCTGCGTGCCATAGAACTCACTAAGTTGCTTAAAGTGGACATGCCAATTTTCTCCCATTCCGCAAATATTGCTAGTTTTAGTTCTTTAAGCGTCGTATACTGCTTCGACTTTGAAAACACCTTGGCGGAAAGTATCCCCCAGAGGTCTTCAAATGGGTTGAGGTCGGGACTTATGGCTGGCCACTGCAGTAATGGAATATTTCGGGACTTAAAAAATCCCTTGTGAGCCGAGCAATGTAGATCGGGGCGTTGTCTTGTTGAAAGTCCAGTTATCTCCATATAATTCGCCAGCAAAGTCAATTAAATTGCTGTCTAACAGATCAACGTCTTCTTCCGCATTCATTTTAGATGGGACAAAGCATATTTCTGACATTCCTCGTGCTCCAAATGCAGCCCATATCATAAGAGATCCACCACCGTGGTTTCGCTTGTATCACGTTTGCCGGCGATGTCGTAAATCTCTCCAATATTTAGGGTGACCATCACGTCCGTCCAAATTAAACTTTTTCTCATCACTATATATAACGGTTTCCAATTTGTCCTCCCAAAACTTGTACTTTTCTGCAAAAGCAATACGCCCATTTTTATGGCGCTGGGTTAAGCGTGGTTTGGCCATTTTGCTTTGGTACCGAAGACCTATATCGTCCTTTAGCAGTTGCTGGACACGCTGTCTCGTTACATTTAGACCCAATTCCACCTTTATTTCCCTACAACTCGTATTCTCATTAGCAGCTAAATGCCGAAAGCGTCGGTTAGTCCTCTGGTCTACAGTTGGGATGCGTCCACTGCACTTAATACAACCATAGTTTTCGGGGTCTTTGAGAAAATTCGAAACTGTATTGCGATGTCGATTTACCGCAGCTGCAATCTCGCCAATTCTTTTCCCTCCTAGTCTCATTCCAACAATTTTTTCGCGGTCCCCATCCGTAAGTTCACTTCCACGTGGTATGTTCCACTAGAAACAAAACTGTGAATAAAACGTTTCTTAGAATATATTCATAGCGATCACTTTACTCAAGTACAGAAATTTATTTTATACTAAACACCCGAGAAGAATAGAGTTGTCCACTTTAAAGGGTCAGGAACGCGAATGCACATATAATTATTTTCTATTGAATTGCAAACTTACAGCGATTATCATAGATAACGGGACTACAAATAAAGTCCAAAAGAGAAAAAAAGTACATGATAAAGGGAGAGGGATATTATCGAAAAAGTTGTATATGGTCGATATTAAATTACAGTTAGTTTTCAGAAGGAAAGAAAAAACAAATATTTTGCACATATAAATATTTGACAGAGGTATTGTTGATTTATTTATATTTGATATTTGAATCTCCAAATGAACGCTCGATTGTTATTCGTGTCGCGAAATATTTAAAGCGTAGTAGTAAATGTGGTTGATGATTTAGGCGAAACGGGTCGTAAAATAAAGCTAATCTAAAAATTTCGTGTTACCGGTGAAATCTTATTATAATATCGTAGTCCGTATTCGTTCGGCTTAAGACTCGCGAGACGTACGGTCAAGTTCGCCGCACACTGTCGTGTCCCTATTGTGACATACTCCGAACGTTCAGACACGAATGTGTTTCTGTTGATCAACCTAGTTCTTGTTAATTCTGCAGCATGTGCAGGCAGCATGCGATTATAATTTAAGACGATTTTGTTAATCATTTGTTTTATTAAGTAAATTATAGTAGCCAATATTTTAAGTGAAACTACTGCCTACGATTGCGGGTTTGGGCCTTCGTAAGGTTTCATTTCGGGATAAGCCCGAACTGTGCCGCTAGGGCAAATGTCAGTGCTATTCGTGTACCCCCTTTATTTTCGGGATTTGTCGCTCTATAGAATAATAATAGTAATCACTATCGATGCTGTTTGGATTCTTGGTTACTAATGAAATTAATTTGTTAATGTTTTAAAAAAGTAGCATGAATATTAAAGTTTTAGGTCATAAGAAAAATATTTTGTTTGAGCCTTTTGGAGGCTATAATTCTGCCAAAGGAATTTTTCTGTCCGCTGAGAGAACACTTCGTCCGTGAGGCTATTTAATTTATTGAATTTTATTCAGTATTTAAGCTCAACCTCGTGAAGAGGAAATATACCTAATAACATTTCTACGGAATTTAACTTGTTTTATAATTGGCTATGACCGAGTGAGTGCTCAATATGGAAAGTTAGTTAGTTTTTTCCCATATGACAGTACAAAGAGGCATAGAAAGGCAAACAATCAGTTTTAGTCTGACCTTGTGTATGAGTATTTGGATGCTAATAACCTATACGGTTGACCAATGTCCTAATATCTTCCTCATGGTGACTTTGAATGGGTTGATGGTTTTAGTTATCTAACAGACGTCGAAAATTTTTGGATAATTCCTGAGTTGGTTATATAAATATACTGGATTTAATGTACCCAAACAGTATTCATAATGCACTCAATAATTTTCCTCTCTGTGATAGAAGGTTGGTGATACAAAACATGATAAACTTCCAAAAGACTTGTCGGCCAAATTAATTACCCTATATCCTTCTTAAACAGTGTTTGAAGAATGTTTTAATTTTGAAGAAAGTGCATAGCGATATATCCTTTCAACAATCTCCAAGGTTAAGAGAGTATATTGATGTGAAATACTGATCATAGAAAGCTCACCTAAAATTAATTTGAAATGTATTTTTCACACTTTGAAAGAATGTGGTCTATTGTAAAACTATGGAGAACGTTGATAAATGCAAAAATTTTAAATTCGTAAGGCATTGGGACCGAACTACATGTAATAAATTGGGATCCGGAACATAATAGCCAAACCTATCCCCCACAGTTTTTAGGAGAATATTTGGGGAATACAAATTAAATATTTTAAACGATTTACTTGGGATTTTGTGCACCAGAATTATCGGAGAGGGAAATGTATGATTTCACCTATACTTTAGGTTCATAAAACCTACATTTAAATCAAACTTAATTTTAAATTACATGGATACTGATTCATTTATATATTAAAAAAAACAGATGATGTCTGTGATGAAATAACGTCCCAATTTGACACATTCGATTATACTGTTGATAATATATATGTATAATAAAAATATATTATGAATGATGAATTACCTGACAAAATGATGATTACGGACAAAAATGTATTCATTTACTGTAGATGATGGTAGTGGGGTAAAAAAAGCTAAGTGGGTTAAAAATGTTATTGTCTCCGAAACCAGCATTAGTGATTATAACGTTTGCTAATTTAGTAATTGTTAATTTGATAATAGTTGAACTTATAAACACTAAGCGAGGTGGCCGCCGTCGAAAAAAACTAAGGTGGTCAGACAGGGATCGAATCCACGTTCACTCGCACAGCAGCCACGCACACTAACCGTTGCACCACCGACGTCCACTTTCCCATGAATATACCAAGCGTAAAATTAAAAGCGATAGAATGAAAATATATGATTGGAATGACTTTCAAATAAGTTATGAGTTATATTTATGACCTAAATAGCTATAAATAAATATAAACAGAAACAACTATCTTTTTATTATTATTTAAATATTTTTCTTTACAATATTGGGAAAATAAAATGTAAGTAAATTTATAAAAATTTCGGTACAATTCCACGTAAAGGTGTATGTTCCACCAAACGATCATGGATAATTAAACAATATTCAGATGCATTTTTAGGAAGATGTTAATCAGTTTCAAATTGAATGTTTGCATCTATGGGCCCACTCTTATTCATCTCATCTTGGTGGCTGGCGAGAATTACAGGAATTGGTTTATCTTTAAATTTTTCACATGAAAACAGCGGTTGTGGTTCTTTCCTATAGTTATTTTGTTAATATGTTGCATACATATTGTACGCTTATAAAATAGCGTAGCGATTCTGCTCAGCCAGCAAATTTATATCATCAGCTTTTTGAATTTAAATGTACTTTTATTTTCGTCAAATAAGAGTGCATGAATTTATTTTTATTTTTTTCCAAGTCCCAAAATAATAAATACTTGTTTTCGTCAGATTGAAGAGAGTTTGACATTCCAGGTATGTTTTTTTCCACCCCGGATGCTAGGATTCAAATGGTAATCCCGACTACGAAATTGTATTGGTACAAATAGTCCGTCCTTAATATTTGTCATAATTTGAATCTTTTTAGAATCAGATACTCCAAGTAATATTTGAAATTTATATATGCAGATCACTCTTTCATAAGTTGAATAACACTGTGGAACACAATAAAAAGTAACAAGGTTCTAACAAAGGATTCTGGTAGAGGAGGTAAACAAAAATATACGTGTGCCGGCCGTTTGAAAGATTATGTCTGTATTTTTTTTAAGGGTGTGCAATTTTTCCCTTTCTCACCTTCTTCTGATGCACCATGTTATCCTTACATTTTAGGTATAGGATGTATTGGTCAATATATGGGCCTTTTTTGTTATTTTTTGGAAAACGGTGAAAAAAATTCCTAAAATATTCTTCCTAAAATTCTACTATAAAGTTCTTAACACACTAAAGCTCAAAACTGAACTTGAATGACAAAAATAAGTCAAAACTGAAAATTCATTTATGGTTTAATTTCGTACTTATTCCGAGTTGGCGCTAAAATAACCCACAAAACTGCATTTTAAGGGGTGTGTGTGTACTGATAAAATATTCTACTTTAAATATATCGCACCCTAAATACAAAAGCGTCACAACTCAAAATTTCGAGATTTTAATTTTTTGCTTAAAAACAATCACCAAGGCCTATTTCTATCTGCTGTGAAAATCTGGGGTCAGTTTCTCTTCCCTTTCGCCAAACAAATCCACTATTAATATGTCTATGTTTGGGACATTTCATATATTTTTTAACTTTCCATCTCAGTTTTTTGCCTCTACTGAAAATTTGTCAATTTTGAGTTGTGACACTTTTGTATTTAGGGTGCGATATATAAAGCGTAGATATGATTTCAGAAATAATAAAATAATCCATATGAGAATTCAAAAGCACTTAGCACGGTAGGGAACTGGTTTTGCCTAGAAAGTTGTAAAGTTCCCTACGCTAAGTTCGGTTGCTGAGAGTAATTGCTCAAATTCAGCGTGTTGCATAAGTTTCCGCATGTTCGGGCCAATAAAAACACCTGTTTTTACCAACTTGTATGAGACTAATGACAAAAATTAAACTTTAAAGCATTCATACCTTCCTTTACCTTTGCTTCGCTAAGTTTTGGAAAACAATTCTTCAGAAAATTGTATGGTTGTCCATTGTATCCAAACATCAAACAAAGTTTTTTACCACACCAAGTTGTATATACAATGGTGGAAAAATAATTTTTCCAGTTGGTACCAGCGGTGGATGAAGGAAATTGTTCTTGTCTAATGTCCCTCCAACTCTTGGCTCCCATTTTCCATCCGTCATCCCTTTTGTATAAAAAGCATCCACATTTAACGTATACAGCTTGCATACCCGAGAGAAGCTAACAACTTTTTAGTCGCAACAGACCCGCTATTTGTGCTCTTCAAATTTTACTGCATCTAATATAAGTTGTACCGAATCATAATTCCTTCATATCAACTCAATACGATATTAGAATAGGAATCTTGGAATGATCGAAATAAGGGTGTACAGCTTTAAGACTTTTCTTGGATGAATCTATAAAGATTTGCCAGTCCTCTGGGATATATTCGATATTTATTTCTGCCTTCAATATCGTTGCATTAAGTAAACGTGCTGGATTCGTTTTGTGAAACATATCGCAGGAGAATGCTTGGCGTTTAGGAAAACTAGAACATTAACACCAGGTTCAAGCAGATGCACACTTTTCAAGTCTGCAGTTAATATTTCTGATTTATTTTTAGACAGACTCATCTTCCGTGCCAATGCATTTCAATACTCTTTCGACAGCAATATTGGGATTGCGGCTGCTTCATTTCCTAAATAAACACTGACAAAGGCTTCTGCTCCAACGCATGTAGTGCCATAAACATTTTGAGTATGACTTCCAGGATATAGGTATCTCAGCTGTTGGAAGTTCATCAGAATGTGGGAATTTGAGAAAAAACATTTTTTGGGTAGCCGTTTCACACGATATGCCCTAAATGTAATGCAATTCGATCAGGAGTAAGTAGTCGGTTTGCTGATTTTGAGTTATTTTTTGATTTTGCTTCTTCATAGTCTTTTACTGCTCGTCGACGGATCTTACCAGCCGAAGTGCAACTGTCAAGGTATGGCGCGAAGGTATAGATACAAATGGCAATGTGAATAAATTACATGTTATCTTACTTTTTATTTATAGATATTATATCTACAACTTCTATTTGTTGGCTGACTTATAGTGAAATTTTACGTAGAATATATTTTCAATACACACCAACCTCTAAAATTCAGTTTTGTGGTACTTTTTAGCGCCAACTCGGAATAAGTACGAAAATAACACTTACAACCCTATGCTGTGTATGTGGTAACAATCAAATTGTAACCACAAAATTGTGTCCAAGTTGTCACCATTGTTTGTATCTGGTATTCTGGCAACACGGTGACAATGAAAAATTTTTAAACTTACTTTTTTGAGGAAATCGAAAATTATAGCTAGAAAATTTGGATTGTAGACCCGTTTCAGAGCAATATTACAAGTAATTTATCAACAAAAGCACAAGAAGAACTTATTGATTTATCAGAAGATTTTTCACTAAGACGACATTTTAACCGCAGTAAAATAATAGAATTTTGGTTGTCCGTGGAAGAAAAATATCCAACCATTTCTACTGATGCCTTAAAAACACTACTACCTTTTTCATCGTCTTATCTTTGCGAAAAAGGATTTTAGGAAATGGTAGGAATTAAAACTAAATATCGGAATCAATTGCAATTGTCCAATTCTCTACGTTTACAATTATTTAACGAGGATGTTGATATCGACGCCATTAATAACAAAAATCGAAAACAAACTCATTCCTCACTCACTCCCAAACAATAAGATTGTTCTATTAAAATTAAGTTTGCATTATATAAATTAAGTAGAATAGTTGAGTAAGGCTTACTAAAAAAATATCTAATAAATAGTATATATATATATACTATATAATAAATAACACTTAAAAATAAAATTTATTTATTATTTCCGATGTGCCGCGGAAAATTGGTAATTTCCTGAATGTGCCGCAATGTGAGCAACTTTGAGAACCGTTGTTCTGGACAATATGAACGCGGCAAAAAGGGAAAAGTAAGTACATATTTAATATGTTTATGTTTTATTGAATTAAAATTAATATATTATCATTTAGGAAATTTGACCACAAAGGCACAGCTGGAAACCTATGTTGCCTTACTGGAGGAACATTCGGAGATGCTAAGCGGGAAAAATACGCCTGTGCATCCGCGGCAAATGGAAGATTTGTGGGAGCAAGTTGCAGGGAAGGACTCTTTGGAAGGAGCTACACGATCTCCCAACAAATGGAAAGAGGTTGGTGCATAAGTAAAGAAAATTAAGTGAAAGATAATTTTGTTTTGTTTTGATGATTCGTCTGCAGCAAACTGGAAGAAACAGTTGCGCTGTCGAACCAGGAAGGCAAAGGCAGAATGGGCGCTGACTGGAGGAGGACCAGCTCCTAGCGATGTGGATGAACTTGAGCTTCAAGCGTTGGAAACGTTTGGTGTGACAACTGTGAATGGTATACCGGCCGAGGCGCTAGGATTTCAGGTAATTATAGAAATCGGCCTACTTTATCTTACATTAAATTTCTGTCGGCGGCGGTCACCTAGCATAGTGATGGCGACACTATCGAGTATTTAGCCAAATACACAAACACAAACATAAATACACATCTCTAAACCCACAATTACCCAAAAGAACATACAGCAAAGCACATCTCTCCAACTAACAACATTATGTTTTACAACGTCTCACCAAAAGAAAGCGACTATAACGCACAAGAACAAACCGACATGGAATTTCAATCCGCGCCAAAAAGACCGGCTCGAGAATCTCTAATTTTTTCGCAGATATCGAAAACACCACGATTGTCTGAGTATGACTCACACACCCGTCTTTGGTAAGGTATAGACAAGAGAATGTCAAAGAATACTGATATTGTTTGTGAAAAAATAGATGAAAAAATAAGAGAAAGTGAGAAGAGAATCGTGGATACATTTGAGATAAAGTTTGAAGAAATGAGAAGAGATGTTAACGATATCATTAAGAGAGTGGATGCATTAGAGACAGTGTCGTCCGAAGTAATTAAACTTACAAAAGAAGTTAATAATTTAAAAAATGTCTCGAGTGCAAAATCAGAACTTAAAGATGAAATAAATAACATAAAAATAGAACAGGATAAACGCGATAATGCCACTGTTGCTTGTGATATTAGAATTAATGGTGTTCCATATTTTGATAACGAAAACCTTCCTCAAATGATTCACAATTTATGCGAAACTCTTCAGATTAATACTCCTGAGTTGAAATCAATCTATCGACTTCCGCACACGCCTAATAATGTGGACCCAACAATTATTGCTAAATTTTCCACACCATATCAGCGAAATGTAATTTTGAAATCTATATCGCATTTTGTTCGTAACCGAAAGGAACCATTGCAACTTTTTATACTGGGTTTTGATTCAAATGTTCCATTTTATGTAAAATTTAGCACCCATGAACTATAGAACATTTATGCAGGCTCTTCGCCTAAAAAGGGACAAAATACTGGATTCCGTTTACACGATGCGCGGTAAAGTAAACGTGAAGTTACACAATTCTGAAGAATTCTACCAAATATCGTCCACTGAAGACCTCAATAAACTTCTGCATCCCCCAAATGAAAATGCATCAAAAAACTATTAATGATTTGCCTAAATATTAAAATAAACATATATATGTATGTATACCGTATTTTTTGATATTGTCTCTATTACATTAAAGAAAAAATTAAATTTGTTAGTTTGTCGTATTATTTAACAAATTATTATGCCTGCGTTGCTGCTCCGGTCAAAAATAAAATTAAACTAAATAAAAGAGATGAACAATCTACATAGTACTGGTGGTAATTCCAAATACAATACACATAGCATGATTCGTATTCTGAGTAACTTAAAATTCGGATTAAAAATTGCACATATAAATTCACAAAGCTTATATAAGAAAATTGATGCATTTCGCTATATTTTTGAAAATTCTAAGGTCGATATAATATGTGTGTCTGAAACTTGGTTCATACCTGTAATCTGTGATAACGTTTATAACTTGCACGATTATAAACTGTATCGTGGTGATAGATCTAGTCATGCTGGTGGAGTTGCAATTTATGCAAAAAATAATATTAAATGTAACGTAATCGGCCGTTCTGGTCCTACTAATAATCTCGAATTATCAAATGGAATAGAAAAACTGTTGGTAGGTAACGTTTACAGGCCACATCATAATATTGATATCAACCCACTAATCACAATGCTATCTTCAATTTCATTGAATTATAATAATATTTTTGTTGATCGCATAACAAACAACCCGAGCACTAGATTATCCACTACCTTTTTGTGCATAACTGCATTTGCTTTGGTACCAGAACATGATTTATGACACGATAATTTAATAAGTACGTACATCTAAATTGCTGAATTGACTTCGAAAATATACGGAAATTGCGCAAGTCTGGAACTTTCAGCCTTTTCTTTGGACACCAGGCACTAGATAGGACGTGCCTACTCTATAAATTGGCGATATTAAACAAACTTTTATATCTTTAATCAAACACAAGTGTAAGGCTTTTCACCAATTATTCTATATAAAATATTAAACGAATTGTATATTATATTAGATTTTAGCACATAATAGAATTCCAAGTTGATGAAATAAAGTGAATTCTGAGCTTAAAATAGGTATTTTGTACTATTCGTGCCCGGCGCTTCAACATTCTAAAATACTTTGGTTATTTGCAGTTCCTGCAGTAAATTGTGAGGTTAGAATGAATAATTTGGACACCAACTGTTACCCACCAGCGACTCCAGCGGAAACAACACCGACAGCTACCATCACAACCGGGCAACCACTTACAACTGGCGATGCAACTGCACATACCGTGACATCAGCTCATTTCGATGTTGGCACAAATGTCAACGCTGGCTAAGATTGGACAAATTTTCGAAACGGCTTCGCTCACACATTTAGCCAACCATATTCATCCTCATATTTTCCAACAGGTAGTGGAATAATGTCGACCGGTTACAAACCCCCATATTTTACTTCATGTCCTATGGTGAGTACACAAGTAAATCAAAGTTTATGTTATACAGCCTTCGCACCTCGTGCTCCTAACGTATCCACAACAGCATACGTACCAACATCATTACACAAATACGTCTCGTCGGTGTCCGAATGTATATAATTCCGCTTCAGTTAACTACATCCAAGCTCCTTACACTCCGTCTAACGATCCACCACAAGCAAATACATCGTCAATGCTGGATAACATCTGGAGGCCTAGTGCACTGCCGCTACATACTGAGAGCTACGTCGACATCACGTTATCACCAACACAGATAGCATTTAGACAAGTAATATAAAGGGATCTTCCTAATTTTGCCGGCCACCCGGAAGATAGGCCGTTATTTGTCACAAACTTCGAGCAATCTACGGAACGTTGCGAATTTTCGCTCCAAGAAACCTTGATACGGCTACAAAGGTGCCTAAAAGGATCTGCTCTGGAAGCTGTGCGTGGTAAATTAATGATGCCGGCAACTGTACCATTGGCAATAGAAACGTTAAGGATGTTGTTTGGACGTCCCGACGTTATACATGAAGCTCTCCAACGGAAACTGAGACAAACGCCACCTGTTAAAATCGATCATCTGGAAACACTCATAAACTTCTCCCTGGCTATCCAAAATTATAGAGCCACACTGCAAACAATC
The DNA here is from genome assembly GCA_963931995.1 of Phaonia tiefii. NCBI lineage: Eukaryota > Metazoa > Arthropoda > Insecta > Diptera > Muscidae > Phaonia > Phaonia tiefii. The sequence goes on along the minus strand of OZ008368.1, from coordinate 107,011,726 downwards.
GGATTAAGTGACTACCTCAATGATCCAATGCTACTGAGTGACTTACTGAGCAAACTATCAGGTGATATGAAGCTGGACGGGGGCCGCCGGCGTATTGAAATAGATCGTGTTGACATAGGCGCCTTTGTCGACTGGATGTTTAATATAGCTACATGTGATAGTCAGATGACGCCAACGAGCTTTAACTTGCTCGTCAAACCACTCGTTTCCAGAGATGATGAACGAGCTTTAGCTATTATGAATTCTACCACTAAGTACCTGGAGCATGAAAAACGTTGCGAGACCGGACTCTTGTGGAAGTATGAAAACATCAGCCTACCTAATTCCTTCCAAATGGCCAAAAGGCGCCTCGAGTGCTTAGAACGAAAGATGGTAAACGATCTCAATACGAAAGAATTCATTAATGGCAAAATTAGAGAGTATCTTCTGAAAGGTTACATTAGAAAATTTGTCAATGATGAATACAGAGTAAGCGGAAAATCATGGTACTTGCCCCTTTTTTTGTATCCAATGCAAATAAAAATATATTGAGGCTTGTCTGGGACGCAGCAGCAAAGTGTGGAGATACCTCTTTGAATTCAATGCTCCTTAAAAACCAAGATCTTTTAAGATCTCTAAATGGGATACTAATACGATTTCGTGAACGACCTGTAGCTATTTGTGGTGATATACTAGAAATGTTTCATCATCAATTTCAAATGTAAGAGATGACGACAAAACTGCTCAAAAATTTCTTTGGCGTAATGGAGTCACCTCAATAGAACCCGATGTTTACCAAATGGAGTTAATGACATTCGGAGCATCTTGTTCTCCTTCATTGGCAAATTATGTGAAGGACAAAAATGCCGATCGTTTTATTGCTGAATATCCGCATACCGTGAATGCCATAAAACAAAATACCTTTGTTGACGACTGGCTACAAAGTGTAGTAACTGTGAAGGAAATGATCGAATTGTCTGCGGCGGTTAAAAAGATTTATAGCGAATGAGGATTTGAAATGAGGAATTGGATATCCAACTCTAAATCGGTCATGGATTACCTCAAAGGCAATTCAAACATAAGAACGAAGTGTATAAGTGATCCGGAACGAAAATATGAAAAGATACTAGGCCTTTGGTGGCTGCCGGAGTCAGATGAATTCTCATTTTGCATAAATTCACTGGAGATATTTTCGACGAAACATTTCCTCCCACAAAACGAGAACTTCTGCGAATACTGATGACGATATTTGACCCATTGGGTCTACTTGGACTTTTTGTTGTCGAGGCAAAAATAAATTTACAAGACGTATGGAGATCTGTAGCGCGATTCAGTAACTTTTAACGATCCGACAATCGCTAACTTTATCGACAACGTTTGTTGTTTGCACTAACGATTAAGTGATTCACTAACTACACCTTAACGATAGTCGACGATTCTTAATTAAAATTATAATCAAGTGGCATCTCTGTTAAAATAAGCGAAAAGCACAAAGAGGAATAAGAAAAAAACAAATCAACATTTCGATTTTATTCATTGATGCACAAGGTAAGTTAAATAAAATTTATATTTATTTCTGTAATTTTTGTTAATAATTTATTTTATAAATAATTTTAGAATCACGAGTAAAACTGCTTCTAAGAGAAGTCGCGCCTCAGCTGAACAACTCAACCAAATGGTCGATTTTATGTTGGCAAACGAGGGTTTAGCAGGAGGAAAATTCCAAAAGCTCCACGGGAAATTCGAATGTGACAAGAAGTGGAGCGAGTTGAAGGAACTCCTTAATACTCTTGGCGGAGCAGTGAAGTCTGTTGACCAATGGCACACGGTAAGTAAATATTATTTTTATATTAGAAGTGTTTATAAAGTGTTCCTTAAATATATTAGGTATGGCGGGATTTGAAAAGCCGTACAAGCTTAAAAGTTCGTGACCGGAAACGGCAACAAGCGCTGACTGGGAACAAGCCTATAAGTCAGGAGCCGGTCACAGAGCTTGAAAGGCGTGTCATTGCCATCATTGGGAGCGACTACATCGAGGGGCACGAGTCAGTTGTCGAGAATGTGCCAATGGATGTGGTAAGTTGTAGTGAAGTGAATTTTCTAAGATACGTTTTTAATAATTCTTTCCATCATTAGGAGCTTCAACTGCGACTTGAAGATGGAGATGAAGAGCTCATTCTAGATATACCTTCATCTTCAAGTACGTCTGTGATGCGGTGTCAGACCCCCAAAACGCCTAGAAAGACGCCACGAAGGAGTTTGAAAAGAAAGTATGTGGAAGATGAGGGCGATACTCAAAGCAAATTTTTAGAAATCGCCAACAAACAAGCAGACGCTTTAAAGGTAAAGTTTTCAATTTATAAAATAAATAAGTAGAAAAGTAAATAAGTTAATAAATAAATAAGTAAATGTAAAGGTATACATTTAATATTATGTCTTTGCTTTTTTAACAGATGCTAGCTGAATCAAATGCAGCAATGGTCAAGAACAACAAAATGATGGCAGAGGCCATAAAAACTATGGGAGAGGGGCTGAGTGCAGTCGGCAATGCATTAAATAGATTAGCAAATGCAATAAACTCGGTGCCTTAAACTAATCATTAGTTTAAGTTAAGTTTAGTTACTAATGTGATAATACAAGATTTAATCTTAAAGACTGAATTAGTAAACGTTGTTTTTTTTATTTTATATTTAAACTTACATATTTAATTTTTTATTTTTGTTATTTTAGATTTAAGTGTATTTAGTTTTTTATTTTTATTATTTTAGATTTAAGTGTATTTAGTTTTTTATTTTTGTTTTATTATTATTTTTATTTCTTTAAAAATAAATAAAAGACTGAATTAAATATGGTAATTAATTTTTTTATTTATATACAAAGTTTCTACAATTAATACAATACAACATTTTCATAATATTATGGTTTTTATTTATGTATTCGTTTAGTCGTTCTTGTATTCGTTTTGCTGTTGAGGATGGTGCGTCTTGGGCTACTAAAATGCCACTTGGTTCAGGCTCTGCTAACTCATCCTCAGTCCAGTTTCTTTGTGCGGCTAAGTTAACGTTATGTAACACAGCGCATGCGTTCACAACTTTTCCTGCAAATCCGGGATCATACAACATAGTTCTTTGTTGCGATAAACACCTCCAAGTTGATTTAACGACACCATAAAGTCATTCGAGTGGGTTCCTAGCTTTACACAATGCCTCGTTGTAACGAAATTTAGGACTCCCCTCTGGTTGGCTCGGTAGAGGGGTCATCAGCCACGGCTCCAATGGGTATCCAGAGTCACCTTTAGATATGACAGTGGACATATTTTTTTGTTATGAATAAAATTAATTTGTTATTAAAATAACTTACCAATTAAAAACATGTTATGATTTCCAGTTGAAAAACTTCTCTGCATAACTCTTCGCTCTGCTGAAGAGCCCCAAATGTAGGAATCATGCCGTGCTCCCGGATATTTAGCATTGACATTCAAAATTTTCAGATTTGGATCACATACCTACAAGATAAACAAAAGTAATTTTACTGTCGATTCCTTGATGAAATTTAGCTTTTACCATGTGCACATTGATTGAGTGGTAGCCATGATGGTTGACATAAGCCTCCTCGTGATTTTTTTGGGCCCAAAATCGAGACATGTGTGCAATCAATAGCCCCGATAGTGCCTCCTACAAAAGGCGATAGTGCTGAAGCAAATATTGTTTTTGCAGCTTGACGTTCCTCTTGGGTCATTGGAAACCTCACGTTGGCACAAAACATTGTGTTGTTGATTGCATCCGTTACATGATGTATGCAACGACTTATGGACGACTGGCTCATTGAAATGTCCCACTCTTCTCCTACAGGCCGTTGGTAGCACCCAGTTGCAAACAAACGCAAAGCAGCGAGAACCTAGCATCATAAATTGTTAAAAATTCCATTTAAGTTTAAAGATAACTTAATTTACCTGTTTTTCAGTAGATATTTCCGATACTCTGGAACCTCTTAATTGACCGTCAAGCTTAAGTCCGGAGTAATTCTATATAGTTTTTGAAACTCTGTTGGACTTAGATCAAACGTGTTGTCCAAATCTCGGAGAACACGACGATTAACTAATGGAGCGCTAAAAACTTGTTCATCTTCCGATAAATTGTATACCAAATATTCAAAAGCCATTTCAAACTAAAAATTTTAATTTTTATCGACTAAATAAACAACACAAAAATTTTTGTCGTTAAGATAACAATAACAGCTGACTTTAACAATAGCGACTATCGTTTAAAAATGTTACTGCTTAGCAAAATCGTTAAGATTGTTATTTACTTTTTTTAACGATCCGATTATCGTTAAAACAAGTTACTGAATAGCAAAATCGTTAATTTTGTTGTTTACTTTTTTTAACGATCCGATTATCGTTATAAAAAGTTACTGAATCGCGCTACTGGTGTTTCATGGGACGAAAAGATTCGTGAAGAGGAAAAACGAGCGTGGTCTACGTAGATTCATAAATTAAAATCTATTTCTCAAATCCGAATACCAAGATGCTACTTTTTAGGTGCTCCAGGTAACGATACGGAGTTCCATATTTTTGTAGACACCAGTATACCAGCGTATGCTGCGGTAGCATACTTTAGAGCTAAAGATGAAGATGCAATTACTACTAGCATTGTGGCCTCAAAGACCAGAGTGGCGCCTTTAAATCCAATATCCGTTAAAATAATGTAATTATATAAAAAGAATCCTCGATTAATATAAGGCGAAGAATATTTTGGAGTGATTCTAAAGATGTTCTCTACTGGATTCGATCTGACGCAATAAAGTTTCACCAATTCGTTGCGGTACGAGTAGGCGAAATTTTGGAAGAATCGAATATAAACGAATGGCGTTGGGTACCAACGAACGAAAATGTGGCGGATGATGGCACTAAAATAAGCAGTAATTGTAATATTCATGAAAACCGTAGATGGTTCAATGGACCAAACTTTCTTAGTCTGAATGAAAATGACTGGCCGGAAAGTGATATTGACCAACATGTACACTTCACTAAGGACTTTACCTCCGATTCTTCAAAATCGAAACAATACGACAAGTTTGTACCATCACCTGACCCAAACCGATTCAGTGACTGGGAAAAACTCCGAAAGGCCCAAATGTACGTTTTACGTTTTCTATGGCGAGTGATGAAAAGTCCATTTAAAAACACTGAATTACAGACTTCAGAGGAGATGAGACCAATAAAGGCTGCTGAAATGATCCTCATAAGAAATTGTCAACAAGATGAGTATTCTGAAGAATTTCAGCTGCTGAAAACTAAAAATATAGTCAGTCGTAAATGTCGGTTGTATAAATGTTCTCTATATATTATATAGATGATTGTGGGGTTCTACGCGTGAAAGGAAGAATCGATGCAGCCGTAGGTATACCATTCGGTACGAAACGTCCAATTATATTACCTAGAAATCACCACGTACCTAGTCTTATATGTCTCTACTATCATCGAATGTTTCACCATCACCACAACTAGAACATTGTGAATGAAATAAGACAGAAGTATTTCATACCCGGACTGCGAGCTTTGGTGCGACAAACTTCTAAAAACCGCCAGAAGTGCAAAAATAATAGAGCACACCCTTCTCCACCGGGAATGGGAAATATACCAACAGAAAGGATTACTACTTTCACAAGGCCCTTTACATTTACTGGCGTTGACTACTTTGGGCCATTGGAAGTCATTGTTGGACGGCGGCGGGAGAAACGTTAGAGAGTTTTATTTACGTGCATGACCGTAAGAGCCGTACATATAGAAATAGCTCACACTCTGTTAACTGACTCGTTTTTATTGGTCTTAAAACAGTTCATATCGAGACGCGGTGTAACAATGCGTATTCATTCCGACAATGCAACGAATTTTCGAGGTGCCAGCCGAGTTTTAAAAGATGAAATTGACAAAATATCATACAATCGAGAAGAATGTAAATATCCAGATATCGAATGGAGCTTTATTCCACCAGCATCCCCTCATATGGGCGGAACGTGGGAAAAAATGATTCGTTCCGTAAAATCTGTTTTACTTGAAGTTTTACCACAAAATAACTTACGTGAAGAGGTTCTGCGAGCAGCGCTCGCTGATATAGAAAACATCATTAATATGAGGCCCTTAACTTATGTTCCTTTGGAAACATGTGAAAGTGAAGCACTGACGCCAAACCACTTCCTCCTGGGAAATTCAAGCGGAATACGTGAACGTGGAGACCTCGACAGCAGCGGCACTGCCCTAAGTAAATATTTTCAAATAGCCAGTCAAGTAGCAGATTTATTTTGGAAAAGATGGGTACGCGAATGTCTTCCCTGCCTCACCAGGCGCACAAAGTGGTTTCAAAATTCCGAAAATCAAATATCTGTTGGTGATGTGGTTATCGTTGTGGATGAAAACACAAAAAGAAATACTTGGACAAAGGCGAGAGTAATAGATGTGGTGCAGTCAAAAGATGGAAAGGTGCGAAGCGCTATGATAAAAACATAAACAACATCAACACGTCCAGTAGTGAAATTAGCTCGACTCGATTTAGTAAATTCCCAGTCAGGCATGAAGTTTACGGAGGGGGGAATGTTGAGCGGATAACAAACAACCCGAGCCCTGGATTATCCACTACCTTTTTGTGCATAACTGCGTTTGTTTTGGTACCAGAACATGATTTATGACACGATAATTTAATAAGTACGTACATCTAAATTGACTGCGAAAATAAACGGAAATTGCCTAAGTCTGGAACTTTCCAGGACACCAGGCACTAGATAGGACGTGCCTACTCTATAGATTGGCGATATTAAACCCACTTTTATATCTTTAATCAAACACAAGTGTAAGACTTTTCCCCAATTAGTCTATATAAAATATTAAACGAATTGTATATTATATTCGATTTTAGCACATAATAGAATTCCAAGTTGATGAAATAAAATGAATTCTGAACTTAAAATAGGCGTTTGTTACTATTCGTGCCTGGCGCTTCAACAATTTTAATTTAACAGTAATTTATTTAACAGTAATTTATTTAAGGAAAATATTTTGTGACAGGAAATGCAATCAATAGGTCTATTCTTTAAACACTGACATTCCAACTCATTACTCTGCCACTACAAACACGTTACTGGACCTCTTTCTCACAAACAATATATCGAAAATCTTACTCTATGACCAATTGTCGGCGCCTATCTTTTCAAAGCATGAAACATTTAATTTCAGCACGCACATTCTTGATGCTGGAGTTACTTATAATTTTCGTGATTTCAAGGGTATAAATGATGACGCTTTAAATTTTAAAGCTAACTCAATTCCCTGGGAACAAATTTATTTCTTACCATCGGTTGACGAAAAACCATTTTTTCTGCAGAACAATATTTCAGAATTGTACATGAATTTGTTCCACTGAGGTCTAAAATAGTAGTATTTCGTAATAAGCCTTGGTTTAACGAAGACATATAGAAGCTGATAGATGGAAGAGTTATAAAATACTTTCATTTCACGTTTTGTACTGTAATCTTAGAAATAGTGTGACGTCTAAAATACGCGATGCGAAAACAAAATATTATGAGAGAAAGTTCTCATCATCGATGGGTTCCAAAAGTAAGTGGAAAGTTATCCGTGACATCGGATTCGCTGGTAAAACCCGGTAATTAGTACGTGTACCGGACGTTGATAAACTTAACAGTAATTTTCTTAATTTCGAAATGTCTGCTGGAGATACTGTTTTTACGGAAATTCCGTACGACCGCAAAATCTAAATAAACTGCAATTCATTTGTTTTAGAAGCGATGATGTTCTTAGAGCTCTACTAAGTATAAAGTCGAATGCGATTGGCTTTGATGATCTACACCCTGCTTTCTTAAAAATTATATTGCCGATAATCCTTCGATATATAACACATCTCTTTAACACTATAGTGACTACATCTCCCTAGCCAACGAACTGGAAATATGCCAAAGTGCTGCCAATTCCAAAGACAGACAAAGAATTTCGACCTATTTCGATACTTCCATTTCTTTCAAAAGCTTTCGAGCGTCTTTTACTTAATGAAATTAATGATTTTATTACGGAAAACAACCTAACAAATGAACAATCTGGATTTCGTCTAAATTTAAGTTGAGTAAGTGCACTAATTAAAGGCTCCGATGATATTCGGTCGCGTTTAGATGATAACAACGTAGCATTTCTTGAATTACTGGACCACACTAAGGCCTTTGACTCAGTTGACCATGCAGTACTCCTATTAAAACTTGAGAGAATATTTAATTTTTCTTCCACTTCATTTAGACTAATCTCATCGTACTTACAAGGTACATAGAAGCCAGTCAGTGTTTTCTGGAGATACTATTTCAAAGAGTCTTTCAGTATCACGGGCAGTACCACAGGGGTCTACACATTGTATGCCAATGATTTACCTGAACATTTAAAATTTTGTAACATCCATATGTATGCAGATGATGTGCAATTATATACCAGCTGTAAAACTGCGGACATTGATAATTGTGTAAATAATATTAATACCGATCTATCAATTGTTCTTGAATGGGCTACTGCAAATGGACTTTCCATAAATCCAAGAAAATCGAAATGTCTGATGATTCACAAGCGTCGTCAGAATGCTTCAATTAATCGAAGTTTAATCTTAGGTGATTCAACGATTGAGGTAGTTGAATCTGCCAAAAACTTAGGAGTGGTGTTTAACAAATACTTAACTTGGGGATCACGTATATGTTACTACTGGAAGAGTTTATGGAATGCTTCGCCATCTTTGGTGCTCACAATGGTTTACACCATTTACAATTAGGATGCTTTTGGCCAAAACGTATCTGATTCCAACGTTGTTATATGGATACGAACTTTTCGCATATGGTAACTGTAAATGTTACGTATAATAATATCGCGAGATATATATTTGGTCTAAAACGTCTTGACAGTGTGTCTGAGTATTCAAAACAAATCTTTGGAGTGTCATTTGATAACTTGTTGATATGCAGATCGTTAATATATTTGCATAAGATAATATATACTGGATGTCCAGTTTATCTCTACGAAAAACTGGATTTTTTGAGATCTAACAGAGGCAACCGACTTGTGCAGATTATCCCTCTAATGCTGGATTCTAAAATAATGTGTAAAAATTATGAGAATAATTTTTGTATGGATTTCAAAAAAATAATCTGCAAGTCATTACGAACGACCGTTTACCCTCCATGCGACAAAATATAAATAAGTACCTTAGGCACTCTTGGGGCTTTAGTGGCAAAAATATAGTAAATTTTTAATGAATACTGTAAGTTAGGTTTCGTTGAGAAGATTTGAAATTAATTACAAGACCATTTGAGAATTGAGAAACACATTGTTTATTTTCGGTTATGATAATCAAACTAACAATTTTTATGATGCGAACAGTATAAATGAAGTTTATCGCAAATCCATGTGCCTAACACAAAACGGGGAAACAATGATAAAAGGGAGAGTTTAAAAGCTTGAAAAGCTTTTACAAATATATTGCTACATCTGTTAGCAACTGTAAAAAAAGCTTCCTTACTAAAAAAGTTTATCCATTTGCTATCAGTATGTCTTTTGTGGAGAGTGCCTTAAGGCACTCTTAGGCATTAGAGGGTTAGACATAATAGCCATTTATCTGAACATCACTTTTTCATAAACACGATTCGTATTTGGAATCAATTACCTTTACATTTTCAAACCACCAGCAACGCAAGGCAATTTAAAACATTTATATTCAATCACTTCAAAAACTAAGCCATTGCAAAATTACATTAATTTGTTAGTCACTTTTAGAATATAAATTCAAGTACTATTATTTGTTTGTTCTAACTATGCATATTATTTTTATTATATTCTTTAATTTTTTCTTAATTATATATGTATACATACTCACAATTTTGTAAGCATTATTTTGATGTAACGTCCTGAGATCCAATACACTCGATATAAGAATTAGTTTTCTTTTGTATTGGTTGTGATCAATAAATAAACAAAGCATTTTTTTAAATAAATAAATAGAACTTCTCCAAAAATACAGTTCGGAATCGGTGTAAATACTGTAGGTTCCAATCAGTGCGAATAAATCTAGAAAGCGCACAGCTCACTGGTTGTGAGAAACTCTCCCCAATTCCTTCATGGAATGTACTTGGAAACCATATATTATATCTTATAAAAGTCCCTATCCTTATAAGGCCAAAATAAAATGAAAAGTAAATTAATAAATAAATTAAAAATTAAATAATGTTTTACTGATTACTGACGATTTTTAGTGGTACTGAAAAGTTTTATCACTTCACTTTTTATTAAACAGTTGTATTAATTTTCTTATGTATTAGTACAGATGTTAGTATGGAGTGCGTTTCCACCGATTCGGCAAATTATATCCACGAAACAATTTAATACCTGAATTTTATACCTTTTGAAATACTTGTTTTAAGAAAACAACAGCGTGTAAGGTGTATAATACATGTTTCAACTGAAAAAATTAACCGCATTTTTGAAAGTTTAAATTAAATAAATAAAGTAAATTTCATTATCAGAAAACTTTACTAATTACTGCTATTTGAAATGCAGTAAATATATACTGCAGTGTGCCCATGTATGACATATGTATATCAATACAATGTTTAATGCAAAGTGAAGTGTTAAAAGTTTTCCGTACTAGTAAAAATCTTCAATAATCAGTAAAAATTTTCTGGTGATGCAAATTAAATCTTGTTATCAGTAAATTTTAATGATTACTGGAATTTTTTTCAGTAATCGGTAAAATTTTACTGGTAATGAATGCATTTTCAATTTCATTACCACTAAAAAATTACTGATTTCTGAAATATTTTTCAGTAATCATTAAAAGTATACTGTTACAGCAGTTCAAATTTCATTATCAGTAAAAATATATTTTTACTGGAATTTTACTGTTACTGCAAAGTGCCGATCTTAAATTGGCATCCTGTGAGCATCAGAAGAAAGTTTACACCTTTGTTCAATACGTTTTCAAATTTATTAATAATCAATTCAATTTCAGATTTGAATTTCTTGTATTTATTTTCCTCGTTATTTCGCTACTCCATTGTGTAGCATCATGAGGAGATATAAACAATATTTAACAATTAAAACAAAATAGCAATTGTGAAAAATTATTTAAATTTAAAAATGTTCAAAAAAATTTTCCCAGCTTTTTCAAAATTTTCTGAAGTTACACAAACAAAAATAATGTACGTAAAAAGTCCATATAAATAAACCCAGTAAAAAATATTAGATCGATAAACAATTTGTGCTTAAAAAGTTCTACTTTTTACTAATTATTTGTCTGTAAATTTGGGCTACATTATCTGTATCTGTTTTATAGATAATTCTTTTCAATGTAGGTGTATTAATTATTTGTAGCATTTCTAACATATAACGACGTTTATAATTGTTTCCTTTATTTAAAACCGATGTATCCTGAAACTTTGGGTAATGATTTAAACTAGCACAATGGAATTTTAATGCTGTTTTCTGTGTAGAAATTTGCCTGCATTTCTGATCTGATTTGTGCCCTGAAATTCGTGTCTTTACTTTATTTTTTGTAGTCCCTACATATACTTTGTTACAAACCTCGTTGTCAATTCCTTTACAAGGTATTTTATATACTATATTACACATATCAAATTTGTCTAAACTGTCCTTTGTTTTACTAAATATTCTACCTATTGTGTTATATGTTTTGTGTACTATCCTATAATTCTTGTCAAATATGTTTGACTTCGCCAACCTATCCGTTATTCCAGGTATGTAGGTTATTGATTTGTAAATTTTCGGCTTTTATGATTAGTTAAAAAGAGTTTGGTTATGTAAATATTTTAAAAAGTTAATTGCTTTAGATATTATTCTAAAATTAAACAAATTTCTGTGAAAAAAATTAAACTACATATATTTTTTTATATTTTTGATTTAATATAGTTATATTAGAGTTATATTGGTGTAATGAAATAAAGTGATTTATTTTCAAACATTTGTATTGAAAATCTTTAAAATTAGTTCTTTAAGTAAACAATAAAAAAATAATTTGTGGTTATTATAAGCCTTTTTTAAGTAGTTAACAATAATTTGGTAATGTAAAGTTTTTTTAAAAAATTAATTGTGTATTAAAAGGAATTGAAAACAATTTACTCATGTAAAATTGTTTAAAAAATTAATTGTGTATTACAAAGATAGTAAATATTTTATAGTATAGTCAGTAAGAAATGTTTCGTTGACATTCGCAAATTATAGAGACGATAGGACGCTTCTATAGACAACATTAGCTGTTTTTCCACTTGGAGCGAAAATGTACAAATTTTTTCCACTTGGTACTCTAGAGTAAGCGACATATAATTGTCCGTGAGAAAAGCAGGAAGTTTCCAAATGCAAACCGGCAATCTTCAGCGTTTGCCCCTGTGATTTGTTTATAGTTAATGCAAACGCGAATTTTACAGGAAATTTCAAACGTTTAAATTGAAAAGGCAATTCTTTTGGAATAAGTGGTATACGCTGAATGAAAACATGTTTTCCTTTCGAAGATCCTGTCAATATCGTAGCATGAGTATTATAGGTACCCCTACTTTGAGTTCTAATTTGTGCGGCGGAACTCCGGATATCTCGATAGAGTTGAGGAACTCAATTGGGTACGTGGTGGAATGTTCCTCATCCATTACGCTATCAACTGATTTATAAATTGTAGACTCACCAACGACTTTGCTTAAAATTTGGTTATTTATGTGAGCAACAATATTATTTTTTGGTGCTAGCAAGGCTCTTTCGCATAACCAAGTTTCATTTGCCATATTGTTATTAATGTTTGGATAAACTTGGGATATTAGGTCATCCTCTGTCGAAAGTAATGTGCAGAATCCTTTTTAAAAGGATATATTACCATTTTCGTCTGGAAAAACCTCACTATTTCCAATCTTTAGTAGCTGTGCAGTATGGGCTGCAGCAGTTTCAGAGCCATTGTAAATATGAACTCTCATATTGGAGGTTAGACACATTTTGATTACTTCGTACCATAAGCGCGAATCTTTAAGGCAAGCATTAATTTCACCAGCCGGAGTTGCTCTTGTTATCACTGATAGGGTTTGGCGGTAGTCACCTGCCAGTAGAACGGCCATTCTCACCACCTCACCATTTCCAATCTTTAGTAGCTGTGCAGCTGTGCAGGGACATGGTGCACTCATCCCATACCAATAATTTGCACTTTTGCAGTAGAGAGCCCCGGCTACTGGTTTTGGTTATATTACAAGTTGGAGTTTGACCACCATCAAGGAGAGTTGCTGCAATACCCGAGAAAGCCACTGCTATAGCGATGTGTTGATTTTGACGGATATAAGCCAATAAAAGATTGAGAAGAAATGTTTTTCCGGTTAGTCCAGGTGCATCTGGAAACAGCAGAGCGCCTTCCTCTCTATTTGTTGCTGCCAATACTTCATCAAAAATCAGTTTTTGCTCAGGTATAAGTTTTGGCATAATCTCCTCAATATAAGCATGTATGGTTGTCAAATCGTAATTTAATTCTCTCGACAAATCATTACATACATTTTGGACTCTGAGAGGACTTGGACTACCAAATAGACTTAAATCTTTTCCAACCATTGAGATCAATTTGTCTTCAATAATTATGACAGCGTTAATCTAAATCGTATTAGAAAAGGTAAATTCGGCATTTGTTATTTGTTTTGAACGAAGAATGTCTTCGGATAAATCATATTTATAGCGGTCCCAGAGTTCCAGCGGCCTAGAAATTCCACACATGGCTAGTAATATTGCAAAAAGCTCTCTGAGCTTACATGGAAAGGAAAATAAAACGGCCTCTAGCATGGCTAGATCCCACTGAGCATCACTTTCCATTAACACCACCGCTTCGCATGCTCCTCTAAATGTTTCACAGTCACGACCATTAACTGTTTTGAGATCAGCAAAACACGTAGGCCCTTTTACATTGTGCAGCAGCATTCGTAACCAATAGCATTCTAAATTGATTACACGCACAGTATAGACACGACCTAGAGCATCCCCTTCTTTAATTCCCGGCCAACTGGTAATTAATGTGCCAATTTTCCTTCGCTTCCACTCTTTCTGTGATGTGTTACATGTATAGTAACAGGGAACTTCGACATATAGCAGAGTCCTAGCGAAATTATCAACTCTGCACAATTCAAAACATGCCGTCAATGTGGTTTTAGGGGGAGTGGAGACTCTTTGGTGGAAATTGCGATGGTTAAACCATACTCACTCTCCATTCTCCAAATGGACTGCCAAATGTGTTACCCTGGGATATCGTTCATATAATGGAAATCTTAGCAAACGCCAAGCTGCCTCATTGCTTCTAAGATAGCGTCCTGCTTGATAAGATTGAACTTCATTCCTTACTATTTCATTGCCGCGCTCCTGTTGTATATTGAAAATGGCTTGATCACTGCATTTGTTTATATATTTGCATATGTATTTAATGGCTTTTACCGAACTGCATAATTCAATATTTATATGGGTGTCAAATGTTTTTAACCATAATGGAAAATATAGTAGAATCCACGAATTGTCAAGGTTTACTTCCTGTTGTGCGCCAGGAATCTTTATTTTAACAGACTGACCACCATCGTTTGGAGCTCTACGCCGATATAATGGATAACCATTTTCGTTGTGATGAGTCTCTTGGAGCAATGCTCTAGGGAATTTGTTGGTACACTTTCCATTTTTCATGCAAGGAGATGCAGGATTGAGATCACCGCAAGGCCCGTATACCATATTTTTGACAACAATATCATGCAGCTTTTTATCCGTCTGAGGATCTGGTATTTCAGCAGAAATGATTTTATCAATTTGAGTCGCTCGTATGTTGTTTTTCAGCCAAAGTAGTAAGTGAGCATGCGGTAATCCTCGTTTCTGTCATTCTATAGAGTACATAAAGCATAAATGCTCTCCAAAAATATATCCTTTGGTAAGAATTGCAACAAATTTTTTTACTTTTTGGCGGAAAACACGGTTGATCAAATCATGTCTGTCTGTCTTTGACCCGGTAACAACGCATCTGTTAATTCTTTCCAAGATGGATTGCACGTAAACGTAAGGAAAAGATCAGGGCTGCCATATGATCGTACATATGCAAAAGCATCTTGGGTATACTCACGTAAATATCGCGGGCTGTTAATGAATGATGATGGTAGAATAACCATTTGCCCTAAATCATTGGGATTGACATTTCCATCATTATTGACAGCATCTCGTAAATGAACGTAGGACTCTACTGTCAACTTTTGTTGGTAAATCGTTATATATAGTAAGCGTTCACTTTCAACTTTTACAAACATATCGACCAAAAACTGATGAAAAAGTTGGCCGTATCTTATGAGTAAATTGAAGTTGTTGCGACGTACCACCATGTGAAAAGCATAGAAGTTCATGGAGGACACTTATTTATTTAGAACAGGATCTCTCGTGAACGGATTTAGTTGGGCTATCTGAAAGTGGTATCCTTCTTGTCCCGCCCAAAGGGGTACTGCAAAGCTTTGTAAAAGCGGTGTGTGTTAGGAACTCGTACCAAGTTGCCATTTCGCGCGCTAAGGACAATGTCTCGTGGTGAATCGTGATTACCAACTATTAACGCGGCAATATCATTAGCCAGAGGAGCATTATATCGTCGTACGTGTTCACCGCGAGGAGTGCGATCTGAGTGAATAACGATCTCGTAGGTCTCATCAGGCATATTTTCCACAGCTGCCTGAAATGATCTAACCAGTTGGGTTTGTTCATGAAGTAGCCTTTGGAACTCATCGAAAATGATTCTGTCGACACCAGGTATGAGTTCGCATCTCGTTTGTGCCTCCACATCCTCATCGCCGATGAAATATATCTGAATAAATTTTGGTTGCTGATTGGGCATGGGAAATATTGAACCAATCCTATGATATGGCCAGCTATGGTAAATGTTGGGGAAAATCCTGCCAAGGCTACATTTTTATCCGCGCCAAAAGATGTCATTTGATATGCAGAGTTATACTTTCTAATGTTTTTTAAAAATTGTTTTGCATCCCGCGTTTCATTAAGTAGGAGTTGTTTCAGGGGGTCTGGAGGTTCATGTAGAATTGGAACATCAATTTTTCCTAAAAATTAAGAAACTCATTTAAACACCTTTTTCAAAAACAACTTGATTGGAAAGTTAAAAAAATGTGAATAAATTTGAAATAATCTTTTGTATAAATGTAATGGTGCGTTACTGCAAAAGAATGAGAAACATTTTAAAATATGAACAGCTTGATTGGGAAGTTGAAGAATTGTAGTTTTCGAA
This sequence comes from Phaonia tiefii, assembly GCA_963931995.1. Classification (NCBI taxonomy): domain Eukaryota; kingdom Metazoa; phylum Arthropoda; class Insecta; order Diptera; family Muscidae; genus Phaonia; species Phaonia tiefii. Next base: position 106,995,425 of record OZ008368.1, on the reverse strand, counting down.
TGAGAATTTGATTAGAAAATTGGGACAATTAAGACGAAGTGTTTTGTAGAAATGATAAAATAATGCCAAATGATTATATTGCAAGAAACGTTGCATTGTTAAAATTTAGAAATGTTTTTCAAAGATAACTTGATTATAGGCTGGGTTGAGTTTTAATTTTAATTGTCTAAATTTAAAAGAAGTTAATTCGAATTTAATGAATACTGGTGTTGCTTAAAGATATATTGTTGGCTATAGAATTTGCTGATGCTTTGATGTAATACTTTGACTTTTCGGGAAATATAGTATAGGTATGTCGTGGAGCTTACCTGTACGACAACACATTCCAGGTTTTTCGGCTTTCCACTTCAGTGCTCCACAGTATCTGCATTCTTCGGTCATTCTTCCAACTTTTAATTGGCTGTGGTTGCTGTAGTCAAGAGTGATATCGTAATCAAAGGCTGCTTTGTTGAACACCAACCAACTATTTCTTTTAAAAATACGTCGTCGATTCGCCAGACGCTCGGATTCGTTAATTCGCCGTGCATCAGCCTCACCTGCTGTTTGTGCTGTCCTCAATACTGTATGCCTTTGTGCATGTTGAGATCGTCATGTACTTGCTGCGTCGTCTCAGTTGTCCTTGTTGCTGACTGAAGGTGAGTTTGGTGAGACCGCCGAGCATTCGTCTCTTCTGTTGTTTCCTGTGATCTTGACACTACATGTCTTTGTGCATCTTCAAATCGTCGCTTAATCGCTTGCTCCGTTGTTTCCGCCGCTATTGTTGCAGACTGACGTTGAGCTTGGGTGTTCCGCTGCTTCCGTGGATCTCAATACTATATGCCTTTGCGCATCTTGCAATCGTCGTTCATTGAGAACGTCGAGCATTGGTCTGCTCCGCTGCTTCTGTGGATCTCAATACAACATGTCTTTGTGCATCTTGCTATCGCCGCTCAATCGCTTGCTCCATTGATTCCGCCGCTCTTGTTGCAGACTGACGTCGAGCTTGCTGAGACCGTCGAGCAATTGTCTGTTCTGCTGTTTCCATTGACCTTAATAAAATTTTCCGTATGGCTTGAGATCTGCGGCGCTCTTGTAATTGCTGTACTGTTTCATGCCTTCTAGTAATCGAAAACAATTTTTGCGTAAACAATTTTTGCGTAAACAAGAATGCGTAAACAATTTTTTGTCCCTTTACTAAGATTTTTTTTGAGGCATTTTTTTTATTTTGTTTTTTATCACTTAGATCAGATTCAGTTGTAATTTTAATACATTTACTTTCAATATGAACACTTTTTAATCAAATTTGTAACACGATAGGGTATTTTTGTCACTTCACTGAGACTTGAATTCTTTCTTGTTTAGTTATTACAACATTGCATTTTAACGTTTTGTCACTTTTTGGAAAATTAACTTTAAATGAAAAAACGAAACAAAAAACATAGTTTGTTTGTAGTAGAAGCACAGATTTGACTAATAGTTGTACCGTGTTGTTCTCAAACTTGAGAAATGAATTCAAAAAAACAATTAATTTAAGAATCAGAGAACATTTACCAAATTTACCAAATGCAACTTAATACGCGAAACACTTTTGAAAGCGTTCCACATAAATTCCAAAGAATAAAAAAAAGTCCGTAATATTGTAAAATATATGTACATATGTAGCAGTTTTCAAAGAGAACTTGATTAGTATACAAAAAATTTTAAACTTTTCTTCACGAAATTTCAAATAATTTGTATAACGCTTGCATTGTTGTGCTATGTATTGTTGAAAAAATTAAAAAAAATTTTGAAAGACAACGTGACTAGAAATTTTGAAAATTGTAGGTTGAATATTAAAGGAGCGGAATATTGTTTAATTATGTTGTTATAAAGCGTATGATGGACGCCCTACTGACAGTACCAAACCGTGAAAATTTCATTACAATCGGCCCTTGAATTTGGCTAATATAATGATTTTTTAAAAAGGGGCGTGGCATTACCCACTTTCCTTGTACGACCATACGATCAATATACACATGTCCAAATCTCATGCTCGTACCTCTAATGGTTCATGAGATATGGTAATTTCATATTTCAAGCTGTGTGAGCAGTGCCGGAATTTTTAAAAGCGGCTGTGGCACCGCCCACTTTGCAAAAAAACTTTCCTTGGGGATCCAAATTTTTTTTAAAGATCTCATTTTTGTACCTCTAATCGTTCATGAGATATAGCCGATAGAAAATTTTGGTTTTTGTGGGCGGTGCCACGCCTAATTGTGTAATTTTGTTTTTATATAGCTTATGATAGAGTCCCTACTGACAGTACGGAACTGTGAAAATTTCATTACAATCGGATCATTTATTTGGGTATATCGATAATTAAAAAAGGGACGTGGCACCGCCTACTTTCTACAAAGAGGTAATTATCCTTATACAACGAACATATGTACCAAATTTAATCTTCGCACATCTAATTGTTCATGAGATATGTCCTTTTTCAACCTTCCAGCTCCAAAATACACGTCTAATTTTTCAAATAATATAGCCTATAGTAATTCTGACATCAGTCAGTAACAGGGGAGAGCTTCTCACAATCACTGAGCTGTGCGCGTTCCAGTTTTCACTCACTGATTGGGACCTACACTTTTACACCGATTCCGAACGGTATTTTGAGAAGCATTTTCATCGCTATATACTCGTGAGTGTCGCCATCACTATGCGAGGTGACCGCCGCCGAAAGAAATTTTAAGGTGGTCAGAGCAGGGTTCGAACCCGGGATCTCATGTTCAAGAGGCGGGCACACTAACCATTGCGAACACTAACCATTGCACCACCGACGGCCACAACACTCACTTTTATAATATTTATATATATATATCTAAAATGTACTCATTAGTTTAATTTTATTCGTTGGACTATCTAACTCAGTCGTTTATTTAGTCCGTGCTATTTCCTGTTCTTCATTTTCCCCTAAGGTTTGTACAAGATCCTCCCCCTCCGCGAGCATTTTAAAAATTGGGATATCTTTCTTCTCTACTATTAGTATTTTAAATCCTAAATTCTTTTCCTGTAAATTTACAAGTGAATTAAATTTCCTTTGATGTACTTCCTGTGTCCTATTATTTTTCGATATCGTTATTCTACCCTCATATTCTAAAAATTCTTTAGTTTCATCTTCTGAAAAATATCTAGCTAAATTATTTTGTATAGTATCCATCTCAATATTAGTTTCCCTTAGTAAAATGTGCTCTTGTTTGATTGTTAGATTGAGTAGTTTGTTGTGTAACTCTTGTGTATAGTTGGAAATATTTTGTTGAATAGATGGCAACCCATTTTCAGAAATGATTCTTTGTATATTCCTAGTTGAGTTTGTGATGAAATTTGGGAAAATACCTGTTTTTCGACAACGAATTAGAAAAGTAATTGTCGACCTTATCCTTACGATCTTGTCCCTGGTTGTTTTGAACCTGTTCACTGTCGATCTCGTTCGATTATCCCTCTTGAATTTTTCATATCCCATTTTCGCCTGGATGTGCTCTCCAATTTCAATATTTGTATTCTGTTGTTCGACCTTTTCTTTATCAATAAGTAATCAATATTCTCCGAGATTGAGGTCAGATTTGATTTTCATGTATTTATTTTCCTCGATATTTCACTACTCCATTTTGTAGCATCATGAGGAGATATAAACAATATTTAACAATTAAAACAAAATAACAATTGTGAAAAATTATGTAAATTTAAAAACGTTCAAACAAATTTTCCCGCCTTTTTCAAAATTTTCTGAAGTTACACAAACAAAAATAATGTACGTAAAAAGTACATATAAATTAACCCAAAGAAAAATATTAGATCGATAAACAATTTGTGCTTAAAAAGTTATACTTTTTACTAAGTATTTGTCTGTAAATTTGGGCTACATTATCTGTATCTATTTTATAGTTAATTCTTTTCAATGTTGGTGTATTAATTATTTGTAGCATTTCTAACATATAACGACGTTTATAATTGTTTTCTTTATTTAAAACCGATGTATCCTGAAACTTTGGGTAATGGTTTAAACTAGCACAATGGGATGTTAATGCTGTTTTCTGTGTGGAAGCGTGCCTGTATTTCTGATCTGATTTGTGCCCTGAAATTCGTGTCTTTACTTTATTTTTTCTAGGCCCTACATATACTTTGTTACAAACCTCGTTGTCAATCCCTTTACAAGGTATTTGATATACTATATTACACAAATCAAATTTGTCTAAACTATCCTTTGTTTTACGAAATATTCTACCTATTGTGTTATATGTTTTGTGTGCTATCCTCTAATTCTTGTCAAATATGTTTGACTTCGCCAACCTATCCGTTATTCCAGGTATGTAGGTTATTGATTTGTAAATTTTCGGCTCATCTGTAGTAACCCTGTAAGGTTGTCCTTTATCCTCAAATTGCCTTACCAGTGTGTTGGTAAGATGGTTCGGGAAGTTGTTGTCCTTGAAAATGCTTCTTATCCTTTCCTTATTGACCTTGTGGAATTCTACATCACTTATAGTCAAAACGTGTTCCATTAAATTTTTCGCCGTATTCACAATCACACGTTTTTGATGTTTCGAGTGGAAGTTGATTATTCTTCCTGAAGACGTTGGTTTCTCATACCAATTAATTGATAAATTTTCCCTTCTCGTGACCACCAATGCGTCCAAACAGGGAAGTTTTGAATTTGACTCTTTTTCCATTATAAATTTGATACTGGAGGGGAAATTGTTAAAAACAACCAAAATTGTATGTATTTCACAAAATAAATCGTCTACATATTTTGTAAACATTTTTAGTTTTATAGCCAATTTGTCGATACAAGAGTCCAGTAAATTTTCCATAAAGACCTCAGCAACAATTGGAGAAGCTAGTGAACCCATTGAGAGTCCCTTTTGTTGCAAATATATTTTTCCATCATGTTGAAAATATCGGTTATCCACTGTACAAAATCTTAATATGTATATCTAAAGATAAAGCTTTATTAATGTATGTATGGTGCTTTAATGTGTTCAATTTTTCCTCTATGATACGGATAGGTAAGTGGACGGGAATACTCGGAAATAGAGATACTACATCAAACGAAACTAAAATTTCGTTACTATTAATCTTCTGGTTCTTTATTCTGTCCTTAAATTGTATTGAATCTTTTACATTATATTTCGAATTTTCCGTTATCGTTTTAAGGATGTTTGTAATGTATTTACACAGTTCATATGATGGAGAGTTAGCAAAAGGTCTTAATGGAAAATCTTCTTTGTGTGTTTTTGGAAGTCCATATAATCTCGGAGCTGTGGATTCTGTTGTCTTAAGTTTATTGTTCTGTGTTTGATTAATAATTCCTACTTTTTGAAGTTCCTCACCGAATTTATTATTCTTCCTTTCTAGTGTGCTCGTAGGATCTTTGCTCACTATCTTGGATTCTGATGTATTTCCAACAATGTTACCTATTCTCGAGACATAGCCAAATTTCTTTATAGCTACTGTTGCATTTCCCTTATCAGCTTTAACAATCAAAATATCCTTATTACTTTTTAGGAATTTCTCTGCCTTCCTGACCCTTCCTGCCTTCGAAGGTGTACATTTTAAGTTTATATTTTTTAGGATTGATGGGTTTGCATTTAAAAAATTTACTTTTATAAAAATATTATGTTCGAAAATTTTGTGTATTTCAAAAAAGCTATTGATATTATTTTAAAATTAAACAAATTTGTGCGAAAAAAATTTTAAGTATATTTTTTTATATTTATGATTTAATATAATAATATTGCTGTAATAAAATAATGTGATTTATTTTCTAAAATTCATATTAAAAATCTGTACAATCAGTTCTTTAAGTAAACAAAACAAAGTAAGTTGTGGGTATTATAAACCCTTTTTTATGATTAGTTAAAAAGAGTTTGGTTATGTAAATATTTAAAAAAATTAATTGCTTTAGATATTATTTTAAAATTAAACAAATTTCTGTGAAAAAAATTAAACTACATATATTTTTGATTTAATATAGTTATATTGGTGTAATGAAATAAAGTGATTTATTTTCGAACATTTGTATTAAAAATCTTTAAAATTAGTTCTTTAAGTAAACAATAAAAAAATAATTTGTGGGTATTATAAGCCTTTTTTAAGTAGTTAACAATAATTTGGTAATGTAAAGTTTTTTTAAAAAATTAATTGTGTATTAAAAGGAATTGAAAACAATTTACTCATGTAAAATTGTTTAAAAAATTAATTGTGTATTAAAAAGATAGTAAATATTTTATAGTATAGTCAGTAAGAAATGTTTCGTTGACATTCGCAAATTATAGAGACGATAGGACGCTTCTATAGACAACATTAGCTGTTTTTCCACTTGGAGCGAAAATGTACAAATTTTTTCCACTTGGTACTCTAGAGTAAGCGACATATAATTGTCCGCGAGAAAACCAGGAAGTTTCCAAATGCAAACCGGCAATCTTCAGCGTTTGCCCCTGTGATTTGTTTATAGTTAATGCAAACGCGAATTTTACAGGAAATTTCAAACGTTTAAATTGAAAAGGCAATTCTTTTGGAATAAGTGGTATACGCTGAATGAAAACATGTTTTCCTTTCGAAGATCCTGTCAATATCGTAGCATGAGTATTATAGGTACCCATACTTTGAGTTCTAATTTGTGCGGCGGAACTCCGGATATCTCGATAGAGTTGAGGAACTCAATTGGGTACGAAGTTGAATGTTCCTCATCCATTACGCTATCAACTGATTTATAAATTGTAGACTCACCAACGACTTTGCTTAAAATTTGGTTATTTATGTGAGCAACAATATTATTTTTTGGTGCTAGCAAGGCTCTTTCGCATAACCAAGTTTCATTTGCCATATTGTTATTAATGTCTGGATAAACTTGGGATATTAGGTCATCCTCTGTCGAAAGTAATGTGCAGAATCCTTTTTAAAAGGATATATTACCATTTTCGTCTGGAAAAACCTCACCATTTCCAATCTACAAGTTGGAGTTCGACCACCATGAAGGAGAGTTGCTGCAATCCCCGAGAAAGCCACTGCTATGGCGATGTGTTGATTTTGACGGATATAAGCCAATAAAAGATTGAGAAGAAATGTTTTTCCGGTACCTCCAGGTGCATCTGGAATCAGCAGAGCTCCTTTCTCTCTATTTGTTGCTGCCAATACTTCATCAAAAATCAGTTTTTGCTCAGGTATAAGTTTTGGCATAATCTCCTCAATATAAGCATGTATGGTTGTCAAATCGTAATTTAATTCTCTCGACAAATCATTACATACATTTTGGACTCTGAGAGGACTTGGAATACCAAATAGACTTAAATCTTTTCCAACCATTGAAATCAATTTGTCTTCAATAATTATGAGAGCGTCATTGTAAATCGTATTAGAAAAGGTAAGTTCGGCATTTGTTTTGAACGAAGAATGTCTTCGGATAAATCATATTTATAGCGGTCCCAGAGTTCCAGCGGCCTAGAAATTCCACACATGGCTAGTAATATTGCAAAAAGCTCTCTGAGCTTACATGGAAAGGAACATAAAACGGCCTCTTGCATGGCTATATCCCACTGAGTATCACTTTCCGTTAACCCCAATGATTCGTATGCTTCTCTAAATATTTAACAGTCATAACCATTAACTGTTTTGAGATCAGCAAAACACGTAGGCCCTTTTACATTGTGCAGCAGCATTCGTAACCAATAGCATTCTAAATTGATTACACGCACAGTATAGACACGACCTAGAGCATCCCCTTCTTTAATTCCCGGCCAACTGGTAATTAATGTGCCAATTTTCCTTCGCTTCCACTCTTTCTGTGATGTGTTCCATGTATAGTAACAGGGAACTTCGACATATAGCAGAGTTCTAGCGAAATTATCAACTCTGCACAATTCAAAACATGCCGTCAATGTGGTTTTAGGGGGAGTGGAGACTCTTTGGTGGAAATTGCGTTGGTTAAACCATACTCACTCTCCATTCTCCAAATGGACTGCCAAATGTATTACCGTGGGATATCGTTCATATAATGGAAATCTTAGCAAATGCCAAGCTGCCTCATTGCTTCTAAGATAGCGTCCTGCTTGGTAAGATTGAACTTCATTTCTTACTATTTCATTGCCGCGCTCCTGTTGTATATTGAAAATGGCTTGATCACTGCCTTTGTTTATATATTTGCATATGTATTTAATGGCTTTTACCGAACTGCATAATTCAATATTTATATGGGCGTCAAATGTTTTTTAACCATAATGGAAAATATGGTACAATCCACGAATTGTCAAGGTTTACTTCCTGTTGTGCGCCAGGAATCTTTATTTTAACAGACTGACCACCATCGTTTGGAGCTCTACGTCAATATAATGGATAACCATTTTCGTTGTGCTGAGTCTCTTGGAGCAATGCTCTAGGGAATTTGTTGGTACTCTTTCCATTTGATTGAGTACACTTTCCAGGATTGAGATCACCGCAAGGCCCGTATACCATATTTTTGACAACAATATCATGCAGCTTTTTATCCGTCTGATGATCTGGTATTTCAGCAGAAATGATTTTATCAATTTGAGTCGCTCGTATTTTGTTTTTCAGCCAAAGTAGTAAGTGAACATGCGGTAATCCTCGTTTCTGCCATTCTATAGAGTACATAAAGCATAAATGCTCTCCAAAAATATGTCCTTTGGTAAGAATTGCAACAAATTTTTTTACTTTTTGGCGGAAAACACGGTCGATCAAATCATGTCTGTCTGTCTTTGACCCGGTAACAACGCATCTGTTAATTCTTTCCAAGATGGATTGCACGTAAACGTAAGGAAAAGATCAGGCCTGCCATATGATCGTACATATGCAAAAGCATCTTGGGTATACTCACGTAAATATCGTGGGCTGTTAATGAATGAAGATGGTAGAATAACCATTTGCCCTAAATCATTGGGATTGACATTTCCATCATTATTGACAGCATCTCGTAAATGATCGTAGGACTCTACTGTCCACTTTTGTTGGTAAATCGTTATATATAGTAAGCGTTCACTTTCAACTTTTACAAACATATCGACCAAAAACTGATGAAAAAGTTGGCCGTATCTTATGAGTAAATTGAAGTTGTTGCGACGTACCACCATGTGAAAAGCATAGAAGTTCATGGAGGACACTTATTTATTTAGAACAGGATCTCTCGTCAACGGATTTAGTTGGGCTATCTGAAAGTGGTATCCTTCTTGTCCCGCCCAAAAAATTAAAGGGTACTGCAAAGCGTTGTAAAAGCGGTGTGTGTTAGAAACTCGTACCAAGTTGCCATTTCGCGCGCTAAGGACAATGTCTCGTGGTGAATCGTGATTACCAACTATTAACGCGGCAATATCATTAGCCAGAGGAGCATTATATCGTCGTACGTGTTCACCGCGAGGAGTGCGATCTGAGTGAATAACGATCTCGTAGGTCTCATCAGGCATATTTTCCACAGCTGCCTGAAATGATCTAACCAGTTGGGTTTGTTCATGAAGTAGCCTTTGGAGCTCATCGAAAATGATTCTGTCGACATCAGGTATGAGTTCGCATCTCGTTTGTACCTCCACGTCCTCATCGCCGAAGAAATATATCTGAATAAATTTTGGTTGCTGATTGGGCATGGGAAATATTGAACCAATCCTATCATATGGCCAGCTATGGTAAATGTTGGGGAAACTCCTGCCAAGGCTACATTTTTATCCGCGCCAAAAGATGTCATTTGATATGCAGAGTTATACTTTCTAATGTTTTTTAAAAATTGTATTGCATCCCGCGTTTCATTTAGTAGGAGTTGTTTCAGGGGCTCTGGAGGTTCATGTAGAATTGGAACATCAATTTTTCCTAAAAATTAAGAAACTCATTTAAACACCTTTTTCAAAACCAACTTGATTGGAAAGTTAAAAAAATGTGAATAAATTTTAAATAATCTTTTGTATAAATGTAATGGTGCGTTACTGCAAAAGAATGAGAAACATTTTAAAATATGAACAGCTTGATTGGGAAGTTGAAGAATTGTAGTTTTCGAATGAGAATTTGATTAGAAAATTGGGACAATTAAGACGAAGTGTTTTGTAGAAATGATAAAATAATGCAAAATGATTATATTGAAAGAAACTTCAAATAGTAAAAAATACGCTGCATTGTTAAAATTTAGAAATGTTTTTCAAAGATAACTTGATTATAGGCTGGGTTGAGTTTTAATTTTAATTGTCTAAATTTAAAAGAAGTTAATTCGAATTTAATGAATACTGGTGTTGCTTAAAGATATATTGTTGGCTATAGAATTTGCTGATGCTTTGATGTAATACTTTGACTTTTCGGGAAATATAGTATAGGTATGTCGTGGAGCTTACCTGTACTACAACATATTCCAGGTTTTTCGGCTTTCCACTTCAGTGCTCCACAGTATCTGCATTCTTCGGTCATTCTTCCAACTTTTAATTGGCTGTGGTTGCTGTAGTCAAGAGTGGTATCGTAATCAAAGGCATCTTTGTTGAACACCAACCTATTATTTCTCTTAAAAATACGTCGTCGATTCGCCAGACGCTCGGATTCGTTAATTCGCCGTGCATCAGCCTCACCTTCTGTTTGTGCTGTCCTCAATACTGTATGCCTTTGTGCATGTTGAGATCGTCGCTCATATACTTGCTGCGTCGTCTCAGTTGTCCTTGTTGCTGACTGAAGGTGTGTTTGGTGAGACCGCCGAGCATTCGTCTCTTCTGTTGTTTCCTGTGATCTTGACACTGCATGTCTTTGTGCATCTTCAAATCGTCGCTTAATCGCTTGCTCCGTTGTTTCCGCCGCTCTTGTTTCAGACTGACGTTGAGCTTGCTCAGACCGCCGAGCATTGGTTTGTTCCGCTGCTTCCGTGGATCTCAATACTATATGCCTTTGCGCATCTTGCAATCGTCGTTCATTGAGAACGTCGAGCATTGGTCTGCTCCGCTGCTTCTGTGGATCTCAATACAACATGTCTTTGTGCATCTTGCTATCGCCGCTCAATCGCTTGCTCCATTGATTCCGCCGCTCTTGTTGCAGACTGACGTCGAGCTTGCTGAGACCGTCGAGCAATTGTTTGTTCTGCTGTTTCCATTGACCTTAATAAATTTTGCCGTATGGCTTGAGATCTGCGGCGTTCTTGTAAGTGCCGTACTGTTTAATGCCTTCTAGTAATCCGAATGTGTAAACAATTTTTTGTCACTTTACTAAGATTTTTTTTTGAGGCATTTCTTTTATTTTGAACACTTTTTAATCAAATTTATAGCACGATAGGGTATTTTTGTCACTTCACTGTGACTTGAATTCTTTCTTGTTTAGTTATTACAACATTGCATTTTAACGTTTTGTCACTTTTTGGAAAATTAACTTTAAACCAAACAAAAAACATAGTTTGTTTGTAGTAGAAGCACAGATTTGACTAATAGTTGTAACGTGTTGTTCTCAAACTTGAGATATGAATTCAAAAAAACAATTAATTTAAGAATCAGAGAACATTTACCAAATTTACCAAATACAACTTAATACGCGAAACACTTTTCTACATAAAATTCAAAGAATAAAAAAAAGTCCGTAATATTGTAAAATATATGTACATATGTAGCAGTTTTCAAAGAGAACTTGATTAGTATACCAAAAATTTTAAACTTTTCTTCACGAAATTTCAAATAATTTGTATAACGCTTGCATTGTTGTGCTATGTATTGTTGAAAAAATTAAAAAAAATTTTGAAAGACAACGTGACTAGAAATTTTGAAAATTGTAGGTTGAATATTAAAGGAGCGGAATATTGTTTAATTATGTTGTTATAAAGCGTATGATGGACGCCCTACTGACAGTACCAAACCGTGAAAATTTCATTACAATCGGCCCTTGAATTTGGCTAATATAATGATTTTTTAAAAAGGGGCGTGGCATTACCCACTTTCCTTGTACGACCATTCGATCAATATACACATGTCCAAATCTCATGCTCGTACCTCTAATGGTTCATGAGATATGGTAATTTCATATTTCAAGCTGTGTGAGCAGTGCCGGAATTTTTAAAAGCGGCTGTGGCACCGCCCGCTTTGCAAAAAAAACTTTCCTTGGGGATCCAAATTTTTTTTAAAGATCTCATTTTCGTACCTCTAATCGTTCATGAGATATAGCCGATAGAAAATTTTGGTTTTTGTGGGCGGTGCCACGCCTAATTGTGTAATTTTGTTTTTATATAGCTTATGATAGAGTCCCTACTGACAGTACGGAACTGTGAAAATTTCATTACAATCGGATCATTTATTTGGGTATATCGATAATTAAAAAAGGGACGTGGCACCGCCTACTTTCTACAAAGAGGTAATTATCCTTATACAACGAACATATATACCAAATTTAATCTTCGCACATCTAATTGTTTATGAGATATGTCCTTTTTCAACCTTCCAGCTCCAAAATACACGTCTAATTTTTCAAATAATATAGCCTATAGTAATTCTGACATCAGTCAGTAACAGGGGAGAGCTTCTCACAATCACTGAGCTGTGCGCGTTCCAGTTTTCACTCACTGATTGGGACCTACACTTTTACACCGATTCCGAACGGTATTTTGAGAAGCTTTTTCATCGCTATATACTCGATAGTGTCGCCATCACTATGCGAGGTGACCGCCGCCGAAAGAAATTTTAAGGTGGTCAGAGCAGGGTTCGAACCCGGGATCTCATGAACAAGAGGCGCGCACACTAACCATTGCGAACACTAACCATTGCACCACCGACGGCCACAACACTCACTCTTATAATATTTATATATATATATCTAAAATGTATTTATCTGTACTCATTAGTTTAATTTTATTCGTTGGACTATCTAACTCTGTCGTTAATTTAGTCCGTGCTATTTCCTGTTCTTCATTTCCCCTAAGGTTTGTACAAGATTCTCCCCCTCCGCGATCATTTTCAAAATTGGGATATCTTTCCTCTCTACTAGTAGTAATCTAAATCCTAAATTCTTTTCCTGTAAATTTACAAGTGATTTAAATTTCCTTTGATGTACTTCCTTTGTCCTATTATTTTTCGATATCGTTATTCTACCCTCATATTCTAAAAATTCTTTAGTTTCATCTTCTGAAAAATATCTAGCTAAATTATTTTGTATAGTATCCATCTCAATATTAGTTTCCCTTAGTAAAATGTGCTCTTGTTTGATTGTTAGATTGAGTAGTTTGTTGTGTAACTCTTGTGTATAGTTGGAAATATTTTGTTGAATAGATGGCAACCCATTTTCAGAAATGATTCTTTGTATATTCCTAGTTGAGTTTGTGATGAAATTTGGGAAAATACCTGTTTTTCGACAACGAATTAGAAAAGTAATTGTCGACCTTATCCTTACGATCTTGTCCCTGGTTTTTTTTTTTTTTTTTTTTTTTTTTATCAAACCAACACTCAGGGGATGCCCCCTATAAATGCAGTGCATTGTGTTGGCGAAGGAAAATTGAGGTAGTAGAGGGTGGAAAGAGGGAGTAGTGACTGTTGACATTTGCCTTGAATGTTTGTATGTCACAATTGGTGGGAAATACACTAGCCGGAAGTTTATTCCACATACGGACTGTACGGCTGAAGAACGAATTTTCTCTATAGTGTGTAGTGCGGTCAATCGGCCATTCGATAAAAAACGGATGAGAGTTCCTGGAAAGCCGCGTACTTCGGCTAAATATCCTCACGTCCGGCATAAGTTGACGGATGTCCGAGGAACACATACCGTGGAAATATCGATAGAAAAGTGACACGCAACCCACATTTCGACGATGCTCAAGGGAGGCAATAGAGTTGGATACCCTACTGTCCCCTATTAACACCGTCGCTCTCTTCTGGACACGGTCGAGAAGCTCCAAAGAAGTCCTAGGAGCACCTGCCCATATATGGGAGTTATACTCCATCTTTGGCCTGATGTAGGTGGTGTAGATATTGAGAAGATCAGAGGAAGTGAAGTATTTCTTGCACCGCTTTAAAAAGCCTAGACACTTGAATGCATCTTTCGACACTTCAAATACATGTTTTGCCCAACGGACATCACATTGTATTTTCATGCCCAGAACATCAAGAGCGTCTGATTCATCAATATCCACACCGTCCATAGACAATGACGACACACCTGGGTCAGCAATACGTTTATGCGACAACAAACAACACTGGGTCTTACCCGCATTAAAATCTACTCTATTCTTTCGACCCCATTCAACAATGGATACCAGATCGCGGTCGAGTGTTTCATTCATCGTCCGGCGTTTGACTTCAATCTCTTGAAGACTTGGCCTACGATCGAATGAATAAGAATGGCAGAGATTACTGTCATCGGCAAAAGAGTAGATTGGATTCACAGTCTGACCCAGGAGATCGTCAATGAAAATAAGAAAAAGAGAAGGAGAAAGAACAGAGCCCTGTGGAACACCTGCAGTCAATTTATGCTCGTCGGATGAAACCCCATCTACAACAACTCGTATAGTGCGATCTCTGAGAAAACTCGATATAAATCGAGTGAAGTTATCACCGACACCAAAAGCAGCGAGCTTTGACAAGAGTGCATCGTGCCATACTCTGTCAAAGGCCTTGGAAATATCAAGATGGTGGACGGTGGATGGATCGACTCCACTGTTCCGAAAGGAACGCCATTAGGTCTCCAGTAGATCTCATTCTACGGAAACCATACTGCCGATCGTTAAGAAGGTCATTGGACTCAAGATACTTCACTAGATGGTGGTTAACCATGCTCTCCATAACCTTCGAGAGCGCAGAACAAATTGCAATTGGGCGGTAATTTGCAGGGTTACTTGCATCACCTTTTTTAGGGATTGGCTGGACATTAGCAACCTTCCAACGCGCAGGGAAGACTCCGGCACGGTATGCAAGGTTGAAAAGATTTCGCAGTGGACACGCCAGTGTCGAAGAGCACCTACTCAAGACCAGTGCAGATATGCCATCCGGGCCCGGGGATTTACCTACGACGAGATTCGCAAGAACCTTTTTAACTCCTCGCGTTCGAAAAAATATCTTGGGCATGGAACAAGATACGTGATTGATCACGGGGAGTGGTTGATTGCTATCCGGCAAGGAAGAGTTCCTTGCAAACATTTCAGCCAAGAGGTTAGCTTTATCAACCGGTTCAGTGAATGTTATGTCATCTTTAAGAAGAGTTGGGATAGAGGAAGAACTATTCTTTATTCTTCTTGCAAATAACCAAAAGTTCTTACTTCCTCTAGGGAAAGAAAGGACTTTAGCACGAATACGCTGTTCGTGATGAAACTTTTCGCGTCGAAGTACTTTGGCACACTTGGATCTTACCTGTTTGCGTAGCAGTTCAGTATCAACGTTTTTATTAGAACGCCAGTCTCTGAACGCGTCCTCTTTGGATCTGACAGCATTCTTGCATGTCTGGTTACACCAACTTTTTTCCGATGGTTTAACCGAAATAATTTTCGTCGGAATGAATGAATTCATACCAATCAAAATTATCTTCTCGATCATTTCAGCAGCAGCATCTATGTCATTGTCCAGAAAACAAAGCTTCCAGTTAAAATGCTGATAAAAGTTGTTGAGCTCTGCCCAACGTGCCTCTTCGTAGATAAAAATTTTTCGCTTCGGGACTGTGTTTGAAGCGAGACGAAGAGCTGAATACGAAAAGGACGCTGAAATGATACAGTGATCCGAATTACCCAGAGGTGCAAGCGTTTTAACTTCGTACTTTTCAGGGTGCGAAGTTAAGAAGAGGTCAAGTAAATTTTGCTTGTGCCCTTGAACACACGGAATGTGCGTCGGTTCATTCACCAATTGCGTTAAGTTGTTATGAGCGGCGAAGAGCTCAGCGTAATGGCCCTCCGTAGTTGTATGGCTCGAATGCGTTAACCAGGAGGAATTATGGACATTGAAATCACCAGCAACAACGATTTCACTGTCTGGATAATTCCCCAATATCTCAGAAATGGAATCGGAAAGGGTGTCAAAGCCATTAAAGGATGTCTCCCTTCCCGCATTAGGACTTCTATAAAGAAATCCGAAATGTAGGACATGTGTTCCAATCTTGAATTTTAACCAAAGAGAGTTAAATTCTGGATCTTGTGAGTCGAAATGTCGCTGACTCTGAAACACTATGCCATTTTTTACATAAACCACAAGGCCTCTGTGGGAAATAAAAAGGGATAGAGTGTGGTACCCAGGAACGTGAAAATCCTGTGGATCAGAATCCTCGCGCACCTGGGTTTCACATAGAGCAAGAACATCAGGCCGATGAATATTAATATGAGAGTACACACCGAAAAAATTCGTTCTCAACCCTCGTATGTTACCATAATGTATAACAAAATTACACACCATTGCGACACACAAACACACAGAACAAATTCACAGCAGTAAACACAAACAGTGAGTCCCCCGCCTTCCCGCTGATATCCACACAATGCTTAGTGTTATGCCTTAAGCACTGAGCAGCAACGAGAAGACGAAGAAAACACAGTCTATGCTGTACCGTATAGGAGAGGGAGCGGGGGACAACAAATGCACCACACAGAGAGGGGCATAAAAGCCCTTCGCGTGGTTGACGTAAACAGCCTAGTTGATGTTATTGTTTCCTTATTTGTTGTTGTTTGATTATGGTTTGGTTTGGTTTGTGTTGATGTCGCGGTGTCAAACATGTTGCGTTGGAAACGGAGTGGTGTCGCGAGCATTTGGTGTCGATTATTGTTGTTGTTCTTGTTGGTTTATGTTATTGCACTTGTGTACTGATCGTTTTGTTTTATTTGCTTGCACTTTGATATTGTAATAATGTTTTGGTTTTGTATTATGTTTTCACGATTTTAAAATTTGTGATTCATGACAACGACGCGGACTGGATATTATGGTTTAACATTAAACATTGAACGGGACGCGGAGCACAACCAAAAACACGTCTGTACGGGACGGCTGTCACACACTTGTATGTAAAACCGATGTTGTTTTGAACCTGTTCACTGTCGATCTCGTTCGATTATCCCTCTTGAATTTTTCATATCCCATTTTCGCCTGGATGTGCTCTCCAATTTCAATATTTGTATTCTGTTGTTCGACCTTTTCTTTATCAATAAGTAATCAATATTCTCCGAGATTGAGGTCAGATTTGATTTTCATGTATTTATTTTCCTCGATATTTCACTACTCCATTTTGTAGCATCATGAGGAGATATAAACAATATTTAACAATTAAAACAAAATAACAATTGTGAAAAATTATGTAAATTTAAAAACGTTCAAACAAATTTTCCCGCCTTTTTCAAAATTTTCTGAAGTTACACAAACAAAAATAATGTACGTAAAAAGTACATATAAATTAACCCAAAGAAAAATATTAGATCGATAAACAATTTGTGCTTAAAAAGTTATACTTTTTACTAAGTATTTGTCTGTAAATTTGGGCTACATTATCTGTATCTATTTTATAGTTAATTCTTTTCAATGTTGGTGTATTAATTATTTGTAGCATTTCTAACATATAACGACGTTTATAATTGTTTTCTTTATTTAAAACCGATGTATCCTGAAACTTTGGGTAATGGTTTAAACTAGCACAATGGGATGTTAATGCTGTTTTCTGTGTGGAAGCGTGCCTGTATTTCTGATCTGATTTGTGCCCTGAAATTCGTGTCTTTACTTTATTTTTTCTAGGCCCTACATATACTTTGTTACAAACCTCGTTGTCAATCCCTTTACAAGGTATTTGATATACTATATTACACAAATCAAATTTGTCTAAACTATCCTTTGTTTTACGAAATATTCTACCTATTGTGTTATATGTTTTGTGTGCTATCCTCTAATTCTTGTCAAATATGTTTGACTTCGCCAACCTATCCGTTATTCCAGGTATGTAGGTTATTGATTTGTAAATTTTCGGCTCATCTGTAGTAACCCTGTAAGGTTGTCCTTTATCCTCAAATTGCCTTACCAGTGTGTTGGTAAGATGGTTCGGGAAGTTGTTGTCCTTGAAAATGCTTCTTATCCTTTCCTTATTGACCTTGTGGAATTCTACATCACTTATAGTCAAAACGTGTTCCATTAAATTTTTCTCCGTATTCACAATCACACGTTTTTGATGTTTCGAGTGGAAGTTGATTATTCTTCCTGAAGACGTTGGTTTCTCATACCAATTAATTGATAAATTTTCCCTTCTCGTGACCACCAATGCGTCCAAACAGGGAAGTTTTGAATTTGACTCTTTTTCCATTATAAATTTGATACTGGAGGGGAAATTGTTAAAAACAACCAAAATTGTATGTATTTCACAAAATAAATCGTCTACATATTTTGTAAACATTTTTAGTTTTATAGCCAATTTGTCGATACAAGAGTCCAGTAAATTTTCCATAAAGACCTCAGCAACAATTGGAGAAGCTAGTGAACCCATTGAGAGTCCCTTTTGTTGCAAATATATTTTTCCATCATGTTGAAAATATCGGTTATCCACTGTACAAAATCTTAATATGTATATCTAAAGATAAAGCTTTATTAATGTATGTATGGTGCTTTAATGTGTTCAATTTTTCCTCTATGATACGGATAGGTAAGTGGACGGGAATACTCGGAAATAGAGATACTACATCAAACGAAACTAAAATTTCGTTACTATTAATCTTCTGGTTCTTTATTCTGTCCTTAAATTGTATTGAATCTTTTACATTATATTTCGAATTTTCCGTTATCGTTTTAAGGATGTTTGTAATGTATTTACACAGTTCATATGATGGAGAGTTAGCAAAAGGTCTTAATGGAAAATCTTCTTTGTGTGTTTTTGGAAGTCCATATAATCTCGGTGCTGTGGATACTGTTGTCTTAAGTTTATTGTTCTGTGTTTCATTAATAATTCCTACTTTTTGAAGTTCCTCACCGAATTTATTATTCTTCCTTTCTAGTGTGCTCGTAGGATCTTTGCTCACTATCTTGGATTCTGATGTATTTCCAACAATGTTACCTATTCTCGAGACATAGCCAAATATCTTTATAGCTACTGTTGCATTTCCCTTATCAGCTTTAACAATCAAAATATCCTTATTACTTTTTAGGAATTTCTCTGCCTTCCTGACCCTTCCTGCCTTCGAAGGTGTACATTTTAAATTTATATATTTTAGGATTGATGGGTTTGCATTTAAAAAATTTACTTTTATAAAAATATTATGTTCGAAAATTTTGTGTATTTAAAAAAAGCTATTGATATTATTTTAAAATTAAACAAATTTGTGCGAAAAAAATTTTAAGTATATTTTTTTATATTTATGATTTAATATAATAATATTGCTGTAATAAAATAATGTGATTTATTTTCTAAAATTCATATTAAAAATCTGTACAATCAGTTCTTTAAGTAAACAAAAAAAAGTAAGTTGTGGGTATTATAAACCCTTTTTTATGATTAGTTAAAAAGAGTTTGGTTATGTAAATATTTAAAAAAATTAATTGCTTTAGATATTATTTTAAAATTAAACAAATTTCTGTGAAAAAAATTAAACTACATATATTTTTGATTTAATATAGTTATATTGGTGTAATGAAATAAAGTGATTTATTTTCAAACATTTGTATTAAAAATCTTTAAAATTAGTTCTTTAAGTAAACAATAAAAAAATAATTTGTGGTTATTATAAGCCTTTTTTAAGTAGTTAACAATAATTTGGTAATGTAAAGTTTTTTTAAAAAATTAATTGTGTATTAAAAGGAATTGAAAACAATTTACTCATGTAAAATTGTTTAAAAAATTAATTGTGTATTAAAAAGATAGTAAATATTTTATAGTATAGTCAGTAAGAAATGTTTCGTTGATATTCGCAAATTATAGAGACGATAGGACGCTTCTATAGACAACATTAGCTGTTTTTCCACTTGGAGCGAAAATGTACAAATTTTTTCCACTTGGTACTCTAGACTAAGCGACATATAATTGTCCGCGAGAAAACCAGGAAGTTTCCAAATGCAAACCGGCAATCTTCAGCGTTTGCCCCTGTGATTTGTTTATAGTTAATGCAAACGCGAATTTTACAGGAAATTTCAAACGTTTAAATTGAAAAGGCAATTCTTTTGGAATAAGTGGTATACGCTGAATGAAAACATGTTTTCCTTTCGAAGATCCTGTCAATATCGTAGCATGAGTATTATAGGTACCCATACTTTGAGTTCTAATTTGTGCGGCGGAACTCCGGATATCTCGATAGAGTTGAGGAACTCAATTGGGTACGTGGTGGAATGTTCCTCATTCATTACGCTATCAACTGATTTATAAATTGTAGACTCACCAACGACTTTGCTTAAAATTTGGTTATTTATGTGAGCAACAATATTATTTTTTGGTGCTAGCAAGGCTCTTTCGCATAACCAAGTTTCATTTGCCATATTGTTATTAATGTCTGGATAAACTTGGGATATTAGGTCATCCTCTGTCGAAAGTAATGTGCAGAATCCCTTTTAAAAGGATATATTACCATTTTCGTCTGGAAAAACCTCACCATTTCCAATCTTTAGTAGCTGTGCAGCTGTGCAGGGACATGGTGCACTCATCCCATACCAATAATTTGCACTTTTGCAGTAGAGAGCCCCGGCTACTGGTTTTGGTTATATTACAAGTTGGAGTTCGACCACCATCAAGGAGAGTTGCTGCAATCCCCGAGAAAGCCACTGCTATGGCGATGTGTTGATTTTGACGGATAAGCCAATAAAAGATTGAGAAGAAATGTTTTTCCGGTTCCTCCAGGTGCATCTGGAATCAGCAGAGCTCCTTCCTCTCTATTTGTTGCTGCCAATACTTCATCAAAAATCAGTTTTTGCTCAGGTATAAGTTTTGGCATAATCTCCTCAATATAAGCATGTATGGTTGTCAAATCGTAATTTAATTCTCTCGACAAATCATTACATACATTTTGGACTCTGAGAGGACTTGGAATACCAAATAGACTTAAATCTTTTCCAACCATTGAAATCAATTTGTCTTCAATAATTATGAGAGCGTCATTGTAAATCGTATTAGAAAAGGTAAGTTCGGCATTTGTTTTGAACGAAGAATGTCTTCGGATAAATCATATTTATAGCGGTCCCAGAGTTCCAGCGGCCTAGAAATTCCACACATGGCTAGTAATATTGCAAAAAGCTCTCTGAGCTTACATGGAAAGGAACATAAAACGGCCTCTTGCATGGCTATATCCCACTGAGTA
Source organism: Phaonia tiefii (assembly GCA_963931995.1). NCBI lineage: Eukaryota > Metazoa > Arthropoda > Insecta > Diptera > Muscidae > Phaonia > Phaonia tiefii. The sequence continues at coordinate 106,974,247 of OZ008368.1, read as the reverse complement.
TCACTTTCCATTAACCCCAATGATTCGTATGCTTCTCTAAATATTTAACAGTCATAACCATTAACTGTTTTGAGATCAGCAAAACACGTAGGCCCTTTTACATTGTGCAGCAGCATTCGTAACCAATAGCATTCTAAATTGATTACACGCACAGTATAGACACGACCTAGAGCATCCCCTTCTTTAATTCCCGGCCAACTGGTAATTAATGTGCCAATTTTCCTTCGCTTCCACTCTTTCTGTGATGTGTTACATGTATAGTAACAGGGAACTTCGACATATAGCAGAGTCCTAGCGAAATTATCAACTCTGCACAATTCAAAACATGCCGTCAATGTGGTTTTAGGGGGAGTGGAGATTCTTTGGTGGAAATTGCGATGGTTAAACCATACTCACTCTCCATTCTCCAAATGGACTGCCAAATGTGTTACCCTGGGATATCGTTCATATAATGGAAATCTTAGCAAACGCCAAGCTGCCTCATTGCTTCTAAGATAGCGTCCTGCTTGATAAGATTGAACTTCATTCCTTACTATTTCATTGCCGCGCTCCTGTTGTATATTGAAAATGGCTTGATCACTGCATTTGTTTATATATTTGCATATGTATTTAATGGCTTTTACCGAACTGCATAATTCAATATTTATATGGGCGTCAAATGTTTTTAACCATAATGGAAAATATGGTACAATCCACGAATTGTCAAGGTTTACTTCCTGTTGTGCGCCAGGAATCTTTATTTTAACAGACTGACCACCATCGTTTGGAGCTCTACGTCGATATAATGGATAACCATTTTCGTTGTGCTGAGTCTCTTGGAGCAATGCTCTAGGGAATTTGTTGGTACACTTTCCATTTGATTGAGTACACTTTCCAGGATTGAGATCACCACAAGGCCCGTATACCATATTTTTGACAACAATATCATGCAGCTTTTTATCCGTCTGATGATCTGGTATTTCAGCAGAAATGATTTTATCAATTTGAGTCGCTCGTATTTTGTTTTTCAGCCAAAGTAGTAAGTGAACATGCGGTAATCCTCGTTTCTGCCATTCTATAGAGTACATAATAAAGCATAAAGCAAGCTCTCCAAAAATATGTCCTTTGGTAAGAATTGCAACAAATTTTTTTACTTTTTGGCGGAAAACACGGTGATCAAATCATGTCTGTCTGTCTTTGACCCGGTAACAACGCATCTGTTAATTCTTTCCAAGATGGATTGCACGTAAACGTAAGGAAAAGATCAGGCCTGCCATATGATCGTACATATGCAAAAGCATCTTGGGTATACTCACGTAAATATCGTGGGCTGTTAATGAATGAAGATGGTAGAATAACCATTTGCCCTAAATCATTGGGATTGACATTTCCATCATTATTGACAGCATCTCGTAAATGATCGTAGGACTCTACTGTCAACTTTTGTTGGTAAATCGTTATATATAGTAAGCGTTCACTTTCAAATTCTACAAACATATCGACCAAAAACTGATGAAAAAGTTGGCCGTATCTTATGAGTAAATTGAAGTTGTTGCGACGTACCACCATGTGAAAAGCATAGAAGTTCATGGAGGACACTTATTTACTTAGAACAGGATCTCTCGTCAACGGATTTAGTTGGGCTATCTGAAAGTGGTATCCTTCTTGTCCCGCCCAAAAAAGTAAAGGGTACCGCAAAGCGTTGTAAAAGCGGTGTGTGTTAGAAACTCGTACCAAGTTGCCATTTCGCGCGCTAAGGACAATGTCTCGTGGTGAATCGTGATTACCAACAATTAACGCGGCAATATCATTAGCCAGAGGAGCATTATATCGTCGTACGTGTTCACCGCGAGGAGTGCGATCTGAGTGAATAACGATCTCGTAGGTTTCATCAGGCATATTTTCCACAGCTGCCTGAAATGATCTAACCAGTTGGGTTTGTTCATGAAGTAGCCTTTGGAGCTCATCGAAAATGATTCTGTCGACACCAGGTATGAGTTCGCATCTCGTTTGTACCTCCACGTCCTCATCGCCGATGAAATATATCTGAATAAATTTTGGTTGCTGATTGGGCATGGGAAATATTGAACCAATCCTATCATATGGCCAGCTATGGTAAATGTTGGGGAAACTCCTGCCAAGGCTACATTTTTATCCGCGCCAAAAGATGTCATTTGATATGCAGAGTTATACTTTCTAATGTTTTTGAAAAATTGTTTTGCATCCCGCGTTTCATTAAGTAGGAGTTGTTTCAGGGGCTCTGGAGGTTCATGTAGAATTGGAACATCAATTTTTCCTAAAAATTAAGAAACTCATTTAAAGACCTTTTTCAAAACCAACTTGATTGGAAAGTTAAAAAAATGTGAATAAATTTTAAATAATCTTTTGTATAAATGTAATGGTGCGTTACTGCAAAAGAATGAGAAACATTTTAAAATATGAACAGCTTGATTGGGAAGTTGAAGAATTGTAGTTTTCGAATGAGAATTTGATTAGAAAATTGGGACAATTAAGACGAAGTGTTTTGTAGAAATGATAAAATAATGCAAAATGGTTATATTGAAAGAAACTTCAAATAGTAAAAAATACGCTGCATTGTTAAAATTTAGAAATGTTTTTCAAAGATAACTTGATTATAGGCTGGGTTGAGTTTTAATTTTAATTGTCTAAATTTAAAAGAAGTTAATTCGAATTTAATGAATACTGGTGTTGCTTAAAGATATATTGTTGGCTATAGAATTTGCTGATGCTTTGATGTAATACTTTGACTTTTCGGGAAATATAGTATAGGTATGTCGTGGAGCTTACCTGTACTACAACACATTCCAGGTTTTTCGGCTTTCCACTTCAGTGCTCCACAGTATCTGCATTCTTCGGTCATTCTTCCAACTTTTAATTGGCTGTGGTTGCTGTAGTCAAGAGTGGTATCGTAATCAAAGGCTTCTTTGTTGAACACCAACCTATTATTTCTCTTAAAAATACGTCGTCGATTCGCCAGACGCTCGGATTCGTTAATTCGCCGTGCATCAGCCTCACCTGCTGTTTGTGCTGTCCTCAATACTGTATGCCTTTGTGCATGTTGAGATCGTCGCTCATATACTTGCTGCGTCGTCTCAGTTGTCCTTGTTGCTGACTGAAGGTGTGTTTGGTGAGACCGCCGAGCATTCGTCTCTTCTGTTGTTTCCTGTGATCTTGACACTGCATGCCTTTGTGCATCTTCAAATCGTCGCTTAATCGCTTGCTCCGTTGTTTCCGCCGCTCTTGTTTCAGACTGACGTTGAGCTTGCTCAGACCACCGAGCATTGGTTTGTTCCGCTGCTTCCGTGGATCTCAATACTATATGCCTTTGCGCATCTTGCAATCGTCGTTCATTGAGAACGTCGAGCATTGGTCTGCTCCGCTGCTTCTGTGGATCTCAATACAACATGTCTTTGTGCATCTTGCTATCGCCGCTCAATCGCTTGCTCCATTGATTCCGCCGCCCTTGTTGCAGACTGACGTCGAGCTTGCTGAGACCGTCGAGCAATTGTTTGTTCTGCTGTTTCCATTGACCTTAATAAATTTTGCCGTATGGCTTGAGATCTGCGGCGTTCTTGTAAGTGCCGTACTGTTTAATGCCTTCTAGTAATCCGAATGTGTAAACAATTTTTTGTCACTTTACTAAGATTTTTTTTTGAGGCATTTCTTTTATTTTGAACACTTTTTAATCAAATTTATAGCACGATAGGGTATTTTTGTCACTTCACTGTGACTTGAATTCTTTCTTGTTTAGTTATTACAACATTGCATTTTAACGTTTTGTCACTTTTTGGAAAATTAACTTTAAACCAAACAAAAAACATAGTTTGTTTGTAGTAGAAGCACAGATTTGACTAATAGTTGTAACGTGTTGTTCTCAAACTTGAGATATGAATTCAAAAAAACAATTAATTTAAGAATCAGAGAACATTTACCAAATTTACCAAATACAACTTAATACGCGAAACACTTTTCTACATAAAATTCAAAGAATAAAAAAAAGTCCGTAATATTGTAAAATATATGTACATATGTAGCAGTTTTCAAAGAGAACTTGATTAGTATACCAAAAATTTTAAACTTTTCTTCACGAAATTTCAAATAATTTGTATAACGCTTGCATTGTTGTGCTATGTATTGTTGAAAAAATTAAAAAAAAATTTTGAAAGACAACGTGACTAGAAATTTTGAAAATTGTAGGTTGAATATTAAAGGAGCGGAATATTGTTTAATTATGTTGTTATAAAGCGTATGATGGACGCCCTACTGACAGTACCAAACCGTGAAAATTTCATTACAATCGGCCCTTGGATTTGGCTAATATAATGATTTTTTAAAAAGGGGCGTGGCATTACCCACTTTCCTTGTACGACCATTCGATCAATATACACATGTCCAAATCTCATGCTCGTACCTCTAATGGTTCATGAGATATGGTAATTTCATATTTCAAGCTGTGTGAGCAGTGCCGGAATTTTTAAAAGCGGCTGTGGCACCGCCCGCTTTGCAAAAAAACTTTCCTTGGGGATCCAAATTTTTTTTAAAGATCTCATTTTCGTACCTCTAATCGTTCATGAGATATAGCCGATAGAAAATTTTGGTTTTTGTGGGCGGTGCCACGCCTAATTGTGTAATTTTGTTTTTATATAGCTTATGATAGAGTCCCTACTGACAGTACGGAACTGTGAAAATTTCATTCCAATCGGATCATTTATTTGGGTATATCGATAATTAAAAAAGGAACGTGGCACCGCCTACTTTCTACAAAGAGGTAATTATCCTTATACAACGAACATATGTACCAAATTTAATCTTCGCACATCTAATTGTTTATGAGATATGTCCTTTTTCAACCTTCCAGCTCCAAAATACACGTCTAATTTTTCAAATAATATAGCCTATAGTAATTCTGACATCAGTCAGTAACAGGGGAGAGCTTCTCACAATCACTGAGCTGTGCGCGTTCCAGTTTTCACTCACTGATTGGGACCTACACTTTTACACCGATTCCGAACGGTATTTTGAGAAGCTTTTTCATCGCTATATACTCGATAGTGTCGCCATCACTATGCGAGGTGACCGCCGCCGAAAGAAATTTTAAGGTGGTCAGAGCAGGGTTCGAACCCGGGATCTCATGTACAAGAGGCGCGCACACTAACCATTGCGAACACTAACCATTGCACCACCGACGGCCACAACACTCACTCTTATAATATTTATATATATATATCTAAAATGTATTTATCTGTACTCATTAGTTTAATTTTATTCGTTGGACTATCTAACTCTGTCGTTAATTTAGTCCGTGCTATTTCCTGTTCTTCATTTTCCCCTAAGGTTTGTACAAGATCCTCCCCCTCCGCGATCATTTTCAAAATTGGGATATCTTTCCTCTCTACTAGTAGTAATCTAAATCCTAAATTCTTTTCCTGTAAATTTACAAGTGAATTAAATTTCCTTTGATGTACTTCCTTTGTCCTATTATTTTTCGATATCGTTATTCTATGCTCATATTCTAAAAATTCTTTAATTTCTTCTTCTGAAAAATATCTACCTAAATTATTTTGTATAGTATCCATCTCATTATTAGTTTCCCTTAGTAACATGTGCTCTTGTTTGATTGTTAGATTGAGTAGTTTGTTGTGTAACTCTTGTGTATAGTTGGAAATATTTTGTTGAATAGATGGCAACCAATTTCAGCAATGATTCTTTGTATGTTGCTAGTTGAGTTTGTGATGAAATTTTGGAAAATACCTGTTTTTCGACAACGAATTAGAAAAGTAATTATCGATCTTATCCTAACGATCTTGTCCCTGGTTGTTTTGAACCGTTTCACTGTCGATCTCGTTCGATTATCCCTCTTGAATTTTTCATATCCCATTTTCGTCTGGATGTGCTCTCCAATTTCAATATTTGTATTCTGTTGTTCTACCTTTTCTTTATCAATAAGTAATCAATATTCTCCAAGATTGAGGTCAGATTTGCTTTTCATGTATTTATTTTCCTCGATATTTCGCTACTCCATTTTGTAGCATCATGGGGAGATATAAACAATATTTAACAATTAAAACAAAATAACAATTGTGTAAAATTATGTAAATTTAAAAACGTTCAAACAAATTTTCCCGCCTTTTTAAAAATTTTCTGAAGTTACACAAACAAAAGTAATGTACGTAAAAAGTTCATATAAATTAACCCAAAGAAAAATATTAGATCGATAAGCAATTTGTAATTAACAATTTCCACTTGTTGCTAATTAAATGTCTGTAAATTTGGGCTACATTATCTGTATCTGTTTTACAGTTAATTCTTTTCATTGTTGGTGTATTAATTATTTGTAGCATTTCTAACATATAACAACGTTTATAATTGTTTACTTTATTTAAAACCGGTGTATCCTGAAACTTTGGGTAATGACTTAAACTAGCACAATGGGATGTTAATGCTGTTGTCTGCGTAGAAATGTGCCTGTATTTCTGATCTGATTTGTGCCCTGAAATTCGTGTCTTTAGTTTATTTTTTGTAGTCCTTTCATATACTCTGTTACAAACCTCGTTGTGATTTCCTCTACAAGGTATTTTATATACTATATTAAACATATCAAATTTGTCCAAACTATGCTTTGTTTTACTAAATATTCTACCTTTTTTGTTATATGTTTTGTATGCTATCCTTGTTGTCAAATATTTTTGACTTCGCCAACCTATCAGTTATTCCAGGTATGTAGGTTATTGATTTGTAAATGTTGCTTTAGCTTGTTCCATTTTTCCTCTATGATACTGATAGCTAAGGCTACGGGAACACTCGGGAACATAGATACTATTCTGTCCTGTGTATTTATTCTGTCCCTAAATTGTATTGAATCTTTTACATTATATTTCGACAGGTCAGAATAAACAACCAGAAGATTAATAAATAGTAACAACATTTTAGTTTCGTTTGATGTAGTATCAGTATTATAAAATATATTATTATATATACTATTTGCACCAGATGGCAAACTAGAAATATTGTTTATCCAAATATCAAAATATAAAAAATATACAAAATATCAAAATTGTTTCATTAAAATTACAATTGAGGGGTAGCAAAGCGCAACGGGTATAGCTAATTTAGTATACTGAAAATATCCTTTTCCTAAAAAGAGCACTACTTCTTTAAAAAGGATATGCTTTTAAAAAAGTACTTCTTTGTACAAAAATGTCATACTCTTATGGAGTTTTCTTACAAAAACTGCTTCATCTTAAAAAATTTCGTTTTTAAGATTTTACAATTGGAACCCCTGGTGGAAGAAGGTGTTAACTCAATTTCCCTTCTTTTAACGTGTCCATGGTAGCTGATTTTGTTTTAGATAAGAAAAAAGTCAACATCTGATATTTAAATAATTTAAGGATTATCAGGTGTTGATGATTTCAACATGATTATCAGGTGTTGACTTTTTTCTTATCTAAAACAAAATCAGACACCATGGAAACATATGTTCCCGATAGTTTAATGATTTTTCCAACACATTCGTTTTTTTGGTAGTTTTGAGAAATTTTGTTTCTATATGAGGGCAACTTTGTATAATTTTACTTTCAATTGCTTTCTTAGGTGTATATTAATTTTGGTGTATATTATACCTTAAAAAATTTTAAGGGATTGTCTATTATCGGAGTCTTCCAAAAAATAATAATAAAAGGTTTTTGGAATTATTATCAGAAAGTGAGGTTTTTAAAATAAGTGAATTTTCTTAAAATTAGTGCCTTATCAAGTTAATTGAAAACGCCCCAAGTTACTCCAAAATCCACATCAGCTTCAGTAAAATTTACAACTGTTTTTTAAAAAGTTCGTTGTTAAAATTATTTTTCAACTCTTTTACTTTCCCATAGGTAATAGATTGTGACGTCGAATGTGAGGGTGTTATCTCAGAATCTCCTCACCAACCAATTTTCGGCAGTCCGGCTCGGCGGCGCATATAGGCCTAAGCGCCAAACACCAGCAGTTCACTGTGCGGCCCCCCTCGTAGTTCTCGTTCAGCAAGTCGAAAATACGACAATTCGGCCCCAGGAAACCTCCGCAAAGTCGGCTTCCAGCAAGTTATTGGTGCTGTTTTTGAGCATTTGCAGAAAAGGGAGGAGCAGGTTTACTGGGAATAACTGAGGTATTAAAAAATTTAGCAACTAAATAGTTTGTTATTTCAGAATGTATTTATAAATTTTTTTGTTCATTTACATATACCTGTGTCAAATATTTATATGTGCAAAATAATTTTTTTTTCTTTCCTTCTGAAAACTAACTGTAATTTAATGTCGACCATATACAACATTTTCGATAATATCCCTCTCTCTTTATCATGTATGTATTTTTTTTTCTCTTTTGGACTTTATTTGTAGTCCTGTTATCTATGATAATCGCTGTAAGTTTGCAATCCAATAGAAAATAATTATATGTGCATTGGCGTTCCTGACCCTTTAAAGTGGACAACTCTATTTTCTCGGGTGTTTAGTATAAAATAAATTTCTGTACTTGAGTAATGTGATCGTTATGAATACTTATATTCTAAGAAACGTTTTATTCACAGTTTTGTTTCTAGTGGAACATGCCACGCGGAAGTGAACTTACGGATTGGGAGCGCGGAAAAATTGTTGGAATGAGACTAGGAGGGAAAGAATTGGCGAGATTGCAGTAGCGGTAAATCGACATCGCAATACAGTTTCGAATTTCCTCAAAGACCACGAAAACTATGGTTGTATTAAGTGCAGTGGACGCATCCCAACTGTAGACCAGAGGACTAAGCGGCGCATTCGGCATTTAGCTGCTAATGAGAATACGAGTTGTAGGGAAATAAAGGTGGAATTGGGTCTAAATGTAACGAGACAGCGTGTCCAGCAACTGCTAAAGGACGATATAGGTCTTCGGTACCAAAGCAAAATGGCCAAACCACGCTTAACCCAGCGCCATAAAAATGGGCATATCGCTTTTGCAGAAAAGTACAAGTTTTGGGAGGACAAATAGGAAACCGTTATATATAGTGATGAGAAAAAGTTTAGTTTGGACGGACGTGATGGTCACCATAAATATTGGAGAGATTTACGACATCGTCGGCAAACGTGCTACAACCGAAACCACGGTGGTGGATCTCTTATGATACGGTCTGCATTTGGAGCACGAGGGAAGTCAGAAATATGCTTTGTCCCAACTAAATTGAATGCGGAAGCAGACGTTGATCTGTTGGACAGCAATTTAATTGACTTTGCTGGCGAATTATATGGAGATAACTGGACTTTTCAACAAGACAACGCCCCGATTTACATTGCTCGGCTCACAAGGGATTTTTAAAGCCCCGAAATATTCCATTACTGGAGTGGCCAGCCATAAGTCCCGACCTCAACCCAATTGAAGACATCTGGGGGATACTTTCCGCTAAGGTGTTTTCAAAGTCGAAGCAGTATACGACGCTTAAAGAACTAAAACTAGCAATATTGGCGGAATGGGAGAAAATTGACATGTCCACTTTAAGCAACTTAGTGAGTTCTATTCCACGCAGGCTACAACAAGTTATTATACAAGGGAATAAGAATTACATTTAAGTTTCATTTTTGCATATATAAATATTTTCTATGAAGAATATATCAAACACTTTGTTTTTGTTCTAAAAAATAAATGAATAAATATGGTTTCTTATAATTTTAAAGAACACATAAATATAAACTAATATATAAAATAAAAATCCAAAAAATTTTAGTTTTCAAAGCTCCAACTCAACATGATACATTGCACATATAAATATTTGACAGGGGTAATTTTTGTTACTAATTTGTTTTTCATGTATACATGAATTTTAAGTTTATTTATTTTTTGAATATTTTCAGCCTTGTTCATAAAAAGTTGTGAAGGTTGACAGATGATTTACCTTATAAAAATAGTCTCAAACCTCTCATACCTTTTTATGATTAAGGCCGTTTTTATGTACATATGCGCTTTTGTTAAGTTTTTTTTATTAATTTCTTTTATATCTATAATTTTTAGTTATTGTGATAGCAATGGAATTTTGATCCCGTTTTGTTTAAGTATATGTATAAGTTTTTAAAATAATTAAATAAATATTACATAAAAAATATGAAGTTGTATATATTGAGAATATTAAAGAAGAAGCTTCTGAAACTTTATGTAGTTAAGTACTTTTGGAAACTTTTTTAAATGTTTTCTAAACTAAAGCGTTTGAATATACCGAGTACGTATGCGATTACATTCTCGGTAGTACTCAGTTGGGCTTGCTACCACTGGCACCGGTGCAATGTCAGATTCGGCTTCTTCAATCTCTTCTTTTAGTAACGAACACTTTGCTAAGCAAATGTTGTGTAAAATTCTGCATGCGTTGATAATAGAAACAGCCTTTTCGTGCCTGTAATGCAATGCACGATGTTTTGAGAGACATCTAAACCGGGACTTTAGCACTCCGAATGCTGTTTCTTTAACATTTCGAGCTTTGATGTGGATTTTATTATACTGCTCTTCTTGCACAATTGAAGGCTCTGTAATAGGTGTTAATAGCCAGGGTTGTAGGGAATCACCCTAGTCACCTAATAGCCAAGAGCCACTTCGCCTCACCAAACACTGACGTACTGCTGCATTAACTGCTAAGAACCGCAGTTTGTAGTCGCAAACAGCGTCGGTGAAAACTGTAGGTCTTAATCAGTGAGTCTTAAAAATAGAAAGCGCACAACTCACCGATTGTGAGAAACTCTCCCCAATTCCTTCATGGAATGTAGTGGGAAAACATTTATTTATTTATATACGGTTTTGTATCGTAAGTGAGGAAAGCTGCATATATGGGTAAATTCAATAAAATTGTAAAATCCGCATTTATACACCACTTTTCTCCATTTATGTCTCAAAAATTTCGTTGGAGTATAGCACACGTACCCAATATTTTTGTAGATTTTTAAAGTCGATTTTACTATTTTTCCGTGATTTTTGAATGTTGAAGAAATTTGACAATTTCCCGAAAAGTTGATTATTTTTCTAAATTGTGCTCAAACGGTTGGAACAAGAGAAGAGACGTGTTAGAATATTATTATGGGGATTTAATTATCTTTCGATTGTTACCTGAAACTAATTATTCGGAACAACCGTTCACAAGAAATGGGTTAAAGAGTAAACAAACTAGGGCAAATTGGATTTAACCCTTTAAAATTCAGTGGGGTGATAGAAATTTTTGTAATATTTTTTTTTCATGTTTTAGACAACACAATAGTCGAAAAACATAGTGGCGTTCTTAGGACAAAAGATTTTTTTTAATTTGTTGCTCAGTGTAATTAGTTAGCAGGATTACTGAGTTATGCAAGTTTGTATTGTACAGTATTGGGGATAGACTATACCCCTGAGGGCATCCTGCCGGAATGCCATATTCATCAGAATACTGATCTCCAATAAACACCTCTGAATGTCCTACTACCCAAGAAGCTCCTTATGGGCTTGACCAGAGATTGCTTTAATCCAACAAAAATCATTTTATGCACTAATGCATCATGCCAAACTGTAGCAAAAGCTGCTCTGATATCCGTCGATTTTCCATTGCTGAATTTGTTTTTAACTATAAGCCTAATTCTCACCAACGGCTCAATGGTGTTGTGTTCAGCCCTAAATCCATATTGTTGTGGCGGAAGGATGTTATTATCTTCAATGAAGAGTACTAACTTCTCCTTCAAGGCTCTTTCAAAATTGTACTCATGGAGTTCAACAGATTAATTGGACGATAAGATTCTGAATTATCCATTTTCTTATTTGGTTTTGGAATAGCTATAACTTTTGGCTTTTTCCAGATAGTAGGAAAATTACCACATTTTATACTTTACTTTACTTTTATTGACTATATTACAACCTCATGAGGTCAGACAAACAAATTAAACAAATTTCAACATAGTCTTCCAACTGGCTCTATCCTTCGCCTTTTCTCGCCAGTTGGTAACACCAAGGATACGGAGGGATTCTTCTACCTGGTCTTTCCAGCGGAGTCTTGGTCGTCCTCTTTTCCTGCTTCCATCGGGTACGTTATCAAAAATCTTTCGCGCTGACTCATCTTCATCCATTCTGATAATATGGCCTAGCCAACGCAATTGGCACACTTTGATTCGTCTAGCTATGTCCACGTCAGAATAGAAACTATATAGCCCTGTGTTCCAGCGACGTCGGTACTCGCCGTTTTCCCTAACAGGCCCATATATTTTACGGAGAATTTTTCTCTCGAAAACTCCCAAGTGTTTTTCATCCGCTTGCGATATGACCCAAGTTTCGGAGCCATATGTCAAGACAGGTAAAATGAGAGTCTAATATAGCTGGACTTTTGTCCGTCGAGAGAGGGCTTTGTTCCTAAACTGCTTGCTGAGCCCAAAATAACATCTATTTGTAAGCACAATTCTCCTATCTATCTCCAGGCTGACGTTGTTGTCCTTGTTCACGGCGGATCCAAGGTAGACAAATTCATCTACCACTTCAAAATTAAATCGGTTGTCAACGTTCAAGTGCGGACCAAGTCGAGAGTTTTCTCTAGTCGTTGACACCATCAATTTTGTCTTGCCCTCTTTAACAGCAAGACCCACCTTTGCTGATTCCTTTTCGATTCTTGAAAATACTGCAGTAACCTCTCGCAAATTTCGCCCAATGATGTCTATGTCGTCAGCATACGCCAGCAACATATGGCTTTTCGTGTTAATGGTCTTGTTCGTATTTACTGCAGCCTTTCTCATTATTATCTCCATTAAGATGTTGAAGAGATTGCACGGAAGTGTGTCGCCTTGTCTAAGTCCTCGCTTGGTACAGAATGGTTCAGTGAGGTCTTTCCCCACTTTCACTGCTGATTTGGTGTTGGTCAGCGTCATTCTACAGAGGCGGATCAGTTTTGCCGGAATACCAAGTTCAGACATAGCTTCGTACAGTTTTCCCCGTATGGGGCTATCGAAAGCAGGTTTGTAATCGACAAAAAGGTGGTATGTATCGATTTGCCTTTCGTGGGTCTTTTCCAGAATTTTTCGTAGCGTGAATATTTGGTCAGTTGTGGACTTGCCTGGTCTAAAACCACACTGATAAGGTCCAATCAGGTTTTCAATAATTGGCTTTAGTCTTTCACATAATACGCTCGACAAGACCTTATACGCGATGGATAAAAGACTGATACCGCGATAGTTGGAACAGACACACGGGTCACCCTTTTTGAATACAGGACATAATACACTGAGACTCCAGTCGTCGGGTATAGATTCCCCCAGCCATATACCGCATAGCAGTTGATGCATGTGTGCTATCAGTCCTTCGCCACCTGCCTTAAAAAGTTCAGCGGGTAGGCTATCCGCACCCGCGGCTTTATTATTCTTCAGGCTGGAGATCGCCGTTCTAATCGCGTCTTGGTTGGGGGGGGGGGGGTACAATCTATACTATCTTCCACTATCATTACCTCCTGATCTTCAGTGGAAGAATCTGAGAGCAGTAGTGCTGAAAGTGGTCTCTCCACATTTTCAGCACTCACTGCTTCTCAGTCACCAGATTTCCATTCTCGTCCTTGCAGGAGGGCAGCCCATTATTAGGCCCGTTGGTCGATCTTCTTAACCTCTGGAAAAACTTTCGCGATTCACCATTCATCCTGCACATTTCGGTTCTCTCACTCTCTCTCTCTGCTCCCACTGCCATTTTTTTCGCCTAAATAATTGGTTTTCCTCCCTTCTCAGCCTCCTGTACCGCTCACTCGCAGCACACGATGTAACTGACTGTTTCGTTGCCATAAGTGCAGCGTCTTTTTCATCAGTTGCAATGCGACATTCTTCGTCATACCATGGCTTATCCTTCTGCGGTTTTTGATAGCCAAGTTCAGTCATTGCAGCGATTTCCAAAGAATGGGAGATGTGCTTCCACTGCGCATCTGGGTCTTCGGGAGGGGGGATATTCTGCTCCAGCAGGAGAGAGAGTTTCTGCCGATGGGACATTGATATCTCCGGTATTCGTAGCTTGTCAATATCCAACTTTTCCTATGTTCGGCTCCGTACGTTTTTCGCCCTGCTCAATCTCGTGCGAACTTTCGCAGCCACCAGGTAATGATCCGAGTCGACATTGGCACCTCGAATCACACGTACATCCATTACACTAGAAGAGTGTCTGCCATCTATTACCAAGTGATCAATCTGGTTCTTCGTCCGTTGATCAACCAGTGAGCTGTGCGCTTTATAGTTTGATACTCACTGATTGGGACCTACAGTTTTACACCGGTTCCGAACGGTATTTTGAGAAGCTTTTTCATGACTAAGTACTCGATAGTGTCGCCGTCACTAAGCGGGGTGACCGTCGTCGAAAGAAATTGTAAGGTGGTCGGAGCAGGAATCGAAGCCAGGATCTCCAGTACAAGAGGCGCGCACGCTACCCATTGCACCACCGACGGCTCATAGTTTCTTTGTAAACCAATAAGTTCAAATGTCGTATTTTTATGTTGTTCCGCTGGTTGCAAAACACCATTTGAACGGACTACATTACTACAGGAATTTAACACCGGTTGTTGAGACTTCATGATTAAATTGATGTATGCAGCTCTGTTTGGACATCTGGGGTCTGAAGTTATGTTGTCACTTCCACAATTTACGCATTTGATTGTTGCCTCTCTGCAAGTTGATGTGGTATGCTGGCCACCACATTTAGAACAAAAAGTATTACCATTGCAGTTGTCTGAGCCGTGGCCAAAGATTTGGCAATTGTGGCATTGAGTGATTTTGTTTGGTGATTTACTTTGGTAACTCCACTTAACTCGTAAGTTCCTCACCGAATTTATTATTCTTCCCTTCTAGTGTGCTCGTAGGATCTTTGCTGTTACCTATTCTCGAGACATAGCCAAATTTCTTTATAGCAACTGTTGCATTACCAGCTTAACAATCAAGATATCCTCATTACTTTCTAGGAATTTCTCTGCCTTATCCACTTTATTAAAACTAGCTGACCCTTCCCGCCTTCGAAGGTGGTAAATTTTAAGTTTATATTTTTTAGGATTGATGGTTTTGCGTTTAAAAAATTTAATTTTAGAAAAAAATTATGTTCGAAAAGTTTGTTTATTTAAAAAAAGCTATTGATATTATTTTAAAATTAAACAAATCTGTGAGAAAAAAAATTTGAGTTTTTTTTTATATTTATGATTTAATATAATAATATTGCTGTAATAAAATAATGTGATTTATTTTCTAAAACTCATATTAAAAATCTGTACAATCAGTTCTTTAAGTAAACAAAAAAAGTAATTTGCGGGTATTATAAACCCTATTTTATGATTAGTTAAAAAGAGTTTGGTTATGTAAAATATTTTAAAAAATTAATTGCTTTAGATATTGTTTTAAAACTAAACAAATTTCTGTGAAAAAAAAATTAAAGTACGTATATTTTTTTATATTTTTGATTTAATATACATAGTTATGTTATAGTTATATTGGTGTAATTAAAAATCTTTAAAATTAGTTCTTTAAGTAAACAATAAAAAAATAATTTGTGGTTATTATAAGCCTTTTTTAAGTAGTTAACAATAATTTCAGGGACCTTACAAAACGAAGATAACATATTTCGAACTGGTTGGCGAAATATGTTATCTTCGTTTTGTAAGGTCCCTGACCCCCCGGGGTTGTCCGAGACCGGATAAGTAAGTAAGTAAGTAACAATAATTTGGTAATGTAAAGTTTTTTTTAAAAATTTATTGTGTATTAAAAGGAATTGAAAACAATTTACTCATGTAAAATTGTTTAAAAAATTAATTGTGTATTAAAAAGATAGTAAATATTTTTTAGTATAGTCAGTAAGAAATGTTTCGCTGACATTCGCAAATTATAAAGACGATAGGACGCTTCTATAGACTTCATTAGATATTTTTCCACTTGGAGCGAAAATGTACAAATTTTTTTCACTTGGTACTCTAGGTCAAGCGACATATAATTGTCCGCGAGAAAAGCAGGAAGTTTCCAAATGCAAACCGGCAATCTTCAGCGTTTGCCCTGTGATTTGTTTATAGTTATTGCAAACGCCAATTTTACAGGAAATCTCCAACGTTTAAATTGAAAAGGCAATTCTGTTGGAATAAGTGGTATACGCGGAATGCAAACATGTTCTACTTTCGAAGATCCTGTAAGGGTGTGAAGTTAAATTTATCCGATAAATAAGACACAAACCAATTATACAAAATTTCTGAAATCTGATTTTTTGTCAAAAAAAAAGTAATTTTGTACAGAAAAAAGAGCCAATGAGCGTTTTTGAAGCCATTTATTATGAATATAGCATATAATTAGCTTTATATAGAAACAAATATTTTTTTCCTGTAAAAAACTGACATTGTTTATTTTTTATCTAACCTGGGTCGCTCATGACAAAGGTGAATGAACTTCTAATGTCTAGCCGCCCAACACCGTAGAAGTGAATTAAGTGCGCAGCCTATATATCCTGATTCCATTTGAGATCGGAGATATAGCCCAATTTATGAAGTGAACCATGTTTGACATGTATAATTGACAATAATAATGACTCCGAGGGCTATTTCTGGGTACTACTGATAAAAGTGAATCGACTAACTATATACTCCAAATTAGCCACATAGGAGCACATAACATCCCCATTACATATGCTGATTCCATTTCAGACCGGAGATATAGTCAACTTTATGATGCGACCCATGTCATTGACAGAGATAATGATTTCGAGTGCCAATATTGGACACTCCTGATAAAAGTGAATGGACTACCTATGTATATATTCCAAATTAGCCCCATGGGAGCACATAACATCCCCATTGCAAATATATGCTGATTCCATTTCAGATCGGAGATATAGTCAACTTTATGAAGCGACCCATGTCATTGACAGAAATAATGATTTCGAGTGCCAATATTGGACACTCCTGATAAAAGTGAATTGACTAACTATACATTTGTAAGTGGGGGACAAGCAAAATCAAATCAAATTTGACCGTCAAGTAAAGTAAAGTGTTAAAGTAAAAGATTACAAAATAGAAAGGAAAAAACTTTACACAAAAGTGAAAGGTTGCAAAAAAATTAATACAATATAACATGGCGGACGTAAGTATTAAATTTGCTTATAAAATATTATGAATATAATACTTTTATTTCATAAATTTTAAATATTTTTAATTTTTTACATAGAAAACTGAACCAAAATTAAAGATGTTAAAAAATGCACTTTGTTGTTTTAATGCAAAAGGCTTCGCAATTACAAATTTTGTTTTAAATCATTTACATAAAACACTGTTTTGATCAAAACTCACACTCTCTCGCTCTTACGCTCTCTTGTTTTTGTTTTGCTTCTACACCAAAACATCCCCGTTGTCGTGTACATGTATTGGTGGACAATCAAATCAATCACATGTCTTATAAAAAAAAGCAAATAGTTTTGAAACCGTTTTAAGACCACTTGTGCAGGGGTCTAGTTTGTAGCATTCATTAAATTGTCTGCTGTAACCTTTTTTTAAGTAATAATTTTCCTATTCAGTCCAGTTTTTTTTGGTAAGGCCGGTTGTATGATGTACACTAGGTCGGGCCGAAAAAAGTAGAAACTACAGGATTTGGTTAGCAAAAAATGTTCTAAAGCTTTTAAGACAAAAATTATTATTTTATTTGTCATTTAACTATTAATGGAACATTTTATTACATAGAGTTACCACCTATTTCTGATTTGGCTGGTAAATATTTCATTAATAATTCCAGTTAACCACCTCTGATTTGGGGGTCAAGAATCTATTCCAAATGGAGCCAGTTATGGCTCCGACTGTACCTTAATTGGAAGGACGATTTTTGGTTGGTTATAATTCCCTTTGCTTTATGAATGTTTTTCGTTCAGCGTATTTCTTTTTAATCCAAAGGCTTGATTTCGTTACCGTTCTATACGGTCGTCAATTATAAATTCGTTTTATTTCATTTCAATTCAATGACATAAACTTTTCCAATCACCAACCTACTTAATATTCTTCAAGTGTCACAGATAGCCTGAGTTGATATATGTATGGTTGATAGGAATGATAACTAACTAGTACAATAGGTATGGTAAACCAATTAGGACCACGAGTTGGGCAGAGTGTTAACTGCCCCCCCCTCTAAATATCTGCGTCCCGTAGATCAACATAAGTTGTTGGGAGACCTTTTAAGGTTTCCTTGGCTTGGCCTTGGTCTGCTGTTGCATGGATCTTCAGTTACATCATCATCATCATCATCTTCTTCTTCATCTTCTCCTCTGTCTTCGGTTTCTACAACATCTTGAGCGTCTTGGTATATGGCGTTTTGATTGTCGTCAGGATCAATAGTTGGCTCAACATCGGCGTTTCCTGCATCTTTTTCTCTCTCAAAATGGTTGCCCGTGTTGCTACTACGACTAAGCATGCAACATGCTGCACTTGCTACGGCCGCTGCTGGCTGATTGTCGGTCCGGAGTAGATCTTTTGGTAAATAAATGGAAAAAGAAGGAATGAGTGAAATGGTTTAGGGTGTGCATGATTCCTTGAGTGGGCATTGGGACGATATCTGTAATGTTTCCTATGCTTGCCTTCCCTTGATTTAAGTTGAATCGCATGTATTAAATTCTAGAAAATAGACATCTTTCAATTAATTCTAAAAATCGTATATCTATTATGAGAGTCAGTAACGTAGGCAATTATATGCGTGTTACTCAATTAAGTGTGTAATATAGTACCCCTCCACGTATACATCACCTCCAAAAAAATTTATTCCATTACATGTGCGTTGTAAGTATATGTGTAGGTATTGTTCCTAAATTCAGGTTTTGTATATCGTGGCACGCGGTTAGGCTTCTGGTGGACTCCTCGGTTTCTGTACTATTACCATTCCTGATAGTTCCCCTTTTAGTCCTCGTACGAAGACATCTAGTGCTCTATTCCTATACGTCTCAATGAACGCATCGACCACTTCGGCAGAGTAATTTCCTGATTTTAATTTATTTATTACTAACGAGAATTGGTGGTTAACGCTTGCGTAGAATTCATCCAAACTTGAACCGCCTTGGGACAATTGTCCTAGCTGATGTTCAAGTGTTCGTATGTCCCTTTTATCGGCATAGTGAAGTGATAGACAAGCCCTTATTGCAGGCCAATCACTATCGAAAATATTATGGGAAATCAATGCGGTATTTGCCTTACCTCTAACCTTTCCCCTAATTGCCCTGAGAATTGGCCGATTGTGCAGTTCTTCAAGCTGCAGAATCCGTGCATTTGACTCTTTGAATTCTGCCATAAGGGTGTTAATTGAGTCATTCAATGCAGCTATTGCTTGTACAGGTGTGTCCATTTTACCTAAATCCGTTTGCTTACAATGTGCTCTGTACCCTTGGTTAAACAATTGATAAATTCCCCTCAGCTTCCTAAAAAGAAAAGAATATTAGTGAAATGGTTAAGATTTAATTGTTCTTTTTAATTATCTTCCATGATACGCGTCTAAGGGTGAGTCACACACTTTGGTCTAGGAAGGGCCATGTTATCCCGTTTGTTTGCCGACAATCAGATTGAAGGCATCCTACTAGGGCAGGGCTTGCTTCACAACAGTTTTTGTATCTTTAGCAATCTCCAATCGTGTTCCCATGTTAACGATGGGATATTACCGCCGCGGCCAAGGAATAGTTGCCTTCTTCCCATGTGAACGACAACATGCACCCTTTAGGGCGTACCGTGGACCACATATGGCAGCTATTGCCCGATTACAAAAACCGTTAACCATTATGATTTCAGCGAGTAATCTTGGCGTAGATGTATAGGTTCCAAGCTTCCCCTAGCTGGCCAAAGTGTGGCGGTCAGCACTAGCGATGCTTACGAAAGGCGTTTGGTTTATGTGTGATAGCAGGAAAAAGCATATTTTTTTCGCATCGTAATTATTCGTTCATGAAACACTTTTTCATTTTTAATAGTTTTCCATGTTTTTCCTCTTGGTTATTTAATTCTTGGCAAGGAGTCGAACCTCGTGCTAATTAGTTTTAGAAATTAATTGAAGCACCCACCAATTTGCCAAGGATGACCATAGGGATTTAAAAAATTTCCATTCATTTTCTGGCAAGGAGTCGAACCTCGTGCTAATTAACTTTAAAAATCAATTGAAGCACCCACCGATTTGCCAAGAATTATCATTTTTATTTTCACTTATTACGTTTTTTTTACGCTTTTCCATTGATTTATACATTAAGGGTATTCCTGACTCCTTACCTCTGGTGGGGGGGTAGACAGGAATTCTTAATGCTTATTGGACTCGCTATCACACTGAGGTGTTCCTAAATCCTTACCACGGGGGGGGGGAAGAAAGGAATTCTCAGCGTTAAGTCCTATTTGAATTTGATTATTCTTATTTTTGCCTTCCGTTTAGAACAAATTGTGTTTGGCAAGGAGTCGAACCTTGACACGACATAAAATATGTGAACGTCCACTAATTCGCCGAAACTTTCTCCAGCAAGGAGTCGAACCTTGACGCAACATAATATTATGTCGATGTCCACCATTTCGCCGATTAAAATTTTTCCCTTATTAGGACTCTTCCTTTCTTCTGGTGTGATGAATAAAGAACGGGTGCGCACTAATGTGCTCGCGATTTGTTTCCTCTTAATATGCTAACATATTTCAGTTTAAATTATTTTTCTTTTTCAGAAACCTTGGGCTGCCCCGTAAGACCCAAGGCATATCCCCCACACTTAGGCGCACAGATTCACTTTTCAATTTCACCATTCAATTTATTGTCCCAAAAGACACACTATTTCGAAGGTACTTAAGGACTCCTTCCTGGAGATCCTTTTTTAAGGAGCCCATCCTTTTGAAAAAGGATGGGTCCCTGCTCGGGCGCCAGTTAACCACCTCTGATTTGGGGGTCAAGAATCTATTCCAAATGGAGCCAGTTATGGCTCCGACTGTACCTTAATTGGAAGGACGATTTTTGGTTGGTTATAATTCCCTTTGCTTTATGTATGTTTTTCGTTCAGCGTATTTCTTTTTAATCCAAAGGCTTGATTTCGTTACCGTTCTATACGGTCGTCAATTACAAATTCGTTTTATTTCATTTCAATTCAATGACATAAACTTTTCCAATCACCAACCTACTTAATATTCTTCAAGTGTCACAGATAGCCTGAGTTGATATATGTATGGTTGATAGGAATGATAACTAACTAGTACAATAGGTATGGTAAACCAATTAGGCCCACGAGTTGGGCAGAGTGTTAACTTTCCTCTTCGCGCTCCATTTTATTTTTAAGGCATATGGTGTTACTTTTGTTTGTTAAAATAATCGACATGTCAAAATTCTGGTCGCAAACAATTATCAAAACATTTGTTTCTGTACAAAATAACTTTAGCATAACAACTCGGTTATTGATTTTGCCTACAAATTTTTCTGAAAGAGTTAAGTAAGTACCAAGCAAATGTAAAGTGAGCCAAGTTTTGGATTCATGAAATTTTCGTTATTTTGTAAAATTTCAAAAAACTGGGCTTTAAGCTCCCGCAAGGCAATGCAATTTCACATTTTGGAAAATGTTAATCTAATTTTTTAATGTACAAAGTTTCAAAGCATACTAATTTATCTGTTTGTGCTCGCCATGACACGTCGATTGAGCCCCATATTGACCAAAGCATATTTTACTTGTCAAAATACACTAGGAATCGCAATTTCAACGCCCGGTAAGGGACTATAAGTACTCTCTTTCGAAGTTCCCGTATTAAAGTTCACCCTAATGTACATATTTACATAAATACATACATACAACTTTCGTTTAACCCTATAATACTAACGTTATAATTTATACGTTAACACTAATCATTAGTCGAATCGACTAACATACATATCTATATAACCGATTTTTTCGATATTTGTATATGAACTATCAACACATCTAATAGAGGATGATATGTAGTTGGTTAACTTTGAATGTAAATCAAACAAAAAAATATGAATTTTTATAAAACAATTCCTTAAACAAATTTATTTATCAAAACTACTTTTGAGAAACTGTGTGCAAATATGTACATAAGTGATGTTAGTCGAAACGGTAAGTGTCAGTATCATCAGTATTATCATCACTATCGTATTCATCAATTAGTTCTTCTGTATTGTCACTCAAATCATTCGCTGTCAGGAATACTTGGAATAGTTCTTCGCCCTGCTTTTCTTTTCGCATTACCTCTTTCTCAATACGAATATTTCTTCGCTTTTCTTTTTCAAGTAATGAACGATCGCATCCAACCATTGCACCAGGTCTACCTTCTTTACGTTCTTCTTTTATCTTCTTCTATTTTAATTAAATCTAACGCATTTCCGTGCGCAATGTCAAATATGTTATTCATATTTTCAATAAACTCATCTTCTCGCCTTTTTTGAAGTGGTTTGCTGCGTTTGCACGTTTTTTGCAGATTTTTCCATTGTTGATATAAAGCTTCAACTTTTTGAACACTTCTATCAATTTGACGAACTGGGATGCGGGCTTTATTCCAAATAATTTCGGCCTCTTTGATAACCATATACGCACTTGAACGAAGATCCAATTTCACTTTGCGCATGTTATAAAACAACACTCTCAAAACTTATCCATTGGAAGGCAGCTTAGATCCAACAATTTGGTTTTCGTCATATTCTAATAAACAAATTTTTCCATTAGCTCTTGTGGCCATTTTGCAAATACCATCAATATCTATTCTCAAAATAAAAAATTCAAAATAGCTACACTTCAGTTTTAATTGCCACGTGGTTGACTTTACTC
This sequence comes from Phaonia tiefii, assembly GCA_963931995.1. Taxonomy (NCBI): domain Eukaryota; kingdom Metazoa; phylum Arthropoda; class Insecta; order Diptera; family Muscidae; genus Phaonia; species Phaonia tiefii. The sequence continues at coordinate 106,951,507 of OZ008368.1, read as the reverse complement.
GGTTGTTTCCAACATTTTATTTAGCAGTTAAATATTTGTTTACAGAGTTGTATTTTTGTGATTTTTTTTAAAGCTTAAGGTCCTTTTACACGACATCTATTTTGCATATGCATTGCCACTCTATCAACTCTGAAATATCAAATTGTTTGATTATATCAACTGCAATCTCAGCAATAATGCTGCTTTTATGTTGACGACACCATTTCACAAAGTTTCTTCAATTCTGTTTTGCGAGATGACAACATCAGCTAATAATGACAAGCATGGGTTATGCTATGAGTTTAAATGTTTGTCAATAATAGTAATCATTAAACGTAAGTTAATTTCAATAAAATAATATATTACAAACATATATGAAACATTTTACTTATATTTTCGTGCCTTGTCTCTTGAAAAGTCCTTATAAACCAGTTTTAGCCACTATAGTGGGCATGTGCCACGCGTTAAACTAGGGCAATCAGTCTAAGATGTTGGAATTTCATTATTGGCATAAAAAGCAACAATTTGAGGGGGCGGTACACTCTTTTTGCAAAAAAAAAAAATTTAAGTCCGGTCTAATGTACATATTTACACCCATTCTCTTTTATCAGGGGTGCTCAATACTGGCACTCGAAATCATTATTTCTGTCTATGACATACATACATACATATGTATGTGGCTTCATAAAGTTGACTATATCTCCGATCTGAAATGGAATCAGCATATACATATGTATGTATTGTTATGTGCTCCCATGGGGCTAATTTCAAATATGCAGGCAGTCCATTCACTTTTATCAGGGAATGTGCTCGGAAATTCAAATTTTTATCAACACAGTAACCCAAAGCACACTTCACTGATAGCCATCGCCGAGCTATTGTGCAATTGTCCTAAGGTCATAAAAACACCTGCTCAAAGCCTTGATCAAAGTGTAATGAAGCAATGTGGGACTTACTTGGGTGCCGAATAATAAATAGATTGCTTATTAATAAATATAAACATAAATCTGGATTCAAGGAAGCGTGGGAGCAATGAGTTCTGATTCTAGAAAACACTATTTGGAAATATCCCAAAATGACTAAGGTCTGCTAAAAAAAACAAAAAGCGTACGGAACTAAATTTTAGATATTGTATAATTAAATACCTGACTCAGGCTGATTTTCACTGTAAGCACAGTTTTAAGAATTTTCGGAATATTACGTCTTTGTTTCTGTTGCATTTACGGTAGATTATTATTTTTTGATTCATTACGTTTTGATTCATTACGTATACTTTATTTAATTTTTGAAAAATATTTCTGAAATGTTAAGTAGTTTTTTAAAGTTTAACAGTTTTTTAAATAACTTGACTTTCGCTGTGAGCTACTGTATTTAGTGATCCAAACAAGGGTATTAATTCATACGGTGGAACATGTACTAATATTTGCATCATATAGACCACTTCATTCATTTATTCATCCAATTTTTTACTTTAATATAATACACATTATGTATACATATATCTTATGGGATTTATCAACTAGATATTACATCAAATTATGCTTTTACATTATATTATTTATAGCAGAGTATTTACAGGAAATTTTACATCGTTTATATTTTTTATTAAAGGAAAAATGGGATAAATACTTTTATATGATTAGCAGTAAAAGAAAAATGAACACTGTCGGAAAATGTAGTTGTGTATAGTTAGACTATTTTCTGGAAGTAATCAGCTATAATGCAACGTTTCCAGTTTGATGAGTTTCTTAGGGATATGGGAAATGTTTTAATTTTTCAATGTATTCATCTCTTATTATATCATAAGTAGAGTCTCTGATCTTATTAAAATAGTATTGTTTTTGTCTTCGGATGAAATCAGTATTTGTGATAATATGGGTATTTATACTAAAACAAAATACTCGGCATTTTAAATACAATGGGTTATTAAAAATAAATACCACAGGAAGGCTGTACTGTACATTTTCACTGTATTTTGTACTTCTGACATGGATATTTTAATTTCCAGCCAACAAATTTCTGAGCGCTTAGACATTTAGACGCTCCAAATTTCATGTGACAAGAGTGCGGTTTCGAGATAAATAACACTAAAAGAAAATTTTATATCGCAGTTAAATTAATCAGTTAGTTATCTTATATTCAGTTTATAAAAAATATCATTTAGCGTGTTCTGCTGCAGTCGAACAAGTCCTTCAAAATTTGGCGCAATTTCCTTAAATGAGATGTTTCTACAATCGCGTTTGAATTTTTGCGGAAATAAGTCAAATTTTTAAGTGTTTTTTTATTTTATACTATATTAAATCAAATAAAATAAAATATCTTGAAATAGATCATAATGGGTTAAAATATTATTGATTTACTTGAGTGTTCTTCCCAGTGAGTAGTATATCGTACTGATCCAGTTAAAATATTGACCTAAGATTATTAATACGTATGTACATCCGAGGTGTGGCGTCTGTAGCGTCTGTAACTCGGGAAATATCGGTCATCGCCAAAATAGTTTTATTATACACTGAATACAAAGAAGTTTTTTTAATTTATTTGCAACAAGTATTATTAAGGAAGTACATATGTATGTAAGTACATATATAGTACGTACATATTCGTAATTATCGCATAATATTATTTGAATTTGTATGTCAACGTCAACTCTGACAATTTACTATGACTGCCCACATTGTTCGCAGTAAAAAATTGTATTCATTGTACAAAAATACTACAGATTGTAAATAATGCCAATCGAAATCGTCGGTAGAGACCAATTATGTTCCAGCAAAAAGTTTGACTTGCAATTCCAATGACAATTCAATTAACAATGCAATTCCAAACAAAAGTTGGAACAAAGTCACTTTAGGGCCCATGGCCCTATTTTTTCATTTTTTTTAACCTGATAGACCATTAAAAGCTGATAACAAACAAAAAAAAAATTTCTGTGAAAGTCCATATTTTCTGAAATATAGGCCTCCAACGCTTGAGTATATAGTCGCTCATATCTCAGGTATTTATTATCCGATCTGGGTAAAATGGGTATCATTACAAAGCTCTTTTGAACTCTGTATATAAATAAATTTCTTATAACCTCACTTTTTTGATAAAAATTAATTTTTCCAAAAAAAATGCCCTAGTATACATATATTTTTACTGGAGTCCGATAATAGGCAAGTCTTCAGTCTTTTGTTTAAGGTATAGTACTTAACAATAACCCTTCAAAGGCCGGAGATATTAAAGTCGAAAAAAGTTATTTAAGTTTTTTCCCTTATTTTTAAGATTTTTATTAAAAAAAAAATGTATACAAATGTTTTTCGGGAACAACTCTATTTTAGGGGCAATTGAGCAATTATTTTAATTTTTGCAAGGGGTGTATAGAAGTTATTTTTAAATAAAAAAAAACAAAAAATTTTCAAAAAGGCACATATTTCCCGAGTTATGGCTCCTTAAAGTTAAGATATGTAACATGTTCGGCTCGAGTAAAATTCCCGTAACGTCGAAATTAAAAAATTTAAATGAAAATAAATTTTTGACAATCGTTAAATTTATATAATTCAAAATTCAAATTTAAAATTCCCCTTCTACCTTAAGTCGATGTGTATCAAAATCAGAAAAATTGCGCGATTGTTTTGAAATAATTTTTTAATTTTCCTTAAATATGTCTGGTCTTTGAAGGGTTAAAGGGAAGTATTATACTTTAAAAAGTATAGCAAAAACATAAGTCACTAAGGATTTTTTTAAATAGTACATTTTAAAGGAAAAAAAGTGAGGTTAAAAAACTTTTTTTTTAATTAGCCCACAATGGGTTAATAAAAGGAAATATATTTATAGACAGACTTATAAAGTTTCAAAAGGGCTTTGTAATTATACCCATTTTAAGCAGGTCGGATAATAAATAGCTGAGATATGAGCGACTATATACTCAAGTTTCAAAGACCTGTATCTCAAGAAGTTGGACCCGGCACTGAAAAAAAACTAACTTTTTTAACTCAGCGCAGAAAGCTTTGTCGCTGGTTAAATTTTGGTGTAGAGAAGAGCATGGGCCCCAAAGTCAATTTATGCCCAAAAGATATTCCTGAACATCGTAATATTGACTTTATCAACGTCTTTTAAAAATATAAAATTTTGAATCAAAATTGCATTTTCATTTTCCCCTTGCAAAGAGTTATTGGCCTAAATACTTTTACTTTTATACTATATTTTCCATCCCTGACTCAAATGTTCTCAAGTAGTACCGCTATTTGCTGAGTTCAATGGGTCTGATTTCACCACACAACGAGATATATTAGAGAGCAAACGATAGATAATTCTCTTTGAGAAACTTATCCTGATCTCTATCTTATTCCACGCAAGTTTAGCATCACCATGTGTCGTTTTTGGTGCAATGGGTAGAGCAGCCTGTTGTTGCGCTTTTGGCGCTCGTTCTTGGGTACGATACCCTTCACAGTTTTAAGTATATTTGTGTATTTACATTTTTTTTTTTAATAGTATTATTAATTAATACGAGTCTTTTTTAAGGAATTATTAGCAACAAAAAATAATAGTGTCTAATATTGACACTTGAAATCATTACTTCTGTCAATGACATGGGTCGCTTCATAAAGTTGACTAAATCTCCGATCTGAAATGGAATCAGCATATATTTGTAATGGGGATGTTATGTGCTCCCATGGGGCTAATTTGGAATATATAGTTAGTCCATTCACTTTTATCAGTAGTACCCAGTAGTAGCACTCAAAATCATTATTTCTGCCAATGACATGGGTCGCTTCATAAAGTTGACTGTATATCCGATCTGAAATGGAATCAGCATATATTTGTAATGGGGATGTTATGTGCTCCCATGGGGCTAATTTGGAATATATATACATAGCTAGGCCATTCACTTTTATCAGGAGAGTCCAATATTGGCACTCGAAATCATTATTTCCATGAATGACAGGGGTCGCTTCATAAAGATGACTATATCTCCGATCTGAAATGGAATCAGCATATCTCGGTAATGGGGATGTTATATGGTCCCATGGGGCTTATTTGTAATATATAGTTAGTGCATTCACTTTTATAAGAAGTGTCCAATATTGGCACTCGAAATCATTATTTCTGTCAATGACATGGGTCGCTTCATAAAGTTGACTATATCTCCGATCTGAAATAGAATCAGCATATATCTGTAATGGGAGTGTTATGTGCTCCCATGGGGCTAATTTGGAATATATAGGTAGTCCATTCACTTTTATCGGGAGTGTCCAATATTGGCACTCGAAATCATTATTTCTGTGAATGACATGGGTCGCTTCATAAAGTTGACATTATCTCCGATCTGAAATGGAATCAGCATATATTTGTAATGGGGATTTTATGTGCTCCCCTGGGGCTAATTTGGAGTATATAGTTAGTCCATTCACTTTTATCAGTAGTACCCAGTATTAACACTCGGAGACATTATTATTGTCAATGACATGGGCCACTTTATAAATTGGGCTATATCTCCGATCTCAAATGGAATCAGGATATATAGGCTGCGCACTTAATGCGCTTCTACGGTGTTGGGCGGCTAGACATTAGAAGTTCATTCACCTTTGTCATGAGCGACCCAGGTGAGCTAAAAAATAAACAATGTCAGTTTTTTACAGGAAAAAAATATTTGTTTCTATATAAAGCTACTTATATGCTATATCCATCATAAATGGCTTCAAAAACGCTCATTGGCTCTTTTTTCTGTACAAAATTATTTTTTTTTGACAAAAAATCAGATTTCAGAAATTTGGTATAATTGGTTTGTGTCTTCGATAAATAAATTTATCGGATAAATTTAACTTCACACCCTTACAGGATCTTCGAAAGTAGAACATGTTTGCATTCCGCGTATTCCACTTATTCCAACAGAATTGCCTTTTCAATTTAAACGTTGGAGATTTCCTGTAAAATTGGCGTTTGCAATAACTATAAACAAATCACAGGGGCAAACGCTGAAGATTGCCGGTTTGCATTTGGAAACTTCCTGCTTTTCTCGCGGACAATTATATGTCGCTTGCTCTAGAGTACCAAGTGAAAAAAATTTGTACATTTTCGCTCCAAGTGGAAAAACTGCTAATCAAGTCTATAGAAGCGTCCTATCGTCTTTATAATTTGCGAATGTCAGCGAAACATTTCTTACTGACTATACTAAAAAATATTTACTATCTTTTTAATACACAATTAATTTTTTAAACAATTTTACATGAGTAAATTGTTTTCAATTCCTTTTCATACACAATAAATTTTTAAAAAAATTTTACATTACCGAATTCTTGTTAACTTATAGCCACAAATTATTTTTTTATTGTTTACTTAAAGAACTAATTTTAAAGATTTTTAATTACACCAATATAACTATAATATAACTATATTAAATCAAAAATATAAAAAAATATACGTACTTTAATTTTTTTTTTCACAGAAATTTGTTTAATTTTAGAACAATATCTAAAGCAATTAATTTTTTAAAATATTTTACATAACCAAACTCTTTTTAACTAATCATAAAATAGGGTTTATTATACCCACAAATTACTTTTTTTGTTTACTTAAAGAACTGATTGTACAGATTTTTAATATGAGTTTTAGAAAATAAATCACATTATTTTATTACAGCAATATTATTATATTAAATCATAAATATAAAAAAAAAACTCAAATTTTTTCACACAGATTTGTTTAATTTTAAAATAATATCAATAGCTTTTTTTAAATAAACAAACTTTTCGAACAAAATTTTTTTTTAAAATTAAATTTTTTAAACGCAAAACCATCAATCCTAAAAAATATAAACTTAAAATTTACCACCTTCGAAGGCAGGAAGGGTCAGCTAGTTTTAATAAAGTGGATAAGGCAGAGAAATTCCAAAAAAGTAATAAGGATATCTTGATTGTTAAAGCTGGTAAGGGTAATGCAACAGTTGCTATAAAGAAATTTGGCTATGTCTCGAGAATAGGTAACAGCAAAGATCCGAGCACACTAGAAGGGAAGAATAATAAATTCGGTGAGGAACTTACGAGTTAACTGGAGTTACCAAAGTAAATCACCAAATAAAATCACTCAATGCCACAATTGCCAAATGTTTGGCCACGGCTCAGACAACTGCAATGGTAATACTTTTTGTTCTAAATGTGGGGGCCAGCATACCACATCAACTTGCAGATAGGCAACAATCAAATGCGTAAATTATGGAAGTGACAATATAACCTCAGACCGCAGATGTCCAAACAGAGCTTCATACATCAATTTAATCATGAAGTCTCAACAACCGGTGTTAAATTCCTGGAGTAATGTAGTCCGTTCAAATGGTGTTTTGCAACCAGCGGAACAACAAAATGATATGTTTTCTGTAGAAGAACATAAAAATACGACATTTGAACTTATTGGTTTACAAAGAAACTATGAGCCGTCGGTGGTGCAATGGGTAGCGTGCGCGCCTCTTGTACTGGAGATCCTGGCTTCGATTCCTGCTCCGACCCCCTTACAATTTCTTTCGACGACGGTCACCCCGCTTAGTGACGGCGGCACTATCGAGTACTTAGTCATGAAAAAGCTTCTAAAATACCGTTCGGAACCGGTGTAAATACTGTTCGGAACCGGTGTAAAACTGTAGGTCCCAATCAGTGAGTATCAAACTATAAAGCGCACAGCTCACTGGTTGTGAGAAGCTGTCCCTAATTCCTTCATGGGATGTAATGGGAAACCATTTCTTTATTTATTTTAAGAAATTGTCAATCGAAATTAGATCAACGTAATGTTGTAACTACGTTAGCATTTAAATTTTTATCATGAACTCAAATTCATTAAGAATCATTACTTGGAATTCCAGAGGAATTCGCAATAAGCTAATTGAATTTTTTGATTTTCTAACTATATTTATAATAGACGTTGCGTTAGTGAGTGAGACATGGCTTAAACATTATATCTCAATGAGTCGTTCTGACTTTATTTGTTACCGTAAAGACAGAGACCGTTCCCGTGGGGGCGGGGTCGCAATATTGGTAAGAAGGGGTATATGTCCTGAACTTATACCGGTTGTCGATACCAACTAAATTGAGGACATTGGTATCAGGTTAGTAGTAGCAGATAAAAGTAACGTGAGCATTTTTGCTAGCTATTTTCCTGAGGGTGCTGCTGGACCCAATTCTCTCAGAAAAGATAATTCTAAGTCTGATTTAAGAAAATTTTCTAGAATACAAGGCGACTACATCATTGGTGGAGACTTCAATTGGAGAAGCCAAAACTGGGGTTGTGCTAGCAGTAATTGCTGGGGAAATATTTTTAACGAGCTGATTACTTCCACTGCATTCGAGATTGTATACCCACCAAAACCAACGTTAATACCGTCCAATAGAAACGCAGTCCCTTCAATTCTAGATTTTTTCCTGTCTAATGTACCAGAGAAAATTTCAGCGGCTCTTACGCTTGAAAATCTGAATTCAGGCGATTTACCGGTACTTACTTAAGTTTAAATTTGACTACCGAAATTCTAAATCTAATCTTTTTAAAAGATATGTTAACCATAACTCAGAACCTCTCCTGGAAGAAACAATTAATTCGACCGACACTATTGATTTCATCATTAACAGTGTTATCGTGAACAGCCCTAATGATCGCCCTTGCCACCGGACGAGTTGGCGCCGTCAACTTTGAGCGAGTGGCATCGGCGTCTCGCTTACTTCGGTGCTTCTTCTTGTTTTTTATTGTACTGAAAAATCAACAAAGAAAGCAGCCACACGCGACCCGACGAATAAACCTAATATTAAAATTAAATATAAAAGTCAGTGTTTTCCTTTGGTTTTATTCGGATTTTCGGGTGAATCGTTAAGTGTGGAACAAGGTCGTCCATAAGGGCAACCACCACCATCAACAACAACAACTAGCGCGGGTGAAGGAAGTCTGCCACAGCGAAGCAGCCGCCCCAGCATTCTCAGCAACACCCAGGGACACCAGTTGCCGGAACAGCGCCATCAGCCCTTACCAGGCAAGGCTAACAACGAGGTAAACATTTGGTCCTTCTACCGAGAAAGGAGCAACAAGGTGCGTAGAGTGTTATGCAAAAGCGCCCAAATTTCGTGCTAACATTTTGTGGTTCAAAACAATTTGTGGCTCGGAAAAAGTTGGCGAAAGTTGAGTGTGTGAAAATATTTGAAATACGGTGTGGAAAAACAATTTGAGAAGTGGCGTAAATTTGAGAAGTGGCTCAGAAAATTTAAGGTTAGCCACGGTGATTTTTTTTTAACAATCGTCAAGCGGATTGCAGTACCGTTTTTCTTTTTTCAAATATTGTTGCACACAATCAAACAAACATACATATATTGTTGTTGCTCTATACCTGACATAGCAAGTCCGTTAGAGAACAACAAAACATATGAATATTATATGAGACATATGCAAAGTGAAGTTGTTGTTTATAATTTACGTTGCTCAGCATATAGTCAAAAGAAAATAGAGAAAACAACTATTGCGGTGAGACAGTGGTGGCTCATTATACGCAAGTTTTTGGATTTTTTTTTGACTTGCTTGATGATAATGAAAAGTGTTGGCCAATAACATAAATAGTGGAAAAGAAAATCTTGCGGTTCTATGAGACAGTGGTGGCTCAATATACGCAACTTTGGAGTTTTTTCTTTTTCGTTCTTGAAAATAATAAAAAGCATTGGTCAGTAGCTGAAGGAATAAATAAATTGTGTTTTTGTCGGTGCGAATGTGCGAAGAGACAAACAAGAAAAAAATTGCTGTACATAATCTACAGTGGTGGCTCGTTTTAAAGAATATTTATATAAACTTTATGAAAGTAAATTCGAATTAATATTCTGTTGATCGAGATTGGCATAAATTTGTTTTCTCTTCGTTTTGAAAGCTGGCGAGCAAATTGTGTTGATCAATTTAGCATTGATTTTTCACGATTTTTTTTTACAAATTGTGGTTCTTGAATTTTTTTTTTTCGAATTGTTGGCTTACAATTTGGGTGGCTCGAATTTTCAGAAATTTATTCGACTCTGGTGGAATGAAAATTAAGTTGCCCGACTTTCGAATAAATTTAAAGTGATTTTATTCAGGGGAAATTATTATCTGCTCATTGTGCTTCGTAAAATTGAACAAATTTTGTCGACTAGTCATGATGAGTATTTCCCAAACAACGAAAAATTTGCCACAATTTGAGAAATATTTGCAAGCGGTTGATGAGGTTTTTACAACCGAGGCTCAGCTAAGTGAGGAAGATTTTTCCGAATATACGGCTGAAGCAATAGAATTTGAAAAAAACGAATTAACCAAAGTTTGGTCCAAATACAAAAAATTGTATGATGAATGTTGTTCAGGGCCACTGGATAAAGAGAAAGAATTGGCTGTGGTTCAATCTAAGCATCCTCAGGCACGCAGGGCACATGTAAAGTGCATAAATTATATTGCAAGGGCAAAGAAAAAATTGCCTGTGGAAAAAAGTGTTGCAGCTAATACAGTGGTTCACAATCAGGGGTTTTCGGTGCCCCCATGTGACACTGGCGTTTTTCATGGTGACTATGTATCGTGGCCCACATTTCGGGACATGTTTAGCGCCATTTATGTGAACAATGCAAGATTAAGCCCAGTAGAAAAACTTTTTTATCTTTTTCAAAAGACTGATGGTGAGGCCAGAGAAATAAACAGAAATATTTCTTTAACAGCCGAGAATTTTGAAATCGCATGGGGTAATTTGAAATCTCAATATGAGAACAAGCGGGTTCTAATAAATAGTCAATTGAAATTGTTGTTCAATTTGGCTCCATGCCAACATGAGTCGGCTCAAGAAGTGAAAAGGCTCCAGCGGGAGATTAATAATTGTATATCGGTTCTAAAGTTATACGAGATTGATATAGAGTCATGGGACCCCATTTTCGTGTTTCAATGCTCATCTCGTTTGCCGCATAATACATTGCAGCTCTGGGAGCAATCAGTCAAGAAAAAGACAGAGGTTCCCAAATGGAAAGAACTGAATTCCTTTTTGACTGACAGGTATCACGCCTTAGAGAGTGTTTCTGAGATTAGCTCTTCCTGCCCTCAACGGTCCAGTGGTTCTCAAACTTTTTCAAATGGGGACACTCAATCTTCATCGAAAGCTAAACAAGTTAAAGCTCATCATACTAAAGCTGAGGTCGTTCAATGCAAATTATGCAAAGAGGCCCATGCTATTTGCATTTGCAAAAAATTTTTAAATATGGACAATAGAAACCGAGTTTCAGTTTTGAAAAAATTCAAATATTGTTTCAATTGCCTAACGACAGGGCACATGTATGGCGATTGCACTAGCCCGAATGGTTGCTCAAAGTGCAAAAAGAAGCACCACAATCTACTGCATAGAGATTTTGTGAAAAAATCGAATCAGGCTCAGGCCTCAAGTCAAGTACAGTCCACTGAAGTTCCAAATAAATCTGCAGTAGTTCAATCGCATCACACGTCGGTGGCAAAACAAGTTATGCTCGCAACAGCGTGGGTGAATATAATAAGTTGTGGCTCAAATTATAAAGTGAGGGCACTTATTGATCCATGCTCAGATGAGAGCTTTATATCTAAGAAAATGCAAAAATTATTAAAGTTGCCCACAATACCAGTTACAGCAGAAGTTACTGGATTGAATGGCGAAATTGTTAGTAAATGTGATAAAAAAGCACATTTTACTGTGGAGTCTGTTCTTCATCCGAACATTAAACTCAATGTAGGGGCACTAGTAGTGTCTAAGGTAACTGGTGATATACCAACTCACTCATATAGTCCAAATGGGGCTGAAGAGTTACCAAAGCTGGATTTTGCGGATCCAGATTTTTATAAGAGCGGTCAAATTGACATTCTATTTGGAGGAGATTTATATCCCTCAATTCTGCGAAACGGTATTCATCAAGGAATTTTTGGTTCTTTAGTTGCTCAAAAAACGATCTTCGGATGGGTGGTAACTGGACCAGCCGTCAGTAAAAGCAGTTCTTCACAATTGACAGTAGCTCATTTTACAAAAGTTTCTATTGACGAACAGTTGTCAAAGTTTTGGGAGTTGGAAGAAGTCGCTCATAAAACTGATTTATCACAAGAGGATAAAAAGTGTGAGGAAATCTATTGCTCTACTACTATCAGGAACTCTGATGGGAGATATGTAGTAAATCTGCCCTTCAAGAACGAACACCCTGAGGTAGGCCCAAACAGACACATTGCTCTAGGTCAATATGAGAGAAATGAGAAATCTTTGTTGAAAAGACCTGGAGTCAAGTTGCAGTATGATGAGGTTATGGAAGACTATTTAAAGCTGGGCCACATGCGGAAAGTTGATGACGCAACTTGTGGTCCTAAGTATTATTTGCCCCATCATGCTGTGTATAAGCCAGATAGTGCCACAACAAAGTTGAGGGTAGTTTACAACGCATCGAGTCCCTCGGCAAATGGCGTAAGCTTAAATGATATGTTGTACGTTGGTCCAACGTTACAGGCCAGTCTTGTGTCGCTTATATCGAAATGGCGCCTTTATAAGTATGTCTTTAATGCTGACATCACAAAGATGTACAGACAGGTACTTATAAATCCGGAACATGCTGTTTTCCAAGGAGTTTTATACCGTAGCTCTGAAAATGGAGAAGTCGAAAACTATCAACTAAATACGGTCACGTTTGGCGTGAATTGCGCACCATATTTAGCGCTCAGAACACTACTGCAGTTGGCAAGTGACGAGGAAAAACGTTTCCCAATTAGTGCTGAAATATTGCGTAGCTCTATGTATGTCGACGATGTTTTGTTTGGTGCACACAGCATTTCAGAAACATTGGTAGCTCGTGATGAACTAATTGCACTATTAAAGTGTGGAGGATTCGACTTAAGAAAATGGACGTCAAATTGCAGTCGAATTTTAGCAGGATTGCCCTCTGAATTTGTTCTGAATTCGTCTTTTTTATCGCTGGATGACAATAGTACCGTTAAAACGCTGGGATTGAGGTGGAATGCAGCACGCGATGAATTTTATTTTGTCACGGAGAAAATGTTGATCAAATCATCCTATACAAGGCGAGAAGTTTTGTCAGTTATCGCTCGGCTATTTGATCCAATAGGATGGCTTTCACCTATCATTGTGAAAGCAAAAATTTTGATTCAACAAATGTGGCTCGACAAAGGCGGCTGGGATGATCCGATTGGAGTCATGTCGCTCCAAAAGTGGCGAGCGTTTGTATCAAATTTCAACGAGATTGATAAAATCAAAATTCCACGTTGGATTGGTTGTTCATCAGATTGTTGTGTTGAATTTCATGCCTTTTGTGACGCCTCGGAGTTAGCATATGCAGCGGCATTATATATTAGAGTGCAGACCGGCGATAAGATATGCACAAATCTGCTTGTAGCTAAAACAAAAGTTGCTCCAATAAAGAAAATCACTTTACCACGTTTAGAGCTTTGTGGTGCGGTACTATTAGCCAAATTGGTTGAGAAAGAGGTTCCAAATCTGAAAATCTTGAATTCTTCGCTGTATTTATGGTCCGACGCAACTATTGTCCTAGCATGGCTCAAAAAGTCGCCTTGTAATTGGAAAACTTTTGTTGCTCATAGAGTCGGAACGATTTTAGACAAAGTTGGTAACAAAGATTGGCGTCATGTTGCATCTGCGGAAAATCCTGCCGATTTAGCAACCCGGGGGCTGACTCCGGATGAATTAAAAGACAACAAACTTTGGTGGTACGGTCCTGATTGGCTAAGCCAAGATAAATCTAAGTGGCCCGCCACAAAAGATGAATTTGAAACTTCAGAAGAAGCTAAAAGTATTCAAACGTATGTTGCTCAATCGGCAAAAAATGAGGATATTCTAAATCGTTTCTCTTGTTTGGCTAAGGCGATGCACGTGATAGCGTACGTGTTTAGATTTTTCAACAAAGTTAAACAGCGCTTAAAGATTCGTCAAAGTAGTCAAAGGGTTGATCATAATCCACACAAGTCGCACAAACTCGGAGCTGACGAATTATATTTCGTGAGAATTCGTCTATTTGTACTGTCTCAGAAGGCTCATTTTGAAGAAGAATACACCTGCTTGCTCAAAAAGAATAAAATTAGTACACGTAGCACTTTATTAACGCTCACGCCCTTTTTGGATAATCAGGGCTTAATACGAGCTAATGGTCGTCTGGGTTCAACTAAAAGTTTGTCCTATAATGAACGTCACCCTATTATTCTTGCCTATAGCAGTCGTGTAGCCCGTCTTTATGTGGAGTTTATTCACAAAATGGTTTTGCACGGTGGTCCAACTTTGGTTCTCAGCACAGTTCGCCAAGAGTGTTGGATACTTAAGGCTAAAAATCTAATCAGAGCGTGCATCCACAATTGTAAACCTTGTATTCTTAACAGGAGAAAACTCCAAGGACAGATTATGGGTGAACTTCCCTCCGAAAGAACGACGTTTAGTAGGCCCTTCACAAATACTGGGGTCGATTTCGCAGGCCCATTTGAAATTAAGAGTTTCACAGGCAGATACACGAAAATCACAAAGGGCTACGCATGTGTATTTGTCTGCTTTGCGACTAAGGCTATTCACATAGAAGCCGTGGGCGATTTGTCCACTCCTGCGTTTTTAGCCGCGTTGGCTCGATTTATTGCTCGTCGAGGGTGCCCTAATAAAATGTTCTCCGATAACGGCAGAAATTTCGTAGGTGCCGCTAAACAAATCGACATTAATTTTGTTGCCCATGTTAAGGAGTTTTGCAATGAGGCCGTCTCTAAATATGGACATCAGAAACTATCGTGGCACTTTATTCCCGCTGCTGCTCCACATATGGGCGGTTTGTGGGAAGCGGGAGTCAAAAGTTTGAAAACGCACCTTAAAAAGACGGCGGGGCAAATTAAACATACTTTCGAAGAGTTTGCTACCTTGTTAGCTTCTATTGAGGCCTGTCTCAACTCACGCCCGCTCTCAGCCCTCTCTGAAGACGTTAACGAGCAAGCTGCATTAACTCCAGCCCATTTTTTAATAGGTAGTCCAATGTTGGCCCCTGCGGAACCTGAAGAGTTGGGAACCCCTGACTCGATTTTAAATCGTTGGCGCAAATTGAAGGCGATCCAGCACGAATTCTGTCGTCGTTGGAAGAACGAATACTTGAAGGAGTTGCATAAACGCACTAAGTGGAAAAACCCTCAAATCGACCTGGAAGAGGGAGATCTTGTCGTTTTAAGAAACGAACCTTTATGCCCCACCGATTGGCGCCTAGGCCGTGTCACTAAAGTCTTCCATGGCGTAGACGGCCGTGTTCGTGTAGCCGATCTGAAAACTCAGAATGGCTCAATCACAAGGCCAATTCACAAACTCGTACTTCTTCCTCGTAGTTCATTATGACTGGTCGTAATCTTCTTGTCTAGCATAGCCCGTAGCTCCTTACTATCGCCACTTACTAACTGCATCTTTCCATACTTACAGTTAATCGCAATGCAACCCTGGTTGTTCAACGAAAACTACGCCTGCGTGTTATGTGGGCGCTTGCATGCCATACGGCAATGCACCCGGTTCCAAGTCATGACGGTGGAAAAGAAATTGCGTGCGGTGGCAGAGCACGGATTGTGTACGAACTGCCTTGCACAGTCACACAGACGCATCGTATGCCGGAGCCTCGATCGGTGTAAGAAATGTCTACAAGACCATAATACCTGGCTGCACCCTCTGTCACCAAATCATCTGTGGCTCAAAATGTCGGCATTGGTAAATGTCAAAATCGGACACGAAGACTACACATTCGCGCGAGTCCGCATCGACCCTAATGCCACACGGTCCTCGGTGATGAAGAGAGAGGTGGAGAGGTTGCGGTGCCCAGTTGTGCGGGGCCGTGCCTGTATAACGCTGGAGCACCGACTTCACGATGATTGGCAGCTGGAGGTAACATGCGCTATAGAAGACATAAACTACGGTCATAATTTGGTGGCCCAAGTATATAGAGCACCTGAACGCCTCAGAGTGCCTGCCCATAAAGAGGCCGACCCAATGTGGAACCATCGCCGCCCAGTCCATATCATCCTGGGAGCCGACGTAGCCTGTCGCCTTCTAATTGGACCAGCTGTGGGACGCCCCGGTGGTCTGCTCCGCCAAAATACAAAATTTGGGGAGACATTCTTCGGCGTAGCAGAAAAGGTGCGAGAGGAGGATTTGGCACCATGAATAATTGAATCATCACTTTGTCTCCATTATTTCTTATTAAATTTTTACTTATTATTTTTTTTTTGTTATTTTATTGTTATTCCATTTCCATAAATGAACTGTTGTATTATTTACATAAATTAATGAATTAATTAGAGGAAAAATAAGATTGCGTGGCCCATTATTTAATTTGCACTTCCTGCAAGGCGGGGAGTATGTTATCGTGAACAGCCCTAATGATCGCCCTTGCCACCGGACGAGTTGGCGCCGTCAACTTTGAGCGAGTGGCATCGGCGTCTCGCTTACTTCGGTGCTTCTTCTTGTTTTTTATTGTACTGAAAAATCAACAAAGAAAGCAGCCACACGCGACCCGACGAATAAACCTAATATTAAAATTAAATATAAAAGTCAGTGTTTTCCTTTGGTTTTATTCGGATTTTCGGGTGAATCGTTAAGTGTGGAACAAGGTCGTCCATAAGGGCAACCACCACCATCAACAACAACAACTAGCGCGGGTGAAGGAAGTCTGCCACAGCGAAGCAGCCGCCCCAGCATTCTCAGCAACACCCAGGGACACCAGTTGCCGGAACAGCGCCATCAGCCCTTACCAGGCAAGGCTAACAACGAGGTAAACAAACAGGTTGATTGTACTTTTAAATAGTGCCATTGATTCTGCCGTGCCTAAGAAGAATATTTAAAATTCGTATTCAGAAGACTGCCTAGGTCGATATTACATTTAATTACCATTCGTAATGAATCAAGACGTAACTGGATTAGATACAGGTTGAATTATTTCAAAGCCGAAATGTCTTTTCTTAATAAAATCAGCAAAAGAAAAATTTTCGAATTTTTAAATTGGAATTGGAACAATATGCTTAAAAGCCTAGACAAGTCCTCACTAAAGTTTTGGAAAATATCAAAGATATTAAGAAAACGAACAATTAAATAAAAATACTTATACAACCAATATTGAAAAATCAAATGTTCTTGGTCAAAAATTGTATTCCAATAATAGCATTGCTTCTAATTTAAGTGATCAGGACACTCTAAGAATGGTGTCGGATTCGATACTGAATCTACATAACAATTCTGATGATGATATTATTGTTGTATCTGTTGACTCTATAAAATATATTATCAAGGGCCTAACGTACGGAGAAAGCCCTGGTCTTGACGGTATCACGAACAACTACTTAAAAGAACTGCCTTCAAATGGAATAACAGTGTTATCCCGCATTTGTAACTCATGTACATTAGGACATGGGACTGTCCTTGGAGGTGGAAAGTTTCTGATAGCCATTCACATGGGAGTGGCCAGAAATGATTCCTTCATTGGGCAGTCCAAGCAGCTCACTACTTCCACGCAGTATGTCCTGGGCAATGGCTTATCGGAAACTTCCGTTAGCTAGTTAAAGTGAGAAGGCGAAACGAATGAGCAACCTGAGTGGTAATGCGATCACTGATACGTCTCAGGATTATTAGGTGACCCTGTCACTGAAGCTCTTCGAAGTAGTGGACATATTCTTCTGTCCTTTGAGGGCGGATGAGCCAACACCCCTAGCCAACGGCGGATCAAAATTGAAGAAACTAAAATCCAGTTTCGACACACTGCATTCTGGTCAGCCTCTGATCCATAATGGGCGGCTGAAACATAATCTTCCTGGCAGTAGGTAATTTGTGTGCAGGCACCGACAGAGGATAAAGATGACGAGGTCAAAGAAACATTTTATGAGCGCCTGGAGGAAGTATATGAACGCTGCCCTGACCACGACATTAAGATTATTCTAGGCGATTTTAATGCCAAATTAGGAAAGGAAAGTGTCTTTCGACCAACCATCGGCAATCACAGTTTACATGATACCACCTCCGATAATGGAATCAGACTGATGGACTTCGCCGCTGCAAAGAACATGGTAGTTAGTAGCACACGATTCCAGCAGAAGGACATTCATAAGGCGACCTGGATATCTCCTGATCAACGGACGAAGAACCAGATTGATCACTTTGTAACAGATGGCAGGCACTCTTCTAGTGTAATGGATGTACGTGTGATTCGAGGTGCCAATATCGACTCGGATCATTACCTGGTGGCTGCGAAAGTTCGCACGAGATTGAGCAGGGCGAAAAACGTACGGAGCCGAACATAGGAAAAGTTGGATATTGACAAGCTACGAATACCGGAGATATCAATGTCCTATCGGCAGAAACTCTCTCTCCTGCTCGAGCAGAATACCCCCTGTTGGGTGCGATCGCCCTACATCGATCATAAAATTAATTTGTATTTTTTGATTTTGTTAAATTTGTAAAATATTTAAATTTCGGGCCACCCTAATATTGTTTTCTAATAATTTTGTCGCAACAACAACATACATACTGGTTTTGGTCATTATGTTTGGTACCGTATGTATGTATGTTGTTGCTTGTTGTTTACATTATCGATGCAAAAGAATATAGCAACAACAACGACAGCGCTGACGAAGTCGTTTGCTTCAGTTGGTCACTCAGCCGTTGTATTGTTGTTGCTATTTCTTTTACATTCTCTATTCATATTTACTGTCGTTCTATGTTATGGATTTGGTGGCCCGCGACAATGAGAAACATTGTAAAGTTAGTTGTCGAAAACACTTAAAACAATACGCACATGAAATATTAAACATTAAATTGAAAATCAAATTGTTTTCTATTTAAAATTAAAATAAATAGTTTTCTGCGCGAACATTTTGGCGACCGTGACAGGACGGCCTGTAATAATAGCGATTAACTTTTTAAACAATTTAAAAAAAAAAAAAGTGTTTCAAAGACTAGTGTTTCGTGGAGCAGATTTTTCGAGCCTTAGTTGAAGCCACGGATTTTTTGCATCGTTTCGTCGTTGGAATCACATCATCTTCGATAATTCGTTGCTGCAATTGGGGTCTACATCGCTGCTGCTGCTACGGACAATCTTTGGACGTCGCGTTATATACGGCCGTACTTATTTTATTAGTGGGAGAAATCACATTTCGGTGATTTCTTTAGCAGAAACATTTATTTTTGTGGTCGAATCTCGTTGTTCGGTGTACATAGAATATACCCAATTAAATCGACAAATTTCTTCGTTTTCGTCGTTGGATCTACTCATCAATTTGTTGCTGCAATTTGATTACATCATCGCTTCATCTATAAATTTAATTGTATACAACTTTAGTTGCTTCCTCGATCAAGTTGTTTCATCTAGTGTCTCTGAAATATTGGATTTGCAGTTTCACATACAGTTTTAATTAAAAGCTATCGAATATTCGAAATTTTTGTGCTATTGCCCGTTAAGAATTTTAACGGGTTCTATAACTTTTTTGCCGCTGCATTCAAGATACCGGCATATTGAGTGCCTTAACAGTGCTTTATGAACTTGAATTTTTGGCCTATATTTTTATTTGGTGCTTGTTGCTGTAAGTATGTACCCGAGATGTTCTTTTCTTTGCCCAAAAAAGGTTGTGTTTCGCGGACCATATAATTAGTTCGAACCTCAGTTGTGGCTCCGGGTTTTTTTTTTGCATCGTTTCGTCGTTGGAATTATATCTTCATCCGGAACTCGCTGCTGCCATTGAGGTATACATCGCTGGTGCCGCTACGGACATTTTTTGGACGCCAGTTTATTTTCGGCCAAATTATCGTTTTGTGCATATTGGCGAATAAATTTGGCGTAACAGAAATATTTACGGTATTTGAAGCGTCATCAAATTTTTCGCGCTTTTCAAATTCTTGTTCTTCTTTTGGTGAGTGTTTCTCTTGAGTGAAATGTCGACATTCGAAATAGATGCAGTGACTGAGGGTGCTGCCGCTATTAGCTCTAAAATGGCGTCGCTCAAGCAAGAGAGGAATTCTATAAAAAGAAACATCTCAAATATTCAATCAAAAGTGGAAAAAGATGGCGACAATTTTGATCCAATCATATTGGAATGCCGTCTACAAATCTTGGAATCATATTTCGAAGAATTATCTCACATCCAATCACAAATTGAAAAACTTTGCCCCACAGACAATGCCAGAAACGATTTGGAGGACATTTTTATAACCGCAAGGGCAAAAATAATGGTTTTGCTGAAGAAAAATCGTGGCCCTTTTTCGATGGACCACAGTTTTCTCAACGCTTCGATAGTTGGTGATTCAAATTCGACTCGTCTAGCATACTCAAACTCAAATTTTAGTCACCCTTTTGATACATTTGCAACCTCAACCTCACTTTGTTCATATTGTAGCTCATCGGAGCACAATATATCAGCTTGTTCTTCGTTTTCATCGCTTGTTCTTGTTGAACGCTTTAATTTCGTAAAGCGTAATGGACTGTGCATAAACTGTCTTCGCAATGGTCATCACGTTTCGGAATGCACATCGCAATATTGCTGTACAGTTTGCCAGTTTTCTCACCATACACTCTTGCACATTTTTAGTGGCCCTAAGCAACTTGGGCCTTCGACATCACATCACTCTCAATCATCATCGGAAAATCACAGCAATCACCTTTCGTTAGTCGTCCGCTCTGCCAATAGAGCAATAATTCCAACAGCCGTGGTTCTCATCAACGATTATTGTGACGCTTATCAGCCAGAAGTTTTTGGCATCGATGAAACCAGAAACAACATCAAGTTTTTTGTCGACACCACAATAAAATCTGTGGCGAAGATGATTTCGGCTCAACAACCTGTTGAGTACACCAAAACATCATACCGGATAATACCTCGAATTAGAAAATTGGCTGATCCGTGGTATAACAAACCACAACCTCTTGGCATACTTCAAAGTTCTGAAGTATTTTTCGATTTGTTGCTCGATGGTCGTATCTCACTGGGAGATGCCACACTTTGCCTGACTAATACAGCATTCGGTTGGATTGTCAATGGGATATCCAAATCAACACACAACTCGGCAGAAGTCTCGTGGAAACTCGCAGTCGGTAAAATAAAGCCCAGCTTTGATTCAACTTTAAACCATTCTTTCGAAACATCGCCCAATGGACAAAAAATCGAACCACACTTCGTCGGAAAAGGTTGTTTCGTTATTGGCAATAGAATCCCATTCAAATTGCCTTTAAAAACGTTGTATGCAACGAGGCAACGAGAATGGAACACTTTACTACAACTTATGTTAGACTCCAAGCAATCTCTTCGTGGTTCAAACTACATCACACATCATCGCTATCTCAAATCCACATCTGAATGTTCCACAAATTATCAACAATTTCGTGTCGATGAAAACATCACAAAATATCAACTCGTTTGGTGGAGGAGCAGGAAAAAAGAATTTGAGGTACAGTACTTGAATATTATAACATATGACTTGGATGCTGCTTGTCTTTTGTCGTTTCGTATTTTGTGTCTCATTACAGAAAAGTGTTGCTCGATGTTTGCCCGTGGTTCTGATCTACTGCGAAAGGACCATAACTTTAGCGAGGTTCCCACACGAGCATTCAAAATCAAAAAAGTTTGGCTGCACATCAATGAAATTTTGTCACATATTCCACCTAAAGGTGTACATCGGCACGCTCTCACTTTTCCTGTAATTATTGGTCAACTTCGTCACATCGCTTACGCCTTTCAAGTAGTACCTTACGTAAACTGCACCTACAAGTCAACATTATTTTTCGCCACTTCGAAAATATACCAATATAAAGCACAGACATTCATTCGCTGTGAAATCTACGCCACCGTTTTGCTCTGGAGAAGGTGGCTCAACTTGAAATTCATCTCATCGCTCTATTTTTTGAACTACAGCATTTTTCTGCAATGGCCCAAACAATATTCTTCAACTTTGAAAGAACTCGTCGAAAGTCGTATCCCACACCTGGTAGAACAATGCAGAAGTATTTGTTGGAGACATATTCCCCCATCAATTCATCCAGCCGATATATTGTTTCGCATTTGCAGTACCAATGAATTGCCGTACACCTTGACAACACTCGTTCGTAGAAATCCAGCAATCAGTAAATATGCTGCATTCACCCTCAAGTCGTTGGACATGATGACGGTACCCCACCGTAACTATCGCTTTCGCTCGAACTTTAAATATACTGTCAACTCTGGACTAGTTCGCTTTACATTGCTGAAATTACAATGTGGCTCTTCCTTGTCCAACATCAATACCAGCTCTCTCACCATCCTAAATGATTCCTTGAAAGAGAAGCCTTTCAACGGGGGGAGCATGTTGGGTGAGATCGCCCTACATCAATCATAAAATTAATTTGTATTTTTTGATTTTGTTAAATTTGTAAAATATTTAAATTTCGGGCCACCCTAATATTGTTTTCTAATAATTTTGTCGCAACAACGACATACATACTGGTTTTGGTCATTATGTTTGGTACCGTATGTATGTATGTTGTTGCTTGTTGTTTACATTATCGATGCAAAAGAATATAGCAACAACAACGACAGCGCTGACGAAGTCGTTTGCTTCAGTTGGTCACTCAGCCGTTGTATTGTTGTTGCTATTTCTTTTACATTCTCTATTCATATTTACTGTCGTTCTATGTTATGGATTTGGTGGCCCGCGACAATGAGAAACATTGTAAAGTTAGTTGTCGAAAACACTTAAAACAATACGCACATGAAATATTAAACATTAAATTGAAAATCAAATTGTTTTTTATTTAAAATTAAAATAAATAGTTTTCTGCGCGAACACCCCCCCTCCCGAAGACCAGTGGAAGCACATCTCCCATTCTTTGGCAATCGCTGCAATGACTGAACTTGGCTATCAAAAACCGCAGAAGGATAAGCCATGGTACGACGAAGAATGTCGCATTGCAACTGATGAAAAAGACGCTGCACGTATGGCAACGAAACAGTCAGTTACAACGCATGCTGCGAGTGAGCGGTACAAGAGGCTGAGAAGGGAGGAAAACCAATTATTTAGGCGAACAAAATGGCAGTGGGAGCAGAGAGAGAGTGAGAGAACCGAAATGTGCAGGATGAATAGTGAATCTCGAAAGTTTTTCCAGAGGGTAAGAAGATCGACCAACGGGCCTAATAATGGGCTGCGCTCCTGCAAGGACGAGAATGGAAATCTGGTGACTGAGAAGCAGTGTGTGCTGAAAATGTGGAGAGGCCACTTTCAGCACTACTCCACTCAGATTCTTCCACTGGAGATCAGGAGGTAATGATAGTGGAAGATAATATAGATTGTACCCCCCCCCCAACCAAGACGAGATTAGAACGGCGATCTCCAGCCTGAAGAATAATAAAGCCGCGGGTGCGGATGGCCTACCCGCTGAACTTTTTAAGGCAGGTGGCGAAGGACTGATAGCACACATGCATCAACTGATATGCGGTATATGGCTGGGGGAATCTATGCCCGACGACTGGAGTCTCAGTGTATTATGTCCTGTATTCAAAAAGGGTGACCCGTGTGTCTGTTCCAACTGTCGCGGTATCAGTCTTTTATCCATCGCGTATAAGGTCTTGTCGAGCGTATTATGTGAAAGACTAAAGCCAATTATTGAAAACCTGATTGGACCTTATCAGTGTGGTTTTAGACCAGGCAAGTCCACAACTGACCAAATATTCACGCTACGCCAAATCCTTTTTGTCGATTACAAACCTGCTTTCGATAGCCCCATACGGGGAAAACTGTACGAAGCTATGTCTGAACTTGGTATTCCGGCAAAACTGATCCGCCTCTGTAGAATGACGCTGACCAACACCAAATCAGCAGTGAAAGTGGGGAAAGACCTCACTGAACCATTCTGTACCAAGCGAGGACTTAGACAAGGCGACACACTTCCGTGCAATCTCTTCAACATCTTAATGGAGATAATAATGAGAAAGGCTGCAGTAAATACGAACAAGACCATTAACACGAAAAGCCATATGTTGCTGGCGTATGCTGACGACATAGACATCATTGGGCGAAATTTGCGAAAGGTTACTGCAGTATTTTCAAGAATCGAAAAGGAATCAGCAAAGGTGGGTCTTGCTGTTAATGAGGGCAAGACAAAATTGATGGTGTCAACGACTAGAGAAACCTCTCGACTTGGTCCGCACTTGAACGTTGACAACCGATTTAATTTTGAAGTGGTAGATGAATTTGTCTACCTTGGATCCGACAAGGACAACGTCAGCCTGGAGATAGATAGGAGAATTGTGCTTGCAAATAGATGTTATTTTGGACTCAGCAAGCAGTTTAGGAACAAAGCCCTCTCTCGACGGACAAAAGTCCAGCTATATCAGACTCAGTATAGACACGACACGACCTAGAGCATCCCCTTCTTTAATTCCAGGCCAACTGGTAATTAATGTGCAAATTTTCCTTCGCTTCCACTCTTTCTGTGATGTGTTCCATGTATAGTAACGGGGAGCTTCGACATATAGCAGAGTTCTAGCGAAATTATCAACTCTGCACAATTCAAAACATGCCGTCAATGTGGTTTTAGGGGGAGTGGAGTGAACATGTCTGTCTGTCTTGGACCCGGTACCAACGCATCTGTTAATTCTTTCCAATATGGATTGCACGTAAAAGTAAGGAAAAGATCGTACATATGCAAAAGCATCTCGGGTATACTTACGTAAATATCGTTGGCTGTTAATGAATGATGATCGTAGAATAACCATTTGCCCTAAATCATTGGGATTGACATTTCCATCATTATTGACAGCATCTCGTAAATGAACGTAGGACTCTACTGTCAACGTTTGTTGGATAATCGTTATATATAGTAAGCGTTCACTTACAACTTTTACAAACATATCGACCAAAAACTGATGAAAAAGTTGGCCGTATCTTATGAGTAAATTGAAGTTGTTGCGACGTACCACCATGTGAAAAGTATAGAAGTTCATGGAGGACACTAATTTATTTAGAACAGGATCTCTCGTCAACGGATTTACTTGGGCTATCTGAAAGTGGTATCCTTCTTGTCCCGCCCAAAAAATTAAAGGGTACTTCAAAGCGTTGTAAAAGCGGTGTGTGTTAGAAACTCGTACCAAGTTGCCATTTCGCGCGCTAAGGACAATGTCTCGTGGTGAATCGTGAATACCAACTATTAACGCGGCAATATCATTAGCCAGAGGAGCATTATATCGTCGTACGTATTCACCGCGAGGAGTGCGATCTGAGTGAATAACGATCTCGTAGGTCTCATCAGGCATATTTTCCACAGCTGCTTGAAATGATCTAACCAGTTGGATTTGTTCATGAAGTAGCCTTTGGAGCTCATCGAAAATGATTCTGTCGACACCAGGTATGAGTTCGCATCACGTTTGTGCCTCCACGTCCTCATCGCCGATGAAATATATCTGAATAAATTTTGGTTGCTGATGTCATTTGAAATGCAGAGTTATACTTTCTAATGTTTTTTAAAAATTGTTTTGCATCCCGCGTTTCATTAAGTAGGAGTTGTTTCAGGGGCTCTGGAGGTTCATGTAGAATTGGAACATTAATTTTTCCTAAAAATTAAGAAAATCATTTAAACACCTTTTTCAAAAACAACTTGATTGGAAAGTTAAAAAAATGTGAATACATTTGAAATAATCTTTTGTATAAATGTAATGGTGTGTTACTGCAAAAGAATGAGAAACATTTTAAAATATGAACAGCTTGATTTGGAAGTTGAAGAATTGTAGTTTTCGAATGAGAATTTGATTAGAAAATTGGGACAATTAAGACGAAGTGTTTTGTAGAAATGATAAAATAGTGAGAAATGATTATATTGCAAGAAACTTCAAATAGTAAAAAATACGTTGCATTGTTAAAATTTAGAAATGTTTTTCAAAGATAACTTGATTATAGGCTGGGTTGAGTTTTAATTTTGTCTAAAGTTCAATGAATTTAGTTCGAATTTAATGAATACTGGTGTTGCTTAAAGATATATTGTTGGTTATAGAATTTGCTGATGTTTTGATGTAATACTTTGACTTTTCGGGAAATATAGTATAGGTATGTCGTGGAGCTTACCTGTACTACAATACCTTCCAGGTATTTCGGCTTTCCACTTCAGTACTCTACAGTATCTGCATTCTTCGAGCATCCCTCCAACTTTTAATTGGCTGTGGCTGCTGAAGTCAAGAGTGGTATCGTTATCAAAGCCTGCTATGTTGAACACCTACCAACTATTTCTTTTAAAAATACGTCGTCGATTCGCCAGACGCTCGTATTCGTTAATTCGCCGTGCATCAGCCTCACCTGCTGTTTGTGCTGTCTTCAATACTGTATGACTTTGTGCATCTTGAGATCGTCGCTAATGTACTTGCAGCGTCGTCTCGGTTGTCCTTGTTGCTGACTGAAGGTGTGTTTGGTGAGACCGCCGAGCATTCGTCTCTTCTGTTGTTTCCTGTGACCTTGACACTGCATGTCTTTCTGCATCTTCAAATCGTCGCTTAATCGCTTGCTCCGTTTTTCCGCCGCTCTTGTTGCAGACTGACGTTGAGCTTGCTCAGACTGTCGAGCATTGGTTTGTTCCGCTGCTTCCGTGGATCTCAATACTATATGGCTTTGTGCATCTTGCAATCGTCGTTCATTGCACTGATCCGTTGCTTCCGTTGCTTGTTGCAGCCTGGCATTGACCTTGCTGAGAACGTCGAGCATTGGTCTGCTCCGCTGCTTCTGTGGATCTCAATACAGCATGTCTTTGTGCATCTTGCGATCGTCGCTCAATCGCTTGCTCCATTGATTCTGCCGCTCTTGTTGCAGACTAACGTTGAGCTTGCTGAGACCGTCGAGCAATTGTCTATTCTGCTGCTTCCATTGACCTTAACAAATGTTGCCGTCTGGCTTGAGATCTGCGGCGCTCGTGTAATTGCTGTACTGTTTCATGCCTTCTAGTAATCTAATGCGTAAACAATTTTTTGTCACTTTACTAAGATTATTTTTTTTTTGGAGGCATTTTTGTATATTTTTTTATCAGTTAGATCACATTCAGTACTAATTTTAATACATTTACTTTCAATATGAACACTTTTTAATCAAATTTAAAGCACGATAGGGTATTTTTGTCACTTCACTCAGACTTGAATTCTTTCTTGTTTAGTCATTACAACATTGCATTTTAGCTTTTTGTCACTTTTGGGAAAATTAACTTTAAACGAAAAAAACGAAACAAAAAACATAGTTTGTTTGTAATAGAAGCACAGATTTGACTAATAGTTGTAACGTGTTGTTCTCAAACTTGAAATATTAATTCAAAAAAACAATTAATTTAAGAATCAGAGAACATTTACCAAGTTTACCAAATACAACTTAATACGCGAAACACTTTTTTGAACGCGTTGTACATAAAATTCAAAGAATAAAAAAAAAGTTGAAAATTGTAGGTTGAATATTAAAGGAGCGGAATATTGTTTAATTATGTTGTTATAAAGCGTATGATGGACCCCCTACTGACAGTACCAAACCGTGGAAATTTCATTACAATCGGTCCTTTAATTTGACTAATATAATGATTTGTTAAAAAGGGGCGTGGCATTACCCACTTTCTACAAAAAAATTATTTTCCTTGTACGATTATACGATCAATATACATATGTCCAAATCTCATGCTCGTACCTCTAATTGTTCATGAGATATGGTCATTTCAAGCTGTGTAGGCAGAGTCGGAATTTTTAAAAGCGGCCGTGGCACCGCCCACTTTGCAAAAAAAATGCTCTTGGGAATCCAATTTTTTTTACAGATCTCATTTTCGTACCTCTAATCGTTCATGAGATATAGCCGATAGAAAATTTGGTTTCTGTGGGCGGTGCCACGCCTAATTGTGTAATTATGTTTTTATATAGCTTATGATTGAGTCCCTACTGACAGTACCGAGCTGTGAAAATTTAATTACAATCAGGTCATTTATTTGGGTGATATATCGATAATTAAAAAAGGGGCGTGGCACCGCCTACTTTCTACAAAAAGGCAATTTCCCTTATACAACGAACATATCTACCAAATCTAATCTTCGCACATGTAATTGTTTATGAGATATGGCCATTTTTAACCTTCCAGCTCCAAAATACACTTTTGCCACGCCTCCTTCTCTGACGGCTCCAATTTTTCAAATAATATGGCCTATAGTAATTCTGACATCAGTGAGTAACAGGGGAGAGCTTCTTACAATCACTGAGCTGTGCGCTTTCCAGTTTTCACTCAGTAATTGGGACCTACAATTTTACACCGATTCCGAACTGTATTTTGAGATGCTTTTTCATGGCTATATACTCGATAGTGTCGCCATTACTATGCGAGGTGACCGCCGCCGAAAGAAAATTTGAGGTGGTCAGAGCCCTTGGGAATCCATTTTTTTTACAGATCTCATTTTCGTACCTCTAATCGTTCATGAGATATAGCCGATAGAAAATTTGGTTTCTGTAGGCGGTGCCACGCCTAATTGTGTAATCATGTTTTTATATAGCTTATGATTGAGTCCCTACTGACAGTACCGAACTGTGAAAATTTAATTACAATCGGATCATTTACTTGGGTGATATATCGATAATTAAAAAAGGGGCGTGGCACCGCCTACTTTCTACAAAAAGGTAATTTTCCTTATACAACGAACATATGTACCAAATCTAATCTTCGCACATTTAATTGTTTATGAGATATGGCCATTTTTAACCTTCCAGCTCCAAAATACATTTTTGCCACGCCCCCTTCGCTCACGGCTCCAATTTTTCAAATAATACGGCCTATAGTTATTCTGACATCAGTGAGTAACAGCGGAGAGCTCCTCACAATCACTGAGCTGTGCGCTTTCCAGGTTTTACTCACTGATTGGGACCTACAATTTTACACCGATTCTGAACGATATTTTGAGATGCTTTTTCATGGCTGTATACTCGATAGTGTCGCCATCACTATGCGAGGTGACCGCCGCCGAAAGAAATTTTAAGGTGGTCAGAGCAGGGTTCGAACCCGGGATCTCATATAAAAGAGGCGCGCACACTAACCATTGCACCACCGACGGCCACAACACTCACTTTTATAATATTAATATATATATATCTAAAATGTATTAATCTGTACTCGTTAGTTTAATTTTACTCATTTGACTATCTAACATTGTCGTTAATTTAGTCCGTGCTATTTCCTGTTCTTCATTTTCCCCTGAGGTTTGTACAAATCCTCCCCCTCCGCGATCATTTTCAAAATTGGGATATCTTTCCTCTCTACTAGTAGTAATTTAAATCCTAAATTCTTTTCCTGTAAATTTACAAGTGAATTAAATTTCCTTTGATGTACTTCCGTTGTCCTATTATTTTTCGATATCGTTATTCTGTCCTCATATTCTAAAAATTCTTTAATTTCTTCTTCTGAAAAATATCTACCTAAATTATTTTGTATAGCATCCATCTCATTATTAGTTTCCCTTAGTAACATGTGCTCTTGTTTGATTGTTAGATTGAGTAGTTTGTTGTGTAACTCTTGTGTATAGTTGGAAATATTAGATGGCAACCCATTTTCAGAAATGATTCTTTGTATATTCCTAGTTGAGTTTGTGATGAAATTTGGGAAAATACCTGTTTTTCGACAACGAATTAGAAAAGTAATTATCGACCTTATCCTTACGATCTTGTCCCTGGTTGTTTTGAAGCTGTTCACTGTCGATCTCGTTCGATTATCCCTCTTGAATTTTTCATATCCCATTTTCGCCTGGATGTGCTCTCCAATTTCAATATTTGTATTCTGTTGTTCGACCTTTTCTTTATCAATAAGTAATCAATATTCTCCGAGCTTGAGGTCAGATTTGCTTTTCATGTATTTATTTTCCTCGATATTTCGCTACTCCATTTTATAGGATCATGAGGAGATATAAACAATATTTAACAATTCAAACAAAATAACAATTGTGAAAAATTATGTCAATTTAAAAATGTTCAAACAAATTTTCCCGCCTTTTTCAAAATTTTCTGAAGTTACACAAACAAAAGTAATGTACGTAAAAAGTTCATATAAATTAACCCAAAGAAAAATATTAGACCGATAAGCAATTTGTAATTAAAAATTTCTACTTTTTACAAATTAAATGTCTGTAAATTTGGGCTACATTATCTGTATAGTTTGTAGTTAATTCTTTTCAATGTTGGTGTATTAATTATTTGTAGCATTTCTAACATATAACAACGTTTATAATTGTTTACTTTATTTAAAACCGATGAATCCTGAAACTTTGGGTAATGACTTAAACTAGCACAATGGGATGTTAATGCTGTTGTCTGCGTAGAAATGTGCCTGTATTTCTGATCTGATTTGTGCCCTGAAATTCGTGTCTTTAGTTTATTTTTTGTAGTCCTTACATATACTCTGTTACAAACCTCGTTGTGATTTCCTTTACAAGGTATTTTATATACTATATTAAACATATCAAATTTGTCCAAACTATCCTTTGTTTTACTAAATATTCTACCTATTTTGTTATATGTTTTGTATGCTATCCTATAATCCTTGTTGTCAAATATTTTTGACTTCGCCAACCTATCAGTTATTCCAGGTATGTAGGTTATTGATTTGTAAATGTTGCTTTAACGTGTTCCATTTTTCCTCTATGATACGTATAGCTAAGGCTACGGGAACACTCGGAAACATAGATACTATTCTGTCCTGTGTCTTTATTCTGTCCCTAAATTGTATTGAATCTTTTACATTATATTTCGACAGGTCAGAATAAATAACCAGAAGATTAATAAATAGTAACAACATTTTAGTTTCGTTTGATGTAGTATCAGTATTATAAAATATATTATTATATATACTATTTGCACCAGATGGCAAACTAGAAATATTGTTTATCCAAATATCAAAATATACAAAATATCAAAATTGTTTCATTAAAATTACAATTGAGGGGTAGCAAAGCGCAACGGGTATAGCTAATTTAGTATACTGAAAATATCCTTTTCCTAAAAAGAGCACTACTTCTTTAAAAAGGGTATGCTTTTAAAAAAGTACTTCTTTGTACAAAAATGTCATACTCTTATGGAGTTGTCTTACCAAAACTGCTTCATCTTAAAAAATTTCGTTTTTAAGATTTTACAATTGGAAAAGGTGTTAACTCAATTTCCCTTCTTTTAACGTGTCCATGGTAGCTGATTTAGTTTTAGATAAGAAAAAAGTCAACATCTGATATTTAAATAATTTAAGGATTATCAGATGTTGATGATTTCAACATGATTATCAGGTGTTGACTTTTTTCTTATCTAAATCAAAATCAGATACCATGGAAACATATGTTCCCGATAGTTTAATGATTTTCCAACACATTCGTTTTTTTGGTAGTTTTGAGAAATTTTGTTTCTATATGAGGGCAACTTTGTATAATTTTACTTTCAATTGCTTTCTTAGGTGTATATTAATTTTGGAGTATATTATACCTTAAAAAATTTTAAGGGATTGTCTATTATCGGAGTCTTCCAAAAAATAATAATAAAAGGTTTTTGGAATTATTATCAGAAAGTGAGGTTTTTAAAATAAGTGAATTTTCTTAAAATAAGTGCCTTATCAAGTTAATTGAAAACGCCCCAAGTTACTCCAAAATCCACATCAACTTCAGTAAAATTTACAACTGTTTTTTAAAAAGTTCGTTGTTAAAATTATTTTTCAACTCTTTTACTTTCCCATAGGTAATAGATTGCGACGTCGAGTGTGAGGGTGTTATCTCCGAATCTCCTCACCAACCAATTTTCGGCAGTCCGGCTCGGCGGCGCATATAGGCCTAAGCGCCAAACACCAGCAGTTCACCGTGCAGCCCCCTTCGTACTTCTCGTTCTTCAAGTCGAAAATTCGGCCCCGGGAAACCTCCACAAAGTCGTCTTCCAGCAAGTTATTGGTGCTGTTTTGGAGCATATACAGAAAAGGGAGGAGCAGGACGAAAAAACCGCAGAAATTTTAACAAACCTCACCCAAGGTTTACAGGGAATAACTAGGTATTAAAAAATTTAGCAACTAAATAGTATGTTATTTAAAAATCTATTTTTTCCTGTCTAATGTACCAGAGAAAATTTCAGCGGCTCTTACGCTTGATAATCTGAATTCAGACGATTTACCGGTACTAACTTAAGTTTAAATTTGACTACCGAAATTCTAAATCTAATCTTTTTAGAAGATATATTAACCATAACTCAGAACCTCTCCTGGAAGAAACAATTAATTCGACCGACACTATTGATTTCATCATTAACAGGTTGATTGTACTTTTAAATAGTGCCATTGATTCTGCCGTGCCTAAGAAGAATATTTAAAATTCGTATTCAGAAGACTGCCTAGGTCGATATTACATTTAATTACCATTCGTAATGAATCAAGACGTAACTGGATTAGATACAGGTTGAATTATTTCAAAGCCGAAATGTCTTTTCTTAATAAAATCAGCAAAAGAAAAATTTTCGAATTTTTAAATTGGAATTGGAACAATATGCTTAAAACCCTAGACAAGTCCTTACTAAAGTTTTGGAAACTATCAAAGATACTTCCTCCAAATGGAATAACAGTGTTATCCCGCATTTGTAACTCATGTATAAAATGTGGTAATTTTCCTACTATCTGGAAAAAGTCAAAAGTTATAGCTATTCCAAATCCAAATAAGAAAATGGATAATTCAGAATCTTATCGTCCAATTAATCTGTTGAACTGCATGAGTACAATTTTGAAAGAGTCTTGAAGGAGAAGTTAGTACTCTTCATTGAAGATAGTAACATCCTTCCGCCACAACAATATGGATTTAGGGCTGAACACAACACCATTCAGCCGTTGGTGAGAATTAGGCTTATAGTTAAAAACAAATTCAGCAATGGAAAATCGACGGATATCAGAGCAGCTTTTGATACAGTTTGGTATGATGCATTAGTGCATAAAATGATTTTTGTTGGATTAAATCAATCTCTGGTCAAGCCCATAAAGAGCTTCTTGGGTAGAAGGACATTCAGAGTGTTTATTGGAGATCAGTATTCTGATGAATATGCCATTCCGGCAGGATGCCCTCAGGGGTATTGTCTATCCCCAATACTGTACAAACTTGCATAACTCAGTAATCCTGCTAACTAATTACAAACAAACTTGCATAAGTCAGTAATCCTGCTAACTAATTACACTGAGCAACAAATTAAAAAAATCTTTTGTCCTAAGAACGCCACTATGTTTTTCGAATATTGTGTGGTCTAAAACATTAAAAAAAATATTAAAAAATATCTATCACGCCACTGAATTTTAAAGGGTTAAAATCCAATTTGCCCTAGTTTGTTTACTCTTTAACCCATTTCTTGTGAACGGTTGCTCCGAATATTTAGTTTAAGGTAACAATCGAAAGATAATTAAATCCCCATAATAATATTCTAATACGTCTCTTCACTTGATCCAACCGTTTGACCACAATTTAGAAAAATAATCAAGTTTTCGGGAAAATGTCTAATTTCTTCGACATTTAAAAATCTACAAAAATATTGGGTACGTGTGCTATACTCCAACGAAAGTTTTGAGACATAAATGGAGAAAAGTGATGTATAAATGCGGATTTTACAATTTTATTGAATTTACCCATATATGCAGTTTTCCTCACTAACGATACAAAACAGTATATAAATAAATAAATAAATGTTTTCCCACTACATTCCATGAAGGAATTGGGGAGAGCTTCTCACAATCGGTGAGTTGTGCGCTTTCTATTTTTAAAACTCACTGATTAAGACCCACAGTTTTCACCGTCGCTGTTTGCGACTACAAACTGCGGTTCTTAGCAGTCAATGCAAAATTCTCAGGATCGTGCCATGATTCAGGAATTTGGACCACATAAGCAGTACGTCAGTGTATGATGAGGCGAAGTGGCTCTTGGCTATTACGTGACCAGGGTTATCCCCTACAACCGTGGCTATTAACACCTATTACAGAACCTTCAAATGTGTAAGATTTCAGGCTCATTTCTGGATTTGTTAAGTTTATGTATTAGGTTTGTTTTTGATTTCAGAATCTGTTCTTTAATGGCCGGATAAAGCTTTTCCTGAAATTCATTCAATTTTCCCAAATAGTCGTGTTCATTCTTAAAAATCTGATGTTCGAGAAAACTGTGGGGCTTACCAAAAAAGACCTCATACGGGGTGAGTTTTGTCGAAGAATGAATAGAGCTGTTGTAGGTCATGAAAGATTCATTAAGAATTTAGTCATAATCTATATCAAGTTTAGTGTTTTTCTCTTGTCCATGATGATCCTATAAATCTCTGTTATTGTTGAATGAAGTGTTTCGACTGGGGAGTTGCTTGTGGATTGTTGGAATGAAGAGTAGTGGAGATCTATTTTATATTGTCCGCAAAAATCTTTAAATATATTGGACATAAAGCACACAATTTTCTTGGGTATTCCCAGAAGACAAAAACAATTTTTACAGATTTCAAAACGCATATGCTAGTTTTCGAGGGGAGTGTGTAACCTGCAGCATATTTAGAAAATTTATCGATAATGGTCAGGATGCATTTTGCGTTTATGGTGTATATATCGATGTGAAGTATATCTAGCGGTTTCGAAGATTTTTCCGTTAATTGAAACTTTACCTTCGGTGGATTTCTGTCATATTTAAGTGTTTGGCAGATTTCACAATTATTTATAGTCTTGTTGATCAAGCTTTGCATATGGGGAAAATAAAAGTATCTTTTGAAATAAAGGTAGGTTTCTGTAATTCCACGATGATTTCTATCCCTGTGGCAGTTTCTTATTAATTCTTCCTGTTCATCGCTTTCAATCACGTCCTTTAATAGTTTTGTGCATCTAATGACGCGAAATTGCTTGGCGTTTGAAAAATATTCGGAATATACTTTCTGGATTATCTTAAAGGTGATATCATCTGAGTAAAGAGCTGTAAGTTTTCGTGGTGGAATATATTTTTTGAAGAATTCTGCTACATCGTCTTCGGAAAATTCTGATTTTTTTATGACCCTGCGTTGTTTATGTCTAAAAATGTTCTGCACTGTCGATCCTGGTTCATTTTCAGATTTCTCCAAAATTATCTTTAAATTAAATTCATTCTATGGTTTTCCGATATGGCAATACCATCGTCTAAGTTTTCGGCACATGAGTGTATGGTTGAAAGAATTGTAGAAACGTACATGTTCACCTCGGCTAACTCGGGGTTCCCTATTTTAACCCGGCTTAATGCATCTGCGTTGCTATTCAAAATGCCCTTTTTATACATGATTTCGTAGTCGTTTTCTCCCAATTTTAGACGCCACCTAACTAGCTTCGAATTCGGTTCCTTAAGACTCATCAGCCATCTCAGGGGTCTATGGTCAGTGACTATTGAAAGTTTCGTCCGAATAAATATGGGCGGAAATACTTAGTAGCCCAAACTATGGTTAGTAATTCCTTTTCTATTGTCGAATAATTGATCTCAGATTCAGATCGGGTTCGGGTTCGGGAAAGAACTGCACCTAGCGGAATGTTGCTTGCGTCCGTTTTCAATATAAAAGGTTTCGTAAAATCAGAATATTGTAGGATAGGGTCATTCATTAGTATCTGTCTGCCAGTATTAAAAGCATTCACATATGGGGCATCTAAAACAATGGTTCTATCCTTCTTTAAACATTGGGTCATAGGTTTCGTCAGTTTTGCTAGGTTGGGAATGAACTTTCTGTAGTAACTTAGTAAACCAATAAATGACTTTATTTCACGCTTTGTGCGTGGGATTGGAAATTTTTGGATTGCTTATATTTTATCAGGGTTGGGTTTAATTCCCTCCGTCGACACTATGTGTCCAAGGAAAGATATCTCTTTCCTTAGGAACTCCGCAAAGACTTTTCTCAGGCTTTCAATATGCTCCTGAAGGGATGTTGTTATAATATCGTCTAGGTATATTAAACATATCTTCCCTATCAGATCTCCCAAAACATTGTCCATTACCCTCTGGAAGGTTGACGCAGCATTTTTGAGGCCAATGAGGCCAATAAGACATACTCATTGTGTCCGCTTTCCACAGTAAATGCAGTCTTCTGAATGTCCCGTGGATCCATCTCTATTTGATGGAATCCGCTGGCAAGATCTAGTGTTGTGAAGTATAGACATTTGCCTAATTTATCCAAAATCTCGGATATGTTTGAGAGAGGGTACCTATCAGAGATAGTTTTTTCGTTTAATTTCCGATAGTCAATAACAAGCCTCCATTTTTGTTTTCCAGATGCATCTTTGGAACAATCCATACTGGATAACTCAATGGAGAAAAGCTTGGGCGAACTATTCCTTGTTGTAACATATCTGATATTTGTATGTGTACTTCTTCCTTATGTACATAAGGATATGTGTAAGATCTCACATGTATTGGAATATCATCAACTGTCCTGATCCTGTGTTTCACTTCGTTTGTGAATGATAGATCAGTTCCCTCTTTATAAAAGATATCCCTATAATTTTTGCACATTTTGAAGAGCGATTCCTTTTCCTCGCTGTTCAGATGCTCGGCTCGGATAATTTCTGACAATTTTCTATCGCTTTCATGACTTTGGACAGGTGCTACATTAAAATTATTTATCTCTATTAAGTTGATAGATTTGAATGGATCTGTTTTTATTGGTTGTTCCAAAACTATTGGTTTTTCGTCATCCGTTGGCTTAACGATTTCGAGAAGACTAAACCAAGCATTCGCTTTATATAAGCCCGGAGAAATATATAAACCGTTGTCTAGGGATATGGTGTTCAGAAAAATATCCCCTTCTTCTTTATCAACTGGAAGTTTAACTATTTGCTTTGAATTTGGCGGTATTTTGTATACTTTAGACGATAGATTAAGTTTTAGTCGTAGAGGTATTGAAATATTTCCAGTTATCAATGTGTTAGTTCCGAGGTCAAGTTTTGCCCCTATTTTCTTAAGGTAATCGATACCTAATAGACCGTCGAAGTATCTGTCGGATGAGATCGCCAACATCAAATTATTAAATTATATTTTTTAAATTATTATATCGCATAATTGCGGGCCACCCTAACATCCCTTTTTGCTTCTTATAATATTACAGCAACAACAACATTCATACTGTATTCTATTTTGGTTTAACCGGTGTGACTGTTGTTGTTGCTATTTGCCTACGACATCGATACAATAAGTAATAACAATAACAGCAGCGCAGTCGAAGATATTTACTTCATTCGTTTCGGTAAGTCGCTCTGTTGTTATTGTTACTTCTTTTGCTCTATATGTATGTACGCACATCTGTATGCACATACATATGTACCTAAGATTTTGCATTTAAAGTAACTGTGGTGTTTTCGCTTGTTGTTTACATTATCGATGCAAAAGAATATAGCAACAACAACAACAGCGCTGACGAAGTCGTTTGCTTCAGTTGATCACTCAGCTGTTGTATTGTTGTTGCTATTTCTCCTACATTCTCTATTCATATTTACTATCGTTCTATGTTATGGATTTGGTGGCCCGCGACAAAAAGAAAACATTACAAATGAGTTGTTGAAAAGAATTGTAACGAAATAGTCGTCGAAAACACTTAAAACCATACACACATAAATTCGATTGAAATAAAATTGAAATAAAACACTAACATCAAACCAAAACTAAAATAAATCGTGTTTTTTATTAAATTAAAATAAATAGTGTTTCTGCGCGAACATTTTGGCGACCGTGACAGGACGGCCAGTGAATTTAGTTGCGTTTTATGAAATAAAAAAATAAAGCTATTGTACGAAGAATGGACCGGTTTTAAGCTGCAAATTGTACGGTGATTTGTTTTCGTCGTTGGATTTCCTCTTAGATGCACCAATCAATTTGCTACTGGGACAACATATTTTGATCTTCGTGCATCAACTTTAATTGCTGTGCCTCCGTGAAAAGATTTTTTTTGAAAAGAATCATTTTTTGTATGATTTCTTTAGCAGAAACACATATCGAATTTCGCAGTTTAGTGGCTCTTCGTGATTTAAGTATTTGTTGTTGATTTGAAGCCGTTAACATAACCTGGAATTGTCACACAACCATAAATGGATATATTTTTATAAAGTACCGCTACGGGAAACAAAATTTTGTCGCCCATAGATATTGGAAAGTGTACATAACACAGTTTTTTGGCGCTTAACATAGCAAGGTACGCTACTTGCACTCTGTGGTTTTGTGGAAGTGTCTCTCTTATATTGTTGTCAAGATGAGCAAAGCCGGTGCTGATGAAGTCAAAGGGGAAGTAAACGCAAGATGCTCAGAATTGATTTCGCTCAAGCAACAGCGTACTTCCATGAAGAGAAACATCTCTAATATACAACAGAAAGTGGAAAAAGATGGCGATAATTTCGATCCCATTATTTTGGAATGCCGTTTACAAGTCCTGGAGGCATATTTCGAGGAATTGTCTCACATTCAAGGACAAATTGAAGAACTTTGCCCCACAGACAATGCCAGAAGCGATTTGGAGGAAATTTTTATTGCCGCAAGGGTAAAAATAATGTTTTTGCTGAAGAAAAATCGTGGCCCTTTTTCGATGGACCACAGTTTTCTCAACGCTTCGATAGTTGGTGATTCAAATTCGACTCGTCTGGCATACTCAAACTCAAATTTTAGTCACCCTTTTGATACATTTGCAACCACAACCTCAACCTCACTTTGTTCGTATTGTTGCTCATCGGAGCACAATATATCAGCTTGTTGTTCGTTTTCATCGCGTGTTGTTGTTGGTGATTCAAATTCGACTCGTCTGGCATACTCAACCTCAAATTTTAGTCGTCCTTTTGATACATTTGCAACCACAACCTCAACCTCACTTTGTTCGTATTGTTGCTCATCGGAGCACAATATATCAGCTTGTTGTTCGTTTTCATCGCGTGTTGTTGTTGGTGATTCAAATTCGACTCGTCTGGCATACTCAACCTCAAATTTTAGTCGTCCTTTTGATACATTTGCAACCTCAACCTCACTTTGTTCGTATTGTTGCTCATCGGAGCACAATATATCAGCTTGTTATTCGTTTTCATCGCTTGTTGTTGAACGCTTTAATTTCGTAAAGCGTAACGGTCTGTGCATAAACTGCCTTTGCAATGGTCATCAATTTTCAAAATGCACATCGCAATCGAACTGTAAAGTTTGCCAGTCTTCTCACCATACACTCTTGCACATTTTTAGTGGCCCTAAGCAACTTGGGCCTTCGACATCACATCACTCTCAATCATCATCGGAGAATCACAGCAATCACCTTTCGTTAGTCGTCCGCTCTGCCAATAGAGCGATAATTCCAACAGCCGTGGTTCTCATCAACGATTATTGTGACGCTAATCAGCCAGAAGTTTTTGGCATCGTTGAAACCAGAAACAACATCAAGTTTTTTGTCGACACCACAATAAAATCTCGTATTAGTTCGTTCCAGTGGTCTTCCTTTTTTTATTTGGCGAAGACGATTTCGGCTCAACAACCTGTTGAGTACATCAAAACATCGCCCTTGATCATACCTCGAATTAGGAAATTGGCTGATCCGTGGTATAACAAATCACAACCTTTTGACATGCTTCTCGGTACTGAAGTATTTTTCGGTTTGTTGTTCGATGGTCGCATCTCACTGGGAGATGGCACGCCTTGCCTGACCAAAACAATATTCGATTGGATTGTCAGTGGGACATCCAAATTTACATACAACCCAATTGATTCAACTTTGAACAATTCCCTCAAAATAGAAGAAACCTCTAACGACGTCTCACCATCAATCATAGAGGAAATAATCAATAAGCATTCATCATATTTTAAAATTGTTCGTATAATTGCTTATATTTTTCGTTTATTCAACAGATGCCCAGTAAACCGTGCGTTAATGCTCAAGGACCTAGTTCATATTAACCCCTCCGAATTGGACCACATATTTTGGCGCATTGTGGCTCGTCTACAAGAAGATTCGTTGCAAGATGACATCACCGCACTTCGGAAAGGCAGAGTAGTCAACCCATTGCTGCAGAAATTAACATCATTTTTGCATAAAACTGACGTCGGCCATGGCGTTGTAACTTTAATTAGAGTTGGTGGTCGACTCTCTAATGCACCCATACCCTATAACGTTCGTTTTCCTGCTTTGTTGCCCAAAAACCATCGCTTCGTCAGCTTATACATCGATCGTTTACATCGAAAACATTTGCATGCAGGTCCGAAGGTTTTACTGGGCATCGTGAGGCAGAATATATGGATAGTTAACGCTAGAGAAGTAGTTCGGAAAGTTGTCCAAAATTGCGTGCACTGCTTCCGCTACAAGCCCAAATTGATGGAGCAAATTAATTTGCCAGCTGATCGCCTGCGAGCAGAACACCCATTTTTATTCACTGGAGTGGACTTTTGTGGCCCATTTTCAACGTCATATCGCATTCGAGGTAAAGTTCCATATAAAACTTACATTGCTGTATTTGTTTGTTTTAGTTCAAAGGCAACGCATCTGGAACTGGTGTCAGACTTGTCCGCCAACAACTTCATTTTGTGCCTCAAGCGTTTCGTTCGTCGCAGAGGAATGCCACAGAAGCTTTATTGCGATAACGCAACTAATTTTGTTGGAGCTCACAATAAGCTACATAAGTTGAAGCAGTTGTTTTTTAGTGAAACAATAACTCACGAAAGACAAGCATATTCATCACAAACCGGATTTCAATTTTGTTTTATACCCCCCCGTGCTCCACACTTCGGTGGCCTATGGGAGGCTGCCGTGAAATCTGTAAAAACACTCCTCGTAAAAAATGTTTGCCAAGCCTACCTCACTTTTGAAGAATTGCATACCCTTATCAGCGAAGTCGAAGCAATTTTAAATTTACGTCCAATTGCACCGTTGTCAGATGACCCCAACGATGGTGAAGCATTAACACCAGGTCATAGGCTCATTGCTTCATCGTTAGTCGCCATTCCTGATGAACATTTTGATATCACCAAGCAAACGTCGCTCATTCGTTGGCAACGGATCTCGTATTTGAAACACCAATTTTGGCAATTGTGGTCTCGAGATTATCTTTTGTCGCTTCAACAACGAACAAAGTGGCTCAACGTAAACCCAAACATCGAAGAAGGCCAGCTAGTTCTTGTCCATGAAGACAACACCCCACCACAACAATGGCTTTTGGCTCGGGTGCTCAAATCTATAGCCGACACTGATGGACGAGTTCGAGTGGTCGAGTTGAAGACGAAGTCTGGTTGCTTTCGGCGTCCCATTCATAAAGTGGCTCCATTACCTTCCCAAGATGCTTGAAAGAGAGCCCTTTCAACGGGGGGAGCATGTCGGATGAGATCGCCAACATCAAATTATTAAATTATATTTTTTAAATTATTATATCGCATAATTGCGGGCCACCCTAACATCCCTTTTTGCTTCTTATAATATTACAGCAACAACAACATTCATACTGTATTCTATTTTGGTTTAACCGGTGTGACTGTTGTTGTTGCTATTTGCCTACGACATCGATACAATAAGTAATAACAATAACAGCAGCGCAGTCGAAGATATTTACTTCATTCGTTTCGGTAAGTCGCTCTGTTGTTATTGTTACTTCTTTTGCTCTATATGTATGTACGCACATCTGTATGCACATACATATGTACCTAAGATTTTGCATTTAAAGTAACTGTGGTGTTTTCGCTTGTTGTTTACATTATCGATGCAAAAGAATATAGCAACAACAACAACAGCGCTGACGAAGTCGTTTGCTTCAGTTGATCACTCAGCTGTTGTATTGTTGTTGCTATTTCTCCTACATTCTCTATTCATATTTACTATCGTTCTATGTTATGGATTTGGTGGCCCGCGACAAAAAGAAAACATTACAAATGAGTTGTTGAAAAGAATTGTAACGAAATAGTCGTCGAAAACACTTAAAACCATACACACATAAATTCGATTGAAATAAAATTGAAATAAAACACTAACATCAAACCAAAACTAAAATAAATCGTGTTTTTTATTAAATTAAAATAAATAGTGTTTCTGCGCGAACAGTATCTATGAAATTTGAAACCTAGAAATTTAAAATTTAAATAAATGGTCATTGGTTCACATTTTTCAATATCTCTAGCGTCTACAAATTCGGGGTTAATGAAGGAGGACTATGCTCCGGTGTTTATCAAGAATTTTAAGTTTCTGCCAAAAGGAGAACAAATATTTATGTAAGTGTTATGATACCGATAAGATTTAGTACTTAAGTAGTTATCGTAAGACTTGTATATAAGTTGGCAACTTTGTTATATACATATGTACATAACCAAATTAGATGATAAGCATCACTGTTACATTGTTAAGCTTTTCAGTCTAATAAAGATCACGAACGGTGTACAACATAAAGACATAACATGGTGTCAGATGTGTAAAAACACAGTCAAAAGAAAAGAAAATAAGAAATACCATAGTTAAAAAAAAAAGTAAAATAAAGTCAGACAGTTAAAAAAGAATAATTAGTGAAAAAAAACAAAAGAAAAATAGTTAAAACAAAAAAACTTTTTATACATGTCGAACACAGACCAAGAAGGAAAACCAAATACTTCGAAAAGTGCAGATATGGCCGAAAAGCAAATCTTGTCTGTGTGCGACAACTATATCCCCACTCAACACCAAAGCCACCAACCTATGCCAGGAATGGAAAAATTGGAGCAAACAGTTTAGGATCTTCATGATCGCGTCCTGTTTAGATGAACAACAGGAACTTCGTAAAGTTGCGTTACTCCTACACCACATTGGTCCTGACTGTTTGGAAATATTCAACTCTTTCAACATGGAGTTGGACACGGCAAAGTTTAAAGAGGTATGGAGCCAATTCGGCGCATATTTCATCCCCAAGGTAAATATTGCTATGGAACGTCACAAATTTTTCACGAGACAACAATCACGAGAAGAAACTATAAGTGAGTACGCAACATGCTTACAAATTTTAAGTCTGACCTGTGACTTTGGGAGTATAAGAGAGGCTCTTGTTAGGGACATATTCACGTGCGGGTTGTCTCAAAAATTTATAAAAGAGCGCCTCCTAAGTGAGGGTGATGTTAAATGGCAGAAAGCATTCGAAATCGCAAAAGGCATAGAAATGGCGAGAAATGATGCTTCAAAAATGGAAACTGTTACTTCTGAACAAACAATTGCATTGCTTAAAAAACAAAAGCAATACAAAAAGAATAACGGCCCAATGTCAACGTCAATGTCACAACAACAAAAGGTATGGCAAAGTGCAAATAATTGTATGAAGTGTGGACAGCAACACACATACAAATGCCATGCTCAGCCGCAGGCTTCATATGTCACAACTGTAAGAAGCCAAATCATTTCGCGAAAATGTGTCTCTCGGGAATAGAGCATGGGGAAAGCAGCAACAACAGCAGCAAAAGAATAGAAGCCAGTTTGTTAAAACGGTAGCTGTAGAGGATTATGATTCTGATGAAAACGATAACGATGAAAATGAAGACTACGATGACCATGAAGACAATGCGGATTTATTTGTTGGAGTTCTACAAAGCAGCAGTAAAGGGAAAAGAGAGACAAAAGAGGAACAAATACGAGCGCTGTCTGAAGAAAAATAAACAAAAGAAGTAAGGGAATGGAATATTTTGGCAAGTTTAAATGGAGTTGAGGTAAAATGTCCAGTAGATACAGGGTCGCAAGCAAATTTAGTATCGGTAGCTATTTATAATAAAATAAGTAATTCTAAATTAGAAACACCTACTAATAATATTCGTACTTTTAGTGGAGAAAAACTACCGGTTTGAGGAAAAACTAAAATTGACGTCTGTTATAATTCCAAAAAGGCAACAGCAACATTTTATGCAGTGGACATGATGTGCAATAATGTAATTGGTTGAAATCTGGCTATGGAACTGGGTTTAATAAAACAAGTTAACGCAGTAAGTTGTGAAGCACATCCAAGTAGCCAAAAAGATTTTTTTTGTTAGTATGCTGATGTTTTTGATGGTCTAGGTCTATTAAAAAATAAATGCAAATTAATAATAAATGAAGATTGTCAGCCTGTCATAGATCCGCCGCGAAGAGTAACTTTTAGTTTACTTGAACCGCTTAAAAAAGAATTAGAGAGAATGAAAAAATTAAATATCATTGCTGAAGCAGTTGAGCCAACAGAGTGGGTTAATTCAATCGTTTTAGTTTCCAAGCCGAATGGAAGTTTACGTCTGTGTTTAGATCCACGCAACCTTAATAAAGCAATTTTAAGACCAAGATTTTCTTTTCCAAATTTGGATGAGTGTCGATCTCAAATGGTAAGGTCAACAATTTTCAGTACTTTGGACGCTAGTTCCGGTTTTTGGATGATACCGCTCGACGATGAGTCATCAAAACTATGCACTTTTAACACACCCTATGGTCGTTATAAATTTTTACGATTGCCGATTTTCTCATTCATTCTTCAAACATAAAAGATCATAAATCAATTTTGAGTCAAGTTTTGCAAAGAGCACAACAAGTCGGTCTAAAGTTTAATAAAACCAAATCAAAAAATTTTTCAATCAGAAATAAAATTCATTGGTCATATTTTTAACGGAAAGGGTGTAAGGCCCAACAATGAAAAAATTAAATCAATAATGGAGTATCCAAAACCAACAAACTGCCAAGAACTTCAGGGATTCTTAGGCATGGTAAATTATTTAGGTTCATTCATTGAAAACTTGTCAAACAAAAATGTCAATCTAAGAAATTTGTTAAAAAACGATGTCATCTGGAGACGGGATAAGGAACATGATATGGAATTTGTAAATTTAAAAAAGGAAATTACCAAGTCCCCGGTTCT
Source organism: Phaonia tiefii (assembly GCA_963931995.1). Classification (NCBI taxonomy): domain Eukaryota; kingdom Metazoa; phylum Arthropoda; class Insecta; order Diptera; family Muscidae; genus Phaonia; species Phaonia tiefii. Next base: position 106,906,743 of record OZ008368.1, on the reverse strand, counting down.
TACATATTTTGATCCGACAAAACAATTAACATTATCGGTAGATGCCTCAAAATTTGCCATGGGTGCTGTTATTATGCATGACAAAAATCCAATTGCATACGCTTCAATATCCTTAACAGAGTGCCAAAGGAATTACGGTCTAATTGAAAAAGAGCTATTTGCAATTTTATTCGGTTGCACACGATTTCATCAATACGTTTATGGTCACAATATAATTGTAGAGACAGATCATAAGCCAGTGATAACTATTTTTGGCAAGCAGTTACATAAAGTTCCAGCACGGTTACAAAGGTTCATGTTGAGACTATTGGCGTATAATCTAACAGTCGTCTATAAACCTGGAAAACACTTGTATATTGCGGACGCATTGTCTAGAGCACCTTTAAATGAAACATCCTTTGCAAATACTGACAATGACTTAAATTTATACTGTCATTCCATTATTTCTCAAATCGCTTTGCCAGAAAATGAAATATCACTTATAAAGGAAGCTACAATAAAATATGAAACTTTTCAAAAGATAATTAAATACTTAAAGACTGGTTGGTGATTTACATGAAATAGAAGGGTTATTACTAAAAAGTAATCGAATCGTTATTCCAAAGTCTTAGGAGTAAAATGCTGTCTAGAATACATGAAGGGCACCTAGGAGTACAAAGATGTCAAAGTCTTGCGAGAGAGCCTATTTTTTGGCCTACCATCAATAATGATATTTACAATATTGTATCTAATTGCGAAATATGTATCAAGTATCGAAACTCTAACCCAAAAGAAGAAATCCTTAGTCATGAGATAGTTAATATTCCTTGGTACAAAGTAGGCACAGATCTCTTTGAATTTAACAGAAAGACATTCCTACTATTTTTCGACTATTTTTCAAAATATGTAGAAATTGAAATTCTTAACTCAGGATTCTCAAGCTTTCTAATTGAAACTAAACTAAAAGCTATTTTTGCGCGTCACGGTATTCCAACAATACTAATATCTGACAACGGGCCTCCATTCAACTCTAAATATTTTAAAAAATTTTGTGTTGATTGGGGCATTGACCATAAAACATCAAGTCCTTATTTACCTAGATCAAACGGTCTGGCGGAAAGATCGGTGCAGACAATAAAAAATCTACTAAAAAAATGTCATGAAACAGGTACTGACTACTACACTGCTTTACTTCACTATAGGTCGCCGCCTAAAAATTATTTGTTAAGTCCAGCTGAACTTCTAATGGCCAGAAAACTAAGAACAAAATTGCCGTCACTGTCAGAAAGTCTTAAACCTAAATTCGTGAAAAGTCTTGCGAGTAATATAACAAAAATTCTAGAAAACTCAAGCCGGTAGAGTTAGGTTAAAAAGTTTATTTAAAAAAAAATCCTATGTCTGTATGGCTTCCAGCAATAATAGTTGAAAATTGTAAAGAGCCTCGATCTTTTGTAATTAAAGATGTAGACGGAACTGAATACAGACGAAATAGACAACAAATTTTTTTAAAAAACCAAATATTTCAATTACAACCGCATCGAACTCTCCAGAAGAAAAAATAGCAATAGAAGAAGAGACTGTTTTAGAAAATGTAAATAAAGAAAAACTTTGTGAAATACAGCCAAGATCCAAGAGCATAAGAAAAAGAACTTCGCCAAAAAGATTAATGTATTCTTAAATACTATTTACTGTTAAACTTTCCTTTATACTTTATATAAAAAAAAAAAAATTAAAATATACTTATATGTATATATACAAAAAAAAGGAAGATAAGATTTAGTACTTAAGTAGTTATCGTAAGACTTGTATATAAGTTGGCAACTCTGTTATATACATATGTACATAACCAAATTAGATGATGAGCACCACTGTTACATTGTTAAGCTGTTCAGTTTAATAAAGATCACGAACGGTGTACAACATAAAGACATAACAGTAAGGTAGTACACTTCCGTGTTTATTGATATCTATGTATCCCGTTCGTCGTTCGAGGCTGATTTGTGAAAATCCTGTTCTTCATCAAAATTGTGGCTATTATCCTGGTCGAGACTAATATAATCTTCCCTATAATTTTTATCATCATGGTGTTGAATGTACAGTTTTGCCTTCTAAATTCATTGATATTATTTACCTCATTTCTATTGGATACATTACTGTAACGCGTACTGGTGTTGGATCTAAATCTTCCTGAATTTTTATTAAAGTTAGAAAATCCACTACTCGTATCCATAGCCTCTGGAGGTGGTTGTGTACGCGCCCAATTATTTTGTGTATGGGTGTTGTTAGGACGTTGGGTCGTGTTACCATTTCCGTGTTCTTCGCGTGAAGACTGTTGCTGTCGCCAATTTGGTTGATTGTTGTAATTATTAGTTCGTTGAAATTTTCCTCCTTGGGTATTTTCAAATTGTCCGTAAGTTCTGTTATTATCGTTATGCTTTGAATTATAGTAGTTTTATTTATTATAAGGTCCGTTTTAGGGATACGTCTTGTTTTTTGAATATTTGTATTTATTCCCGTCTGTCTGTAAATAGTTGATATTTTGTTCTCTGATACAATAATCTAGAGGGATAGCTAAAGACTCTGGTCTAACGGTAGAACCCATTGGCTCACGCAAACCTGATAAGAATGAATTTAGACACATTTCTGTGAAAAGGTCTCGTTTTGCTTTTATAACATTAGAGTCTGACTCGTTGATTGAGACATTGTTCGTCAAAGTGGACTGGATTTCTATTACCTGGCTGTAGAATTTTTCTATAGGTTTATCGTACTGTCTCAAATTATGGAGGTCTCTGATAAGAGACGTTTCTGTCGTTTTGTCAGAGTAATGGCTTATCAAGTTGGTCTTGATATCATCCCACTTAAGAGGTGTACCATAGGTGTTCAGGACCTCGTTGGCCTGACCATCAATTTTGTTTCGAATAGCTCTCAAAAGAATTTGGCCTTGTGGGGTGCTATCCGCTCCCCTTATATGAAAAAGAATTTATTCGACATTATTTATAAATTCGTGCAATAATCTGGGATTGCCATCATATTTTGGCAGGTCTTTAATAGCGTCCGGTATGCGAAGAGAGTTGAAAATATCTAGAGTATTCATTGTCTGTTGCGTTTGTAAAAATCTTGGTCTTGGTCTTGGTTTTCTAAAATAGTATTGAGACTCCGTGATCTAAATATCCTTAAATTTTTTGGATATGGAAGGAAGCGTGATTTCTTTTCCATTAACGGTACTCTACTAGGGGATCTCCGAAGTAGACGTATTTCCCTCCTTTTTTCTAAGCTATATTTTGTGGCCGTCGGTGGTGCAATGGGTAGTGTGTGCGCCTCTTGTACTTGAGATCCCGGGTTCGATCCCTGCTCTGACCACCTTAAAAAAAAAATTCTTTCGGCGGCGGTCACCTCGCATAGTGACGGCGACACTATCGAGTATTTAGCCATGGAAAAAGCTTCTCAAAATACCGTTCGGAATCGGTGTAAAACTGTAGGTCCCAATTAGTGAGTGAAAAATTAGAAAGCGCACAGCTCACTGGTTGTGAGAGGCTCTCCCCAATCCCTTCATGGGATGTAATGGGAAACGGGTTTTTTTTTATATTTTAGAACACTGAGATGAGACTCCAACGATTAGTTTAACTTGATTCCGTTTAAAAAATGTTATCCACTTTATGCCTTTTCCTTTTCGTTTCCTTTTTTTCCCTTATATATTTTCAAAATAAAAAATTTTTACAAATTTTCTTATTATTTTTTTATTTTTTCCTTCAGGGTTTGATTTCCCTTGATTATTCACATAAATATTTTTTCTTGTTTAGCAAAAAGCTTTTCTTACTTTCTTTGTATTTATTCACTGATATATTTTCAAATAAAAATTGTCCTTTACAAATTTTCTTATTTTTTTCCTGGTTAACGACTCACCAAATAAATGTAGCCCCTATGAACTGCACTGACTGCTGCATCCTTTTGTGGTTCTTCAGCCAACGATGAAGGGTTGATACACAATCAATGGTTTTCCATCGTGGTGAACTCCTTGTATAACCTGGTACCGATATGCTCTCGATACTAGACGCTTATTCGATATTCTCTCGATAAAACGTCTGGCGGTTGTTGTTGGATGTAGTAGATGTTATCGACTATTTGTATCCTTTCACACTTTTGTTGTTGGATGTAGTAGATGTTATCAACTATTTATATCCTTTCACACTTTTGTTGTTCTTTTTCACTTGGATAATCACACTGATTCGTTACCTGGCGTTTACACGGGACAGTTTTGCTCCGACAGTAGCAATACATTCACACTATTTTACTACCACACTTACACTTCTGCCACTTGCCTCGCCACTGTCTCTGATTTTTCGACGACAGTAACTTCGGCAAGTGATTTGACGTATTTGGTCAGATCGGTGACATTTCGTAGTAATTTGTGAACAACAAAGCTAAACATCACATACATACATATAAACATGTATACATTTGAAATTTTCAGAGTACATCAGCTTCATTGTAGTCTGGAGAAATAGGGCAAAACACATAGCAAACGATCGTAGAAATTGGGAAAATTTTGTTTTATTTGGTAATTTGGAGTTTTATTGAAATATTATTTGGCAACACATACTAGATATAAACATGTATAAATAATATATGTACGTAGCAATCTTCTTTTAGTAAATTAAGATTTCAAGCAAATGTGAGGAAGAGCAAATCAAAATCAGAGCACGAAATTTACAAGAAACGACACTATCGACGGTTGCTTAAAACTGTTCTGTCTTTATAACTGGCTGGACACATACGTCACACAACACATTTTTCTCTTTTTGACAACTAATACATATTATCAACTGTCCGGTCTTGAACTGTCCCGTGTAAACGCACCGTTAGGTATACCGACTGCGCCAATTAAACTACTTCACCGTTTCGTGATCAAAATACAATTGATTTATTTCTTGATTTCTCTTAGTTTAAATTAAAATTTACAATACATTAAATTTGCTGACGCTAAATAACTATAAGACGAACTAAATAAAAGTAATGGCAACAACAATAAATGTTCAAAGTTGGTTTGCTGATACAAATTGCTGACACTAAACATGAGAAGAGCTAAATAAAGTAATGACAAAAAATAATAAATGTATTTGATTTGCTGATACAAATTCATGGGAAAGTTTGGTAAGTGGGATATGCTTAAAAGTTAAATACATTATTGCTGATTAATATAATTAAAGGGGTTACGTGCATAGATTAATACTTATAGTAGATCTACTAGTTCTCCCACCAAATTTATGACATTTGGCCTGGTGTGATATTTACGATTGATGTTGAAAAGAATTGCTTTACTAATACCAGATAGAGGCAATGGTTCAAAACAACGACCAAAATAACAACAACGGCATTTCGTTTTGTGTGTTAAAATTATTGTGTTAAATACAACACAAATGTATGCTAACAATAACAGTCAATAAAAAAGTTTAAAACACATTTAAATTTCACAGTTTTTCACCAAAATGGCATGAAAAATAAAAGCAAGAAGTTATTGTAATTCCACCTGGTGTATATCACTTTTCGTCAAACATCTCTCTATCACACCGACCTCATCACGAAGAGTGTTAAAGGAAACGTCAGATGAGCCAAATATTCTCTCTAGTCTGAGATTACTCTATGGTTATGTGCATATAGGTGTGTAGTGATGTGGTTGGTGGGGTTACATACATACATGTGTGCAGTGTTTTGTGTGCTTAAATGATACATGTATAAATTATATAGATTTTAAATATTATAAAGGTGTTGTTTGGTGACTACTTCCGTTGTTCCGAATCTGATTTTGTTGTTGTTGTCTGGGTTGTATCCGTTGTGCTGATTAGTAAGATATTGGTGTTGTTGTAGGTACTGTGAGTGGTAGTGTTGTTTCTTATCATTGTTGCCTTGGAGGTTTCGATGGGGGTTGATGTGCTAACATAACTCTCGCGATTGTTGAACATTTATATTATGTTGTGAATACATGTCTATTATGGTGTGAATACGATTGTTGGAATTGTGGTTGGGTTTGTGGCGGTTGACGTGGTCTGTGTGGCTGATCCGGGTCATTCGCTCTACCTTGCGTGCCGAAAGTGTTGTTAAAGTTTTGATTGTTGTCTGTAAATGACGAATTCATCTCCGGCATGAAAGAGGCTTTCACGATTCGGGGAATCATTACGGCGAGATTTTGCATCCCTCACCTATAGTGGGTAAACTCGGATTTTGTTGAGCCGTCCGTAAATGTTCGTTTCTTATCCCTCGGGCAGTTAAACTACTGAATTCTGGACATATAGTTTGGGTTTGCGGCGAAGATGTTCTCTGCGGGCCTTGTTCTGAAGGGAAAACGATTGACATTAAAGGCACAAGCGTTGTATTGAGGCCAGCACCAGATGCTGAGGGAGTTGACAATAAGTTGGAATTATCCGTCGTATTGAGGTTTGCCGTATAAGAATTTAATGGCCCAGGATTTGCGTCTGTAGATCATCACCTACGTTACTGAGAGTACTGTTCCTTGCAGCAATTCTATCCGATGATCTGGACGGAGGTTGTGCTTTGCGCATGTTGTTCTAACACCTATGAAATATCGAGGATCGTGAACAAAATGGACTACTAAACAGCCTACCTTTTGTAGAATAGAGTTCAAACGTATCGTACGAGTCTGTGACAGACGAAAACGCTGATGATGTTATTAGGTATTTTCTAAATGATCTCTCAGTTAGATGAAAGTTTAGTTTAATTTTCCTTTTATTCGTATTCCAGTGGAATAAGGTTTATTTAACACACTGATAATGAAAAATTATGATATCTAGCCTAAAATTATCGATTTAGGCTGATTGTTTAAAGGAATGAAACAATGAATTTAACGAAAACTAGTGTGATAAATTTATATTAGTTTTTTTGTTAGTAAATGTATAATTAGTTTTTAATTTAATAATGTGTATGCTAGTAAACACAATGGCTGTTAAATTTTAATACTTTTACATTTTTTTGTAGATAAAGACGAAACAATATACCTTGGTGATGGTTGGATGTTTTTGTATCGACTGACTCAAATCTTGGCGTAAACGGAATTCACTTGTCATACCCATAACCGCAATAATTACTCTGTGTTCCTCATTTTAAGTTATTCCTAAAAGTTCAAGTTTCTTTAGAAAGTTTAAAATATATGAACGTAATCTTGCTCTTAAATTTGATATTATTTTCTCAATAAAGAAAACAATATAAATTTAAGCGATGTCTATATTGATGTTGTTATTTTTCCGGAACTAACGAAAACAGGTTTTTTTTTGTATCAAAGGTAATGTTAGGAAAGGAAATGTAAGACAACTTTAAAAACGTATCAAAATCATTCTAGTAATATCTCAAATAAAAAAGCGAATAAACTCTTACTTGTATAGCTATTTGGTTCATGACTTCTTAATTGTATACTATTAGAAATTGGTTTGATCGGTTTGTCAATATTTAAAATCTTTTCTAACTCTGTTGCTACAGAGGCATGGTACTAGTGCACCTTCCCGGACATCCGTAGATTAAGAAAGAAATCTCCTATTGAGGGTTCAGGCACTTTGGAAAATACCTGTACTTTGGGCGCCAAAATGTGACGAACCTTTGTGATCACACTGCGGAAGTGGCACGGTACTGGAGGCTACGGCTTAGCTTGCCGGAAATGTGTGGGTCTTTTCCGATTGAAGGTTTCACATTTGTATTTGTTCGAGCCAATAACACAATAAATAAATGAAGGAAACAGGAAGTGAGAAAAACATAAAACTGAAGGAAGAAAATGTGCAAACCGCATTAACATTGTTCTGTGGGTACTAGACATAGCCAGGGTTCGGAATTGGCTTTTTTTGAAGAAACAAGATGAAATATTCCTTCTAGGAGGTCCACCCTATTCATGACCCGTTTGGCCAACCATAGTATCCTCTATGCCTATCAATTTAATTCGAAAATACCCCAAATATACAATTAGATCTTAAATCGTCGCTACTTTATCCAACCGTCTGAAATCAATTTAACACATGATTAATTTTGTATAAAAACAATTCAAAACATTACATTTATTACAAAGTTACTTCTATCTACACAGAAACATATATACGTAGTTAAATCAACCAGACAATTAAAACAATCTTTACTTTTGAGCTGTAAAATTAAGTCTGATTTTTTTCTTCATATTTTCATATTTTGAGCTTTTATAACCGGGTACAATAGTTCTTTTTATGAATTCAACTGAGTAAGCAAAAATACACTTGCTAACATTAATCCAATGGCAATTTATATATGGGTGTTTGCTGTTCCATAACTCTCCCAGACGAAGACTTTTGTCCATTTTCTGAAGGAATAGGGCACAAAGTGAATATTGTCTCAATAATGGGTTTACTTTATATTACTCGAACATAAAAATAAGTAATTGTGATTGATATTATGCAAATTATTACTACATACATTACAAAGTTTATTGTCTTCGGACTATTTCCATTTCATTGATATGTTCCAGGTTGTTAATATGGTCCTTAACACTTAAGCTCCTGAAGGGCGATATGTTCTTTCCAGTTGCATTTATTTGTTTAACTGGATTCGGTAGGATAATATTTTCTTAGTTTTAACGGCTATTTTAATTAACCTACTTATTCCGTTTACATTTGAATATACAGTGCTATTATTAACCAAATGTTCCATGTTATCCAAATACAATTCCATGCCGTATTTGCCAGTGGTCGTTACGGTCATTCTAGTGTTTTACAATTTTTTGATAGTTATGTTATTTCCCCGAACATTTTCTATAATTAAAATATTCCTACTAAAGAAACCTAAACTTGGTGCTAGTATTTTAGTTGTCCTATTTTTATTTCCCTATGAGTAATGTAGAACATAGTTAGATTTCCCAATTCTTTATCAAATTATTCTTTAATGTGAATCTAATTATTTCTTTGAGTATTTTGATGTTCTAGATATGTATTTTAGACCTGAAGCTTCCCGTTCTATTGCTATTATAAAAATTTCATATTTAGTAACGTTAAAGATGTGACAAATGTCATGGTACCCTGATATTAGTCTCTTTTGGTCTAGTTCCAGAGGAGTAAATCCGTTTCCAAGGTTAAGATTTGTCAGCTCAAAGTTTTGCGCTCGAAGATGGTTGATTGTCGTCAACAATATCATCAGGATCAAAAAGAACGTCCATGGACCGGAAAGAAATTTTTCGTTTAATAAATTGGTTCTTGTAGTGTTTTTCATTATTTTTCGTAGTTTTATAGCGCCTGTGATCAGTTCGCTCAACCTCAACTTCCTCTTGTCTTGCGATCAGTTTGGGTATGTTTGAAATCGGTTTGAAATCTTGATTAATCTCTTAATTTTTTCAGTTTTTGTTACAATACTCCAAAGTCTTTTCTTTTACTGATTCTATTTGATCATAAACATCCTTTATGTTTATTTTACAGTTAAAAGAGTGTATGTCACTGGGCTTTTGTTTTGTGGTCAAATGTCGGTAAAATTGGATTGTATTAATAAATCGTTTTTTGAAAATCCCTATGTTCTCATTTATACTGTTGTGGAATCTTTCGATGTCCGAATTTCCAGTATGTCTATTTGGTGTCGTTAGATGTAGCGCAATGTTCCTACTTTCTAGAAAATCTTTGAATAATGCTGTAGTAAAACCGGCCTCATTGTCAGTTACTAAAAGTTTCGGTGACTTCATCAAATTGAATACTATAATTAAAGCTTTAATTAGGCATAAAGTTGTCCTATCATATATTTCTTGCATAAGCGCATATTTAGAGAATTTGTCATCTAGTTTCTACTCATAAACCAGATATCCGCATGATAAATCTCATGCGGTCCCTTTGGAGTTTCCGTCTTTTCATACGGTAATTTTATGGTTCCTCTCTCGATTTTAAAGTTGCATATTTTACAATTATTTATAATTTTGGATATTTCCTTCTTCAAATTAGGGAAATAGTATAAGTCTTTGAATTCGTGGTATGGTTGTTCTATCCCCGGATGATTGTTGTCATATTTATGATGCTTTAGTATTATTTCCATTAACTGTTCAATTCGTAAATCTTCAATTAATTTGAAAGTTCGAAAAATGTCAAAGCACGGTATGTGTATAAACTCGTAGTTTATGCTTAATGGCAACTGGAAATCCGATAAACTTATATTAAAATTTCTAAATTCAAATTTCTTAATTCAATTTTTTTTGATGTGTTAACATCTATAGGCGCGGGTACGGCCTAAATTCACAAAGTGAATACATCCAAACACAATTTGTCCGACTGCGCTCACACAGATTGTCCGACAGCGAGCACACATTGTTTGCCGTTAAACTCCTCCGAAACGGCTGGATCGATTTGTATGAAATTTTGTGTGCATATCGGGTAGGTCTCAGAATCGGCCAACATCTATTTTTCATATCCCTAAATGAGAAGGGTGACCCACCCATATATATAACACAGATTTGTCCGACTGCGAAACACAGTTGTCAAACTGCGAAAAACACGCACACTGATGTAGCGGCAGCGAATAGTTGTATTGTGTGGGTGCGAAGCACTCTCAGAGCAAAGAGAATAATGACGTGATTATACGTATATAAAAATTAGATAGAAAGAGAGCAACGACAATTTTGTGAACTTGTGTAGCGTATGTACGAACATAACAATGTATGTATGTACATGTGTCTGTTGCTTAGCATTATCTTTGTTTTTTGTGGGAATAAAACAAAAAGTATTAATCAAGAAAATAATGACACTTGTCTTTAAATATTTTTAAGTATTATTAAGTATTAATGTTATTTATGAAACGTCATCATATGATTGAACGCCTTTTTAAATTCTTTATATTAACTTCACCTGTCTGTATGCATGTCTGCCAAACAAATTTTGGATTGATTTCTAACCCTTTTCCCGTGATCCAATCGAGCTGAAACTTCGCAGGCAAACTAACGGCGACGACAAAAATAAACTTTCAAAATATGGGCAAGATTCGATAAAGGGGCGTGGTACCCCCCATACAAATCACAAATTAAAAATCCGGTATTTCTGCTCCTGTTAACGGTATTTGAACAAAATTGGGTATGTTGGTTAGGTGTATATATTCCAAGATCTTCTGCAAATATGGGCGGGATTGGACAAAGGGGCGTGGTCATATGTAAAGAATTTATAGTCAAAAACTATGTTTTGTGGGTGCGGAGCACTCTCAGAGCAAAGAAAATAATGACGTATTATACGTACATATACATATATGAGATAGCAAGTGAGCAACGAAATTTTGTGAACTTGTGTAGCGTATGTACGAATATAACAATGTATTTATGTATATAGAAGTGTCTCTTGCTTTGCATTCTTTGATTTTTGTGGGAATAACGTCATCATATTTGAACGCTGTTTTTTAATTTCCAATGTAACATTTGTGACCGTCGGTGGTGCAATGGGTAGTGTGCGCGCCTCTTGTACAGGAGATCCTGGGTTCGATTCCCGCTTCAACCACCTTAAAATTTCTTTCGACGATGGTCACCTCGCTTAGTGACGGCGACACTATCGAGTATATAGCCATGAAAAAGCTTCTCAAAATACCGTTCGGAATCGGTATAAAACTGTAGGTCCCAATCAGTGAGTGAAAACTGGAAAGCGCACAGCTCAGTGATTGTGAGAAGTTCCCCCCGTCCCATCATGGGATGTAATGGGAAACCATTTATTTATAATGTAACATTTACTAATGTGTTCACAGAAATCGAACAGGTACCGTGTGGCAAAAAGGTGTTAACACATCGTGAGTTCGAACACTCATTGGATTTTTTATATTAATTTGCACCCGCATAAGGTTAAAAACAAGCATATTGTGAATTATCTTATGCTATCGTTAAGTATGCTGAATTGTTAACATAAGTACACATATAAGTTAGCTACATAAGTCTGCGTAAGCAGAAGTGCGAATAAGTGCACAAAAGGCTTTTTGCTTCAGTGGTTTTTTCAACATCAACAGTTTAGTTTACACTTAAATCTAAACATTGAATTAAAAACTTAAATTACTTGTATCTAAATATTGAACCTAATTTTTAACCTAAGTCTTAAACCTACACAATCATTGAATATTTATTTAATATACAAATTTTATAACGTTTTTGAAACGCACCGCGATTTTATTCCTCGCAATCAACTAATTGTCTGCGATATCCCTGACGACGAAGGCAATATTCTTCCATTGATGCTCTCTCTCATTTAAACCCTAACTCTAATTCTTCGCTGTAACTTTCTTCCTCTTTTAAACGCAATCGTCATATACAATCTCTCTGCGGAGAACTCGTATAAATCCCTAAAAGTTTAGATTCTATACATTCCACCCATCTACCCTTAAAATAAGCCGTGACAGGCTTATTCATGGTCCTTCGAACCGGAACACAACTACCGCTATTAAATGCCAATGTTAACTTTCCAAGAATTTTGCCTTTAAGAGAGCAAGTGAAAAGGTGAAAGCCAGAGGAGAAACAATTTACATTTGTGCAACAAATGTTTACGTGCACCATTTATCGGTGGGAAAATTGAAAGGCTAATGAAGATGATACAAATCTTTTGACAATTTGCGTTTATTTACAATACGCACAGATAATTTTAGTCTGACCATTCATTACATTCGGTTTTTTTTACTTGTGATCCCATATTTGCAAGGCTTTAAATTGCAATTGTCAGTAACAAATTGCAATCATCATCAATTTCACTAACCAGAGAAAACATGATCTCTTATAGCCTTAAAGGAAATTACAACTTTAAACATAACGAGGATATGGTAGGGCCAAACCAAAACAGATCGAGACAACCACAATTAGAATAGTTCGTTCTATAAATAGAACTTTCAAAACTTCTGCATCAGTGCGTGTAAGTAGGAAAGCAATGTGTATGTAGCGACAAACAATCACTCTGCACAAATCAGTAAATGTCTTCTGTTAGTGACTTGTGTAAATACACACCGCAGTGGCTTAACGGGCTAGACTCTGCTGAAGATGATGCTTCACAAACATCGAAACGATCGTCCAGCGAATGTGAGTTCAAATTCCACCCGCGGTATTTACATTTTTTTTCACTAACCGGACAAAACTTGATCTCTTATATCCTTAAAGGAAATTACAATACTCTCGGTTGACTAGTTTTTTCGCCATTGGTCCGATTCACGGCTACAAAAATATTAAAATCGCACAGCACAATCCGAATTTTCAACGCTCATAAGCCTTATCTCATTGTACACTTCAAGCTATATGAAGTTTCAAACAGGAGGTATAACTAAAGGTACAACCATTTTATTCACTTCAATTAACTTAGTAACATGTGTGTTCTAATATATCCTAAACTACCTAGCATACAACAAATAAATTCACTTAACTTTCGGGGATTATAAACGCCAAACCTCGCACATGAACAACAGCAACGTCAATACAGTGTAAAGCTAGATTCAAATAAACATCGTTTCTATTAAAGCCAAAGTCAACGAGCAAAATCACAGCTTTTTAATACACATTATTATCGCAGTAACCACATCCGTGGCGTTTATGGACACTTATTTTATGGAAGTTGCGTACTGCGAAGCTCTTTCAAAAAAGTGACAATTGGCGGCCATAAAACTGTTCAAATAAGTCGGCATTTATTTGACAGTTTTAAATTCGTGAAATAATTTCAATTTGGTTCATTTATTAATTATTTCATAATATTATTGACATATTTTATTTTACACTTACATTATATACGTTGTAAAAAAGATCGACCATCTACCATCAGTATTACTGGACCGAATTCTAATGTGAGCTTTAAGTCCTTGTAACCCACTTTGGTCTAACCCCTAAACAATTTGTTTTCCCTCCGCTACCGCATTTGGAATAATTTCTCATCGTCCATATGAGAAATTATTTGAAAATTGAACACTGCATAAACCTGCATATATATTAACCACCCCAAACTTACTCAGTCCATAACTCATGACTAACTAATTGTCGATGTTTATATTACGAAACCGAAGTTCAATCCAGGAACTCGGAAGTGTCAAAAGAGCATCAAAAATTTCTTTTTAATTGTGATCAGCTCATAGACCTCTGTTCGAACATTCAACAGCTCGAATTAGTAGACCAATCGGACACAATTTTGGAAGTTATACTACAAGATCTTGAGAAATACTACCAGAAAATACAGGAAAGTTATGAAACTCTGTTTTTCTCCAACCCATCTGCTAATACGCGAGCCTATAGAACCCAAGGAAAGATTAATCTTAACGTATGCTCAGAAGCCTACTACGTAGCAAGGTCTCATATGTTGGGCATACTCAAATGCTCGCAGGGATACAGTGGTCGTCCACCGATGGTCAGACCAAACCTTCCGCTTCACATTCCTGCTACACAGCAACCGCAAAATGAATCGTATCTTAAGGTTCCCGCGTGCGACACAGCCATTTTTTCTGGAGGTAATGAGATATGTTTACAGCGGTCTATATTAACCACCCCAAACTTACTCGTGTGCAAAAACTGTATCAGCTGCGAAATAAAACGAAAGGTGATGCAGGTCAAATAGTTAAAAGGTACACCCTTTGTGACGAGAACATCGACCTTCCATGGGGTGCACTAAAAACCAGATATGAGAACCAACGCGTCCTGGTAGATACGCAGCTTAAAATTTTATTTAATATTCCTACTGCCACTGTTTTATTTAATATTCCTACTGCCACTGCGTTCACTACGAATGTAATTGCCTCTGACGATTTCCAACTCGGCAACATATTGCGGAAATTTTGGGAACAAGAGGAAGTTCCTACTTTCTACTCAGACTCTGAAGAGGACCAATACTGCGAAAAATTCTATAGGGAAACTACGACTCGCCGCTCTGCCGGCAGATACGTGGTAAGACTACCATTCAGAAAGGAGTTTCCTGAGTCGGTCTTCCTCGGATCTTCCAGATATATAGCGCTTGGACAATATGCCAGAATGGAAAAGAGCTTTATGATAAATCGTGACTTACAGACTCAGTATAATTCAGTATTGGAGGAGTACATAACTCTTGATCATATGGAAGAATTGTCTCCAAACGAGGTGGCTACTAACGGTAAATTTAACTCACTCTACCTCCCACACCATGCAGTGGTTCGACCTGAACACACAACTACTAAGGTAAGGGTTGTGCTCAATGTATCTCGCAAATCAAAGTCTGGATTTTCTTTAAATTACGTTTTTTACACTGGTCCAACACTGCAAACTGATTTGGTTGGTACTATATTTAGATCCAATTGGTGCTTTATCTGTCCAGCACTCATGCTTCTTGAATCAGCTAAGAATCGAATTTCGATTTTGCATCTATCATCCACAGTTGGCTCGTGTCCACTTCGTTTGGTACAACCACAAAACGAAAGGTGATACAGGTCAAATAGTTAAAAGGTACACCCTTTGTGACGAGAACATCGACCTTCCATGGGGTGCACTAAAAACCAGATATGAGAACCAACGCGTCCTGGTAGATACGCAGCTTAAAATTTTATTTAATATTCCTACTGCCACTGTTTTATTTAATATTCCTACTGCCACTGCGTTCACTACGAATGTAATTGCCTCTGACGATTTCCAACTCGGCAACATATTGCGGAAATTTTGGGAACAAGAGGAAGTTCCTACTTTCTACTCAGACTCTGAAGAGGACCAATACTGCGAAAAATTCTATAGGGAAACTACGACTCGCCGCTCTGCCGGCAGATACGTGGTAAGACTACCATTCAGAAAGGAGTTTCCTGAGTCGGTCTTCCTCGGATCTTCCAGATATATAGCGCTTGGACAATATGCCAGAATGGAAAAGAGCTTTATGATAAATCGTGACTTACAGACTCAGTATAATTCAGTATTGGAGGAGTACATAACTCTTGATCATATGGAAGAATTGTCTCCAAACGAGGTGGCTACTAACGGTAAATTTAACTCACTCTACCTCCCACACCATGCAGTGGTTCGACCTGAACACACAACTACTAAGGTAAGGGTTGTGCTCAATGCATCTCGCAAATCAAAGTCTGGATTTTCTTTAAATTACGTTTTTTACACTGGTCCAACACTGCAAACTGATTTGGTTGGTACTATATTTAGATCCAATTGGTGCTTTATCTGTCCAGCACTCATGCTTCTTGAATCAGCTAAGAATCGAATTTCGATTTTGCATCTATCATCCACAGTTGGCTCGTGTCCACTTCGTTTGGTACAACCACAATTATGCGGATTTTTTAAAAAATTCTATTATTGTATGTATTTCTATGTCTTTTAGTCCTCTTCAATATTCTTTTAAAATTCGAACCAGATTCAAACAAACTTTCAATTTGAATCTGTTCATATTACTCAATGCACAACCATGAGGCATATTTTTCTGTATCGAACTATAAAATCTCATTCTAATTAACATAAATTCGTTGTAGTTTACTTATTTTGGTTAATTCCACCGATTAGAGACTTACAATTATTATTAAATCAATCTCTAAACCTTCCGCTTGCACGTTCAACTATCAATGCACATATAAATATTTCTATTGACAATGAAGTGATAACAGACATTCTTGCGATGTCGACTAGTACTGGACCGAATTACGTTCGATACTACGGTTGAGAAGTTGAGCACTCACAGATTATGTTGGTAGTGAGACTCGCGCAGGGAATGCTGCTGATTAGAGGACGGATCACAATTTGAAGTCAAGGATGCGGAAATTGGAACAACATTGACCTTGACGGCAAGAATTTTTCAAGAAGATTACAATACAAAGTTACCTACAGTTCGCAGATAACTTTGTCCCATAAGTTTTACAAATGTCACCTACAATTCGTCAATGACATTTGTGCCTTAATCGCTGTGGGGAGAGAAATTTATGGGTTATTTACGTGGTACTGGTGTAAAAATTATATTGTCTAGTTGTGTATAAACATCGACAATTAGTTAGCCATGAGTTATGGACTGAGTTGCGGGTTTTTGCAGTGTTCAATTTTCAAATAATTTCTCATATGGACGATGAGAAATTATTCCAAATGCGGTAGCGGAGGGAAATCAAATTATTTAGGGGTTAGACCAAAGCAAGGACTTAAAGCTCACGTTAGAATTCAGTCAAGTAATACCGATGGTAGATGGTCGATCTTTTTTACAACGTATATAATGTAAGTGTAAAATAAAACATATCAATAATATCATGAAATAATTAGTAAATGAACCAAATTGCAATTATTTCACGAATTTAAAACTGTCAAATAAATGCCGACTTATTTGAACAGTTTTATGGCCGCCAATTGTTACTTTTTTGAAAGAGCTTCGCAGTACGCAACTTCCATAAAATAAGTGTCCATATACACCACGGATGTGGTTACCGCAATAATAATGTGTATTAAAAAGTAGTGATTTTGATCGTTGACTTTGGCTTTAATAGAAACGATGATTATTTGAATGTAACTTTAGATGAATATCGTTTTCAAGCAGTTTCTTTAATGGTCAATATTTCCTTTATCGTGTTCAAATTGTCTGGTTACACTGAATTGACGTTGCTGTTGTTCATGTGTGAGGTTTGGCGTTTATAATACCCGAAAGTTAAGTGAATTTATTTGTTCCGTTGTATGCTAGGTAGTTTAGGATATATTAGAACACATATATATGAATGTGCAAATATGTATCCCTTTGTAATTCTCCAAATGTTACTAAGTGAATTGAATTGAATAAAATGATTGTACCTTTAGTTATATCTCGTATGACAAGCGACACTGACTGAAGCAGTTTGAAACTTCATATAGAATGAAGTGTACAATGAGATAATGCTTATGTGCGTTGAAATTTCGGATTGAACTGTGCGATTTTCATATATTTGCAGCCTGAATAGAACCAAAGGCCAAAAACACGTCTACCGAGATTATTGTAATTTCCTTTAAGGCCATAAGAGATCATGTTTTCTCCGGTTAGTGAAAAAAATGTAAATGCCGCTGGTGGGATTCGAACTTACATTCGCTGGACGATTGTGAAGCATCATCTTCAGCAGCGTCTAGCCAGTTAAGCCACCGCGGTTTGTATTTACACAAGTCACTAACCGAAGACATTTTTTGATTTGTGCAGAGTGATTGTTTGTCGCTACTTACACATTGCTTTCCTACTTACACGCACTGATGCAGAAGTTTTGAAAGTTCCATTTGCAGAACGAACTATTCTAATTGTAGTTGTCTCGTTCTGTTCTGGTTTGGCCCTACCATATGTTTCAAATTTAGTTGTCTTAGATCCTCGTTATGTTTAAAGTTGTAATTTCCTTTAAGGCTATAAGAGATCATGTTCTCTCTGGTTACGACCAAATAGAATCAGTAAAAGAAAAGACTTTGGAGTATCGTAACAAAAACGGAAAAAATGAAGCGATTAATCAAGATTTCAAAAAGATTTTAAACGTACCCAAACTGAACGCAATACAAGAGGAAGTTGAGGTTGAACGAATTGATAACAGGCGCTATAAAACTAGGAAAAATAATCAAAACCACTATTACAACCAATTTATTAAACGAAAAAATTCTTTCCGGTCCATGGGCATTCTTTTTGATCCTGATGATATTGTTGACGACAATCAACCATCTTCGAGCGCAAAACTTTGAGATGACAAATCTTAACCTTGGAAACGGATTTACTCCTCTGGAACTAGACCAAAAGAGACTAATATCAGGGTACCATGACATTTGTCACATCTTTAACGTTACTAAATATGAAATTTTTATAATAGCAATAGAACGGGAAGCTTCAGGTTAAAATACATACCTAGAACATCAAATTACTCAAAGAAATAATTAGATTCACATTAAATATCAGTTTGATAGAGAATTGGGAAATATAACTATGTTCTAAATCACTCATAGGGAAATACAAATAGGACAACTAAAATACAAGCACCAAGTTTAGGTTTATTTAGTAGGAATATTTTAATTATAGAAAATGTTCGGGGAAATAACATAACTATCGAAAAATTGTAAAACACTAGAATGACCGTAACGACCACTGGCAAACAGGGCATGGAATTGTATTTGGATAACATGGAACATTTGGTTAATAATAGCACTGTATATTCAAATGTAAACGGAATAAGTAGGTTAATTAAAATAGCCGTTAAAACTAAGAAATTATTATCCTACCGAATCCAGTTAAACCATATTAAAAACCATAAGGACCATATTAAAAACCTGGAACATATCAATGAAATGGAAATAGTCCGAAGACAATAAACTTTGTAATGTATGTAGTAATAATTTGCATAATATCAATCACAATTACTTATGTTTATGTTCGAGTAATATAAAGTAAACCCATTTTTGAGACAATAGTCACTTTGTCCCATATTCATTCAGAATATGGACAAAAGTCATCGTCTGGGAGAGTTATGGAACAGTCAACACCCATATATAAATTGCCATTCGATTAATGTTAGCAAGTGTATTTTTACTTACTCAGTTGTATTCACCAAAAGACCTATTGTACCCGGTTATAAAAGCTCAAAATATGAAAATATGTATAAAAAAATCAGACTTAATTTTACAGCTCAAAAGTAAAGATTGTTTTAATTGTCTTGTTGATTTAACTACGTATATATGTTTCTGTGTAGATAGAAGTAACTTTGTAATAAATGTAATGTTTTGAATTGTTTTTATACAAAATTAATCATGTGTTAAATTGATTTCAGTCGGTTGGATGAAGTAGCGACGATTTAAGATCTAATTGTATATTTGGAGTATTTTCGAATTAAATTGATAGGCATAGAGGATACTATGGTTGGCCAAACGGGTCATTAATATGGTGGACCGCCTAGAAGAAATATTTCATATTTTTCCTTCAAAAAAAAGCGAATTCCGAACCCTGGCTATGTCTAGTACCCACAGTACAATGGTATGCGGTTTGCCCCTTTTCTTCCTTCAGTTTTATGTTTTTCTCACTTCCTGTTTCCTTCATTTATTTATTTTGTTATTGGCTCGAATAAATACAAATGTGCAACCTTCAATCGGAAAAGACCCCCACAGTTCCGGCAAGCTAAGCCGTAGCCTCCAGCACCGTGCCACTTCCGCAGTGTGATCACAAAGGTTCGTCACATTTTGGCGCCCAAAGTACAGGTATTTTCAAAAGTGCCTGAACCCTCAATAGGAGATTTCTTTCTTAATCTACGGATGTCCGGGAAGGTGCACTAGTACCATGCCTCTGTAGCAACGGAGTTAGAAAAGATTTTAAATATTGACAAACCGATCAAACCAATTTCCAATAGTATACAATTGAGAAGTCATGAACCAAATAGCTATACAACTAAGCGTTTATTCGCTTTTTTATTTGAGATATTACTAGAATGATTTTGATACGCTTTTAAAGTTTTCTATAGATTTCCTTTCCTAACATTACCTTTGATACAAAAAAACCTGTTTTCGTTAGTTCCGGGAAAATAACAACATCAATATAGCATCGCTTAAATTTATATTGATTTCTTTATTGAGAAAATAATATCAAATTTAAGAGCAAGATTACGTTCACATATTTTAAACTTTAACTTTTAGGAATAACTCAAAATGAGGAACACAAAGTAATTATTGCGGTTATGGGTATGACAAATGAATTCCGTTTACGCCAAGATTTAAGTCAGTCGCTACAAAATCACCAATGTATATTGTTTCGTCTTTATCTACAAACAAATGTGGTGATGGTTGTATGTTTTTGTATCGACTGACTCAAATCTTGGCGTAAACGGAATTCACTTGTCATACCCATAACCGCAATAATTACTTTGTGTTCCTCATTTTAAGTTATTCCTAAAAGTTCAAGTTTCCTTAGAAAGTTTAAAGTTTCAGTTGTTTAACTGGATTCGGTAGGATAATATTTTCTTAGTTTTAACGGCTATTTTAATTAACCTAGTTATTCCGTTTACATTTGAATATACAGTGCTATTATTAACCAAATGTTCCATGTTATCCAAATACAATTCCATGCCGTGTCGTTACGGTCATTCTAGTGTTTTACAATTTTTCGATAGTTATGCTATTTCCCCGAACATTTTCTATAATTAAAATATTCCTACTAAATAAACCTAAACTTGGTGCTTCTATTTTAGTTGTACTATTTGTATTTCCCTATGAGTGATAGTTAGATTTCCCAATTCTCTATCAAACTGATCTTTAATGTGAATCTAATTATTTCTTTGGGTAATTTGATGTTCTAGATATGTATTTTAACCTGAAGCTTCCCGTTCTACTGCTATTATAAAAATTTCATATTTAGTAACGTTGAAGATGTGACAAATGTCATCGTACCCTGATATTAGTCTCTTTTGGTCTAGTTCCAGACGACTAAAGCCGTGTCCAATGTTAAGGGTTGTCATCTCAAAGTTTTGCGCTCGAAGATGGTTGATTGTCGTAAACAATATCATCAGGATCAAAAAGAACGTCCATGGACCGGAAAGAAATTTTTCGTTTAATTAATTGGTTCTTGTAGTGGTTTTGATTATTTTTCCTAGTTTTATAGCGCCTGTCATCAATTCGTTCAACCTCAACTTCCTCTTGTCTTGCGTTCAGTTTGGGTACGTTTAAAATCTTTTTGAAATCTTGATTAATCGCTTCATTTTTTCAGTTCTTGTTACGATACTCCAAAGTCTTTTCTTTCACTGATTCTATTTGGTCGTAAACATCCTTTATGTTTATTTTACAGTTAAAAACGTGTATGTCACTGGGCTTTTGTTTCGTGGTCAAATGTATTCTATTATTATAGGTAAAATTGGATTGTATTACTAAATCGATGTTGTATGCAATGTCGTTTTCCTCTTCTCTTTTTTTGAAAATCCTTTTGTTTTCATTTATACTGCTGTGGAATCTTTCGATGTCCGAATTTCCAGTATGTCTATTTGGTGTCGTTAGATGTAGTTCAATGTTCCTACTTTCCAGAAAATCTTTGAATAATGCTGTAGTAAAACCGGCCTGATTGTTAGTTACTAACAATTTCGGTGACTTCATCGAATTGAATACTATAATTAATGCTTTAATTAGGTATAAAGGTGTCCAATCATATATTTCTTGCATAACCGCATATTTAGAGAATTTGTCACTAACAGTTAGGTACATCTTGTTTCTACTCATAAACCAGATATCCGCATGATAAATCTCATGCGGTCCCTTTGGAGTTTCCGTCTTTTCATACGGTAATTTTATGGATATTTTACAATTATTTATAATTTTGGATATTTCCTTCTTCAAATTAGGGAAATAGTATAAGTCTTTTAATTCGTGGTATGTTTGTTCTATCCCGGAGGATTGTTGTCATATTTATGATGCTTTAGTATTATGTCCATTAATTGTTCAATTCGTAAATCTTCAATTAATTTGAAAGTTCGAACAATTTCAAAGATCGGTATGTGTATAAACTCGTAGTTTATACTTAATGGCAACTGGAAATCCGATAAACTTATATTAAAATTTCTAAATTCAAATTTCTTAATTCAAATTTTCTTTTTTTATATTAATTTGCACCCGCATAGGGTTAAAAACAAGCATATTATGCTATCGTTAAGTATGCTGAATTGTTAACATAAGTACACATATAAGTTAGAAGTTAGCTACTTAAGTATGCGTAAGCAGAAGTGCGAATAAGAGCACAAAACGCTTTTTGCTTCAGTTGGATTTTCACCATCAACAGTTTAGTTTACACTTAAAGCTAAACTTTGAATTAAAAACTTAAATTACTTACATATCTACATCTCGAACCTAATTTTTAAGCTAAGTCTTAAACCTACATAATTCTTGAATATTTATTTAATACACGAAATATAACGTTTTTGCACCGTGTTTTTATTCCTCGCAATCAACTAATTGTCAGCGATATCCCTGACGAAGGTAATATTCTTCCATTGGTGCTCTCTCTCATTTAAACCCTAGCTCTACTTCTTCTCTGTAACGTTCTTCCTCTTTTAAACGCAATCGTCATATACAATCTCTCTGCGGATATTTGCCAATATTAAGTTTCCAAGAATTTTGCCTTTAAGAGAGCAAGTGAAAAGGCGAAAGCCAGAGGCGGAAACAATTTACATTTGTGCGGTGGGAAATGAAGATAATACAAATCTTTTAACAATTTGCGTTTATTTACAATACGCACAGATAATTTTAGTTTGTCCATTCAATACATTTCGGTTTTTTTTTTTTTTTTAAAACCAACACTCAGGGGATGCCCCCTATAAATGCAGTGCATTGTGTTGGCGAAGGAAAATTGAGGTAGTAGAGGGTGGAAAGAGGGAGTAGTGTCTGTTGATATTTGCCTTGAATGTTTGTATGTCACAATTGGTGGGAAATACACTAGCCGGAAGTTTATTCCACATACGGACTGTAAGGCTGAAGAACGAATTTTCTCTATAGTGTGTAGTGCGGTCAATCGGCCACACGATAAAAAACGGATGAGAGTTCCTGGAAAGCCGCGTACTTCGGCTAAATATCCTCACGTCCGGCATAAGTTGACGGATGTCCGAGGAACACATACCGTGGAAATATCGATAGAAAAGTGACACGCAACCCACATTTCGACGATGCTCAAGGGAGGCAATAGAGTTGGATACCCTACTGTCCCCTATTAACACCGTCGCTCTCTTCTGGACACGGTCGAGAAGCTCCAAAGAAGTCCTAGGAGCACCTGCCCATATATGGGAGTTATACTCCATCTTTGGCCTGATGTAGGTGGTGTAGATATTGAGAAGATCAGAGGAAGTGAAGTATTTCTTGCACCGCTTTAAAAAGCCTAGACACTTGAATGCATCTTTCGACACTTCAAATACATGTTTTGCCCAACGGACATCACATTGTATTTTCATGCCCAGAACATCAAGAGCGTCTGATTCATCAATATCCACACCGTCCATAGACAATGACGACACACCTGGGTCAGCAATACGTTTATGCGACAACAAACAACACTGGGTCTTACCCGCATTAAAATCTACTCTATTCATTCGACCCCATTCAACAATGGACACCAGATCCCGACCGAGTGTTTCATTCATCGTCCGGCGTTTGACTTCAACCTCTAGAAGACTTGGCCTACGGTCGAATGAATAAGAATGACAGAGATAACTATCATCCGCAAAAGGGTAGATTGGATGCAGTGTGACCCAGAAGATCATCAATAAAAATAAGAAACAGAGAAAGAACAGGGCCATGTGGTACACCTGCAGTCAATTTATGCTCGTCGGATGAAACCCCATCTACAACAACTCGTGTAGTGCGATATCTGAGAAAACTCGATATAAATCGAGTGAAGTTATCACCGACACCAAAAGCAGCGAGCTTTGACAAGAGTGCATGGTGCCATACTCTGTCAAAGGCCTTGGAAATATCAAGAGCCACTACCTTACTCTCACCAAGCCGGTGGATGGATCGACTCCACTGTTCCGAAAGGAACGCCATCAGGTCTCCAGTAGATCTCATTCTACGGAAGCCATACTGCCGATCATTAAGAAGGTCATTGGACTCAAGATACTTCACTAGATGGTGGTTAACCATGCTCTCCATAACCTTCGAGAGCGCAGAACAAATTGCAATTGGGCGGAAATTTGCAGGGTTACTTGCATCACCTTTTTTAGGGATTGGCTGGACATTAGCAATCTTCCAACGCGCCGGGAAGACTCCGGCACGGTATGCAAGGTTGCAAACATTGCGCAGTGGACACGCCAGTGTCGAAGAGCACCTACTCAAGACCAGTGCAGATATGCCATCCGGGCCCGGGGATTTACCTACGACGAGATTCGCAAGAACCTTTTTAACTCCTCGCGTTCGAAAAAATATCTTGGGCATGGAACAAGATACGTAATTGATCACGGGGAGTGGTTGATTGCTATCCGGCAAGGAAGAGTTCCTTGCAAACATTTCAGCCAAGAGGTTAGCTTTAACAACCGGTTCAGTGAATGTTATGTCAGCTTTAAGAAGAGTTGGGATAGAGGAAGAACTATCCTTTATTCTTCTTGCAAATGACCAAAAGTTCTTACTTCCACTAGGGAAACAAAGGACTTTAGCACGAATACGCTGTTCGTGAAGAAACTTTTCGCGTCGAAGTCCTTTGGCACACTTGGATCTTGCCTGTTTGCGTAGCAGTTCAGTATCAACGTTTTTATTAGAACGCCAGTCTCTGAACGCGTCCTCTTTGGATCTGAAAGCATTCTTACATGTCTGGTTACACCAACTTTTTTCCGATGGTTTAACCGAAATAATTTTCGTCGGAATGAATGAATTCATACCAATCAAAATTATCTTCTCGATCATTTCAGCAGCAGCATCTATGTCATTGTCCAGAAAACAAAGCTTCCAGTTAAAATGCTGATAAAAGTTGCTGAGCTCAGCCCAACGTGCCTCTTCGTAGATAAAAATTTTTCGCTTCGGGACTGTGTTTGAAGCGAGACAAAGAGCTCAATACGAAAAGGACGCTGAAATGATACAGTGATCCGAATTACCCAGAGGTGCAAGCGTGTTAACTTCGTACTTTTCAGGGTGCGAAGTTAAGAAGAGGTCAAGTAAATTTTGGATGTGCCCGCGAACACACGGAATGTGCGTCGGTTCATTCACCAATTGCGATAAGTTAATATGAGCGGCGAAGAGCTCAGCGTATTGGCCCTCCGTAGTTGTATGGCTCGAATGCGTTAACCAGGAGGAATTATGGACATTGAAATCACCAGCAACAACGATTTCACTGTCTGGATAATTCCCCAATATCTCAGAAATCGAATTGGAAAGGGTGTCAAAGCCGTTAAAGGATGTCTCCCTTCCCGCATTAGCACTTCTATAAAGAAATCCGAAATGTAGGACATGTGTTCCAATCTTGAATTTTACCCAAAGAGAGTTAAATTCTGGATCTTGTCAGTCGAAATGTCGCTGACTCTGAAACACTATGCCATTTTTTACATAAACCACAAGGCCTCTGTGGGAAATAAAAAGGGATAGAGTGTGGTACCCAGGAACGTGCAAATCCTGTGGATCATAATCCTCGCGCACCTGGGTTTCACACAGAGCAAGAACATCAGGCCGATGAATATTAATATGAGAGTACAAACCGAAAATATTCGTTCTCAACCCTCGTATGTTACCATAATGTATAACAAAATTACACACCATTGCGACATACAAACACACAGAACAAATTCACAGCAGTAAACACAAACAGTGAGTCCCCCGCCTTCCCGCTGATATCCACACAATGCTTAGTGTTATGCCTTAAGCACTGAGCAGCAACGAGAAGACGAAGAAAACACAGTCTATGCTGTACTGTATAGTACAGCTTGCAATTGTCGCTTTAAATTGCAATTGTTAGTAACAAATTGCAATCATCATCAATTTCACTAACCGGAGAAAACATGACCTCTTATAGCCTTAAAGGAAATTACAACTTTAAACAGAACGAGGATCTAAGACAACTAAATTCGAAACATATGGTAGGGCCAAACCAAAACAGAACGAGACAACTACAATGAGAATAGTTCGTTATAAAAATAGAACTTTCAAAACTACTGCATCAGCACGTGTAAGTAGGAAAGCAATGTGTAAGTAGCGACAAACAATCACTCTGCACAAATCAATAAATGTCTTGGGTTAATGACTTGTGTAAATACACACCGCAATGGCTTAACGGGCTAGACGCTGCTGAAGATGATGTGTCTCTTTTTGAAAAAACACGGTTTCCCTAAACAGGTGTGTGTGTGTGTTAGTGAGCGGGGCTGGTGTCCCTACGTAGCAGACGGTTACCTAGTTTCCAATGCAGGCTGGCACTTTTAACTCACAGCGCCCAAACGGCACTTATTTCCTGGTTGGACGAAAGTATGGGCAACTTACCTATTGCAAAAAAAGAAAGAAACTTTTCTTCAGATTACACAGCTTCAGACTTCTGTCCGCTGACACACTTTTGGTATGCCACTTTATTAATACGAACTTATTATCTAAATTCTTATCATACTTAATCGACATGCTCCATTTCCATTCCCCCATTCCACGTAGAAAACGTTAACCATGACCTAGTTCTCGTTTTCTACGCGAAAGCCAAAAGTGATTCTTTTGCATTATGCTTAGTCGCTATTCCCAACCACTGGCATAATATGCTAGCGTTGCAAAACAGTCACCGCAGCAAAAATTCAACTTGAATACACATTGGTCGATGAACCAAGGCGGAAATGACTGCTTAACATATAATACAAAAACAATAACTACAAACACAATAATAATCAAAACACTTGCCATACGATATTCTACAATAAAGTTACATACAAAAAACGTTAAGTATAATAACATGAACAAACTTAAATACTAATGAGATACACAATCATCAGCTAGGGAAATTTACCCAGCAACATGATGCTATATGGTACCGCAACATTCCTCCCCTCTTTTTCGGGAACGAAATCCGCTTCGTTCTGTAGGACCATGTTCCCGTTGATGCTCGCCTCGTCATCGCCTCATGAGTGGGCTCTAGTCATGGGAACTTCGCGGTTACTTAAATCTTCCGACCTCTGGCCTCCCGAGGTTAACCTTAGGGTGAAGCGTACTAGCCTGTGCATTCGAGAGGATGCTAGGCGCAAATATGGCACTGTACCCCTTGCTTCTTTGTACTTATGCAAGGAGACCATGACTGCGCTTAGATACATAATTTTAACTCCCCCTTCACTCTGAAAACTGACAGGGACACTGGGGTACTGGTCAAAGATAAATACTACCTTCCACAGTGGCCATCTATCGGAAATACTAGCTCCACCTAGGTCACAGCATGACATAACCCGGACAACGTCAAAACCGGAATCACATTAACAACCTCCAGTATCTGGCTTATCGGGGATATAAATGGCCTAGTCGTATCTGCATGAATTTCCAATATCCAGCCGCATCTGACTGATATCGGGGATATAAATGGCTCACTCGTAGCTGCTCGGCATTTCCAGATATTCATAAGCCCACATAGCATCGATTTCCATCAAACCCCTAACCATACCTCTGAACAACTCTATATACAATGGTACTTTAACATATTTTGACTATACAACTTAACATGATATCTTTTTTTATAATTTTTTACATCTCATATATATCACAATTCCAACTTAAAGCAAGCATGCATACAAATTGTCTTCTTACGTACTAGTTTTGGGAATCTCTTATTACGCTTTTCCCTTTTTTATTCCTCTTTCCTTAACTAAAACTTGCCCATCTTCTTTCTTTATAAATATTTTTCTTCCTTCTTATTTTTTCGTTTGGGTCTTTTATTATTATTTTTTTTATTTTATTAATTTTTTTATATTTACTTTTTTTTCCAATTGTGGGAACGTTTTTTTTTTATATAATCTTTCCCCATTTTTTCACAAATTCATTTCTTCAATGTTTAAATAAAATGTTAATAAAAAAAATCTTTCGATTTCATTTTCTTGTAACTTTGACGTGTTTTTAATTATTTTCCCCTCTTGTTTTTTTTCTTTTTAATTTTTCATCATTTCTTTTCCTTTATAATGCTTCATCTTCCATTCCTTATAACCTCACCCTTTTAGTCGGCCTCAGAAGTCCAACAACTTCCATAATGGAAGAACAATCAATGCTTGCCCAACGCAGCCATCGATGGTTCTCATACTCATCTTGACTTCCGATAGAAGAAGAAGCTTGACGGGAAATATTTTCCAAGTGGGAAATAACAATCAATGCTTGCCCAACGCAGCCATTGATGGTTCTTACATTTATCCCAATCCATGCAACATATGTTGTTCTTTATCCCCTTCCGTAAATGGGGGAAACTCGTGGGAAAGAACAATCAATGCTTGCACACCGCAGCCATTGATGGTCCTTATATTTATCCCAATGTCCGTTAGAAATAGCAAACTGTGAATGGGGTAGGAACAATCAATGCTTACTTGTAGTAGCCATTGATGGTATTTACTACTCCCATTAACCTATTTCCCCTTTGCCTGTTGCCCTAGCGAGTCTAATCATCGCAGCTTCATTACCCAGCGAACCCCACCACTTACTTATCGGTGACCTAGTAGGCCCATCTACTCTGGACTCACCATCCGCGGACGCTACCGGGCCCAACTCAAAGCCCTAAAGGACGTCCAACAATTACCACCTTTACCGGACAACCAAAAAAACAATCAATACAATTAGAACAACATAAACCAGTTCTTTTACTAAACACCATCTTCTAATATTTCTCTGACAGATAGTCCACAGACAGGACGAAACAATACAGTCTACCTGAACCGAACATAATAACATAAAACATAAATATCATCCAGAACGAAACTAGAATCCTAACCAGATTAAGGTTACATTTCCCACCATAGCCACTTTTAGACTCCAGCTTGACCTTAACCTCTCTCTTGCCTTACCAAGAAGCACAGGGACAACTGCCAGAAACTGCTTCAACCGACATACATAATAATACAAAAAAAAACATATAACCAATACAGGAGCCGAGCAAGGGGACATAGCCCGTATATGATGATGCTCTCCACAAGGGCGCTCATACAAAGGATATCCAAGGAGTTCATCCTCCCCCTCGGTCTCCTAAATCCAAGTTCAAATTTGAACTTATACCCAATAGTCACTTTGCGGTGCTCTGAATCTAGTTCCTGGCTAGTATTCCTCCCAGCTAGTTCCACCAACAAACCTAACTATTTTCCCGTGGTTCTCCCACGTAATCATAAATAAAATCCATTATAAACATAGAAGACGAGCAAGGGACATAACCCGTATATGATGATGCTCTCCACAAGGGCGCTCATACACAGGATATCCAAGGAGTTCATCCTCCCCCTCGATCTCCTAGTTGCCAAGTTTCGCTGAACTTGTACCCAATAGGTAGACTGCGGTTTCCAGAATCTAGTTCCTGGCGAGTACTCCTTACAGCTAGTTCCACCGCCCAAATCTATCTACTGCTCTGTGGTTCTCCCACATAACATAATCAAAGACATATAACCCCCAAAAATAACACCTAACTTCCATCGGTTCAAGTTCTGACTCTCATTGCCCCTAACCGTAGTCAACATCAAATCGGCAGTCCTAATCTTTTATGCCTCGTGAAATACCTTTAACTGGTTATTATGCCACTTACGATTCCGGCCCTTGATTCGAATTGTAGTCGTAACATGGCTGTCTGCAGATACTACCTCATACGGGCCGTTCCATATCGGCGAAAACTTATTCTTCCTCGCATTATTACGTACGAGTACCTTATCCCCCGTCGAAAAACTAACTGGATTGGTGTTCCTGTCGTAATTCTCCTTAGATTTCAACTTTGCCTTCTCCTGGTTCTTACGCACTAGGTCGTGTGACCTTTGTAGCTTGAACTTAAGAACCTTGCTAGGATCATCCGGATTATACAGTGGGGCACATCTCCGGCTCAGATTAGATGGTACATCTATATCAAATCCATACAGTGTCCGGAACGGAGTCTGAAACTGCGGAAATATTCTGGCAAGGGCCGATTACTCCTCTCAAGTGAACCATTCGACTGAGGATGATAGGGTGTCGTTTTCAATCTTTTGGTCCCTAATAATTTACATGTATCGGCAAATACCTTTGAAATGAAATTCGTACCATTATCTGTCACAAAAATGCTCGGTATGCCATATTTGGCCACTACCTCATCAAAGAAAACCGTCGCCACTGTACCCGCCTCTCCGCCCGGCATCACAGCGCGTGTCATGTATTTCGAGAACTCGTCCTGAAATGTCAAAATTAACTTGTTACCTGAAGAGGATTCCATATACACCTTTTCAAACGGTCTACTCGGAGTATCGGTCAATACCATGGGCATCGTTGTCTTTCGCGTGCTTTTATTACGCTGGCACTTATCGCAGTTCCTGATATACCGCTTGATGTCTCTGGACATTCATTTCCAAGCAAATTGTCAACCAATTCTTGCAATAGTCTTCTTTGCCCCCATGTGACCACCCAGGAGATTGTCATGGAAGTCCCTCAGCACTGTTGCGATATCTCGTGGATCACGCAAGTGCACAACTCGTGTATTAATTCTTTTCTCATGTTCCATGACCTCCGAGCCCACCAAGGCCATAGCCCTACTTCCCTGTTTAAAGTTTTCCCCATTCCCTGGTAACTGGCCATTCTGTTCTTCCTCCCTGGCCCTCGCCCTAGTTTGAAAACAGTTCCTCATCCGAGGCGAACGGAATTCTACTCAAGGTATCTGCATTTTGATTCTTTTTGCCTGGTTAATAAAGAATCTCGAAATCGTACTTGTGTCGGAATTTCGCCAATCTCGAGGCTTGGTCTTTCAGATTAGTTATTCCCCTCAACGGTTGATGATCCGTATAGATCTTAAAGTGCCTTCCCAATAGGTATGGTCGGAAATTATTGACCGCCCACACAATGGCTAGAAACTCCCTCTCAATAGTGGAATACTTAGTTTCGGCATCACAAAGTGCTCGATTGGCGAACGCGATGGGTCTGTCCCCCCACTGTAGTCCTCTGACAGGACCGCACCCAGCGCGCCACCGCTTGCATCGGTGGTGAGTATAAAAGGTTTCATAAAATCTGGGTACGCCAAAACCGGAGGAGACATTACAGCATTTTTCAATTTCTCGAAGGCCCTCTGGCATTTCTCCGACCAGTGGAATAATGTGTCCTTACTTAGCAACCTGTTGATGGAAAGCGCAATTTCCGCTGTCCCTTTAATAAACTGCCGATAATAGTTTATCAACCCCAAAAATGATTGAACCTCTTTCCGATTTCTTGGGGCTGGGAAATTTTTTACACACTCAACCCCATCCGGATTGGGGAGTGCTCCCTCTGTTGAACACTTATGACCTAAGTATACAATCTCCCGTCTTAACAGGTTACACTTTTCGGCTTTTGCCTTCAAATTGTTCTTCCTCAGAAGCTGTAAAACTTTGCTCAATCTTGTGTCATGCTCCACGAGACTTCTCCCATAGATGACAATGTCATCCAGGTACACAAAGAATTCGGCGCCTTGAAGTCCCGTCAGAACATGATTCATTAGACGCTGAAATGTAGCTGGAGCTCCCGTTAGTCCGAATGGCATTCTGTTGAATTCGAAATGACCAAGCGCGGTGCTGAAAGCAGTCTTCTCCCGCTCCCGCTCGTCCATTTTTCCACTTCCTCTAGCTTACGGACTTGCCGACTGATTTCCTCGCGATGTATTTGGGGCAACCTATACTGTTTCTGGTTAGTCGGCATCTGGCCCGGCTTTACTGGAATGTTATGTTTCACAACACCCGTATAGTATAGTGTGTCCCCGTCTAACCAAAATACGTCATGGTAGGACGCGCAAATCCTCTCAATGGACCCTTTTTCCTCCGGGTTTAAGCCCGAGTCTAGTTTTATCGAGGCTGTCTGAAATCTGTTTCGGTTGCATTTAGAATAGGCCCGCCCTCTTCCGTTCTTTACCTCCGTTACTGCAGCCCCCAAATGGGCACCGGGCGATATTTCCTCCTTGTCTATCACCACCGTTGAATGTTTGGTACTCAGATTCATCGGTTCGATAGTCACCGACCTAGCAGTTGTCACTGTAACTTTGCCCATGGTGTTCACTGTATACGATCCATCGAGCTCCTGTAAATGAATCAGTGGGAGACTCCATTCCCCACCGCTCGAGTATATCCTAAGAAAATGCGCTACTGTGTCCATAACTGAACGACCCCATAAATACCCGTCACCTGGCAAGTTGTCTCCGCCCTCGTCTATGCAATGCATATTAAATGTCAAGTCCGTGTATTCCTCATGCCCCAATTCTACACATCCAGTAGTTTTGGAGAATTCCCCAAACGCCCCACGAAGGTTCTTCACCACCATTTTGTCGATCTCAACTCCTTCTGCCAGGCTACCATACTTCAATAGACAGCCCCCGAATCTACCAGAAGAAAGACACATCCATTTTTCGCCTTTGAACATGGTATCCTGACGAAAACGGAGTCGGTGGAGTTCGGTTTGGTATAGATACCCCCAATATTCAAACTTCCCCTGACCGAACTGCCTTCACCATCGACAATATCTGGCTTACCTAATTTCGGTTCTGGTCGCGCCGGGGGTGCTGCCCGTTTCCCGACATGCTTCGTTCCTGAGGGCAATTTTCTTTACGGTGTCCCGGATCACCGCAATTGTATTACCTGAAAACCCTGTATCCCCGGGTAGCGTTCCCCGTTGGTGATCTGCTCGTGCTGGGCTTACATCCCTGGCCGTGCTCGTGGCCATACTGTCGGCATTCTGTACAATAAGGCGTGTTCTTTCTTGTCCAGCACACATCCCTTGTGTGGCCTTCCTTTCCGCAGAATGAGCAGGGCGATCGGTTGAATGCACGTTCCCCCTGCGGATCCCGTGTTACGACAGGGTGGGCAGAAGGCATCGGTGTGGACTGTTTCTCGTCCGACTTTCTCAATAACTGCTGTACCGCGGTTGCAAGACCCGCCATTTGGTTATTTCCTGCCTGATCCGCACCCCATTCCGTATGTGGTCCCCCACTCATCTCATGGAAACGAATTCTCCCCACTGGAGGTTCTTCTCCCCACCACAATGTGGTTTGTGCCACAAGCACTTCTTCGAGAAGTCCGTCAAAGCTCGAGGCCGTGCTTGCCAACATTCTACCCCTAAGCATCGGATCCCTCAGACCCGAAGTAAATGCGGCTTTCATTTTTTTATTTATCTCCGCCATCATTATGCTGTCTGCCCCTCCTTCATATGTTCCCTTAAGAATCGCCTCTGTTGTTGACGCCATCGTCTGCAGGCGCCGGGCAAATTGTCGGACATCTTCCTCACTACGTTGAGAGGCTTCGTAAAGCTCTCGCATTACGGAATCTAATGACCTTGTTCTAAGGTATGTTGATTTTATCAGACCGAGGAATTCCTCCAGTGGCGAAAACGAACGAAGCCTGACTAACTGATAGGCATCGCCGTATAATCTCTGTTTCAACACCTCAAGGAAATTCATTACCTTATCCTGAGGCACCGTCTTCCGAACCAATCTGCATGCGTCCACAAATTTATATACCTCCGTCTGAAGTGTTAGAGACTGTTCTCCTCCAAACGTAGGCACCAGTGCCTGGATTGATTTTACCAACTCAGTAGACGCCATTCTTCGAACTGTTGGTACTAACCCTGGGTTATGAGGTTCCCTGTGGAACAGCACGTCCTTCTTCGACGTCTCACTTTGCTGTCTCGACAAACGAAGTTGTGACTGCAGGCTTATAATACGATTATAGGCCTCTTGGATATCCTCGTATTCCAATCTTTTTGATACACTAACGAGTCCTTTTTAAGTCATTATTTGCCGAAGTGCCTCGTTCTCCTTGTCAAGCTCTTCCGCTTCCTATAGATTTTCTTGAATCTCCTCTTTTAACTTCGTGTTCTGTACTTTCAACGCCCGTAATTCTGAAGTGAGCTCCCTTATCCTCTCTTCGCTACACTCCTCCTGAGTTTTCAGCAAGTCGCAAAGTTCCTCGAGTACAGCAGAAGCCTCGTCCAACTTAGTCAACACCCACGATCCTTCAACTTTAGATTTTATAAGGTTGAATGACTCTTGCCCGACACACGTGTATCGGATCTCGGCCCAAAGTTTTTCAACAAAAATTTCCACTGTTGACCTAGACTGGGCTATCACTTGCTGAGCCTTATCTAATTCAGCAATTGTCGCGTCCATTCACAGAAAAGCAAGGGTCTACATAGATACTTCAAAAAGGGTGAAACAAATTGCTGCTCTGAAAATAAACGACGTAGAATAAGTGGGAAATGAGGTAGCCGCTAAATTCACCACAGTGAATATATCAGGGGATTTGAAGAAAACCCGGTTTCTCATCCAGCGACAAAACTCATTTTAAAATTGAATATACCGGTACTTAAGAAAATTAAAATACATATGTTCATATGTAATTAATCAATTTTACCTGAACAAACACAACAATATTAATTAATTTCATGGCCACTTTTTATATTCCTACTCTATGGAATATATTGTCATAAATATGAAATTCTCTAATTCCATATAACCTTTTTCCAAATACCATATAACCTTTTCGGACCAACTCCAGCTCCGAAGAGCGTCGGGTCCGAAGACCGGCTGCGCCAAATGTTGTGTGTCTCTTTTTGAAACAACACGGTTTCCCTAAACAGGTATCTGTGTGTGTGTGTGTTAGTGTGCGGGGCTGGTGTCCCTACGTAGCAGACGTTCCCTACGTAGCAGACAACCCCCAAACGGCACTTATTTCCTGGTTGGACGAAAGCATGGGCAACTTACCTATTGCAAAAAAAGAAAGAAACTTTTCTCTTCAGATTACACAGCTTCAGACTTCTGTCCGCTGACACACTTTTGGTGTGCCACTTTATTAATACGAACTTATTATCTAAATTCTTATCATACTTAATCGACATGCTCCATTTCCATTCCACCATTCCACGTAGAAAACGTTAACCATGACCTAGTGCTCGTTTTCTACGCGAAAGCCAAAAGTGATTCTTTTGCATTATGCTTAGTCGCTATTCCCAACCACTGGCATAATATGCTAGCGTTGCAAAACAGTCACCGCAGCAAAAATTCAACTTGAATACACATTGGTTCGATGAACCAAGGCGGAAATGACTGCTTAACATATAATACAAAAACAATAACTACAAACACAATAATAATCAAAACACTTGCCATACGATATTCTACAATAAAGTTACATACAAAAAACGTTAAGTATAATAACATGCACAAACTTAAATACTAATGAGATACACAATCATCAGCTAGGGAAATTTACCCAGCAACATGATGCTATATGGTACCGCAATATTTCGTACCGCAACATTCCTCCCCTCTTTTCGGGAACGAAATCCGCTTCGTTCTGTAGGACCATGTTCCCGTTGATGCTCGCCTCGTCATCGCCTCATGAGTGGGCTCTAGTCATGGGAACTTCGCGGTTACTTAAATCTTCCGACCTCTGGCCTCCCGAGGTTAACCTTAGGGTGAAGCGTACAAGCCTGTGCATTCGAGAGGATGCTAGGCGTAAATATGGCACTGTACCCCTTGCTTCTTTGTACTTATGCAAGGAGACCATGACTGCGCTTAGATACATAATTTTAACTCCCCCTTCACTCTGAAAACTGACAGGGACACTGGGGTACTGGTCAAAGATAAATACAACCTTCCACAGTGGCCATCTATCGGAAATACTAGCTCCACCTAGGTCACAGCATGACATAACCCGGACAACGTCAAAACCGGAATCACATTAACAACCTCCAGTATCTGGCTTATCGGGGATATAAATGGCCTAGTCGTATCTGCATGAATTTCCAATATCCAGCCGCATCTGACTGATATCGGGGATATAAATGGCTCACTCGTAGCTGCTCGGCATTTCCAGATATTCATAAGCCCACATAGCATCGATTTCCATCAAACCCCTAACCATACCTCTGAACAACTCTATATACAATGGTACCTTAACATATTTTGACTATACAACTTAACATGATATCTTTTTTTATAATTTTTTACATCTCATATATATCACAATTCCAAATTAAAGCTAGCATGCATACAAATTGTCTTCTTACGTACTAGTTTTGGGAATCTCTTATTACGCTTTTCCCTTTTTTATTCCTCTTTCCTTAACTAGAACTTGCCCATCTTCTTTCTTTATAAATATTTTTCTTCCTTCTTATTTTTTCCTTTGGGTCTTTTATTATTATTTTTTTTTATTTTATTAATTTTTTTATATTTATTTTTTTTCCAATTGTGGGAACGTTTTTTTTTATATAATCTTTCCCCATTTTTTCACAAATTCATTTCTTCAATATTTAAATAAAATGTTTAAAAAAAAATCTTTCCATTTCATTTTCTTGTAACTTTGAGGTGTTTTATTATTTTCCCCTCTTGTTTTTTTCTTGTTAATTTTTCATCATTTCTGTTCCTTTATAATGTTTCATCTTCCATTCCTTATAACCTCACCCTTTTAGTCGGCCTCAGAAGTCCAACAACTTCCATAATGGAAGAACAATCAATGCTTGCCCAACGCAGCCATCGATGGTTCTCATACTCATCTTGACTTCCGATAGAAGAAGAAGCTTGACGGGAAACATTTTCCAAGTGGGAAATAACAATCAATGCTTGCCCAACGCAGCCATTGATGGTTCTTACATTTATCCCAATCCATGCAACATATGTTGTTCTTTATCCCCTTCCGTAAATGGGGGAAACTCGTGGGAAAGAACAATCAATGCTTGCACACCGCAGCCATTGATGGTCCTTATATTTATCCCAATGTCCGTTAGAAATAGCAAACTGTGAATGGGGTAGGAACAATCAATGCTTACTTGTAGTAGCCATTGATGGTATTTACTACTCCCATTAACCTATTTCCCCTTTGCCTGTTGCCCTAGCGAGTCTAATCATCGCAGCTTCATTACCCAGCGAACCCCACCACTTACTTATCGGTGACCTAGTAGGCCCATCTACTCTGGACTCACCATCCGCGGACGCTACCGGGCCCAACTCAAAGCCCTAAAGGACGTCCAACAATTACCACCTTTACCGGACAACCAAAAAAACAATCAATACAATTAGAACAACATAAACCAGTTCTTTTACTAAACACCATCTTCTAATATTTCTCTGACAGATAGTCCACAGACAGGACGAAACAATACAGTCTACCTGAACCGAACATAATAACATAAAACATAAATATCATCCAGAACGAAACTAGAATCCTAACCAGATTAAGGTTACATTTCCCACCATAGCCACTTTTAGACTCCAGCTTGACCTTAACCTCTCTCTTGCCTTACCAAGAAGCACAGGGACAACTGCCAGAAACTGCTTCAACCGACATACATAATAATACAAAAAAAAACATATAACCAATACAGGAGCCGAGCAAGGGGACATAGCCCGTATATGATGATGCTCTCCACAAGGGCGCTCATACAAAGGATATCCAAGGAGTTCATCCTCCCCCTCGGTCTCCTAAATCCAAGTTCAAATTTGAACTTATACCCAATAGTCACTTTGCGGTGCTCTGAATCTAGTTCCTGGCTAGTATTCCTCCCAGCTAGTTCCACCAACAAACCTAACTATTTTCCCGTGGTTCTCCCACGTAATCATAAATAAAATCCATTATAAACATAGAAGACGAGCAAGGGACATAACCCGTATATGATGATGCTCTCCACAAGGGCGCTCATACACAGGATATCCAAGGAGTTCATCCTCCCCCTCGATCTCCTAGTTGCCAAGTTTCGCTGAACTTGTACCCAATAGGTAGACTGCGGTTTCCAGAATCTAGTTCCTGGCGAGTACTCCTTACAGCTAGTTCCACCGCCCAAATCTATCTACTGCTCTGTGGTTCTCCCACATAACATAATCAAAGACATATAACCCCCAAAAATAACACCTAACTTCCATCGGTTCAAGTTCTGACTCTCATTGCCCCTAACCGTAGTCAACATCAAATCGGCAGTCCTAATCTTTTATGCCTCGTGAAATACCTTTAACTGGTTATTATGCCACTTACGATTCCGGCCCTTGATTCGAATTGTAGTCGTAACATGGCTGTCTGCAGATACTACCTCATACGGGCCGTTCCATATCGGCGAAAACTTATTCTTCCTCGCATTATTACGTACGAGTACCTTATCCCCCGTCGAAAAACTAACTGGATTGGTGTTCCTGTCGTAATTCTCCTTAGATTTCAACTTTGCCTTCTCCTGGTTCTTACGCACTAGGTCGTGTGACCTTTGTAGCTTGAACTTAAGAACCTTGCTAGGATCATCCGGATTATACAGTGGGGCACATCTCCGGCTCAGATTAGATGGTACATCTATATCAAATCCATACAGTGTCCGGAACGGAGTCTGAAACTGCGGAAATATTCTGGCAAGGGCCGATTACTCCTCTCAAGTGAACCATTCGACTGAGGATGATAGGGTGTCGTTTTCAATCTTTTGGTCCCTAATAATTTACATGTATCGGCAAATACCTTTGAAATGAAATTCGTACCATTATCTGTCACAAAAATGCTCGGTATGCCATATTTGGCCACTACCTCATCAAAGAAAACCGTCGCCACTGTACCCGCCTCTCCGCCCGGCATCACAGCGCGTGTCATGTATTTCGAGAACTCGTCCTGAAATGTCAAAATTAACTTGTTACCTGAAGAGGATTCCATATACACCTTTTCAAACGGTCTACTCGGAGTATCGGTCAATACCATGGGCATCGTTGTCTTTCGCGTGCTTTTATTACGCTGGCACTTATCGCAGTTCCTGATATACCGCTTGATGTCTCTGGACATTCATTTCCAAGCAAATTGTCAACCAATTCTTGCAATAGTCTTCTTTGCCCCCATGTGACCACCCAGGAGATTGTCATGGAAGTCCCTCAGCACTGTTGCGATATCTCGTGGATCACGCAAGTGCACAACTCGTGTATTAATTCTTTTCTCATGTTCCATGACCTCCGAGCCCACCAAGGCCATAGCCCTACTTCCCTGTTTAAAGTTTTCCCCATTCCCTGGTAACTGGCCATTCTGTTCTTCCTCCCTGGCCCTCGCCCTAGTTTGAAAACAGTTCCTCATCCGAGGCGAACGGAATTCTACTCAAGGTATCTGCATTTTGATTCTTTTTGCCTGGTTAATAAAGAATCTCGAAATCGTACTTGTGTCGGAATTTCGCCAATCTCGAGGCTTGGTCTTTCAGATTAGTTATTCCCCTCAACGGTTGATGATCCGTATAGATCTTAAAGTGCCTTCCCAATAGGTATGGTCGGAAATTATTGACCGCCCACACAATGGCTAGAAACTCCCTCTCAATAGTGGAATACTTAGTTTCGGCATCACAAAGTGCTCGATTGGCGAACGCGATGGGTCTGTCCCCCCACTGTAGTCCTCTGACAGGACCGCACCCAGCGCGCCACCGCTTGCATCGGTGGTGAGTATAAAAGGTTTCATAAAATCTGGGTACGCCAAAACCGGAGGAGACATTACAGCATTTTTCAATTTCTCGAAGGCCCTCTGGCATTTCTCCGACCAGTGGAATAATGTGTCCTTACTTAGCAACCTGTTGATGGAAAGCGCAATTTCCGCTGTCCCTTTAATAAACTGCCGATAATAGTTTATCAACCCCAAAAATGATTGAACCTCTTTCCGATTTCTTGGGGCTGGGAAATTTTTTACACACTCAACCCCATCCGGATTGGGGAGTGCTCCCTCTGTTGAACACTTATGACCTAAGTATACAATCTCCCGTCTTAACAGGTTACACTTTTCGGCTTTTGCCTTCAAATTGTTCTTCCTCAGAAGCTGTAAAACTTTGCTCAATCTTGTGTCATGCTCCACGAGACTTCTCCCATAGATGACAATGTCATCCAGGTACACAAAGAATTCGGCGCCTTGAAGTCCCGTCAGAACATGATTCATTAGACGCTGAAATGTAGCTGGAGCTCCCGTTAGTCCGAATGGCATTCTGTTGAATTCGAAATGACCAAGCGCGGTGCTGAAAGCAGTCTTCTCCCGATCCCGCTCGTCCATTTTTCCACTTCCTCTAGCTTACGGACTTGCCGACTGATTTCCTCGCGATGTATTTGGGGCAACCTATACTGTTTCTGGTTAGTCGGCATCTGGCCCGGCTTTACTGGAATGTTATGTTTCACAACACCCGTATAGTATAGTGTGTCCCCGTCTAACCAAAATACGTCATGGTAGGACGCGCAAATCCTCTCAATGGACCCTTTTTCCTCCGGGTTTAAGCCCGAGTCTAGTTTTATCGAGGCTGTCTGAAATCTGTTTCGGTTGCATTTAGAATAGGCCCGCCCTCTTCCGTTCTTTACCTCCGTTACTGCAGCCCCCAAATGGGCACCGGGCGATATTTCCTCCTTGTC
This sequence comes from Phaonia tiefii, assembly GCA_963931995.1. Lineage (NCBI taxonomy): Eukaryota > Metazoa > Arthropoda > Insecta > Diptera > Muscidae > Phaonia > Phaonia tiefii. The sequence goes on along the minus strand of OZ008368.1, from coordinate 106,865,905 downwards.
TATCACCACCGTTGAATGTTTGGTACTCAGATTCATCGGTTCGATAGTCACCGACCTAGCAGTTGTCACTGTAACTTTGCCCATGGTGTTCACTGTATACGATCCATCGAGCTCCTGTAAATGAATCAGTGGGAGACTCCATTCCCCACCGCTCGAGTATATCCTAAGAAAATGCGCTACTGTGTCCATAACTGAACGACCCCATAAATACCCGTCACCTGGCAAGTTGTCTCCGCCCTCGTCTATGCAATGCATATTAAATGTCAAGTCCGTGTATTCCTCATGCCCCAATTCTACACATCCAGTAGTTTTGGAGAATTCCCCAAACGCCCCACGAAGGTTCTTCACCACCATTTTGTCGATCTCAACTCCTTCTGCCAGGCTACCATACTTCAATAGACAGCCCCCGAAGCTACCAGAAGAAAGACACATCCATTTTTCGCCTTTGAACATGGTATCCTGACGAAAACGGAGTCGGTGGAGTTCGGTTTGGTATAGATACCCCCAATATTCAAACTTCCCCTGACCGAACTGCCTTCACCATCGACAATATCTGGCTTACCTAATTTCGGTTCTGGTCGCGCCGGGGGTGCTGCCCGTTTCCCGACATGCTTCGTTCCTGAGGGCAATTTTCTTTACGGTGTCCCGGATCACCGCAATTGTATTACCTGAAAACCCTGTATCCCCGGGTAGCGTTCCCCGTTGGTGATCTGCTCGTGCTGGGCTTACATCCCTGGCCGTGCTCGTGGCCATACTGTCGGCATTCTGTACAATAAGGCGTGTTCTTTCTTGTCCAGCACACATCCCTTGTGTGGCCTTCCTTTCCGCAGAATGAGCAGGGCGATCGGTTGAATGCACGTTCCCCCTGCGGATCCCGTGTTACGACAGGGTGGGCAGAAGGCATCGGTGTGGACTGTTTCTCGTCCGACTTTCTCAATAACTGCTGTACCGCGGTTGCAAGACCCGCCATTTGGTTATTTCCTGCCTGATCCGCACCCCATTCCGTATGTGGTCCCCCACTCATCTCATGGAAACGAATTCTCCCCACTGGAGGTTCTTCTCCCCACCACAATGTGGTTTGTGCCACAATCACTTCTTCGAGAAGTCCGTCAAAGCTCGAGGCCGTGCTTGCCAACATTCTACCCCTAAGCATCGGATCCCTCAGACCCGAAGTAAATGCGGCTTTCATTTTTTTATTTATCTCCGCCATCATTATGCTGTCTGCCCCTGCTTCATATGTTCCCTTAAGAATCGCCTCTGTTGTTGACGCCATCGTCTGCAGGCGCCGGGCAAATTGTCGGACATCTTCCTCACTACGTTGAGAGGCTTCGTAAAGCTCTCGCATTACGGAATCTAAGGACCTTGTTCTAAGGTATGTTGATATTATCAGACCGAGGAATTCCTCCAGTGGCGAAAACGAACGAAGCCTGACTAACTGATAGGCATCGCCGTATAATCTCTGTTTCAACACCTCAAGGAAATTCATTACCTTATCCTGAGGCACCGTCTTCCGAACCAATCTGCATGCGTCCAAACGTAGGCACCAGTGCCTGGATTGATTTTACCAACTCAGTAGACGCCATTCTTCGAACTGTTGGTACTAACCCTGGGTTATGAGGTTCCCTGTGGAACAGCACGTCCTTCTTCGACGTCTCACTTTGCTGTCTCGACAAACGAAGTTGTGACTGCAGGCTTATAATACGATTATAGGCCTCTTGGATATCCTCGTATTCCAATCTTTTTGATACACTAACGAGTCCTTTTTAAGTCATTATTTGCCGAAGTGCCTCGTTCTCCTTGTCAAGCTCTTCCGCTTCCTATAGATTTTCTTGAATCTCCTCTTTTAACTTCGTGTTCTGTACTTTCAACGCCCGTAATTCTGAAGTGAGCTCCCTTATCCTCTCTTCGCTACACTCCTCCTGAGTTTTCAGCAAGTCGCAAAGTTCCTCGAGTACAGCAGAAGCCTCGTCCAACTTAGTCAACACCCACGATCCTTCAACTTTAGATTTTATAAGGTTGAATGACTCTTGCCCGACACACGTGTATCGGATCTCGGCCCAAAGTTTTTCAACAAAAATTTCCACTGTTGACCTAGACTGGGCTATCACTTGCTGAGCCTTATCTAATTCAGCAATTGTCGCGGCCATTCACAGAAAAGCAAGGGTCTACATAGATACTTCAAAAAGGGTGAAACAAATTGCTGCTCTGAAAATAAACGACGTAGAATAAGTGGGAAATGAGGTAGCCGCTAAATTCACCACAGTGAATATATCAGGGGATTTGAAGAAAACCCGGTTTCTCATCCAGCGACAAAACTCATTTTAAAATTGAATATACCGGTACTTAAGAAAATTAAAATACATATGTTCATATGTAATTAATCAATTTTACCTGAACAAACACAACAATATTAATTAATTTCATCTGACTTGCGTCCAAATTCAGGCACAATAAACTGGCATAAAAACCGTTGAGAAATTTGTGGAATTCAAACACTCATGGCCACTTTTTATATTCCTACTCTATGGAATATATTGTCATAAATATGAAATTCTCTAATTCCATATAACCTTTTTCCAAATGTGCTGGCTATTTCCAGCTCCGAAGAGCGTCTGGTCCGAAGACCGGCTGCGCCAAATGTTGTGTGTCTCTTTTTGAAACAACACGGTTTCCCTAAACAGGTATCTGTGTGTGTGTGTGTTAGTGTGCGGGGCTGGTGTCCCTACGTAGCAGACGGTTACCTAGATTCCAGTGCAGGCATGCACTTTTAACTCACAACCCCCAAACGGCACTTATTTCCTGGTTGGACGAAAGCATGGGCAACTTACCTATTGCAAATAAAAGAAAGTCTCTTGTCTTCAGATTACACAGCTTCAGACTTCTGTCTGTTGTCTGCCACTTTATTTATACGAACTTATTATCTAAATTCTTAACATACTTAATCGACATGCTCCATTTCCATTCCACCATTCCACGTAGAAAACGTTAACCATGACCTAGTTCCCGGTTTCTACGCGAAAGCCAAAAGTGATTCTTTTGCATTATGCTTAGTCGCTATTCCCAACCACTGGCATAATATGCTAGCGTTGCAAAACAGTCACCGCAGCAAAAATGCAACTTGAATACACATTGGTTCGATGAACCAAGGTGGAAATGACCGCTTAACATATAATACAAAAACAATAACTACAAACACAATAATAAACAAAACACTGGCCATACGATATTCTACAACAAAGTTACATACAAAAAGCGTTAAGTATAATAACATGAACAAACTTAAATACTAACGAGGTACACAATCATCAGCTAGGGAAATTTACTCAGGAACGTGATTCTTTATGGTACCGCAATATGTCGTACCGCAACAGATCGTCCAGCGAATGTGAGTTCGAATCCCACCCGCGGCATTAACATTTTTTTCACTAACCGGAGAAAACATGATCTCTTATAGCCTTAAAGGAAATTACAAGGGGCTTAATCATTATGTTTCTCAATTTAATTATTTCCTCTTGAACCTTTAGATAAATTTCGCAATAAATTGCAACATTTTGTTCGTTTTTAATTACCTCTATAACCTTCTCTACAATTTCGCTATCCTGACTATACTTATAATTGAAGATATGTATTTTCTTGCCAAATGTTTCAAAAAGTTTGTACTCATCTATGTTGCCAAGTGTTTTTAATACTTGATTAGTGTAAAATAGGAGAGGTTTTTCAGTTACCTGAATATGGTCATTGCCATCTTCATTGGCGCTGTGTACCGTAGGTACAGGTGACCTAGATCGTTTAACTGACTCATTCTCCGATTTCATTGACATGCTATCGTCGTCCTTTACGGAAACGTCTGAATATGATAATGTTTCCCTCGGATGTTTCCGGTTAAAGTGTTGCCTCAATGAGAGTTTCGTCTTAAAAAGATTTCTACATATTGCATTAGTATCTTAATCCCTTGTGCACAATTCTTTTATGGATTCCCAAGTTTGTAGCTTGAGTAAATTGTTACGAATAAGTAAAAGCTTTTGCTTGCTCTTAATGACTCTACTAACATTATGTTACAACTTACCAGGTCGCAAACCAGTACCATGTTTCACGATGTCGATCGAAACCCTATACGAAACAAATCAATTCACTCATTTTCGAGTAGAGTTTGGTTCCACTAAGCTTCGTTGTTGTGTTCGACTTGCTTTACGTATATAAAGTAAGCAGTTTACGAATTGTCAAACAACATTGCTGCCAGATCGACAATTTGATTAAAAAAACCCGGTATTTTTGTAAATTGTACCATAAGAAATGCAACTCTGTCGTTCTTGAATGTTATCAGCTGGAAACATATGACAATTATCACATGTAAACAAATCAAAATTATTTACATTTGTTTTAATTGTTTTTTTGTAAAAGTGGAAAATGTATTCGTCGATGGCAGTTAATTTCTTGGTTCAGGCGGAAGAAACAGAAGAAGTGCCTCGACGACAGTTGCGAGATATTTCCAATGTCTTGGAAATGCCCACAAGGCAGTAAGTACATACATACGTATATTGCAAACGCCCATGTATTGTTTTTTGTTTGTTTCAGATTTGTGGCGAATTTCAGGGTGACGAAGGAAATATTCTGCCACATTTTAAAAGAATTGGAACATAAAGGGCTTCCAGCTCACCGAAGCACCAGCATACGCCCGGACATTAAACTGGGAACTTTTTGCGGTTTGTGGCTACGGGAGGTTACCAGCAGTCTGTGGGAAACGAAAGCCTTTTCTCAGCTAGCAAAGCAGCGGTCAGCCGAATAATTGCGGAGTGCCTGGAGGTGTTCGAAAAATATATGTGCCCGAAATGGATAAAAATGCCACTGCCTGAAGAAGAAGCCACCATAAAGCAAGCATTTTGGGAGAAACATGGTTTCCCGGGTATCGTTGGCTGCGTAGATGGTACACACATCCGCAAAAGGCTCCAGGTACCGAGGATAAATACCTGTACTACAACAGGAAAGGATATTATAGTTTAAATGCAATGGTGGTAAGTAAATAAAAACATTTTCAAATGTTTCTCAAATAATATATCAACACTTTATATACCAATGTAATTAGGTTTGTGATCACAATATGATCATAAGGAGCGTTGACGCACGGTATCCCGGCTCCAACCATGACTCCTTCATATGGGAAAATAGTGGCACAAACCGACAATTGAAGCGTGAGGTCGAAGAAGGAAAAAGAAACACTTGGATTCTTGGTAAGATATTCTTAGTATGTACATATTGAAAACTATCTTCATTTAGCTCCTTTTTTGTTTAGGAGATAGTGGGTATAAATTATTACCGTATTTGATGACGCCATTCCGAAATCCAAGCACCCCAGATGAAAGGCGCTACAATAAAAAAAAGATAAGTGCACGCAATGTGGTGGAGAGGTGCTTTGGGGTTCTGAAAAACAGATTCCGCTGCATAATTAGCTCTCGTGGCCTTCACTATGATCCTGAAAAGGCTGTAAAAATTGTGAATGCATGTTGTGCTCTGCACAACATATGTATTAAATACAAGTGCACAGAAGAACCAAGCACATTGCCAAATATAGGGGAGGAGAGATCATCCAACAATGAATCAGTGGATGGGATGGACGGCACAGCTGTCCGAATTAGAAAACAAATTGCAATAAATTTATGAAAAAATGAATATTTGTGTTTATTTTCTATTTTGAACTATGTATGTTAGACAAATTTGAAATGAGTATGGTAAGTGCCGCAGCACTTTCTTTTGCAGCCTCTGCTTGCTTTTCAGCGGCATCTGCAATTCGTAAAGCTGCAGTGGCTAACATTTTTGTGGCATTAGCTTGCTCCTTGGCTATATCAGCAGCATACTCGCCCAGCTTTAATTGTCGGCGAAGAATGGAGAGCTGCTCATCTACAACACTTCTTTTTTTTTTTCTTGAAGAAGTTACAGGCTGTTCATTGTCGCTCCCTTCAATGTGTTGCCTTTTTCGTTGATGCACGCTGCTTTGCTCATTGTGTTGGCTGCTGCTTTGGTGGTGGTTTTGTTGTTCTTGGCCGCTGCTTTGTTGGTGGCCGATGATGTGTTGTGGGCTGCTGCTTTGGTGGTGGTCGACGATGTGTTGTTGGCTGCTGCTTTGGTAGTGGTCGACGATGTGTTGTTGGCTGCTGCTTTGGTAGTGGTCGACGATGTGTTGTGGGCTGCTGCTTTGGTAGTGGTCGACGATGTGTTGTTGGGTGCTGCTTTGGTGGTGGTTTTGTTTTGTTGCAGCAATTCTTTTTTTGACCCGAGATTTCAAGTCGGCCCATGTCTGCAAATAAGTGGTTCAAAAGCATACCTTTTTTTTTATTTAAAAGCACACATTCCTTTTTCCATTCAAAGGGTAGACGTATTGGCGGCCCTATGGAATTTAATTTTTGGGCAACACTCTTCCACTGTTCCTCTAAGGACTGTTTGGTGGATCCGAAAACTGGCGCTCCTCTGGCGAACTGTGGATTTTCCTCCATATAGTCAACAAGCGCCTGAATCTGGTTCACCGTTGACTTCTTTATGCTGAAATAAAATATGGATGCATAACATAAGTACATACATAAATAAATTAAATAAATATTATGTCCTTACCATTTGATTTCAGCAGTTTGCCATTCCATTTTAATTACTCGACAATAAAAAAGAGGTGACTGATTTTGACATTTGTCAATCACTACATGACAGAAAATACAGATAGAGAAACCAAAATTTGTATTGAAATGCTTACTTCATTTTTTTTCGACTTCATTTTCGATCGACTTGTCGTTTTGCTGGTTGTTAGTGAAACCAAAGTCAGCTGTTTGTCGAGTATCAATCGATCGAAAGCAAAAGTTCCACATACTGAAACAGGCTATTAAGATAATTCACCACTATTCGAGATGGTTCTACAAAGATAAGTTACAATTCGCTAGATATAACTTCATTTGAGTATGGTGAGTTGGTATAAATAGCGGAGGTCTGTGGAATGGAGACTTCAGTTTGTGATTAAACCCCCTAAAGTGAGCTACGCGATTTGATAGCAAAATATAAGACTTATTAAAGTGGTGAAAATAAATTAAACTGTTGTACTATATAAGTAAAATAAATGGAAGTTATACCGTTGTAATTATCGTAATTTAAAACAAACCTTGTTTTATTATTGGGAATAAAACAACGCAAAAAGGATGAATAAAGAAATTCATAACAATATTTATTATTGCATTCGGTACATTCAAAAAGATTAACTTCACATTGAATTCTAGAAAGGGCATCTGCAATTTTATTTTCGTGTCCATTTACATGACAAATATCAAACTCATATTCGTTGAGCTTTATTTTACATCTAATTATCTTCGAATTTGGTTCTTTTAAAAAGGATAACCAAATTAATGGTTTGTGATCGGTATTTAGCTTTAGATATAAATAATGGCGGAGTTGCCCTGTTGCCCAAACGATGGCTAATAGCTCCTTCTCAATAGTTGAGTAGTTAATCTCGTGTTTGTTCAGAGTCCCAGATGCAAATGCTATAGGACCATCTTTTTGAGATAGCACTGCTCCTATAGCGAGGTTACTCGCATCCGTCGTGAGAATAAAAGGTTCATCAAAATTGGGGTATCTTAGTGTCATATCCGACATTAAAATTGTTCTCAATTTGTTGAAAGATTACTTATAGTCAGGATCGTTTATGTTGATCTTCGAATCCTCCTTCAATCTGGTTGTTAAAGGTTTCGCAATTTTAGCGAAATCCGGGATAAATTTTCGATAGTAGCCGCTAAGGCCTAAAAAAGCTTTGAATTTCCTTGACTGTTTTGGGTATAGGGAAATGTTCTATACACTGGACTTTACTGACTTTATTCACGTGTCCAAGAAAATCAGTCTCTTTTTTTAAAAAATCGCTCTCATTCAAAGACACTTTTAAATTTGCCTTCCTTAAAGTCGAGAAAATCGTCCCTAAGTTAATCAGATGTCCTATAGTGTCGTACTGAAAATAAGTATGTCAACCATATAAATGGCGCAAATTTTATTAATATGTTCCCTTAGAACAGTATTCATCATACGTTGAAATGTTGCGGGGGCATTTTTCAGCCCAAAAGCCATTCTCTTGAATTCAAAGTGACCATCGAAAGTGGAAACAGCAGTTTTCTCCTGGTCCTCTAGATTAACCTCAATCTGATAGAAACCCTTGGTCAAATCTAGGGTTGAAAAATAATTTGCTCTACCACCTTTATTATGTGGCCGTCGGTGGTGCAATGGGTAGTGTGCGCGGCTCTTGTACATGAGAACGTGGGTTCGATCCCTGCTCAGACCACCTTACATTTCTTTCGACGGCGGTCACCTCACTTAGTGATGGCGACACTATCGAGTACTTAGCCATGAAAATGCTTCTCAAAAAACCGCTCGGAACCTGCGTAAAAGTGTAGGTCGCAATCAGTAAGTGTAAAACTAGAAAGCGCACATCTCACTGATTGTGAGAAGCTCTCCCCAATCCCTTCATGGGATGTTATGGGACACCATTTTTTTTCTACCAAGTTTATCTAGTACGTCATCAATTAAAGGTATAGGATATTTATCCTCCTTGGTGACTGCATTCAATTTTCTGTAGTCGATTACTATTCTACATTCTCTGTTTCCCTCCTTGTCCTTTTTTTGGAACTACCCAAATGGGTGCATTATAGGGAGAAGTACTTGGTTTAATAACACTCTGCTCTAACATTTCGTTAGTCTGCTTGTTTACTTCCTTTCTATGGACTTCGGGATAACTATAAGTACTAGAGTATACTGGTCTTGAACCTCCTGTGGGAATGTTGTGTGTAACCTAATTTGTGAAGGACAGGTCGTCCCCTTTCTTGTAAAATACGTCGCTATTTTTCTGAATGAGATAACTTATAGCTTCCTGTTCTTCAGTATTTAAATTATCAATCCTAAGCTGGTCAGTAATTCCTAATTCGTCTAGGTGGTACATTTCTGATAAATTTTCTGCTCTGATTTCCATCTGATTTTCGTCATCACCTTCAAAAAATAAAGGTATCTCCTGCTTATTTAACACTAATATTTTATTCTCATAGTCCAACGTCGCATTGTTTTCTCTTAAAAGAATTGAACCAAAAATACCCGCGAACAAGGCATGGAATTCGAGTATTCGGAAACTGGGACTAGTCTTAAGTGAAACTGGCATAGTCTCTTTTGGAATGATCACATGCTAAGTAACTTTTAATTGACCTGCGGTTTTAATTGATATCGGATTTTTTAAATTTCTAATATATTGCGGTGGACAATTGCTAAAACATTTTCGGTTGATCCCTTGTCAATTAAGATTCTGGTAGGCCTTCTTGGGGATTTGAACAAGATATAGGGAAGTCCCCATCGGGTGGAGTTCCCGAGGCCAGATAATGAAAATGTGTGTGCTTATTATTACACTCATACTTATCTATTTGTTGTGGACACTGATAGTTTTCTGGAAAATCATAATTACTCATGTAATGGTGTAATGGTAAGTTGCCAGCGTTGTCTTGGATATTGTTGCCATTGGTTGGGTTAGTTTCCACCGTAGTGCTGCTGGTAAGCATTTGGTTGGTACATTCTTGGTTGCCACTGAGAATTCGGATTCCTATTTTGAAAATTGTGAAAAGTTGAATTTTTGGAATTCCTATATAGTTGAGGCTGAGGTTCTTGTGTATTTTTGCAAAGATGTTTTTGGCTTCGCTGTTGAGTGTTATTTCGAGAATTGAGACTCTTAGAGGTATTATTCGGTGAACTTTGTAATAATCCGGCCGATGATAGTTCATGTAAAGCTTGCTCCATAGTAATTGGTTTCAAGGCGCACAAACCCGTTCTTTGATGTATATATAATTTATTTATGAAGATTTTCAGTGCTGTTTTAATATTGAACTGAATTTCATCTAATTGGTTGTCCAGTCTGTACCTTTGGTTCAATAAGGATAGTTTTCGTTGTATATAATTCTAAAATTCTGTGACGTTGCCTCTAAACTATGCGTTTCACAAATCTTCATAGAGACTTTCGGCGGAGGCAAGTCCTTCAAAATTCGTTTCGCTTTGATCTCTGACCAAGCTTTCAATAGGGATGAATTTATATTGTTGTTCTAGCTCGTCCTTTTAATTTACCTTGTATGATTGAAATCGCCATGTTCTGTGAGACTTCATTGTACGTTGATAAAATATGAATCAGGTTATCGATCCCACTTGTGAAAGTGTAGCTCTTCCTTCTTGCCGTCAAAAAACGATAGCTGCGCCAAGTAAGTAATAGGAAAAGGCGACAATTCCAAGGATTTTCCAGTAGTCATAATGAATTTGTTTGTTTCTTCTTTTTGATAATTTTTTTTGATTCGTAAACGAATTCTTTACTCTGTCAAATTTTTTTTTAAACGTATTTTGTATTCCTGCTTTGCAGAATTTCAATTGTATTCACATTTTGAGCTTTTATAACCGGGTACAATAGTTTTTTTTATGAATACAACTGAGTAAGTAAAAATACACTCGCTTACATTAATCGAATGACAATTTATATATGGGTGTTAACTGTTCCATAACTACATAATATTTTTTTAAAGATATATTCGATTATTTTCTTTTCGTGTTTACATATTCATATTTAAATTTCATATTTTCTTTTGATTTGTTTTGTATATATATATATATATATATATATATATATAAATATTTTAAGTCTATATTTTCTCAATAACGAGTTTCATTAATATCTATTTTTTTAACAATATCAAAAGAAAATATGTGTATCGACTAACATTCTTTTTTTGAGCTCAAAATTATTCGTACATAAATTTGTATACATGGGTATTTACTTATAAGTGTACGTATATTTGGTTTTATTTATTTATTAATGGGTTTATTTGAATATGTTTTGAGTTACTGATAGGAATATTTATTTACATATTATTATTATATTTATTTTATCTACGGCCTTTTTGATGTGTTAACATCTATAGGCGCGGCTGCGGCCTAAATTCACAAAGTGAATACATCCAAACAAAATTTGTCCGACTGCGCTCACACAGATTGTCCGACAGCGATCACACAGTGTTTGCCGTTAAACTCCTCCGAAAAGGCTGGACCGATTTGTATGAAATTTTGTGTGCATATCGGGTAGGTCTCAGAATCGGCCAACATCTATTTTTCATACCCCTAAATGATAAGGGTGACCCACCCCTATATATAACACAGATTTGTCCGACTGCGGAACACAGATTGTCAGACTGCGAAAAAATCACACACTGATGTAGCAGCAGCGAATAGTTATATTGTGTGGGTGCGAAGCACTCTCAGAGCAAACAGAATAATGACGTGGTTATACGTATATAAAAATGAGATAGAAAGAGAGCAGCGAAAATTGTGAACTTGTGTAGCGTACTGTGAGCGTCAAAAGAAAGTTTACACCTTTGTTAAATATGTGTTCAAATTTATTTAAATATTAAAAAATAATAATTAATTCAACTCATTATATTTTTTAAACATGATCTGCGACCCTTTACGACTTTATGAAAAAAGAACAAGGAAAATCGTACACCTACAAAAAATACATAGCTAAAAGAAAAAGTACTTCATATTTGTCGCGTCAAAAGAAAGTTTGATGAAAGTTGTGTTTATGGCCCCGCTGAGTTATTTTTTCCATTATTATTAATTTTATTTTTGTTTCTATCTTGCTATTGCTTCAGTAATTAGCTATCAGCGGTAGGTACCGAACAAAATTTTTACGTTAAATTACATTTTCCAATAATGGGTAGGCAAACTTCAGTGGATACTGTAAAATTTTCCTAAGTAGTAAACTCACTGCGTGAAATTGGTTCTGTTATTGGTAGAAGCCACAACACAGTTTTAAGCCACAACACAGTATTGGATAAGTGTTAAAAGTTCAAAAAATTTTAAATTCGTCCAAAAACTGGCAGACCGAAAATATTAACTGAAGCTCAAATTCGATTCATTGTTCGAAATTTGTAAGTGCCCAGCTGAAAATTCAGTTAAAATTTCGATATATATTTCAGCAACATCTGGAACTGTCGTCAGCGTCACAACAATACCTAGAGCACTACAAGCTAATGGACTTCATAGTAGGGTTCCAAGAAAAAAAATATTAGTATGCAAAGTCAACCAAATGCGGCGCTTTAAGTTTGCTAATAACCACAAAAATCAATACATTTATATCTGGAATAACATAACATAGCCACGAGATCAAATTAGATTTTTTTTGTAAAATAAAGTTCGTCAAAATTTGTAGAAGTAACTACAAAGAATTTTCTGAACAAAATGCAATATCTACAATAAAGTACGGAGGGGGTTCGGTGATGGTTTTGGGGTGCCTTACAGGGATCAGAGTCGGGAAATTAGAATTTAATGAAAGAACCATGACTAAAACAGTTAACCTTCGTATTTTGAAAGAAAATTTGGCTAGCAGAGTTGTTTGTCTTGTGCTTGGATAGGATTTTAATCTTTAACAAGATAATGATCCCAAGCACACACCAAAATTATTTGAGGCATGTCTACTTTACCACACTCCTAACAATTGGATCATCCTCCACAGTCGCCGGGCCACAATCAGATTGAACATTTGTGGGTGCATCTTGATCGCAAAATAAGAAATGGAGTAATAAGTAACAGAGGATTTCTCACATCTTTTGTAATGGAAGAATGACAAAAAATTTCACCTGAAATACCCGAAAATTTAGTTAAATGGATTCCGAAGAGATTACAAGCTGTTCTTAAAGCGAAAGGAATACTAACAAAATATTGAAATAATTTTTTTATGAATAATTTTTGCATTGTACACTTTCTTTTGACGCGACAAAAATTAAGTAATTTTTGATTTCGATATGTATTTTTTGTAGCTGTAAGATTTTCGTTGTTATATTTTTATAAATTGAAAAAGGGTCCAATACCATGTTCAGAAAATATAAAGAGTTAAATCAATTATTATTTTTTAACATTCAAATAAAGTTTAATACACATTTAACAAGCGTGTAAACTTTCTTTTGACACAGTATGTTTGAACATAACAAGGTATGTATGTTCATGTGTCTGTTTCCATTCTCTTTGTTTTTTGTAGGAATAAAACAAAAAGTATTAAGAAAGAAAATAATGACACATGTGCTTGCACTTGGCTTTAAATAATTGTAAGTATTAATATTATTTAAATGTAACGTCATCATATGATTGAACGGTGTTTTTTTGGTTCCAATGTAACATTGAAATCGAACAGGTACCGTGTAACAAAAAGGTGTTAACACATCGCCCGTGAGTTCGAACACTCATTGAATTTTTTTGTTATCTATAATGAATTTTTATAGTTTTTAATGCGAATAGCCTTTTTTTGTTTTTTTTTTAGAAATTGTAACTATTGCAATACACTTTTTATTTGTATAAATCTTTTGTTTCTAATTAAGTTCTTATATTTGGATTCAAAGTAATTTTCTTTTTTTACATTATGTAAGTTACTTTTTGTTCTTAGTTTTTCTAGGTTATTTATTACTTTCGTAATACTTTGGTTCTCTTATTACAACCCTTCACATGTTTTTAAGGTATATAAGTAAATATGTACATAAATTAGATAGTTTTTATTATTTTTTGGTGTTTTTAGTTTTTTTTTTTGGAAGTTCCTTAACGCACGTTGCGGGATTTTTAAACAACTTTTTTTAACTACTTTATTACCATTATTATCAACTATATTGGGTACTTTTAGTTTGGTTTGGTTTAAAGGGAAGTTTTCTAGGTCGAGCCTCTTTATTAGATATTGTAGTTTTGAACCCCATAAAAAGTAAATTTAGAAAAGCCAAACTACAAGACTGGCAAATCCATGAAGTACAACCCTGAACATGGAATTACATTTGGCAGCACACTTCCTCTTGCACTCGTAATTTTGGCTTCGTTTGTGTCTAGACTAGCATATAACATATGGGGGATATTTCTTGTTTCATGGGAAATTTTCTAGGTGGAGCAGGTTTGTTACATATTGTAGTTTGAACCGAATAAAAAGTAAATTTATAAAAGCCAAAGTGAAAGAAGTTTAAAAAAATAACATTTTCTTAAATAAGTGCGTTTTCTTAAAAAAAGTAAATTTTCTCCAAAAACATACCTATTTATATTCTACAACAGAGTACATTTACTTAACAAAATACCTTATCTTAAAGAAGTACCTTTGCTTAAAAAAGTAAATTTTCTTACACAAAGTACGTTTTCATAAAAAAATTAATTTTTTAAATAAGTACATTTTCTTTAAGAAGTACATTATCTTAAAACAAATTGCCTATTCTTAAAAAACTAGCTTTTCTTTAAAGAGTACCTTTTTTGTAAAACAAAATAACTTTTCTTGAGATAAGTACCTACCATTAAAATTTTGCCTGTTATTTCGTAAAAAAGAGCTTTTCTTAAAAAAACATTCTCTTACAAAAAATACAACTTCTTACAAAAATCCTTCTTTTCTTAAATGTACCCTTTCTTAAAAATAAAATAATACCATTTCTTTTCTTGAGATAAGTAGCCTTCCTGAAAATAAGTAAATTTTTCTTAAAACAATAACCTTATCCTAAAAAGAGTACCACTTCTTTAAAACGTAACTGTTCTTCAAAAAGTATTTCTTTGTAAAAAAATGCATACTGTTAGGCTTTTTCTTATATAAAAACATTAGCTTCTAATAAAAGAAGTACCTCGCATCAGAGAAAGGACCTTATCGGGAAAATATACTACATATTCTTACCAAAGGGACATAAAGATATATATATATTTTTTTAAATACATTCAATAAATACAAAATTTCTTAAAAACAGTTTATCATTTTACAAAAAGTATCTTTTCTTAAAGATCCACTTAAATTACAGTATATTTCAACAGGCGCCTTAGGCGTGTTGGAACTAACTAGTACATAATATATAGCGAAAGGAACTTCGTTCAAACCGGGTGTAACCTGACACCTCATGTAATTTTTGTATTTTCTTCTACACAACATATAGGACAAAATGGACGAATAAATCCATGTGTTTTCTGTACTCTTGTTAGAGGTTATTTAAGGTTTTCCCTTTGGATGACCTTATGTATTTTTCTTCGTTTTCTTTTCGAACAATATTAGATTTTCCAAAACTACTACTCACGTAGTTACCGCGTGTGAAGGATCCTTACCAAAAAAGAAACGATGGCAATAAGGGGTACGAAGGTTACACCGTTTTAAAACACCATGACACACTCTGTATATTTTCTTCTCTGAATGAATAAATTTGAAAGTAAGAAAAAACTCAAACCTGCATCGCGAGTGCCGAGTTTTACCTTACCCGTTTCGGTCCAAAGTTGTCTTTGGTTATAAATTTGTCAGCTCGGAACTTCCAATAAACAAAGAGTTAATAGTCAACCATTGTTCCTCAACAAAAAGATTATTTCTATCGTATTTCAATATTTAATTAATAATAATAAAAATATTTACCACTATATCACTTGGCATTGCACTTTTTCTTCTTTGACCAATCTTATCACGCGTGTTTTCAAAATCCAAGTGAAGTCGCATACTTGCAATTCTCTAACCTCAACCATGGCAACCTGTATGCGACCATCTCTGACTTTCAGCTCGTTGGTATGGCAAGTCTCAACATTATGCAGTCACCAGCTCCTGTATAGGTCAGGTCTTCGTTAATACTTAATTTTCCTCTACGCTTTTGCCGAAATAGCTTGGTTCAACAGAGGCACAATTTAATGATTTAATCAAGTTACAGACTATCACAGACCATCTTACACTCGGTTCTCTGTTACGTATTTCCATAGTTTCATATTATCGACACTCGTGCTTGTAATGTTGGGCCCTTCGACGATAGCCGCTTTTTTCATCTTGTAACGTTTCTTGTCTTTAACATTAATTATTTCGTATGGACCAAGAAACGTGCTTGCTAGTTTACGACCATCCATAAACTTCGTTCTTTTTATCGCCACCACATAGCCTAACCTGTATCCGTATTCAAGACGGCGCTTTTTATCATAGTTTCGTTTATAGATTTACCGTACCTTTTCAATGTTGAGTCTTACCTCTAAGCGTAGCTTCGTTGAAATGTGTGATCATTTCATCGTTTAAAAGTTCCAGCAGGCGGATTTCGGTTTGGGTCTTAATCTTAATACCAAACATGATCTCGACGACTGTGTTGCTTGTGTCACATGTTTGAACCACTCTGCTGATAATTTTGCGACAATCGATAGAATTGAGCGATTAACGCGGTCGACCTACCCATTCCCTCTTGCTACTCCCGTTGTACACCAGACATGCTCGATCTTGTTGTCATTGAGAAATTCTATATATGAATTAGATGTAAAAAGCCAGACAAATTTCGAAAAACCATCGACCAGAGCCAGGATGCGCCTGTACTGTATCGACGTCGTTACTGATGCAATGCAAGAATCCTTCTTGCTTGCCCAATTTCTTGCGGTGAATGATACATTTAACACAATTAGAAAAAAGTATTGCTACCTTATTTTCCAGATGCGGTATCCAATATTGTTGCTGAATGTTGTGCATAATCTTAGCGGTCGAATAATGACCACCTTCGTGTGATTATTGAATAACTTTTCGCTCCATCAGCTTCAGTACCACGAGTAACTCATTTCCGTAAACAACTTTGAATAAAAGTCCTTCTTTAATTTTAAAGTTATCATAAAAACCTTACTTCTAACTCGCCGTGATAGCTTTAATGTGTTCATCATTCCGTGCTGAGATTTCGTTCGATATTATTAGACACGATTGATGATAGCGGGCTTCTGTCTGCGATTAATTTTTTCGTCCGATTTATGCTCTACTTCCATGCTGAAATCTTGAAGGTTTAAACTCCACTACGCACCTTCCCTTGGAACTTCTTGCTTGGTTGTCGTCTGCTTAAATGCAACGCATTCGGCGACCAACTTAAACCGTATGCCCAACAAATAATGTCGAAATTTTTCATCGCAAGGTATGCTGCTTAGACCTCAAGAATGTAAGTAAAGCTTCTGATGCTGACGTCTTCTTACACCAAACGTAGACAGGCACCAAATCGAATATGCAGCAATTTGCAACAAAACCGCACCGCAACCATTTGTTGAGGCATCAGGCTTGCGTAATGCATCTCTTGAATAAATGTGCAAGACGGGGTCTTTGGTCACCTATAGTTTCAACTGCTATATAGACTGAAGCTCTTCTGAAATTTCATAAACAATAATATGCGTGCACAACTGCATTACATTTTTGTTGACCAGATCTTGGAATATGTGATAAAATATGTGAGTAAAAGCTGCAGGTGAGTTTTGGAAACCAATCGGTGGTTTGTTAAACTCGAATAGGCCCTCTCTGGTGAAAAACGCTGTAAACGTTTTTTTATCTTCCTCCACCGTAAATGGTGTAAATTGTGGCTCTTTGCAACACTTCTTCAACCAACGGTACCGGAAAGCTGTCTTGCAGAACCATGGTGTTTAGCTTTCTCTAGACACTCAGCGTGTCGTTTTTGTTTTGAATCACCACTCTGCTTGCCACGTTTGACATAGCATTGCGTACCACACCTTCGGCATGCCACTGGTCTTTGACAGCTTCTGCCGTTCTAAATGACAATCGACTCTGTGGCTGACGGAACGTAACAACAACTCCATCCGGAACGATCGTCATTTGTATCGGGTAGTGTTTTTTTAACGGGTGGTGACCCAGCAATTCTCTTTTAACTACTAAACGCATTTCTGATATTGTGGCGAGATTAGATATTTCAAATACTTTATACGCTTTAGCAACGTGCTCATCTAGTAGTGGATACTCATCCTGAACTCTTTCAAATGTAAACCCTTTGATGTCCGCAGAAGCAGGAAACTTCTTTAATGAAATCATACCCCAAAAGTGCATCACAATCCATTTTGCAGCTTGGCACGACTAAGAACTTTTGATTTGTTTGCAGATGATCTACAATCACTTCAGCTGTGAAGAACCCTATCGGCTTCGCTGTACAGTTGCCTAGACCTCGTAACATATAATCGGTTTAAAGCATTTCGACTCCGTTCAGTTTATTTACGACATTCTCTTTGATTACTGTGACGTCTGATCTCGTATCGATGAGACAGTTGACTTTATGCCCGGTAACGAGGACTGACTTACATCGACTATTGAAACAAAATATCATTTTCTTAAACTGCCCCGCAACCGCTCTCGTACCACTGCCTCTGTGCTCACCACTTTTGTTTATTTCGGCCTTATTCAAATGCTCGTATATTTCATATTGTTGCTTCAACTCTTTGAAAGTCTTGCAGCCGTACATGGCATATTTGAGTTCGCTCTTAATGTTCAAACCGTCGACTATATATTTTACATCTGCTGCCTCCATTACACCTTCGACACTAGCAATCTTTCTCATTACCAACATATATTCATGAAATATATCATCGAGGGTCTGTTTACACCTTCCCAGCTGGTAGTGTATATCCGAACTACTCAAATTAGAGTCAAACTCACTATTAACATGCGATTCAACTAGAGATGGGCACATGAGTAAGATTTGCTCACGAAAGGAAGACACTCACGTGAGCACCATTTTGTCCTGGTCACGTTCACGCGTGAATCACGCAAATCACTCAAAAATTACTCAGAAAAAAATAGGTTTCTTACGTGAACCACGTGCTTTGCTTTCAAACCAAAATTAAAAAATATATCATAAACCAATTTTGGTAAAAGGTAAGTTATTAAGTGCGTTACTTACTTATCCGGTCTCGAACAACCCCGGGGGGTCAGGGACCTTACAAAACGAAGACAACATATTTCGCCAACCAGTTCGATAATTCGATTAAAGCACAATTTTTGACTGGTTATTTAAATTGGTAATCAGTCGATTTTGATTTATGTTTGATTTGCCTTTAAATACGAAGAGAGTTTTTCAGTGCTTTGTCAAATAATCTTACTACCATGTGGCAACAGTGGCAAATGCTACGAAAAATAACCGGTATTCATACATTTATCGGCTAATCGTTACAATGCATCAAACTGACGCCAGTTGCAAAAGAAAAGTGAAGTGATAAAATACAAAATATTTAATGAAATTGGAAAATATTTGAGCAGAAATAAAGTTCTAATGCACTTCGAGTTAAACGATACGTTTTTATTTTAACTAGGATGGTGATTATAATTGTTCACATTAACAATTAAATAAGCTTTTTGTTTGTTTTTCTTGTTATTTTCTGTCAAAATCATATGGTCAGTTGATCATAGTTTAAATGTCCAACTTTGGCTGTTTAAACAGCAATTAACTATTAACCTAAAAAATGAATTCAGAGTTTAAGTTATGTTTGATTGTTGATCAAAGAGAATTGACTAGTCAAAAATTGGGCCTAAGTACTGCAGTTAAATGCAAAGTCGGTTTGAATAAATTTAGCTACTAAACTAAGCCCCTTTATACAGGAACAACATTTTATCACCTTTACCTCAAATATGTTTGCCTCTTATTTCCATTAGTATTCTTCCAGACGTACTGTGGGGCCAAAAAGAAATTCTAAACAAATTGTCAGATTATTTTAGAATGTACCCGGTATTTGTATGTGTATCGGGTAGTGTTTTTTTAACGGGTGGTGACCCAGCAATTCTCTTTTAACTACTAAACGCATTTCTGATATTGTGGCGAGATTAGATATTTCAAATACTTTATACACTTTAGCAACGTGCTCATCTAGTAGTGGATACTCATCCTGAACTCATTCAAATGTAAACCCTTTGATGTCCGCAGAAGCACGAAACTTCTTTAATGAAATCATACCCCAAAAGTGCATCACAATCCATTTTGCAGCTTGGCACGACTAAGAACTTTTGATTTGTTTGCAGATGATCTACAATCACTTCAGCTATGAAGAACCCTATCGGCTTCGCTGTACAGTTGCCTAGACCTCGTAACATATAATCGGTTTAAAGCATTTCGACTCCGTTCAGTTTATTTACGACATTCTCTTTGATTACTGTGACGTCTGATCTCGTATCGATGAGACAGTTGACTTTATGCCCGGTAACGAGGACTGACTTACATCGACTATTGAAACAAAATATCATTTTCTTAAACTGCCCCGCAACCGCTCTCGTACCACTGCCTCTGTGCTCACCACTTTTGTTTATTTCGGCCTTATTCAAATGCTCGTATATTTCATATTGTTGCTTCAACTCTTTGAAAGTCTTGCAGCCGTACATGGCATATTTGAATTCGCTCTTAATGTTCAAACCGTCAACTATATATTTTACATCTGCTGCCTCCATTACACCTTCGACACTAGCAATCTTTCTCATTACCAACATATATTCATGAAATATATCATCGAGGGTCTGTTTACGCCTTCCCAGCTGGTAGTGTATATCCGAACTACTCAAATTAGAGTCAAACTCACTATTAACATGCGATTCAACTAGAGATGGGCACATGAGTAAGATTTGCTCACGAAAGGAAGACACTCACGTGAGCACCATTTTGTCCTGGTCACGTTCACGCGTGAATCACGCAAATCACTCAAAAATTACTCAGAAAAAAATAGGTTTCTTACGTGAACCACGTGCTTTGCTTTCAAACCAAAATTAAAAAATATATCATAAACCAATTTTGGTAAAAGGTAAGTTATTAAGTGCGTTACTTACTTATCCGGTCTCGAACAACCCCGGGGGTCAGGGACCTTACAAAACGAAGACAACATATTTCGCCAACCAGTTCGATAATTCGATTAAAGCACAATTTTTGACTGGTTATTTAAATTGGTAATCAGTCGATTTTGATTTATGTTTGATTTGCCTTTAAATACGAAGAGAGTTTTTCAGTGCTTTGTCAAATAATCTTACTACCATGTGGCAACAGTGGCAAATGCTACGAAAAATAACCGGTATTCATACATTTATCGGCTAATCGTTACAATGCATCAAACTGACGCCAGTTGCAAAAGAAAAGTGAAGTGATAAAATACAAAATATTTAATGAAATTGGAAAATATTTGAGCAGAAATAAAGTTCTAATGCACTTCGAGTTAAACGATACGTTTTTATTTTAACTAGGATGGTGATTATAATTGTTCACATTAACAATTAAATAAGCTTTTTGTTTGTTTTTCTTGTTGTTTTCTGTCAAAATCATATGGTTAGTTGATCATAGTTTAAATGCCCAACTTTGGCTGTTTAAACAGCAATTAACTATTAACCTAAAAAATGAATTCAGAGTTTAAGTTATGTTTGATTGTTGATCAAAGAGAATTGACTAGTCAAAAATTGGGCCTAAGTACTGCAGTTAAATGCAAAGTCGTTTTGAATAAATTTAGCAACTAAACTAAGCCCCTTTATACAGGAACAACATTTTATCACCTTTACCTCAAATATGTTTGCCTCTTATTTCCATTAGTATTCTTCCAGACGTACTGTGGGGCCAAAAAGAAATTCTAAAGAAATTGTCAGATTATTTTAGAATGTACCCGGTATTTGTATGTGAGGAGTCACGCTTTCAGAATATTGTATCTAGAGGCACTCTGTTTCAACGTAAGTTTTGCAACTGGGTGTCGGGGTGTTGATGATGTCAAAACTTTTACGGCACATAACTTCTAAACTTGTAACCAGATTTGTTGTTTTTGAGATTCTACTAAGGAGCACAAACAAAAAACACGTGTAGTCTGACAGATACAAAGATAGTTGAAATCAACAGACTAAAATGTAAATTTTTGCACTGACTTTGTTTAGTTTTTTGATAATAACCTGGTCATTTCGAGTCAAAACGGTACCTTGGCATGACTTCAACCAATTGTAAGTTTAACAAACTTTTAAATAATTTTAAACCGTTCGGCAACGACAATTTCTTTCTCAATGTTAAAAATATTGTCCAATCTGGAAAAAGCGTAATTTGTTAGAAAAGGTACCATCATTCCTTCAGTTGTTTCTAAAAATATTTGTTAGAAAGATATGAAATTGGTTAGGTATTTTTAAAGAACATGCCTTGGCAAAGGTTTTAAATGTAATTTAAAATAGTTTTGGACTTTCACTCTACAATCAGCCTTGGCAGAGTATGGTCGATTTTTAAAAAAATTGTCAATTTTGAAGTTTAGGAAAGTTTCGCTTGTTGATTTTTATACTTTTTTAAACCAAATTCTAGGCTGAAATTCTGCTAACTAAATGGGGAAAAAATCTTGATCATAATCCTGGTCAGAAAAGCTAAATTTTTAAATTTGTTGGGAGTAGATATCCCTCACATAATATGTGAACAAATAGCAAGATTGTGGTGTTAAGTAGTTATATACTTCAAATCAAATTTGAATACAATTTAAAAAAATATATATTTTAATTTTTTTAGTAATTTTTTCAAGAATGTAGTGGTGTGGAGTGTGGAATATGTGCCTGGGGTCGGAGTTGAGGTCGTACAAATTTAAATATTTAGCATATCCATCAAAACTCGAAATTTTCTAAAAGAATAATTTGTTGACCGATTTTTTCGCATGATGTACATTTTACATCGTATTAAATAAAATCAGTCTGCCTTAGGTCTAAAACAATTTGTCGTGGGTTTCCTGATTTCCCACGCTATACTTATGGCAGCCATATCTCGAAAGACATATCATTAAACACATTCCAAATCACATGTAAATTATACTTGCAAATTGACAACGGAAGTAGTATATATTTCTTTCACGAAAACTGGAGTTTATTTTAGTCTCGAGTCTCCTAATTTGTTGGCATATAGTTAACAACGTTTTAGTCTACAATTATGATTTGAAAAAACTGTAAAAATCAAACTCAAAAATTTAAAATTTTGTTCAAAAAAATTTTAAATTACATTTAATACCTGTTGCTTCAAAAAAAACTACAATGTTATATTTCTTCCTAACAAAAAATGTAAGAAACTATTGAAAAAATTATGGTACATTATTTCACAAATTTAGTTTTTTAACAGTTTTAAAACTTTTTAAATTTGAGAAGCTGTCCTTACCAACCGGTTTCAAATAATTTAAAATAACATGAGGTGTCAGGGGACACCTGGTTGGAACGAAGATCCTTTCGCTATGTATTATGTAATAGTTAGTTCAAACACGGCTAAGGTACCTGCTGAAAAATACTAAAATTTAAATGGATCTTTGAGAAAATATACTTTTTGTAAAATTATAAACTTTTTTTTAGAAATTTTTTATTTATTGGATGTATTTTTTTAAAAAAAATATATATATTTTTGGGTCGTTTTTGTAAGAATTTGTGCTATATTTTCCCTAAAAGGTCCTTTCTTTAATGGGAGGTACTTCTTTTATTAAAAGCTAATGTTTCTGTTTATGAAAAGGTACCATTGCTAATAAGAAGTAGGTTCTTTCTGTAAGAAAAAGCAATGAGTATGGATTGTTTTAACAAAGAAATATTTTTTGAGAACAGGTACTTTTTAACGAAGTGATACTCCTTTTAGGAAAACGTTATTTTTTTTAAGAAAATTTACTTATTTTCAGAAAGGCAAAGGAATTTTTGTAAGAAAATGTATTTTTTTTAAGAGAAAGTATTTTTTTTTTGAGAAAAAAAGTTTTTTTTAAGAAATGGAAATTTTTTTAGAATTGGTCCTGTTTTCAAGAACAGGTCAATTTTAAGAGTAGGTTCTTATCACAAGAAAAGTTATTTTGTTTCACATAAAAGGTACTCTTTAAAGAGAGGGTCGTTTTTTAAGAAAAGGCAATTTGTTGTAAGATAATGTACATGTTTAAGAAAAGGTACTTATTTAAAAAATTTCTTTTTTTGATAAAAGGTACAGTTTGTAAGAAAATTTAATTTTTTAAGATAAGGTATTTTTTTAAGAAAAGGTACTGTGTTTAAGAATATGAATAGGTTTTTTTTTTGAGAAAATTTACTTTTTTTAAGAAAACGCACTTATTTGAGAAAATGTTATTTTTTTAAACTTCTTTCACTTTGGCTTTTCTAAATTTACTTTTTATTCGGTTCAAAACTACACTATGTAATAAACATGCTCCACCTAGAAAACTTCCCATTAAACAAGAAATTTCTCCCCATATGTTAGTCTATATACAAACCAACCCAAAAGTACGAGTATAAGAGTAAGTGTGCTGCCAAATGTAATTCCATGCTCAGGGTTGTATTCCATGGATTTGTCAGTCTTGTACTTTGGCTGTTCTAAATTTAGTTTTTATTGGGTTCAAAAGTACAATATGTAATAAACAGGCTCCACCTAGAAAACTTCCCATTCAAGCAAACCAAACCAAAAGTACCCAATATAGTTGATAATAATGAGTTGCAATAAAGTAGTTAAAAAAAATTTGTTTAAAATTTTTTCATTTATCCCAAATCCCGCAAAAATGTTTTCAACTTACATTTGGCTGAAGTTTTGCTAAAAAGATGTGTTTTTAGAACTATATTTTGATTCAAAATTACCAAAAAACTAAACAATGTCAGTGCAAAAGATTGCATTTTAAACATTCGATTCAATTTATATTTGTAACGGTTAGAGACACGACACACAACTGCCCATGTTTTTTTTTTGTGCGGCTTTGTAGAATCTCGAAAATAGAGAGCTTTTAAATCGGTCTACAAGTTTAGAAGTTACATGCCATGAAAATGTGACAATCACCATGAAAGCGTGATCAATTTTGAGACCTTATAGCTCAATCGGATCTATAAATTAGAAGTTCTGATATTATTACCACTTTTATGCAATCGGCCCCACTGTGAAACGTTGTAAAACTCCTTCGCTTGTAGCAGAGCTGCTTGGAATATAGATGACTAACAACGCCTTTGTTAGATGGAAATGATATTCGAAGTCTTCCAAAAATACTTTGTATACCAAAGTAGTAAGAAAATCGAAATTAATTATTGATATCAGTTAGTCGGAAATACGCGTGACTCACGCGAAAATTGTGCTCACGCACACTCCCTCACACAAAGATTGCACTCACGCACGCTCATGCACGAAGATTTTTAGCTGCTCACGTGCACGCATGATTCACATGAATCACGCCAATCTCGTCACTCGCGCTCATCTCTAATTTCAACTCATCAAAATCACTCACAATCTCGGACTTCAAAAACAATTGTTCTGCCCCACACATTTTCCCTCTGGCTAGCACATTCCCTATATAGAACACAGAATTGTCCGACTGCGAAACCAGGGCTGCAAACCACTTGTCGATTTGGGTTGGTTCGGTTCAGTGGTTCACACTACTTTTGAACCATGGTTCGGTTAGTGAAACGGGTTTTCAGCCGGCCTGAACCGTGGTTTTGGTTCGGTTCGGTTCAATGTTATTTGAAAATGTATAAATGAAATGTATTTAATAAAATTAGCAACTGTGCCATAGGCTCCAAGCAATTTGAAAGCAATTTCATTACATTTATTAAAAAATATATTTAATTATTTGATTTTAACTATATCACTACATTATTTGTAAAAAAAAACAGGTTATTTTTTCTTTTTCTGTGAGATCAAGATGCACTTTTGCTTTTCCGCGAACAAAATTATTATTGCGGTACCAGATCAACAGAATCAAAACAAACAACAGAAAATCCAGATTTTGGAGATGCAACTTGTTGAACCGAACCGAACCATTTTTTGTCAATTGAAATACGGTTTTTGGTTCGGTTCGACATTTTTGTTTAGACAATGGTTTGGTCCAAGGTTCGGTTCATTAGCAAAAATAACGGTTCGGTTCAAACCCGGTTTGCAGCCCTGTGCGAAACACAGTTTGTCAAACTGCGAAAAAACACACACACTGATGTAGCGGCAGCGAATAGTTGTATTGTGTGGGTGCGAATACATGGATAAAAATGAGATAGAAAGAGAGCAACGAAAATTGTGAACTTGTGTAACGTATGTACGAACATAACAATGTATGTATGTACATGTGTCTGTTGCTTAGCATTCTCGTTGATTTTTGTGGGAATAAAATAAAAAGTATTAAATAAAGAATAAAAAGTATAAAATAAGGAATAAAAGAAAATAATGGCACTTGTCTTTAAATATTTTTAAGTATTAATATTATTTAAATGAAACGTCATCATATGATTGAACGCCTTTTTAAATTCTTTATATTAACTTCACCTGTCTGTATGCATGTATGCCGAAAAATCTTTAGATTGATTTTTAACCCTTTTCTCGTAAAATATGGGCGGGATTGTTCAAAGCGGCGTGGTACCTTCCATACAAATCACAAATAACAAATCCATTATATCTGCTCCTCTTAACGGTATTTGAACACAATTGGGTATGTTTATTGGATTTTTTTTATTAATCAAGAATAACACACAATACTACAGTTACGATAACAAAAGTATATATTACCTAGATGCTTTAGATACACTATTTAGTTATTATATGTGCGTACTATCCGGCCGGCAATATAAATTCAATACGAGCAGCCTTGTAAAAACAATTTGATTCTACGAATCTTCAAAATTCAAATAATTACTATGTACTAGCGGGATACTTGAACTGCAAGCACACCGAATGAAGTAATACTGTTAAATACGCAAAATGCAAGAGCCTAAAAGAATGGTTGTCGGAAAATGAAATAGAATTCAGATGCAAGCTGTATGCTTCTGTAGCACCATCCTTTCCTCGATCGCGCTCTGCTTCAAAACATTGGATTACGATAGCGACCACAACGCAGTGGAATTAATTTGACAACTTTGAATGAGGGGACAACGTTCAAATAAATTTAACTTAAAAAAAGGTTTGAGACGGTGGTAATGCAGAAAATCTAGTTAGAAACAGTTATACCGAACTACCGAAATTTAACGAATGATGAATTAGATGTATATATATCTAGATTCCATTTTATAATATCAGAGGCTATTGAAAGTACGGTACCAAAAATTAAAAACAAAGATGTCTTTTCAAAATTTATTAACAACATAATTAAAAAATTACACTCAGAAACAAATAAAATATTAACGATGATAAATAGGTTAGAAACAAGACTTGTACAATTATCATTAAAACTGATTAAAAAACTATTGAATGGAAATTTTATATTAACAGGTTATAAAGAAATTTAGGAAAACGTGGAGAGATTAGATCACAGAGATCCAGTAAGAATGTTCCAGGGTAGCAAAATGTTTAAAAAATTAAACCACTCAATTTAGCTAAAATAGTTGTGCACGAATCTGAAAGGAATATACTAAGAAAGCTGGAATAAACATGCAATATCTAGAAAAGGATAATACGGACAACCTAGTAATACGTGACCAAGAGGAAATGCATGATGGAATAGGAGCTCTTCTGGAATCTATACATTCATATAAGGATTTCGATGAAATCAAAATAGATAATAAAACAATATCAAATATTAATGAAGGACTTCAAAACTCATTCAACATGGTTGAGGAATAGGGATTGGTTGGCATTTAAAACTAAACACTAACATGTGTGAGACTATTGTATTTCGGCCACCAGTAGGCAAATGTAATAACGACGTAAAACGGAATTGGAAATAATTCGGAATCAAATCAAACCTTTCGAATTCGAGCACTGAGAACAAAAACTATTATGTATCAAACGTTAATTCGTCCTGTCATAACATATGGTTGTCCTGACTGGTTCAACGTATCTACGGCGTTCATGGAAAAATTAAGTATTCGAAAGGAAATGTTTAAGAGCCTCTACTTCTCTGTACTGAACAGCACAAAGTCAGTACACAAAGTATATATCAAATAAAAAATTGTATAAGTATAATAAGGCAAATATAATTCGATGCATTACGAAAAGGGTTTGTCCCACCCGAGGCGTATATATACCTGGACAAACAAAAATATATCGAGGATACAAATGGGATTCCCTTCATATATCATATATACAGACGGGCAAATATTAAAGCAATAAAAAATACAACGTACATGTCGATGATTTTAGACACAATACTAACATATCGCATACAGATATTTCACTAACGTCAAAACCCAAAAAAATTGTTTTGGCTATCTTAAAATTATTGTTTTATAAACAAAAATTTAGATTTAATTAGACCATAGATTTTTGTATATAAATAATACGATATTTATGTAATTTTTTTATTAAAAATTGTTCACTACATTATTACCTTATATGAATGTTAAATTGATTTCAACAAATTGAATTTATAAAACTGTACAAATGCAATATAGATGTTTATTAAATATACTCCAGAGCCCGATCTGGGGACAATGCATTTAAAAAAAATATAAATTATTAAATTGCTATTGCTTATTATGGAACTAAATTTTTTATAATTAGTTGAATTCAATAAACGTTCTGAAACAAAAATAATTAAATAAAAAATAATGAGTGAGTTGATTTTATAAATTTTTTTAATATTACTCATTGCCATTGAAAAAAATCGTTAAAACTAATAATGTAATCATTAGTATATCATTTTTGTAATAAAACTCAATTATTACGGTCCCTGACTTCTGTGGACGAAGGAATAACAGACGACGACTGTTTCGGAGATAAGAAAAGACTGTCCAAATTATCCAAGTTAGGAGTTACTGGTACAATTAAATTACGATCACTAGAAGCTTTCATTCCGTCTTGGGGACGACGAGAAGTCCTCAGGCCATTTAAAGTATCAAACATATCCTCCAACGATTTAAGTTTCGAACTAATAGAGACAAGATCAGAATTTAAATTTCGAAATCCTTCCTTGGCTTTCTTAAATAGCTTATAAAAGTCAACATCGAATTCCCTACACTTCCAACATGTTCAGCGAAGCCCGTAATTATGTCATAATGCCTTGCATTGAAGCCAGCACACTTCACATGGGCATGACTAAAACAAAGCCAACTTGAAAGAAAACAACCCTCATATACGTCCGTGACTCTACATATCTAGTATTAATTACCAATTATGTCTAAAGGTATGCAATAAAATAAAATTGCAAACCGAATTAGTACGACTTTCAAACACGAAATCACGAAAAGAATAATACTGGGTTATAGCATAATACGGTAAAAAAAATTGTTTAAAATTTGTTCATTTAGCCCCCATCTCGCAACGTGAATTTAGGAACGTGAATTAAGGAAAATCAGGTTTGGTTCAAAAAGTTCCGATGATTTATCACAATTTTCTTGGGAGTGATTTTTAAGCCCCTTTACATTTCTAGATTTTTTCGAATTAAAATGCCCTCAGTATAATTGCAGGTAGAGAAAAGAAATATAAAAAAAACTGGTTTGAAAAACCCGCATATATTGCTTTAAAATCTCAAAGTTTAAATTTTTTGAGATGTTTCCCACATAATTTATCATAACTCGAAAATTACGTTTCCGATTTTGTTGCACCACATTTGAGAAAATTTAGGTTTACATTATGTTCAACTTATGCGTACACCACATTTTAATTTGATCAATAGTTTCGAAGTCATCAAAATTATGACAAACAAATTTTTATATTTTTTTGGTAAAATATCAGTTTTACTTTCTTTAAAAAACATGAACAATCGATAATGGCAAAAAGTGTTTAAATTGTATTACTGTATCATAAATTTCCATATGTTATGCATAAAATAAGTCAGGAATCATGAAAATAAACAGATATTTTCCACTTTATATGACTTTTGGAATCCGGGTAGATTTTACATTCGTAAACACTTGTTGAGTGACAAAAAGTGGATGAATGCACACTTATAAATTCTGCGTACTTTTCAACTGAATTGCTTGAAAAACATTGTTGGCAAAATTTTTCATAAAGGGAAATCTAAATGTGCTATCTTCAGCGTCCTGATACAATACCATAATTTCGTTTTCAGCGTTTGTGTGAGAAAAATTGTGAATTTTTCGACAAGCACTAAATGCTGTCATACTACCTATAATTCTGCCGAAGGCTGGGAAGCAAAATTCCAATCGGTTAACTGGTGGGTGTGGCCCACCATGTCACCATGGTGTTTAAAAATTAGTTTAAATAACTTAAGCTATTTAAATTTTATTAAGTTTTAAAACAGTAGTTAAATTGTTTTTTTTAAATGCTCAAAATAAAGATTCGGCCAAAATATTCAGGTATTGATAAAATCCGGATACGAGCTAATACAGAAAACCCCAACTTCAATTTGGTTAATTTTCATAAGCACTTTCAGAAAATGTAGTCAAAATGAGGTGTACCTACATGTGATAAAAAAAATGTATCCTATATTTTTTTTAAGTAATTTAGAGCACACATACCACTTTCATAAATACATGTAGAACAAACATTACCACTTTCATGCTTTTGCATAGCCATTTCCTTCCATATTAAATTTGAAGTGAGCAAAACCACATGAACGCTTCACATTGTTTCCAAAAAATGTTTTCTACATAAAACCAGAAACGTCAAGGGGAACATTTTTTTGAAAAGTATCTACACTGATTTTCAAATTTTCTTTTCATTACAAGCTATTATAAAATATGCAAAAACTTCATCTTTGCAAATTTAGAATACATTTAATCAAAAGGATTATCGACCTCGACTTATTACATCTAAGAGGTCATATCATATAAAAAGTGGTCATATCATATAAAAAGTGTGAAAATTTCCGTGTTACATGTTATAAAAAAGTGAAGTATAAAAAGAAATTCAAAATTGTTGATGTAGAAATATGGAATATCTACAAAATTAAGTTAAAATTTTTACGAAAAACATCAAATTTTGGAAAAATTTCGTGAAAATTATGCTAAAAAGCATTTAGCATCATGTTTAAAAAAATTTTACCAAAAAAGCATTATTTTCGCCAAACTGGCAACAATGGCCGCCGAAGCAACTCACAACATTTTCAAAGTTCGCTGCAGAGATTTTTGTTGTATTCCTTTTTTGCTTGTACCTTTGTGTTTTTAAAGACAACAGTTGAACGAGCTGACGCATTTGACCTTCAATGTTACCAAAATGTTTAACCCCTCGTGCATCGTCATTTCGTTTTGTATGTGCAGCTCCTGCTGCTCCAAATTCGGTATGTATTTGACCTTCATTTGATTTATCTTCTACCATACTTCTCAATTTCTTCACCTTTTAAGTATTTTTCCAAACTGCACACTGCTAACAGATTAGAAACGAAAAATATTGAGGACTAAGTTACAACAACAACACATACCATAAGAGTTTACCTGTGTTCATGTGTAACATGGAGAACAATAGCCTATGACATCCACCATAAGAAAAGTCTGGGGTTCAGAATTTGTAATGTCTTATATACTAGATCGGAGAACCACCGCAGTCAGTAGTATATATTTACTCTCCATCCCCACAAATTTTCTTACATTTCAATTTTAATTATTTTTGGTCCTATTTTAATTGCTTTTGCTCTCGATATTTTCTTAGTTTTTAAACATAACTTTTCTTACCCTAATTTTCATTACCTTCTTTATACAAAATCAAATTCAATTTCTTATTCTAAATAAAAATATAAATGTGCAAGTGCTATTAATAATAGCGCAAGTGCTATTATTACAAAAAAGGTGATCAAATGTACAAAAAGATATTAAATTGTACAAACAGCTATTAAAATACGTGAGATAGAACATTCAGTTCCTAAATATATCTTCCAAACCATTTGTTAAACTGAATAAACAAATATACTGGCTCTTTAATATTATTTGAACATTTTTAATGACGCTTACTTCGAGTAAAGTGATATATGAAATATATTATTCTTTATTTATTTACATTTTATGGTAGTTTGATATTTTTCAACTTCTCTCGTACTTATTCGTTTACGGAATTGTAAGTTATACCCCTGATAAGGATTTATGTACCATGAAAGAGTAGAAAGCCAATAATGGGAAGAACATAAGCATACATGCATTTGATTACACTATTCTCCCATGATTTATAATTTCCAGATATGGAGAGTACATTCGTTTTAAACAACAAGTTGTATAAACAAACGAATATAACAAATTAATGTATAAAAAGAACTTATCTGTGCAAAAATTTCCTGAAACGCTTTAAAACTTAAAACGGTATATACACTAGAGACAACCCCTGAACGGATTTTCTACAAGTAGTGATGTGTTATGGGTAGTGTGCAGATATAACTTACAACTTTGCTAGGTATTTAGAACAGTCGACCTTAAATTATTGCACACGATAGGAAACATAATATCTTTCAATACATGAAAATTGTATTTAATATAGACGAATATGAATTTCTATTAACAAAATCTTATAATTATCCCCTAACTAGAGACATGTAATTCCCAACACTAATTTTAAGGAAGATACTCCGTGATTCGGTCTGTTACTTCTGAGTTCAAGTAATCTAATTGTATATATTTTTTAAGTCTTTAGTTTTATATTCCAAAATGGTGTACCGTATTTAAGAAGAAATTAACTGTTTGTTACCAATAGGGTAACTGGAAACCTAAATAGTTTAGATATGTATATGTGACGCGCCACGACAAAAGGGACCATATCTTGCCAGGGGTCAAAATCGAGTTTTTGATACCAATGGATAAAGGACAAAATTCTGAACAAAATGCCACCAAAATCATTCAAATATCTTAAAAATTGACGAAGTTACAGCATTTTAAAGTTTTTATTTCAAAAAAGGTAGTTTCGAGATAATTGAGGTTAAAGTTCGACTATGTTTTTGAACGTGTTTTTTAGGATTTTGCCTACCCTATGAAGTGCCTAAGTGTTTATTGTGTTTTCGCTTGGGAATTTAACCCACTCCATTTTTAAACTACCCCTCACCCCAAGTGCTGACCAACCCAACCGGTTATTTTTCGTCACTTGTTTTTTCATAAATGAAATGAAATAGTGTAATATTTTTATTAATGATTTTTAAGTATACATCTAACATTAAAAATCTTGTAAAAAAAAACTACAATATGTATAGGCATGCTCCTGCTCCGAATCTTCATCTTTACCACCAATTACAAAATAATCATCATACGCCTCTCTCAATTCATCCGGCACATCACCCGCAAAATAATTTTCAATAATTTGGACAATTTTATGTTCATCCATTTTATTTTTATGTAAAAACACGCTAAAGACACTTTTGTAGCAACTCAATTCACTTTTAACAGTAATATTTTGTTGTTGGTTAAAAGTTCTAAAGTGTCAAACACACAGGTGATCACAGCAAAGCAAAGTGACATCTTGGAGGTTTGGAAAATTGACTTTTACGCCATCTTGCGGTTAAAAAAATCAAGTAATCGATCAACTATAATTCATCTTGAGATATGTAGGTAGCGTTAGGCGTTAAAATCCCAAAACGTGAAATTTATACTTTAATTCACATTTTGGCCTGTACTGAAAATTTTACTCTGGCAAGTTAAGGCCCCTTTTGTCGTGGCGCGTCACATATAGAACTTTACACATATATTATTTAAAGGTATCAGTATGCTGGGCGGATTGTTAATACGCTTGGACGAAAGTTGTGTCTTTTAGACGCCACAGTAACCATTTGAAAAATAAAATATTTTCAGTACGTTTGGTATTATAATAGGCTTATCATTGGTTCCAAATTAGAGTACTCAGGTTCCTGAGATATAAGAGGTGGAGCATTCTTCAGTATCAAATTAGAAACAATATAAACTAAACACTCTAATTATCTTATAATATTACCTCTGTTTTTAAAGCAGCACGCATTTTCTTTGTGCACTTTGTCATTAATTCTAAAGCTTTACTAAAAGTGTATCTCACCAAACATTACATAAATGACTAAAAATGGGATACTATTTACACCCTCTTTTAAAATATCTTATACAAGCTATTAATGATCACGGAAGATTGTATTTTAAAAATATGTTAGTGTCTGCCGAACAAGGGCATTACGTTTCACGCAGACTTTACCTGTTCCAACCACCATCAAGCCAGGTCCAATTGATCATCATAACGATTTCAATTGTTTCTGTTTCTAACAGAACAACAACATGTTAGATCCTTTCTAGGCCTTACTGACCACATGCTAAAACAACCCGCGAATAATCATTTAATTAAAACAAAAAATTTAACGACAAACGCAGCCGTGGCATCGTATTATGATTGATTATTTTTCGTGGCCGCCGGTGGTGCTATGGTAGTGCGCGCGGCTCTTGTGCATGAGGACGTGCGTTCGATCCTTACTCTGACCACCTTAAATTTCTTTCGACGGCGGTCACCTCCCTTAGTGACGGCAACACTATCGAGTATTTAGCCATGAAAAAGCTTCTCAAAATACCGTTCGGAACCGGTGTAAACTGTAGGTCCCAATCAGTGAGTTTAAAACTAGAACGCGCACAGCTCACTGGTTGTGAGAAGCTCTCCCTAATCCCTTCATGGGATGTAACGAGAAAGCATTTATTTATTTTTCGCTCAATAGTTCTATAAAATTTGGGTTTGCATTATAAGAGGTGGTCCACAACCAATTCCGATTTAAAAAAGATTAAATATATGTACCTTATATTGCCAAAAAAAATAAGTACGAATTAGCGATGGGACCAAAATGTATGGAATTTTTGCGAATTAACGCGATTTTTCAGAGGACAACAGTGCTTATTGAGGTTTTCGGATTAACGGGGTAAGAATTATCGCTCTTGTACTTTACTAGTGCAGGCTTATTTACAAATAATATTTAGCGTTACTGATGCTAATTGTGTTTAATAAAGTAGAAATAATACACTGATCATTCTATATTGGAGATCCGCAATAGCACTAAATATTGAAGTTGAAGAGTTACAGCCAAAAGTGTTGGTGGCGTTCACTATTTTTAACAAAAATCATTAAACAATCTTTATACTCGTATGGTAGGAGATCTGGGGCAGCACTTCTTCTCAGTCTTGTAAATTTTACGGTACTTAACATCAAATTAGTCGCTGGAGGACTGGGATGACTTTATATTCGAGATTTATTTCTTCTTAATTTAGAGTTGTGGGTGGGAAAGTTTCACGTTTGAGAGTAAACGTGCCTTGGAGTGACTTTGATCCTCAATCATTTAGCCAGGGTGAAATATTATCGATGTATTTTGGAAGGGAGATACTTGGCTCTATGGGGCCTTTATTTACGGCTAAAGCAGCTGTATAGTTAGCAAAAGTTCTGACCCGAAGTACGTCTATTAGAGAAGGATGTGTTAGAAGGAGCTAAAATCCACGATTTATTTGACTTTGTATTATCGATTTACCGTATATGAGTTGTGATACGCTAATAGTTAATGGAAAGTATTTTATTCAACTTGAACAACAAGTTATTATGCCAAATTGAATCGACTGCTGGAGAGAGCCTGTGAACTTGTTCTATGCGTAGTAAGGAAATGGGGATCCTGGATATGAAAGACAACAGCTACAAGTCCACTTAAAAAAGATAAAAGTAATTAACATGTCACGAACACAATCAATTATGGAAATTAAAGAGTAAATTATATCCCCGTTTTTTTCGGTGTCAATTGAACCTCTTGCGTGCAAAATCAAATTTCAAAGTCGATTTCTGATACTGATTCTTACTAGTTTACGTAAAAAGTGTTTGACATGAATATGTCGAAATCACGGACTCGTTGAGTTCTACTCTTTCGGGTTGTGTTACTTTACAAGAATATAGTTCATTCCTCCAACCCTTTACACACAATGCTATAAAAATCTGTTGTAGTTATAGATGTGAGAAAGCCCAGCATATGGTTACTTCTAGCATGGGAGGATCGTAAGCATTAGGTGCAAATAAACGTGGGCTGACAGGAGGAAATTTCCTATAGACGTCACCAATGATAAAGAACTGACATGTAAGAGTCACTGCTGACTTTTCGATCCGCTCCCATAAAAAAACCGTCATGACACCCACTGACATTTTTATATATTTGGTCAAAAGTCAGCAGGAATCTTTTGCAGTTCGTTAATAGTGGTGATCACCTTATGACATGTTCACAAGACGTCCTTGTGTAACCATTCATCAGTCCGTTGTTTTTAACTATGGTGTTCCTTGTCATCTTATATGCATATATGTAGCTACTTATTTATTTGAACCTATATATTTGTATTAGGGCGGGTCGCATTGTAGGGGGCTGCAGAAATGTAAAAAGACTCATCGCGATTCTTGTTCTATGCCATAGTTCTAAAATAAATCTCGAGCCCCCGGCATTTCTCGAAATAGGCTTTTTTAAAATATTCAATAATCGAGTTAGATATTGGACTAAAAAGGGAAAAGAAAATTGTATTTCCTCTAGTTAAATGTGTCTTTGAGTGTGTTTTGGCTCAACGCATCCAGGGCCAAATTTAAAATAGCCTATTACAAAAAATCCGGGGGCTCGAAATTCATTTTATTACTATGGTTTCTTCGGCAAAATTTCTTCAAATGACCCATAGAACAAGAATCGCGATGAGCCTTTGTCGCAACAAAATTTGACCTAGCCTAATGTGTATGTCTCTCGTCTCTTGCACGACATTAAATATAATCTGAAAGATATTGTGATATAAAGTTAGAATATATACATAATTATACACTATAAAAATTGGTAGTAATTTTACCACAATTATTGTAGTAAATAATTGTATTAAAATACAACATTATATTTAATTTTCCTACAATTAATGTAGCAAAATACGTGGCTAGCTTATTTTCAACAACATCAGTTGAATTTTCAATATTTGGTTCTTTCCGCGTTAGAAATTCAGGAGAAATGTTGAAAAATAAACAACAACAAAAATTGGAGCAGAAGTTATTGCTGAATATTAAGCCAACTGCATGTTTAATTTTCAGCAAGTTGACCGTTGACAACAACACTTTCGATTTCGCTATTGCTTTCGCTCTCCTACACTACAATCGATAATGGAATCCCGTTTGTTTTCATCGCCGGCTTTTTCTTGTGCTTTTGTTGTTTGATGTGTCTATGCTGTGCGTGTCACATTCATTAGTTGATAACAGTTGTGTTAAGAACTAGCACCAGCTTATATAAACCGGTAAGTACCTACCACGTTTCTTTAATATGATTAAAAATAACAGTAATATATGTTCGTAATAATACTAAAACAAAATTATAGCATCATCTAATATTGATCTAATTGAATATTATCTAATTGAATATTAAGCAATACTTTTGGTATTAAGCTAGATTGATGAATATCCAACAATTTCCTTTAGTATCAAACCTTTCAGTTGAATATTAAACAGCAATTTTACTATTAAGCTAAAATGTTGAATACCCAAAAATTTATTTTCGTATCCCAATTTTCAGTGTAATATCTAACCATTTTGTTTAATAAATATTATAATATTACTAAATATTAAATAGTAATATTCAGCAATACGATTTTTATTGAAAATTCAACCGCTTTGAGAGCTGTTTCAATGTGTTTTTTTTCACTTGCAATTACGCGCTTGATCAGCGTTTTTCCTATTATTTAAGTTGTCCGCGTCGCCTTAATTTATTTCGCTCAATTTACAATCTATTGATACCCATAACGATAAATAAAATTGATATAGCATTTACTTGTAATATATGTATGTAGTTTTCGAACGAACTATATTAAATTTTATTTATTTAAATTAAATATTTTATTTTAGATGGGTACAACATATGCGGTTATGAAGAAAGCAATTTCAATACCTGGTGCTTAGATAGCAGTAATTGGTAAGAACAAAAATTATAAAGAAAAACTGTTAACTAATTTCGAGGTTTTTTAGATTCGTTTGTTGCCCCAGTGTAGCTCACATATTTATAGAAAAAGAAGAAATAATTTCCTCCGAAAATTTTATTGTCCTAGAACTGGTAGTCCACGTTATTAACTTTTACTATATATTCAATTTAGAATATCCAAAGGAAATGTGCAGAGCCCGCATTTTTTTGATCGATTTTTTTCCAGTTTTATCCACCTCAACCCAGAGGACCAAAAAAAAATTATTAACAAAACGGCAAAAATTTATAATTTAGTAGGAAAGTTAACACCTAAATGACTTAAATTATGATATAGCAAGTCATAATTTAACTTATTTAGATGTTAATTTCATGTTATATTTTCTTTTATGTATGTAGCGGGTTTTTCAATAAGAGCGCTACAAAAGTTTTTTTAAATAAAACAAAACCGGTTTTAGATACCAATGAAATTCTTTATTCCTGTGAAAGTACGTTCGATGCCATTATGTATGGAACTCGATTTCTTTTGCTTGGCCACCACGGGCACGCTTGCAGAAGTCCAGACGCTGAACCCAATTTTCGACAGTTTTCAAGCATAAATCGGCCGATACTGCTGCAATTTCACGTGCGATATTCGTACGAAGTTCATCAATCGTCGCTGGCTTGTTGGCATTGACCATAGACTTGACGTAACCCCACAGGAAATAATCTAACGGCGTCAATTCGCACGACCGAGGCGGTCAATCGACTGGGCCATTTCGTGAGATAACACGTTCACCAAACTTGGTTTCCAATAAATTGATTGTGTGTTATCCAATTGGGGCCAAAAATATTCGGTTATCATTGAACGGTAGCGATTCGCATTCACAGTAATGTGCTCGTCTTGATCATCACGGAAGAAGTACGGCCTAATGACGCCGCCGGCCCATAAACCGCACCAAACCGTAATTTTTTCGGGATGCAATGATGACTCATGGATTACGTGTGGATTGCTGTCTGACCAAAAACGCATATTTTGCTTATTGACGAAGCCATTGAGCCAGAAATGAGCCGACCATAAATTGGGCGTAGCGCTGTTAAAGTTGAGGCCACTGACTCCAAATTTCGACTCGTTGTTGGCTCGTATATCTTTCCATGATGAAATGGCAAACCTTACTCAAGAGAAATGTCAAAAGAGCGGGAAAAAAATTGGCGTCGTTTGCTGTCCCTATCGACTTACTTTTGTAGCGTCTCTGTTGAAAACCCCTTTATGTAAGTATAAATTATA
Source organism: Phaonia tiefii (assembly GCA_963931995.1). Taxonomy (NCBI): domain Eukaryota; kingdom Metazoa; phylum Arthropoda; class Insecta; order Diptera; family Muscidae; genus Phaonia; species Phaonia tiefii. Next base: position 106,827,180 of record OZ008368.1, on the reverse strand, counting down.
AATCTTTTTGTTTAAAACTCAACAGAAGGCATTTCATTTTCAGCAGAAACTTGATTACTCGTCAACTAAACTAATTGGTTTTTAAACAAAATTAGTTTAATATTTAACTAATCGTACTGATTTTTCGAAAAATTTATTACTCTTCAACCGAAAGAATTGACTTTTCAACAGAGTTTTTGAATTTTAAACAAAATTGGTATAATATTTAACTAATCGTACTGTTTTTTCATAAAAAATTGATTAATCTTCAACCGAATGAATTTATTTTAAACAAAGATTCTGAATATTAAACAATATTAGTTTAATATTCAACTAATCGTACTGATTTTTCATAAAAAAATTATTGATTAATTTGCAACTGAAACAATTGACTTTTCAACAAAGTTTCTGAATTTTATACAATATTAGTTTAATATTTAACTAATCGTACCGATTCATAAAAACTTGATTAATCTTCAAACGAAAGAATTGACTTTTCAACAAAGTTTGTGAATTTTAAACAATATGAGTTTTATCTTTAATTTAAAGAATCGATTTTCAACATAGTTTCCACCAAATTAGTTGAATTAATGTGTAAAAATGTGCTTAAGTTTCAACTATTAAATTTTGAATAATACATACAATTATTGTAGCAAAATTCAACAAATAATTCTTAGAGTGTAATGTTCTGAAAATTTGCATATTTTTTTTTTAGCAAATTTCAGATGTTTTGAAATAAATTCTGAAAATGTATAGTATGCATTTCATAACTACAAAGAAATATAACTTTTTCAGTTTGAAGGATTTGACAAATTTGCAAATCTCAGACATGACACGCAGTTGAAGAATGGTCGCTAAGACATCACAACATAACACTTTCTTGCAATTACATCGCACTTACAGAAAAAATAAACCATACAAGTAAAGTTTAATTATTTTCGTAAATGTAAACCCTGCTTTATACCAATAGAAAATATTTGAAAATAAATTATAACGTATTCAAATGTAATACATACGTCAAGCTTTCCCAAAACAAACAAGGTTTTGAAAACCAATTGGGCCTGCATAAAATAGGCAATATATGCCGATTTGTTGCAGTATGTAGATGCCATTTAAGGAAGCAATTATTTGCTCCACAACGTCAAAAGCGGCAATATAAACCAGAACAGTTTATTTATGTGGTGTAGACTTGTGTCGAACTTGTTCACTAGTTCTCGAACTCGTTCATTTAAGGTGCCCTGTAGTGCGATTCACTAACTTTTAACACTTTAGAAGGTGTTAACTTTAACCACACATTCTGATGGTTGCACTAACCACTATGTGATTCACTAACTTATTTTTAACCATGGTAAATAGTTTTATATTTCTCTGTATTCCAATTGATATTACGTGGCAACTCTGCCAAGCGAAATGTCAAAATAGGAGAAAATAACAAAGAAGAAAAAAAAGAAAACAAAACAAAAACCTTGTGATTTGTTAATTTGAAATAGTTTTGTGGAAAGTAAGTAAACCATTATAAATTGTTAATATTTTATTAATTTAGTAAGCTCTTGTACATAGATACGAAAATAGAATGGCTAGTACTTCTGCCAAAAGAAGCCGCGCGTCTGCCGAGCAGCTAAGTCAAATGGTTGATTTTATGATAAATAACCCGGGACTTGCTGGCGGTAAATTTAAAAAGCTCCATGGAAAATTGGAATGCGACAAGAAGTGGAGCGAATTGTGCGAATCCCTTAATTGTCTTGGCGGGGCGGTTAAGGCGGTCAACCAGTGGCAGGCGGTAAGTAAACATAGTTGTATAAATATAAGACAATTTTAAATCGTTCGTACTCACAAAGGTTTGGAAAGAATTAAAAAGTCGCACCAGTACCAAACTACGAGACTGTAAAAGGCAACAAGCGCTCACAGGTAATAAGCCGTTGACACAAGAGGCCTTAAGTGATATGGAAAGGCGGGTAGTTGGTGTTATCGGGAACGAGTACATTGAGGGACACGGATCCGTTGCCGAAAATGTTCCAATGGAAGAGGTAAGTTACAGCAAAGCTAATATGTATGATTAGCTCCAGCAAATTCCGTTTTCCACTAGAATCTGCAAATTCTACTTGAAGAGGGAGAGGATATTGTAGTGCCATCGCCTTCAAATGCAGAAACATTTGATATGCGGTGTGATACACCAAGCACTTCGAAGAGAACACCTCGAAGAGGGCTGAAAAGAAAGCGAGCCGAGGACGACAGCGAAACTAAGAAGCAATTCTTGGAGATCGCAAGCAATCATGCTAATGCTTTAAAGGTAATTATTAACGTGATATAAATTATCGTTGCAATGAATTTTTATTTGTTTTTGCTTTGTTTTTTTTTGATAGATGCTATCCGAATGTAGCGCTTCGAACGTAGCCATTAACAAAATTATGGCCGAAGCCATAAAAACGATGGGGGAAAGCCTTAAGGAAACTGCCACCGCAATTACCAATTTAGGCAATATAATAAGCAAAATGTAAGTAACACTGTGCATTTAAAAATGTATTTCTATTAAGCTTTCTATAAACCTTTTAAAAACTATTATGATTAAAGCTACCATTTTGTAATTACAATTAACAAAAAAATGTTAATGTAATAACGCCAATATCGAGTGGCATATACATACATACTATGAGTTTTATTCATAATAATTTATCAAAGGTTTAATAACGGTTATTGATTTTTTGTTTCAGACTTAAAGAGTAAATTATTTCTCTGATATATGTACATATGTATATATTTTGTATTTTTGTTGCTTAATTGTAATTGCTTTTTATTGTTTTGAATTGTTTATTTCATGAATTGTTTGCTTTGTTTATTATTATTTTAAATTTTTCTTATGAAATGTTTTTTTATTGCTTTGAATATTGCTTAATTTATCCTCTTATTTATTTACTAACAGCACCCACTACCAATGTGCCAACAGCACATTTTTTAATTGCTTTTCATTCTATGTATAAATTTTTATTTTTGTTATGTAATTTTGGTTGCTTTTTTATTTTAATTATTTGTCTCTTGAATTGTTTCCTTTGTACTTTATTATTTCCAATTTTTTGTTTCACAAATTTTTGTTTCATTCCATTGAATGGTGTTTAGTTTCCCGTTTTTATATTTTTATTTTATAATAAGTATGTATAAAATAAAAGAATAAAGTCGTTTTACTTGAAAATTTTATAAAAGAGGGTTTTATTTAATAAAAGGTTTTATTTAACATAAACTTACAGCATATCGCAAGAGTTTGGTAACGCTTTCTACAATAGTTGTTACATACATATGTATGTAATTACTTATGTAAATGCTTATGACAAGAAAAAAAGTGGAAGGTGTTACTTTTTCCCCTATGAAGTATTGCCTATGTAAAATAATTTTCAATTAAGCGGTCTTGGACACGTTTCGCTATTGAGGATGGTAGGTTTTGATTTACCAAATCGCTACTTATATGACTCACTGAAGTCTCAAATTCTGTTTCATAGCTTTGGTCGTGTAACTTTATATTATGTAACGTGGCGCAGGCGTTAACAACTTTTCCGGCAAAGCGTGGTTCATATAAAAGGATTCGCTGCTTAGATAAGCATCGCCAAGTTCCTTTTAGGACACCAAACAGTCGTTCAACCGGATTACGAGCCTTACACAAGGCCTCATTATACCGAAATTTAGAACTTCCTTCTAATTGGTTTGGTAGAGGAGTCATCAACCATGGCTCCAACGGGTATCCAGAATCTCCTGTAGATTTTTATGTGTTTTTAATAAATTAATATTTTTAGTTCCTTTTATGTAAATATCTTAAATTTACACACCAATTAAAAACATATTGTGATTTCCATTTTCGAAATTTCGCTGCATGACTCTTCGAACAGCAGAGGAGCTCCATACGTAAGAATCATGCCGTGCTCCTGGGTATTTAGCATTAACATTTAAAATTTTCAAATTGGGATCACATATCTGCACGTATGTTAATAAAATCAATTTTATTGCTGTTTTTTTAAAAGCTTTTCTTACCATTTGGACATTAATTGAGTGGTAGCCATGGTGATTGACGTAAGCTTCTTCATGGGTTTTTGGAGCTAATATTGCTATATGGGTGCAATCGATTGCACCGATTGTACCCGCAACAAAAGGTGAAGAAGCTGATGAAAAAATTGCTTTTGCAGTTTGACGTTCTTCCTGGGTCATTGGCAACTTTATCTTTTCGCAAAACATCGTATTGTTAATTGCATCAGTTACTCGATGTATGCAACGGCTTACTGATGACTGACTCATGGATATACCCCATTGCTCTCCTACTGGCCGTTGGTAACATCCAGTTGCATAGAAACGTAAAGTCGCTAGCACCTGCAAAATAATATTTTTTTTCTATAATAATATTTGACTATGTATATATGTATGTATATTTATATGTACCTGTTTTTTAACCGATATTCCAGTAATCCTAGAACCTTTTAAAATACCATCAAGTTGGAACACAATTTCTTCAGCCAATTCCGGACTTAAACGATAGAGTTTTTTAAATTCTGTGGCTGCCAACTCAAAAGGATTATACGTATCACGAAGATCACGCCGGTTGACTGAAGGAGCATTATCAACTGGCTCATTCTCCAGTAAATTGTAGGCTAAATACTCCAGCGCCATTATATTCTACGATTGTATCCAACGATAAACACTTTTCAAAACGGATTAAACCGCACCAAAAATGCTGGTGTTAATAAACCACAATTTATCTTGCTACAAATAACAGCTGGCTTTAAACGCCAGCAGATATCGTTTAAAGTGTTAGTGAATAGCAAAATGGTTAATTTTGTGGTTAACATTTTTAAACGAAACAATTGTGGTTAAAAAAGTGTAGTGAATCGCACTACTGGCATAACAATAACGAACATACTCGCCGCATCGAACATGTGCAATATGTTTGTGAGGGTGACATCTGGTCACCCTAAATGAACTACATATATAGTTCATGAACTGCCCAACACTAATGTGGTCCAAAAACATCAATGACCATAGTTTTATAACACGAGGCAACAGCGTCAACAACAATAACACAACAGATTACCAACGTGATGCAACAACAACTACAGTTTGCTAATCCGAAACAAGGATATGCAACACATCAACAACAACTATGTACTACACCAACAACATTTGATACATCATCAAACACGTAATGTGTTAAATAATTATCAAGTGGTACGAAAGACATCCTAAAGCTGAAACTGTGAAGATTTTTTCTGGCAACAGTAACGTGCAAACTCAGTATTGGGTTTGGGTCAGAAACTGTAAATACATAATAATACATAAAATATACGATACATAAAAATAACGAATTAATAAGAAGGGGTTTCATAAACGTATAGCTCAATAAATATACACGACACAAGGCAATTTTGTACAGCCTGATGGATTCCTGTCAGATGAGACTAATACGATTAAAAAAATCAATGAGTGTTCGAACTCAAGGGCGATGTGTTAACCCCGTTTTGTTACACGGTACCTGTTCGATTTCTATGAACAAATAGTGTTCGCGCAGAAACTATTTATTTATAGCAAATGAAATACAATTTTATTTTGATATGTAAGTTCAATTATTAATGTTCCATTTTAACTATGTGTATTGTTTTAAGTGTTTACGACAACTGATTTTATAAGATTTTCTTATTGTCGCGGGCCACCAAATCTATCAACATAGAACTACAGTTAATCTCAATAGAGAATCCAAAAGAAATAACAACAACAGTACAACTGCTGAATGACCAAACTTCGTCAGCGCTGTTGTTGTTGTTGTTATATCCTTTTGCATCGATAATGTAAACAACAAGCAACAACATACATACATACGGTACAAAACATAATGACCAAAACCAGTATGTATGTTGTTGTTTTTGCGACAAAATGATTAGAAAACAATATTAGGGTGGCCCTATTTTTACAAATTTAACAAAAATCAAAAATACAAAATAATTTGAAGATCGATGTAGGGCGATCTCACCCAACACAGTAAATATTACATTGGAAAATAAACGAAGAATAGTTTTTGTGCTGAAGGCTCTTTTGCTATCGCACTTTCTTTTTTCTTACATCTGCTTTAGCATTAAACCTAATATTGTTAAAATAAATAAAGCAATGTTTAATTCACTGAAATAATTGTTTTTGTTTTGCCATAAACAGAACGACGACAAAAAGTATTGAATATTATAGAAAACTTATTGCACGCTTTTTCCGCTCTCATGTAAAGAGTCTGAGTAAAAGAGCATAAACGAGTCTTATTCTCTTTATAGAATATTTCAATATAAATGCACCATTTCGACAATGTTATTACATAAACATAAATAAAACATAATATATTAATATATATACATAATTTTTGAAATTCAACACGAAACTTATGTCAGAGTACATAAAGTTGTCCCCAAAACTGTAGTGGGCAAATTAATGTATCACACAACGAAAATGGTGCCGCTGTCTAAGCGGATGATATTTATGAAGCAATAAAAGAAACTAGTAGACCTCATTAAGATAAACGTGATAGATTTAAAAGAAAGAGATTCAGGACGGACGCTTTCTAAATTGGAATGGTTGGATATTAACATAAACAAGTGTCCCTTGATCATAGTTGTTACCCACACCAAAGTAACTAACTAACAAACGTGAATACATTAATGTTCGAAACTGTGACATATATTATTCCAAGTAGTGTATGCTGGGAAGGGAACAATAACTAATGTTTGCAGCTAATATTCCTATAACTTAAATGACATTTCGACAGAAAAATTACATTCGGAATAGCAAGGTACTCGAATTCAGCAATACGACCAGAGATAAATTACAATATTTGAGAAGAATGCTCCATTCCACTAAATCGACATTCATGATATTTCAGAGGAAAGATGTAATGTTACAGTTTATTCTATTATAATTCTGTTGATTTATTTTAGAAACTTTTATGAAACCAAACATTATCCGATAAAAGCAAAATGGTATTTTACAATACCTGCCAAATTCGCAATAACTTATTCTATGTTTTTCTTAAATTCAAGTTTCAATTCAAATACAAATTTCAATTCAAAATAATTCACCGTTAATATTAAATACAATTTGCATTGTTGCTGAAGAAAATTCATACAAAATTAATTTCAAAGATTTAAAAATTAATAAGTCTAAACAGGCTTGGTTTAGACATGCCGCCGGGCCTTTTTTGAAGTGACACACTAAACCGTTGCTAATGATTTTATAGCCTCGCATAAGACGGTTTGGTCAGGTGTAACTTCTTCCGCTGACTGCTGCACAGTATATTTCTGATGTCTTCTAGGTGACCTTTTCTTCTTTCTCGTTTAGCTGGTTTCTTCTTCCGTAGCTGCACCCTTTTTGTGATATTTGTGATGGCGAACCTTGACTGGACAGCCCCCCTTACACGAGAATGGTAATGATGAAGTAGCGTGTGATGATAGTGGTTACATCTTCTGCAAGTATTTCTCGACTTACAAATACGAAGTGTATGACTCTACGTCAAACAGTTTACGTAATAATTGTTGTGTCGTACAATCCTGGTGCGCTCTTCGCTGTCCATTCTGAGGAATTTAGGGCAAGCCATTAGAGCGTGATAGTTCTTGCACACCAAACAACGATAAACATCCATATTTCTTCGAGAGCTAGTACGGTCTGGCCTATAAATATAATAGATAATTAAAGATTAACCTGCATTGTGTTCTTCTCTGTAGTGACAACTGCGAGCAAGTATAAATAAAAACGAGTAAAGTATAAATAAATGTTGAGTGAGATTAATGTAGTTTAGCCTAGAACGGTATCATCGTTTTGATAAGGTAAGTAACACAATTTAGCAATGGGACGGGTTATTATCCCGTTGACAGTCCGTACATCTACAATACGAACATTTTTATCGGACCCATAGTGATTCTTTTCAATTCTTCCCAATCGCCATTCGTTTGGGGGTAGCATATCATCCACGACTACTACTAAATCTCCTAATTGGAGATTAGGAGTGGTACGATGCCACTTATATCGCTTGTGTAGTGATTTTAAGTAATCTTCTTTCCAGCGAATAGCGAATTGATGATGAAGAGCCTTTAGTTTCAACCAACGATTGACCAAAGACATATTTTGAGAGGGAGGCTCTGGTAAGCCCATCATGGGCCCACCTCGTAAAAAATGTCCAGGAGTTAATGCGGTTAAATCTGCGGGATCTTCCGTTACAGCGGAGATTGGACGAGAATTTAATACACCTTCAATTCTAGTAATTATCGTACTAAAATGATCAAAGGTGAATATATGAGCTCCGGTGATTCTCTTTAAATGATATTTGAAACTTTTTACAGCGGCCTCCCAGTTGCGAGGAAGACATTAAATTCTTTTAATATAGAACTTTGTGCTCCTACGAAATTTCTTCCGTTATCGGAATATATCCTGCTTGGGAGGCCCCGCCTCCTGACGAATCGAGCTATGGCAGCTTCAAAACATACCGATGATAACTCAGAGCAGACCTCCAAGAGAATTGCTTTTGTTGCAAAACATATAAACACGCATACGTAACCTTTTGTTAATGGTGTTGTGCGTAGAGGTGATGCTTTCAAATCGAATGGACTAGCGAAATCGATGCCAACAGTATGAAAGGGTGGTGTGAAAGTACTCCTTAGTGAATGCAATGGCCCACTATTTGGGAACACGCTCTGCGTTTATACAAAATGCATATTTTGCAGTGGTGAATTATGCTTTTAACTCTCGGTTTTAATCGATGAATATATAATTGTGTCTCAACCATTCCGCACATTAAGTTAATCTCGCCATGAGCGAGAGATATGTGCAAGTGTCGAAGAAATAGATAACAAAATCTTGAATTTCCAGGCAATATTATCGGACATCGTTCATTATAAGGTAGGGAAGATTCAGAAAGTCGGCCATTAACACGCATAGTTTGATCTTTATCAAGGAATGGGTTTAAGGTTTTCAATTGACTTTTTTCCGATACTGGAAGTGACAGGGAAACTGCTTTGTACTCATCCCCATGATGCTGTTTTTGAGTCATTACTAGAAGGCGAACCTTTGTGTAATTCACTTCCTCCTGCGTTAGATTTTCAGTTATGTTAATGGGTGCGCTTGCACATTTTGCCCGAAGTATATTTATGTAACGGAAAACTCGAGCCATAACATGACATGCCTTGTGGTATGAGGAAAATCGGTCCAATATGTCAGCGTTTCTGGTGGACGAATGCACTATTTGTACTTTATTTGCAAGTTCTGGAGGGCACAGAGGATTTCTATTTGGCCACGAAGTGATAGGATTCGTTAGCCAAGAGAGGCCACTCAACCAGAACAAATTGTTATTAAGGTCGTTTGGCCTGCAACCGCGGGTACCCAGATCAGCGAGATTGTCGTGTGTAGAAATGTGTTTCCATCTGATTTCTGGAACCATTTTATGTATTAATGCAGTTCGATTTGCGACAAATGTATCCCACGACCAAGTTGGTTTGGATAACCATCCAATGTGTCAGAAATGTTTAGTATATGATTCGACTTCACATATACTACCAACTTTGCGAGTAAGACGGCTGCATTTAGTTCTAATCTAGGTAAGGGAATGGGCTGAAGTGGTGCTACTTTGCTTTTTGCAATATATAGATTAGAAAATACTACGTTATTTGACGCTACAGATCGTATATAAATACATGCACAAATGGCAGCTTTGGAAGCATCGGCAAACCCGTGTAGCTGAATACTATCGGAAGGAGTGTATTGGATCCAACGAGGAATAGAAATAGTTTCCAATTTAGAGAGTTCATCGATAATTATGTTGAAATATTGAAAAGAATCTGACCCAATTTCTTCGTCCCAATTAAATCATTCGAGCCGTTGCATGAACAGTTTGGCCTTAATGAGAATAGGAGTTATCCATCCAGCTGGGTCAAATAATTGGGCAACGATGGACAAAACGTTGCAGTGAGTCAACGGTAAATCAAAACGTTTAATAGATAAGGAATATCTAAAGCAATCAGTGATCGCATCCCATTTTATGCCCAAAGTTTTCGTCAAACTTGTATCTTCAAATCGGAGAAAATTTAAATCATAAAGATCTTCAGAAGGCAAATGAGTAAACAGTTGAGAATCGTTTGCCGTTATCTTTTTTAAGAGGAATCCAGCCGAGTTACGAACAGATATTAGCTCCGAATGTTTATGTATGTCATCGACATATCGCGGCATCTCTTCAATAAACACGTATGTCACAAATCATCATTTTTCAAAGGACATAAAAAACTGAATATCTTTTGATTTTGCATTAGACTTCGCACTTTTTCTTTATTAATTTTGTAGCTTATACGTTTGTTAAATAAACTGAAATAATTTTCTTATATATTTTGTTCTTTATATCATATTACGATGGGCTTTTGTACTTACGTGTTTTTGGTTCTAAAAGAATTTTGCATTTGTTGGTACTTACGAGTTTTTAGCATGATAATTTTTTTAATTTCAACGCAATTTTTATTGTTTTTCATACATATTATTATCAAATTTACAACTGAACATCATTCTCCATTAAAAAATTTAAAAACAAAATCTTAATTATAAAGGAAAACTTTAACAAAACAAAATGATTTTTTTGTGTTTTTTGTGTTCATTTCAAAAAATCTGGCTTTATGAAAAAAACTTCAAAATATGCTTAGCTATCTTCAATAAACTTTAAGTTATCAAAAAAGTCCCAGTACTCTTGAGGGATGACTTTTTTTAAGGTTTGCAAATCATTGTATTTTTTTTTCTTTATTTCCAGTGGGTTTTCATATAATGGGAGTATTGTTTTTTAATGTCATATTTTAGTTTTCTCTGTGGCGATAAAATCCATTCCTCTTTATAATTTAGTTTGAAACACATACCAGAGTTGTCGTATTTGAGGCACTTGATATCGATTACTTGAGGATCCCCAGTTTTGAGTCCAGGTCTTATAGATTTATAAAACTTTATTTGACTATAATTCTTAAAAAAATTGTGATCAATGTAATGAACATTATAAGGTTCTGGTACAGATCTTGCTTTTTTAATAACATTAACAAAGTCCATTGGAACAAAAAGTTCTTTACATTTCTTTTTTTTTCAATGAGAGCATGGACTGCGTCGCATTCCATTTGGGTATGGCCAACCGTCAAGTATTTTTGAAATAAAGTTGCATTGTACTTTATTGCAATGAGTTGCAAAGTATTTGCCAATGTGGTGTTTCGATTTTGGGCCCCACAACCGTCACTGAATAGAACAGTTGGTAAAGACAGATCAACGTAGTTTTCCAAAAAGTTGGCAACACACGAGGCAAAAACATTTGCGTCCATACCACCTTCACCTTCATGCCAAACATAGCAGTGCGTTTCCGAAGTCTTAAGATTATATATAGTGAACTGATGAACAGCAAGCTTTTGTTTGAAATAGATAGCTCCTGCTTCGATTTGGGGCACAAGTTGCACGGCTTGTACATCAAGCGTATAAACATTCCGTTCACCTCTCATTGCTTCTGTTTTGTCCTTAGCCTTTTCAGCCCTAGCTTCATCCTTTTCATTTAAATGAGCTTTGTAGGATAGTTCGTCAATATTATTTTTTTTATAAGAAAAACAAAGATCGCACTGATCTTTTTTTGGCTTGTACAAACCAACATTAAGAGAATGGATTACCTTTAGAAAAGTATGATACGAGGCTTTATTTTTGACGTCCTTACTCTTCATGTAATCTTCATACTTAGAGTAAATTTCTCTAATTGACTGGTATGTTATGTCACAATATTCTTTGTTTAAATCTTTGCGACAATAGTGGCTCTCCATTTTAGGTAAAGACAAAATGAATTTTTTTGCGCTATCGCGCTTACTTAAGACATCTTTAGCCTTGCCTTTGGATTTTTTTGTTGGAATATTGTAATTGTCATTATTTAAAACCCAGTTTCTGACCGACCATTCTTTTAAGCAGAAAGTGTTTAGGAACGTTTTTTTGCAAACAGGAAAAACTTCATCGTCAATTTTAAGACTATATTGAAAAGTAAAACGTCGGCGAGAGACATCTTCTTTTTGTTTACGCCGCTTTACCGGCACCTTTTTAACCAAACTGCTTATCAGCACTTTTCTTTGGATCACTCTTAAGTTCGTTGCATTTTAAATGCTTCGCTTTCTTGCACTTTTTAAGGTCACATAATGGTTGTAACTGTTTTTTTTCTCTTATTTTTTTGCCTGCTTATTTACCCTTTACAACTTGTTTGCTGCAATATTCCTTTCCTGTCATTCTAGCTTTTTTAATTCTGTTTCTTTCCCATTTATTTGGTTCACTCTGACCTTTTTTTTCTATTGGTTTTGGTTATAATCCCTGTGGATGTATCCAGCTGAGCACCGAAGCAATCTACTTAACTGTCACTAAAATACAGGTCGTTGGAAGTAGAAAAATCATCAAAATCAACATCATAGTCTTGTTGTGGACATTCGTTGTTTATCGCCACAAACCGTCCAGTTTTTTCATCTAAAATATAATTTTCATCGTTCGCAAAATCTGACTTTTCGTCATATTCAAGCACTGTTGAATTGTTTATAAAAAGTCCACTTATTTCATCAAGAACTTTCCCATCCATTATGAACTGTATGAAAACAAAGGAACAAAAATAATGGTTTCAGGTCCGCAATGTAATCCGATAACAAAAGTCTTAAAAACTTACCTTATTCGATCAATGAAGAAATTTATGAACAAAATTGTATTTTTATATATATAACTGCTTTTTAATTTTTAAACGATGTCACTAGATCAATGTCCACTTACAACTGATCAAATTAGCAAAAACGTTTAGGTAGAAAGAATTTAATCAGCGCAAGACGTAAATATAACAGAAGCCAAAAACTAATGTTTACCGTTAGTTTTGCACTTAATACAGAGCTTACCTAAGAATTTCATACTCTGCAAACTATCAACCATCGTAAAAAAAAAATCAAGTTGAACATTAGCTCGGTGCGCCTGAACTAAAATTAAATCAAATGTTGTTGCATATTGAATATTCGTCCGGATTTTGAATTAGTAGTGTTCCCTGATCATAAAAGTACAAAAAGTAAAAAAATCGGCGGAGGGCTTTTTGAAAAAAATGAGTTTGAATATTTCCGTACTAGAAATGTATAGAGATTCTCAAGAAAAAACCGACATTTTTGCCAAAAAATCAATTTTTCTCGGAGAATATGGTATTTACAAATACATTCACCAAATTAAAGATAATTTTGCAAGGAAAAACTCTCTCGGCGGATTTATTTTTGTAAAGTAGAGAAAAATTTGATTTTTTTGTAAAAATATCTGTTTTTAATTTATTAATCAATATACGGAAATGGCCATATTTTGCTAAATAAATAAATATTTCTTTGTATATACCGCAGAAAAGTAGAGAAAAATTGATTTTTTGGCAAAAATGTCGGTTTTTTCTTGAGAATCTCTATACATTTCTAGTACGGAAATATTCAAACTCATTTTTTTCAGAAAGCCCTCCGCCGATTTTTTTACTTTTTGTACTTTTATGATCAGGGAACACTACTGATTCAAAATCCAGAAGAATATTCAATATGCAAGAACATTTGATTTAATTTTAGTTCAGGCGCACCGTGTTAGGTGTATTTAATGATAATAATTCTCTTTCTTTGCTCAACTTCCTTGAAAAATGAAGGTACCGTAAAATGCTGTACTGGCAGTGAAAAGAGAGAAAGAGAGATGTGATCGTAATCACAGTGTCGGATCTAGGAGTGGCAAAGCTGTGGAGGCGCTCAGGCTTACGAGCTTAGCTTTGAAAAAAAAAGCTAAATCCTTTTTCTAAATCCTTTAAACATTTAAAGACAAAAAACAGAACTAAAAATAAAAAAGCTTCTTTAGTTTTTTCTGTGAGTGTTTAAAAACATTTAAAAAAGGCCCTCCAGACCAGAACACCCCCTTAAATATTTTGTTCTATTGAAAAATAGATTTCACCATTCCCCTCTTTACCACGAAGAATATTTTTCATATCATTTAAACTAATAGGACCCTGTTATTAAAATTCTAAAATAATTAAATTAAATAAAAAAAAAGATAAGTAAATTAAATAATACTTCAATTTTTGATTATAAATATCAATTAAAAATGTGAGACTTTAAATTAAATATTGTAAACTTTGTTCATATACTCAGAAAATATTTATTTAAAAAATTTATTCACTCTAGCTAAAAAATTTTTATTGTACTTACGAGTTTTGCGCATTAACATATAAAATTAGTTGGAGATACGAGGTTCTTGAATTGTCCTTAAAAAAATTTTTTACTCACAAAGTCATAAAGATCTCTTCATAACTAAGTTGCAAACGTGTTTTTTTGTTAAAAAAAATAAGAACATCAATTTCGTCAAAATGTCACTTACGTGTTTATTGAAGAGATGCAGCGATATGTCTCATTTCTTAACATGGATGTGACTTGAGGAAAGAGAGATTCGGAATCAGATGCAAATTGTAATAGAGTGCATAGTGCGAGAAAAGATGCACAATTTACTCCGAAGTTTTCAATTCATAATCTTTGATTGGAGCATTCACATCCTTTTGGTATAATATTTTCTGGAAGGATCTTTCTGGAAGGATTTCTGAATGTCTCCGCTAAAAACATACTTGTACTTTCTCCAGTTAAGAATAGTCGAGACCAGATCAGTTTGTAATGTAGGGCCTGAATAGAGCACATCATTGAGAGAAAAGCCCGATTTAGATTTTCGTGATGCGTTAAATACATTTCTCAATTTAGTGCTTTTATGGTCGGGTCTCAGAACAGCATGGTGAGATAAATAGAACGATTTGAAAATACTATTTCGCGCGATGATGACTCTTCCATATGATCTAAGCTGAGATATTCGCTTAGAACTGCATTATACTGAGTTTTAAGCTCACAGTTTTTTGAAAAATTCTGCTCCATTCGTGACTATTGCCCAAGTGAAATAAAGCGTGAGGAGTCCAAGAGCACAGATTCGAGGAACTCTTTTTTAATGGGAAGTCGCGCAACATATCTTCCGTATGGTTGGTGTGTAGTCGTTTCCTGATAAAACTCTTCGCAGTGTTTGTGTTCTTCTGGTATGGAATTGGAATTAGGAATCTCTTTCTGTTCCCAAAATTTTCGCAAAAAAATTATGAAGGGCTTTAACTTCAGACATATCCAAATTTTCCACATTTGTCGTAAAGGAATGTACTTGTCCTACTGTCATTGGATCGCTGAGTACCCAACCAAACACAGTATTATATGCTGACGTATCGCCACATATATTCCTGAGTAGAGAAGTTTGTCCTTCTTTAGTCGAATAGCCTTCTGGAGAATTGAGTAGTTTGAGTTTGACAGATTTAGAAGTAAATCCCAATATATCCAACGTCAAAGTACTGTTACGATTTTTCCCAAAGACTGCAAGATTTTTTAAAACAAAGTTTTTGTCACACGGTGACATCATCTTTGCCATAATAACGCCATCCGAAGAATATTGGTTTTCAGTGTTATTCCTATTATGTAGGCGATATATGGATTTCAATTTAGGTGTTGATATGTTTATATTCCCACATATTTTACCAAACATATCGACGAAATTTTCACCCTGATCATACGGAATACCATTTAGGCGCAAATCGCAAGCAACCAACGAATTTTCTTGCCTTAGAGACTGTATTTTCAGTTCCCTAACTTCAGCTACAAGGTTTGCCACTTCGTCAGACATGGCAACCCCGTTTAACCTGTTATTGTCTGTTTCCACTTTGTCCACTATCCCAGCCACACTCATGATGTCTTTTCCCATTTCCGACAGTTTGTTGTCAACTATTTCAGTTGTCATGGCCTCTAGTTTTGTTACCCGCTCATTTAATTTGTTCATGTCCGCTATCATATCATTTATTCGTTCGTCTATTTCGTTTAAGAGACGGGATTCACTTTCCAACAATAACTCTCTTATCTGTACTTGTATTTTCTCTGTTTGTCTCCCTAATCGATTGTCAACAATCTGTAACATACGAAAGGGAGAATCAGAGAGCCGCGGTGTCCTAGACACATTCTCTACCAAAGAGTTTTGCAGAAGCTGATGTTTCTCTTCTCTATCTCTCATTCCTCTCGAGGTAAACATAGCGACATATTTGCTTTTTCCTTAATTTTTTCTTATTTCGTTTATGTCACTTTGAATGCAATAGATTTATTCGTTGTTATAATTATATGATATTTGTCTCACTCTTGTGGTTTGTTTGGCGCTCAGAGATGCGCTTACCTTATAATAGATATGTATATCTTCCTTGTGCACAATGCGAATGCTCTCCCTTCACGAACGATGTTTTGGTTTTGTTTGTTTTACTTTTCTATTTTGTAGACACTTGTGTTTAAGGGTTTACGATATAAATTTTGATTTGTCTTGTTTATCTTGAAGATTTTTATGTATTTGTTACTTTGGGGTACGAAAAGACAGTTTACAGAAGTTGTGTTTAGATATTTAGGCTTCTATTAAGGCGACTTGTGTTTAAAAAAAATATGGAATTTGCGGAGCTAAATAAAACACGTCCGATCTGAGCGAGAGTACTCTTTTTTTGTCGTTTTGTCACTTTTTGGCAAAACTATAGCATTTATTGAAAATTCGCAGTTGTAATTTTCAGCAAAAATTGTGATTTCACATTCCTTATCAGATGATTGCCTTTGGCCTCCAATAGCAGTTACCTCAAAATATGATCTTCGAAAAGGGATTTTTAAACGCTTTCTAATCTTTTCAGAGACGAATGTCCTTTGCGAGCCTGTGTCGATTAACGCCCTAATAGTAAAGAGATCTCCTCTAATCTTTACGTTGACCAGAGCGGTACGCAAAAGAATGGTGTCATCGTTAGACGAGAAATTAGCTTGTACAGTAGAGGCTGCTTGTGATGTTGATGCCTTCTTATTTTGCGAATCTTGTGGTTGGACGTGAGTTTCCACAGATTCTGAAGTGCGTGGGGAGAGACAATTGTTACGCATTTTTTTTTTGAACACAAAATCTATTCGCTCCTGCGTGCCAAATTTTCTAAATTCTAGGCATGATCTAAGATTATGATCTGCTTGACAAAGCACACGTGGAGAATTACCTTTCTCATGGGATGCATAGGCTTGAATATTTCCAAATTTTGTTGCTGGCTTGTGTTCTCTGGAATTTTCAGAACTGTGTGAATTAAACACTTTGATTTACAAAGGGTTAAAAAAATATTTATTTATTTTTACGGAGCAGCACTATGTGCTTTACATCGAGTTAGACTTATAACTAATCTCTTAATTTTATGTTTGCTGCCACGATACCATTTGTCTCAGTCCCAGTGCCTTAGCATGAATTCTTCCCTAAGCAGCTAAACGTGGGAAGCATTAGCACAGAATCTTTGTACAGAATATTTCTTTAGAATTTTGTGTCACCTGCGACAACAGTGCAGACGCAACGTCAGCAATAATGTGGGAAGCTAATATGTGAATGAACAGCTGCATTTTTATTGTGGGAAAGTGTTGCAACAATGTTGCTAAAGGGTGTTGACAAAGCGTAGCTTTAACTCTTCCCTCCGAAATTCCAATCGTCCCCGATTGGTTTTAAAAATATGGGATATTGTTTAAACTCGTAAGTTTGCCCATTTTGGTTGTAGGAATTTGCATTCCTTGAGGCTGTTGAGGTAATTGTGGAGGTTCTGCATTAATAATAACGTGTGATTCTATATTAGAAGATTTTTTCATTTTTACTGTTAGAATTATAATGATTAAAATTACAGTGGCCAAGAGGCCAAGGTTGGTAAACAAGCTAGATTTAACCAGTTTATTTAAAGAATTTATTTTCCCAATATTTTTTAAATTTAGTTGCTTCATAAGCTGAAGCGAAAGAACTTCTTCGAAATCTGATTTGGAGTTGCTGTGTTGTACTAAGGCCGGTAGAGGTTTCAGGTTTACAATATCGTTTGTGGCGAACTTATAGTTATTAATTTGTATTGTTTCATTGTTGAATTTTATCAAATAGGATCCATTTAGGCTTCTAGTATTGTTTCCAATATTGACTTTCCCTTTGAAATCATTTAGCAAAATTAATCCTGTTTGAATTTCTTCAATGTTTTTTATATGATCGTTATTCGTGATGGTGCAGTTGTGGGGTTTATTTTTTAAAATTTTTACAATACAATTTTCGTTTTTTAGATTTGAGATTTCATTTTGCTTACATATTTTTACATTGTCAATGGTTTTACAAACGTTTTTTACACCATAATAAGCATCGTTACATTTCAATATTTTTTCATGCTTAATTTTTAAAATAAATTCTCTTCTTTTTAATGGTTTTATGATCATAGATTGGCAAATTTCCTTTCCTGTTTTAGGTATTTTTATAATGTAAATTATTGTTTCATTTTTAACAGCGATTTTAATATCTGCGAAATTTAATGATTCTTCTAAGCTTTCAAAAGGAATATTCTCATTAGTAAAGATATTTTTTATTTGTAATATTTCAGAGTCGTATTTATAATATTTGCTTTTGTTAAATGTATGGCTCTTTTTATATTTTCTATTTCTTTTTTGACAATATCAATTTTAAATTTTGTTTGCAATATGAATGTATTTCTGAATTCTTCGCCGCTTTTTAAGGTTTTTAATATGTTGTTGCTTACATCTGTGATATTATTTATTCTTTCAATTATTCTCTTATTTATTTTAATTTGATCATTATTATTTTTTGTTAATTCTTCAAATTTGTCATTTATTGTTACTAAATCATTATGGTCAGGGCTTCCTGCTAACCATTTCCAAGCTGTACCTATAAAATCTAATGATCTTTTGTCTCTAGTTGTAGGTGTTAAATTGTCTATAGATTGTTCAATGTAGACTATTTCTTCCTCCAGAAATGGGAATAAAGGATGGGATGTTGGGATAGTTTTGATAAAAGCAATTCGTATGTTAGATGTAATGATGGAAAATTCTGTAAGATTTATGATGTGAAAAATCCTGTAAGTTCCGGTTTCTATTTTCGCAATGCCGTCATCGATGGTTACTATTTCTGATTGCGAATATTCTGATATTTCGACTGAGCCTTGTCCTAAGTGGTTGTTGATGATGAAAAGGAGTGATCTGAAAGATAGTATTTTATTGATTTCTTATACGGTCTTTGTGTACTATTTTCCCTGACTCTGTTGTAACTGTGGAATTTTTATTTTCTTTAACAATTTCTTCTTTATATCTTTTTGAAAGTTTGGTACCTAGTCTTTTATTTTGTTTAACGTAAATTTTGTTTCCTTCCTCGTAATTAATATTTTCAGATTTATTTTTGTTATGGTACTGCAAGTCTTGCTCTTGTTTTCTTTTAAGCTTTTCGCAATTAGCTGTCCTTATTTGTTCTCTATTGTCAGGGTCGGATGAAGTTGGTCAAAGTAAGTCAACTGTTTTTTTACCCGTGACGGAATGAATGGTGTGATTGTATTCGTTTACTGAACATTCTAATAATTCGTCAAAATTCTTGTCGGTATGTTCTTGTTTGAGGCATCTCATGATTTCGGCTATTGTGGAATGGAAGCGTTCAATTTGACCCCCTTACTTGTAAGGGGGAGCAATGAAAGTATTAATATGAAATTCATTTTCTAACATGAATTTAATTGGTTGTGAGCTAAACGCTTTTTCATTATCAAAAACTATGTTCTTAGGTACTCCAAAGTGAAATATGATTTCTCTTAGAGGTTTTCTAATGTTTTCCATACTTCTACCATCTATATTCTTTGTAACCGCTAATTTTGAAAATTTGTCTATGGAAGTGAGTATGTTGTGTTTATCTGTGGAGAAAATATCTATATGGATCGTATGCCCTGAATATTCGGGCAGAGGAGTGGAACCTAATTTTGTTTTATTTGGGTGACGGTCATATTTGCTTGCTTTGCAAATTCGACATATCTTAGTTATGTTTTTGATTTTTTTAGCCATTGCTGGGAAAAAGTATTTTTCCAAAATCTGTAAACGGGTTTCTTTCTCATTTCTATGTGCTCGATTATGTGTTTCAATAATAATTTTGTTTTGTTCCTCTGTGTCCGTCACATCTTCTACCATTTGATGTGTAAATCTGATTTTGTAATTGGCAAAGTGAAGTGGATAAATAGCCTGAATTCTTAGCATTATTTGATCGGATGTCCATATACCGTTAATTATAGCAGGGTTGAGGTGATTCTTTAATATTTCTACAAGTGAGGATTCGTCGTTGTCACTTATCTCGATTGTGTGTCTATGGTACATGGGGAAAATGATATCAAACTTGTAAGAGGACGTAGACCCTTCGGTTAGGAGAATTTGATTTTTAAACACATTAATAGGAGTTTCTACAGAGTATATTAAATTTTCGGAGGAGCTATCACTACTGTGGACAGTGGGAGTTAACGAATTTATTGTAGCTATCGGTGGTCTGGATAGTAAGTCGGCTACTACATTTGTACTTCCTGGCTTGTAAATTAATTCATGATTATATTCTTCTAATTGAGCTTTCCATCTTTTCATTTTTGCGTTTGTGTTTTTGTTGCTGAGAGCAAAAGTTAATGGCTGGTGGTCGGTAAATATTTTTACTTTCTTTGATCCATAAAGAAAACATCTGAGGGATTGTAGGGCGTCAATGATTGCCAGCATTTCTTTTTCATTGGTTGCGTAATTTTCTTCAGCTCTACTTAATGTTCGTGAAAGAAAGGATATTGGTCTGCCATCTTGAGAAAGAACAGCTCCTAATGCATAATTAGAAGCGTCCGTGGTAAGCTCGAAGGCTTTCTTGAAATCGGGATAGTGAAGCATCACATCTTCCGATATTAGACAATTTTTCAATTGCTTAAAAGCTTCTATTTGTTGCGCTGATAAGTTTATTGCAGTTTTCTTAGACATATGTTTGGAAATTCGTCCCAACTCTCCTCTAAGAATTTCAGTTAGAGGTTTAGCGATTTGGGCATATGCTTTTACAAATCTGCGGTAATGTCCTGCCATTCCTAAAAAGGAACGTAAATCGTGGATATTTTTTGGACGGGGAAAGTTTTTTATGGCCTCTACTTTTTTAGGGGTGGTACGAATACCCTTTTGTCCTACTATAATACCAAGAAATTCGGTTTCTTCTTTGATAAATTCGCATTTATCAAATTGTACCTTTAGATTCGCGTTTTCCAATGTGTCAAATATAATTTTGAGATCATTAAAATGCTGTTCCTTGCTTTTGCTGAATATAATGATGTCATCGATGTATACATAACATCGGACACCGATGTGTTCCCTTAAGACATCGTCCAATGTGCGTTGAAAAATAGCAGGGGCATTTCTCAGGCCAAATGGAAGTCGAGTGAACTCAAACTTTCCGTTTGCAATAGAGAAAGCAGTATTTTCAATGTCTGCTTCATTGAGCGCAATTTGATGAAATCCCCTTTTAAGATCAATTGTGGAAAAATATTTGTTTGTTCCCAAATTAGAGACAATTGTGGTTACATCTGGAATCGGATATTTGTCGGGTATGGTATCCTCGTTTAATTTTCGATAATCAATTACCATACGATATTTCTGTAAACCCGAAGCATCCTGTTTCTTCGGTACGATCCATACCGGAGAATTGTATGGAGATTTTGATGGACGAATAATGCCATCTTTTAACAATTCTTCAATTTGTTTATCTATTTCATTTTTTAAAGGCATAGGATATGGGTATGTTTTTGAATAAATTGGTCTATCACTCTTGGTTCTAATTTCCGCTTTTACATTAGTTACGAAGGTTAGGCGTTTGTTTGGTTCGGAGAATAAAGTTGGACAGGTATAACAAAGTTTTTTCAGTTTAGTGCTGTCTTCTGAACTAAGATGGGTTATCCGTAGTAAGGTATGCGCAATTGAGTTAATGTTTAATTGTTGCATAGGGTAACTGTACTTATTTAAGAGGGTAAAGTAGTTTTCCTTTGTGAAGATAACAGCATTTAAATCTTTTAATGTATCGTTTCCTATAATGGCTTCAAAGGTTGTTAGGTTGTGTAAGATATGAAATTTTATTTTCCCTATATTGTTGCCAAAAATGTCAATATTAGCATGATGAGTAATTTTGACTTGTCCTCCTACTGAATTCGCAAAGAATGGTTTATTGGGTATGGGTTGTCTTATGAGTTTTGGAGTAATATAATTTTTGTTAGAACCAGTATCTAATAGGAATTTGACTTCGTTGCCGTTCTTCATTTTGAAACTGAAATATGGCAATGAAGAAGCGTTTAGTCTAAAAAATTAATGTCGTCAATTGTTGTTTCATCTTCGACATATTCCCCTTCATACTCGAGTTGATAGTCTTCTGGATTTTCTGTGTAGGTGTCTTCGGTGTATTCGACTATTTGTTCCTGTGGGTCATCTGTCACTGTTTCTACATTGTAAACTTTTGGAAATTTCTTTGGTTGGTGGGTATTTTGGGAGTGTGGACGTTTTTGAAAATTGTTTTGATGATTATGGGATGGTCTATTTTGGTAGTTAACTTGATTAGTCTGTATGGTTGAGTCTATTTCCATGGGTACTTGTGGTTTGGGTGGAAGCGGTGGATTGGAATGTGCTTGAGGTGCGTAATATGTTTGTTTTTGATTATAATAAGGGTTTTGATTTGGTTTTTGAAATTGTTTTTGAGCGAGGTTAGTAAGCTCTGGATAGAAAGTACGTGAACCTGAAAATTTCTGATACTGTGGGGTATTCTGTTGTTGACGATTATTATTATTGGCTTTATTTTTAAAACCTGAAGTCGTGTTATGGGCGTGATTGGCTCTGTAATTCATATTGCTTAATTCTAAACACATATGAAGAGCTTCAGGCAAACTTTTTGGCTCTCTTACACTCAGGAGACTAGGTAAGGCACCGTTGAGTCCTCTGATAAAGGTATCGAGAGCTTTGTCTCGATAAGTTGATGCTAATGTAAGTAAGGCTTCTTCACCAAGTTCTAAACAATCAATTTTGTCTAAAATTAGAGAAAGATATTGATAGACCTGCTGGTAGAATTCTTCAACAGTACTTCCCCTTTGGGCAAGAGTTGTCATTTGATACTCCAAAGTACCAACATCTCTTTTGTCAGAATAATGTAACATTAAACATTTTTTTATTTTACCCCAGTTCAGCGGAGTTCGGTAAGATTCAAGTGCTGCGTCGGCCTCACCGACAATTTTGTGCCGAATAGTGTGAAGAATCACAAAATACTTTGGTGTGTTGCTATTTTGCCCGTACATTTGGAAAATCCTGTCTACAGATTTTCTCCAGGAGCTAAACTCTCCAGGTTTCCCTGAAAACTCCCTGAGACATTTAACCACGTCCGGTACTCTTTCAGAATCTTCCACATTTCTACTAAAATCGATATGTGGTTCTCCTTCTTCTATTATGGTTGGGTGTAAAATTGATTTAATTGTTTCTTCAATTATTTTTGAAAGTTCTTTTTTTTTATTGGTTGTGAAAAATGTGGAGGATGATGGGATGGGATTAGGATTAGAATTGCCTAAATTTAACTTTGACAAGGATGCAGCTATATCTTCTTCTTGACTCATTTTGTATTTTATTAAATGTTATTCTTTGTTTTTATTATAATTTCACAAATTAGAAATATGAGCTTACATTAAAAAAATGATTATTCCCATGGTCATGCTGTTGATTTCCTCTTGTAGTTGATGTTGAGGTTTGTTGATATTTACGTCTTGGAGTCACATGCGATTTGTTTATAGTCACTGTTTGTTACTAATGAATATTCTTTTTGGTTTTTGTTTTTGCTTAAATTTATTAGTGTTTCATTAATTAATTATATTTTATTTAACTTTGCTTGTTTTAGCTTTTACTACAAATTTCACTTATGGTTTTTATTTTAATTTCGAGTTCATTTACTTTTCGATGTTTTAATTTTGCTTAAATTGATAGTTATTTTATTCATGTTTCATTAATTAATTATATTTAATTTAACTTTGTTTGTTTTAATTTAATTTTTACTTTCGTTATGTGATTTTCACGATTTTTTTACCTCAAAGGGCTGGACAGTACAGTCATTTCTTTTTTTAGAACTAACGTTCCAATACTAAGGGGCCACTTTTTAGGTTTTAATTTGTTAATCGGCCGCGTATTTAACTTTATTCAAGTTTTCCGACGCGGTCCCTGCTCGGGCGCCAATTAAACACTTTGATTTACAAAGGGTTAAAAAAATATTTATTTATTTTTACGGAGCAGCACTATGTGCGTTACATCGAGTTAGACTTATAACTAATCTCTTAATTTTATGTTTGCTGCCACGATACCATTTGTCTCAGTCCCAGTGCCTTAGCATGAATTCTTCCCTAAGCAGCTATACGTGGGAAGCATTAGCACAGAATCTTTGTGCAGAATATTTCTTTAGAATTTTGTGTCACCTGCGTCAACAGTGCAGACGCAACGTCAGCAATAATGTGGGAAGCTAATATGTGAATGAACAGCTGCATTTTTATTGTGGGAAAGTGTTGCAACAATGTTGCTAAAGGGTGTTGACAAAGCGTAGCTTTAACTTGTGCAGCTAAGCTATATTTTTGTTTAGTAGACCTGAAACTAGAAAATCTTTCCACAGTTTCGTACCTATTTATAAGAAACTCATCAAGTTGATCCCATGTGATCAGATCTCGATGACATTTTTAGCACTACTCCTATACAGAAAAAGTCTCATGCGGCAACTTTATCGATATTAGATAAATGAGAAAGGGATCTGACTTATCCAACGAAACCTCAAGCCTTTTGCGGTTAGATAAGCAGTCACTTACTGTAGCTGGAATCTCTTGGAGTGATTCACTAGTTTCTACAGTTGATTTAGGGAGATTAAATAAAATTTTAATCTGGTTCTCAACGAGTACACGTTTATTTTGATATTTTGCTTGTAATGCACTCCACGCTAATTCGAAATTCTCATCGCCCAATGGGTATCTTTTAACGATGGCACCTGCACCTTCTTTCGTTTTATTTCGTAAGTGATACAATTTTTGAACTTGAGTTAGTTTTGGGTGGTTTACGTAGACCGTCGTGAACATATCACGAAAGGCTGGCCATTCTGCAGAACCACCCTTGAAACTTTCTGTATCACAAGGGGAACCTTTAAGTACGTGCTAAATTATCGGGTTGTGTAGTATATAGTGTTGTATTATGTGGTATGTAGGTTCCATGAAGGACAATATTATAGGCGCCGGGGAGGCTATGCCTTGAAATTGTATTATGAACAGAATTTCCCGTTTCAATCCTTATCAAATCCGTTATGTGAGCACTAGATGAATAATAATTATCTGAATATTCATAAATTTTTTTTTTATTTCTATCAACATTACCATTTGAAAACTTAAAATATAATTTTAATATTTACAAGTCTTGAGATTTTACTAAATAAAGTATTGCAACAATCGGAAACAAATTTCGTAGAAAAATAGGAGTCCGTTCAAAAAAAAATTAAATCAGATTAGGGGAAAAGATAGAACATATTCATTAAATTTCACCCTGGCACTGTCTTTATTTTCCCTCGAGCAATGGGATGACAGCATTACATTCTCGTAGGTGCTGCTCATTTTCTTCATTCTATTTTCTAAATCCTCAAGTTTTACTTGCAATAATGACTCAGTTTGATCTTCAATATCAGACTGTTCAAATTTGGAGCAAAACATATGAAGGATTTCAAAAGAAACTTATCCATTATGGAGTTGGCTAATTCCGCATTATTCTCATGTGCGGTGTTTCTTGACTGGGTAGCGACACCATCTGGGCTTGATGTGCCAAGCAGTATCTTCCGCAAAAGGCATAATTTGAATTTTAGTAATTTAGAATATATGAGAAAAATACTCAATTAGCTTGATCAATTTCCTTGAATATAAGTATGAATAATTCCTGCATATAACGATGAATTATCTCCAATCGAATGTATTAAATCTATTCTCAAAGTAATTGAAAATACCTGAATTTGGCCGTAAATAGAGTAAGCTAACAAACTTACGATCAGTTTAAAGTTGATTGCAAATTGAACTCAAATAGTATAATTATCACTCGAAGATTGTAGAGATTAAGAGGTTAGCTCTCTGTTTGATATGTAGAAATGCACCAATTGATATGGTGATAGTGATACAACAAATGTCCGAATAATATTGTCACTAACTTTAAAATTCAAGTTATTTCTTCTCTTTAGAATTAGAGTTTAGATTTTTATACAAGCACCAAAAACAAATATTGAACAAAAATTTCATCCATTGATTTATTTATTATTGATTTATACGGGTTTAAGTGCTCTACGTGCCAAAAATGCATTTTGAGTAAATCGGTCTTGAATTTTAATATCATTTTCCTAAAAAACTACTCGATAGAATTTTGTGATTTTTATAGCATATATTTGTTTTAAAAAGACGATTCTGAGGAACCATATTTATCTCCCGATCGTATCTACAACGCTATATTTTCTAACGGTAATAAAAATCCTGTTTGCTCTATACGCCACCTTAAGCGTATTTCCTTGCAAATACATCCCAGCAAAAAACCTGCTGACGAAGAAGCACTAAAGTATGTAATGAATTGGGGTACCAGCGCTTACCAAACTAGTGAATTCATTAATGATTTTATAAGGCAATGTCACAAGAATCTGCGCTTACTTTATGCCGTCTTACACCGCTCTGGTAAGCGCAAAAAATCCTACATGATAGAATAAAGGACTCGGAGCGCTCCAGTCGTTAAGGTTTAGAACTGCAGAGGTGCTCGCAATTTTAGTGTAATGAAGAAGCGCTTCGTAACTGCGCTTACATCATTGTACTAAATAGTTCGATATACTGCGTTTTAAAAGGAAAGATTCAAGAATGATTCCATACCGTAAATTTATATTAAGATATGGAAGCAGACTTTTTTAAATTCATTTTTAAAAACATTTATTTTTTGTTTATAATGTAATTATTCATACAAAGAACAAAATTAATTTTTAAATAAGAGAACACAAACAAAACTCGAATTCAGATTTAGTTTAACAGAATAAATAAAAATGGATAATAACTTTGGTTGAATTAACACTAAAAATTAAAAAAGGTATTAATTTTTTGCTTTTTAAATTGTTCGTCGGATAAAAATAAATTCATTGGAAAAAAAATAAAATTCTTTATAACTAGATAAGAAAATTGGTTACGAAAGAATATTAAAGCTTTACATTTTGATCGACGAGGTACAAATATTTCCAAAAAACATTTTGTCTTATCATAAATTAAAAGAAAATTTGTACTTTCTGTACTAAATTTAAATAAAAATATGAGATTTCATCTTATTCATTCAGTCTTCAATAGTTTCTTCATCAGAGCTTTCGAAAATTTTTTCTCTTCTGTCTGCTGAGTTTTTGTAGTGAGAATTTTTCACCATGCGAATGCATTTTCCAAAGTGCTTAAAAAATTGTTCTCTATTTCCAAAATCACCACCGATTGCTTCTATAAAAAAATAAGAAGACAAATTTTAATATTTGTGATATAAATAAATAACATAAAATAACTCACTGTATATAACTTTCATTAATTTTGGATAGTTTAGCAGCCTCTTCTTCCGTTGAACTCCTTTAATATTGTAGTCTAACAGAAGGGGTATTGCAATTAAATTTTTTAAGCCCTTCTGCAGATCATTATGCCCGATTATGCATTTAATAGTACTTATCTAAAATGACACAAAATAATTATAAAATATCAAATATAATAATATCATATCAATAATACATTACCATTCCTTGTGTGGTGTTCTCATTTATTTCTTCCTCAATTTCTTCCAGCTCTTTTTGGTTCGTAATGGGAAACCAGTCTTCGTATTTATTGGTACATAATCCGGGAGTTAGATTGGCCTTCATAATAACTTTTATTTCCGATAACATTTCCACAATCACTTTATTTTGTTTTATAGTGTTTTCTGAAAAAAGAAAGGTTATTGAAATAAATGATTTTAACCGTTGATGTAGATGAAATTACCTTGCAGATTAGTCAATTCACTCTTGAGATTTATAATTTCATTTTGAAGTTGTGAAATTTGTTCGGTCTTATCTTTAAAAGCTTCTGTAAAGTTTTCATGAATCTGTTCCAGTTTTTCAAGAATTTGCTCGCATGTCGAAGATTTGAGGATCAATTTTTTTCGTTCCACTGGCGGCATTTTCTTATAGTTATTTATGAGGCTTGATAATGTGGGGTAGTTAGGTTTATTAATATATATATATATGTATTTGTTGTGTTGAGTTGAAGGAAAAATGAAGTCTGCTTAATTAGAATGAATTATGGGTATCATAATGAACTCATTTTTATAAGGCAATGTAACTAACTTTGCAACTATTTGATCGGGTGTAAAAACGGCTTCTTTGTATATATCCATATTTACTACGCAGATACCAAGATCAGTAGATTTTACAGGCTTTTTGAAAAAGCTTTTAGGGTTTAAAAAAGTATGCGCTCGCAAATGTCCCTCCTTAGTAAAACTTATAATTTTTATGGGAATATTAGGTTTAATTAAACAGTAACTGTCCTGGAAATTTGCACGGAAATAACCATGATCTGAGGAATAATATATTATTTTTCCTTTGGCGTTTCTTCTGTATCCTTTGTGCGTTTCTTGAGTAATTATTGGAAGATCGTAAAATGTATTAAACAATTGTTCCTCAATATATTGTGGTTTTTTTACAGCTTTCTTAATCTTCTGATTCATATTTTCGAATGGATACGTTGTTATATTACCAAGATTGCCGTATTCCCGCGCTGTATCACCTAAGTGCAATAAGCAGTGAACATTATGTGTGACACCGGTAGGGCCATAATATTTTGAAAAATCTTTAACGAACGTCTTAAGCATGTTTTCAGCTAGTGTAATTTTTTTTTCGCCAATTTGGTTGCTTAACAATATTCGGTAGGCGCATGCCAAAAGAAGGTAATGATTGTACTGTTCGCCATTTGTATACTCTTTAAGTACAATTAAGCCCGTGTAAAGGAGGAACTGCCGGAATTCGACAGCTTTCCATTTAGGAAACTCAAAAATCGAGCGCGGTTTCCTAGCGAATTCTCGGGGAATATATGCCGAAAATGATGTCAGCATCGATGACATTGATTGTCTTGCTGTTGGAGACAATCGGTACCTTGGTTCTCCTTTATACAATTTAAAAATAATTTTTTTTGATACTCCAAGATCAACCAAATGCATAACATCAAGTGGAAATTGGGTAATCATTTGAGTGTCAATATCCTCTAGACCCATTTTCGCATTAATGAATTTTTCCTTGTGAAAACTTTTGTCTTTCCTTTCTTTAAAATCGTCATTGGTTCTCATTTTGCCTACTGTAGTGCTAAAAACACACACTTTAGAAATACTTTTGCCATTTTGCTCACATTTAGGGCATCCATTTAAAGAACTGTGTCCCTTTATATCACAAACAAACGATCGAGCAGGCGCAGCAACCAAATAGGCACGAATTTTAATTTTCACTTTATAAGTATTATAAACATAACCTTCTTTGAGCAATGTTTTCATTTCTCGAACATAATCATGTAGGAAGGAGTCAATATTTACAGGCTTTTTTCTTCCAACGTAGCTACCAATCAAAAAAATG
This sequence comes from Phaonia tiefii, assembly GCA_963931995.1. Classification (NCBI taxonomy): domain Eukaryota; kingdom Metazoa; phylum Arthropoda; class Insecta; order Diptera; family Muscidae; genus Phaonia; species Phaonia tiefii. The sequence goes on along the minus strand of OZ008368.1, from coordinate 106,797,630 downwards.
TTAATTTCGGGAATGTTTACGACTCGGCCCAGAATTGGCCACAGCCCGACTTCACTACTTTTAAATATTGGTAGACCGTCAATCCCAATATCCAAAACTATCTCTTTTATATTTTTCGAATTCACAGAATTCAAAATTTTTTGAAGATTTGGTGCTACTCCAATGTGGAAATATGATCCCGGACAGACCGTCCTTTTCACAACTTTGTACTGACTTCCTATAAGTGTACTAACACTTAATGGTACATCTAGATTGTACGACTTCAATATTTTTAGAAGTGCCGATGTACAAGCCACAGGAGGCCTAAACAGCTGGTACCACACTCGAATGTCGTCACATAAATTTGGAGAGTTTATTTGAAAATCATCTCCAAATGGAATACTTGGCGTTTCTTCATTAGAAAAAATTTCTACTTCCCCAAAAGTTGTTCTATTAATGACAGATTCTAAAACGTCGACGTTTTCTTCTTTCGATTTTTTTATTAGCCTATATTGTTGTCTTTTACCAATTTTTCTTTTTTTATGCAAATTGTTCATTATTACTGTAAAATATCGTAATATTTTATGTTACAACTAAATGCGAAACAATCTCAAACAATTTCATCACAAAGCAAGCGTCTTTCATTTCTATATTTTCCAAGCACACACAACAACAAATTGCAATTTTCACACAATATACCGTACACACACAATATAACGTATACACACAATAGTTTAAGCGAACTATCATAAGTCACCCGTGGGATACGTATACAATACTGGTAAGCAAAATACTGTTTGGACAAAATACTGGTCAAAAAAACTGACAAAATCCTGTTTTTCATAACACTGTTTTACAAAATACTGTATTTCACAATACTGTTTTGCAAAATACTGTGAAGTAAAAATGCTGGTTTACAAAATTTATTTTATTAAAAGTAACTTCAACAAAAGTATATAATTCTCAAAAATTAACAAAAACATTTAACAAAAAATTAATTTCAATGCATTTTATAAACTTAAATTAGTTAAAGATTTATTGCAATTCGCCTTCAATGCATTTTATAAACTTAAATTAGTACAAGATTTTGTGCAATTCGCTTTAGGTAGTCTGTATGGCTTAATTCACACCTTTTTCTTATTACTCTTTTAATGTTTGTGTACGCTTTTCTTTTCTTTAAGCTTATGTAACGTCTTTCTCCATTCGCGCGTTTTGAAATGGTATTTACAGCTACCACGACCTCATTACCCAACTGCCTGATAAGGTGGTATAATCCTGACTTTCTACGCCCAACAACAGCTTTCGGTCTTCTATGCCAAGCTTCCACACTATTTTGAGTTCTTGGGTAGGAATGTGTCATACTGTCATCGTAAACCGACCAAAAGCTTCTAGGATACTTTGGCTGATATGAGCCCTTGACGTAGTTTCTTTCTTTTTTAATTCATGGCAATGTTGAAGTTAATAGCTAGCGGTGACCGCTAATGTTCATGTCATGTCTTAATAACTCTAATAATTTTTTTTGTCTTTTGGGTTTGTTATGGTTTATTTTAATAATCATATATATAAATTGAGATAAATTTTACTTAATTATAACTGTGAACATTTTTGTAAAAATAAAGAAAAAAAGCGCTTTTTTTCTTTATTTTTACAAAAATGTTCGCCGCGCAATAAAACAGGATTTTGCAAAACAGTATTATGAAATGCAGTATTTTGTAAAACAGTATTATGAAAAACAGGATTTTGAAACCACGATTTTGTTACAACCGGGATTTCGCCCCGAACCCGTCACCCGTACTCGATTATGTCAACACGTGAACTGAATTTCTCTATTTGAGAAAAAACAATATCGTCGAAAGCAACGAGAGTATGTACAGAAGGTTCTCGGATTGGTTTGGTCGACAAAGATCGTAAAGACATCGGGTATGCTTGCAGATGAACAAGTCATGTCTTCGATTACCTGACACCTGATGCGGCATTAATGATATCATCTCTTTAGTGTTGCGCTTGTAATTACAGCATACCGTATACTATGAATAATTTTAGTGCTTCCGAATTTTTGAAAATTTTCTGCTGGGATACACGTAGAGCAAAGTAGCATTAACAAAGCAATAAAACACACCTACAAAATTGAGTAAAAAACAATATATTTATTTCCAAAAACTAAAAATAAACACTATTCATAAAGACATTACAGAATATATCAAAATGATAATAAAAAAATTAAGATCTTAGTTTCTGTGAGTTAGGTAATAATTTTTGTCAGTTTCAGATTTAAAATTGAATAACAACTTTAAATCAGAAATTTTTTTATTTTGAATTTTTGCGTTTCTTTTTACGATATTTCATGGTTCAAAAATATTTAACGGTGTTGGTAATTGGTTCCGCCCAACCTTTTTTATTATATTTGCTATTTGGAAACGAGGCTGCAAAATTGAGTTTTTAAATTGTATTGTGAAAAGGTTATTTTGAATATACTGAAGAACTTTTATTTTAGTAAATGGAAGAATCGAAAAATGTAATTGGTTAGATATCTTAGAAAAATTGTTAAAATCTGAGAATGGTATTTCTACAACCTTAAGTTTTATTTTATTTGTTTTAAAATTTTTCAGATAGTTAACGAGGGAAAAAATACTATGAATTTCTTAAACGTATTTATCTAAAGCACTGTGAACACAATTTCCTTGGATTTGTGAATGACCAGGCTCAGAAAATTTCTGGATAATACTTTTGACCTGTAAATGGTCTGACAAAAATTTTAAAATTGCTGTGGACATCATTTAATTTTTAATTTGGGCATCGCACGAATCACTCCAAATATCTATATTTTGAATAGTTGGATGTTCTATCATCAGAGTATTTAGTATTTTGTGTATAAATACAACTACTTATTTCGTTACCTCCACGACTGTTATTAAATTCGTCCCAAACGCAACAATGAGTAAATTTTTCCTTGTTGGGAAAAATAATTGTAACGGTCATATTATAAACATTTATTTTTCGCTTATAATAAAATGATGATGCAAAACCTTTTGGAAGGTTGAAAACAGAAAAAGGGTCTTGTTTCGGCGATCTACGTCACGTTCTACTTTAAGGCCATTCATTTCGATTCGTTGGATTATTTTTTTTATAGAAAATTGTGCGCAACGGTCTTAGGCTTTGTAAAGGACAAATTAAAATTGTGGTTGAACTGATCTCTATAAAATCTCTCCGAAACAGGGTTGAAGGGTTGTTGATCCACGTAAAGTGCATACATTTTTGTAATTGATAAATCTGCACTTAAACATTGTCTGCTGGTTTATGCGCGACAATAATGGGAGTCAACTGTTGGGAAACTTGTAATATGTTGTCTCACTTGTACCACTCTTTCGTCTTCGATAAAATTCGATCTGCTTTAGCCTTTTACGCAAAGGTATTGGAATTTCCGAAGATGTGTCAACTATATTTTTAAAACAATAGTAGATCCTATATGCTGATATGTCAAGAGTACTTAGAAAAAACAGTTTGCACACTCTATGAATATTTTCATTGCTAGCCAAGGATATATGAAAACGTGTTTTTCGTTTTATGTGACTCCATAACACGCTTTCGTTTTAAAGCCTCCTTTTTGACAAACTTACAATATAAGGTTTGCTTATCCATATCGGTCAGTGCCCAAATTTTTGGAAAAAGTTCGGTCTGTCGGTTTCAGAGAAATTTTGGTTGCAGCCATAGAAACATTCTGTATTACAAACTGGTTTAATTTGTCGAGCTTCTACAATTTTTCCTGTTTGACTGCAATATTTCTTCCCTTGCTCACGCAATTTTTTTGCCATGTTCTTTTCCAAGTTTCTGGCTGACGCCGTTTTTTTCGTGGTGGCTTCAAATCCGCGTTTTCTTCTGAAAATTTAAATTTATATTAATAGTATTAAATGCATACTTATATATGTATCTTATTAGTTACCTAATGCCTCGGTATTGTTTGCAATTAATTCTTAGTTGGTGGTTGATGTAGTATATTTTGTTATGTCGAAATCTTGATCATGAAGCAAGTCATCTGCAGACACACACAAAAAAATAATAATAATTTTAATTTAAATGTGTAAGTATATTACCATTAGAAAAATCCAATCGGGTATCAGAATTTTCCGTCGAAGCTTTCTCAGCAGCTTGATTTCTTCTTGGCCGTTTCCGTCTGTTTTCAATAAGAAAACTTTCATATAAATTTTTTTTATTATTACATAAGTCGGTATTTACATATCGACACGTTCCAGGCAGAATGTATTAAGCGACAAAATGGAAATTGTTCAGGAAACGAAAAAAACTTTCTGTCAAGTAGCTGATTTGTATTAATTTTTCGGTTATTACCATTTCATTTGCTTAATAACTCATGACGTAGTTATGCAAGGGACATTCTCTGTATATCGAAATGTGGAGCTTGGCATTCATTTTGAGAATATGGAAAAAAGTCATTGGGAACGTGTCGATATTATATAAAATTCAAAGTCGATTGTTTTAATTTACCACTTGATATATCTTCAATAGTTTCTTTATCACTTTTTCTTTTTTTGTTAATTTTTTTATGCACAGACATTATAAATTAAATCTTCTGGAACCGTATGCAGTGGTAATTTATTTAATACTAGCTGACCCGGCAGACTTCGCCCTACCGACAAAAAGTATTCAATGATGTCATGGCCACAATTTTTTTTTATTGCCCAAAGTAATTATGCAAATGTTAGTTCTTATTCTAGGTTTATCTTCTCTCTAGCATTCAGAGACAATTCTAGAGTTACAATTTTCTTTTTTGGAATTTTAAATATCCACGGCCAGCCCATTTACCTCATTACTTATTTTTTAATTTTCTTGGGAAAAGGACATAAAAAACCCTGATTATTTTTCTTAAACTAACTTATACACTAACCTCCTGCTAAACTTATACTAGAAAACCAAATAAACAAAATGATATAAAGTAACAAAACATAATGCAGAAATGATAAAAAAAGAATAAAGTATAAGAATTCATTAAATTTTAATACTAGTTATTCTTATTGGGATATATTATAGACCAGCTTATCTGTGTCATGTGTGCCATATCTTCTATGGTAGAATAGAAGTTTTCCCTCTTGATTGTGTAACATACTCCTATCATTTAATTCCAAGAGCCCCATTGGACCTAAAGCCCCTTTTTGTCGTTGTCATTTATTTTGCATCTTTCAAGGAAACCGATGGCTAGATTAGTCATCCAGACGCCGATCCTCCTATTTTTGCTTCCTCATAGATTGTGACGCAGGAGGGGCTGGTCCAGTTCTCTGATCCGTCAACTTTGGCCCTTAGGCCCAGACATTGCCTCAATATTTTTCTTTCCAACTTTCGCAATTTCTCAATTTGGCACGAACTTATGGTGAACCAGGTGGGAAACGCGTACGCCATTAATGATCTTATTATTTGTTTATAGGAGTCTTATTTTCGGGTTTAGTCCTTTTCGTCTACCTAGTATTCTGGCATAATTGGCATACACTCCTGTTACCTTATCCAGAATATGGCTGGCATGCTCTCTGAACTCCATATTCGCTGATAATTTGACTCCTAGATACTTTATCGTTTCCTCATTAGTGATGGTGTTTCCTCCTATTTTTATATTCGGTACGTATTTTCTGGCGTTTTTATACATATACATTAACCTCCCCTTGGCCATGAAGGTGGAGCATTTTTGAATGTTCAGTCTTAAATACCATTCATCAAAGTATTCTTCGAGGTTTTGAAGGTAGGTCTGAAGTTTTTTGTTTGCCGCTTTTGCCCTGACGTGTGATGCTGCTATTATGATGTCATCCGCAAAGATGTATATCTGTTCGTCGTTCTGCAGTTGTGGTATGTCCGCTAAATATATATTATACAATACCGGTCCCAGTATTGAACCTTGGGGCACTCCAGCTTTCGTTGCTATATTTCCCGATTGTCTACTATTAACTTCGACAGTGAAGGTTTTGTCGGTAAGGTAGTTATATACCAGTCTCGATATTTGGTTATTGAATTTGTATTTCAGCTTCATTTTGTCTATAATGCCTTCTTGCCATACTGTATCGAAGGCTTTCTCAAAGTCGAGACTGACTGCTATTGTTGCTTTGCGCCTGTTGATCCCCTTGGCTATTCTATCCGTAAATGCCATTATTGCATGGTTGGCCGATAGTCCCCTTCTAAATCCAAATTGGAATTGTTTTAATATTTTTTCCTTTTCCAGGTGATCATTGATTTGCTCCAGTATACATTTTTCAAATAGTTTCCCTATGTTTGGGAGCAGAGATATTGGTCGATAATTCTGTGTCTCCGTGGGGTCCTTTCCGGGTTTTAATATTGGTATAATTTTGGAGTGCTTCCATTTAGTGGGGAAGTATCCTATATTTATACAGTTATTGAAAATTACTGCCAAGGGCTTCCAATTTCTTTTTTCGGTTTTCCGCAGCACAGAATTAGGAATGCCGTCGGGGCCGCTGCTCTTTTTATTGTTTAACTGTTTAATAGCCTTTTCCACATCCTCTGGTATTATGATTGTGGTGTTTGTCTCCGTATTGTTCGCCCCTTCGGACTTTTCTGACTCATTGAATATTCTGCTCGGGATATAATTTGTTATCTCTTGTACAGCCGCTATCTTTTCGTTGTCGTGAAATCCGGTTTCTCTTGCCAGTTGGATGGATTGGAATTTGTCAGCCAGCACGTTCGCTTTGCGCCTGTCATCGTCAGAAATTTCCCCTCTACAGCTAGTCAGCCTGGGGATTCTCTTCGTTATTGTTATGCCCGCAAGTCTTTTCACCTTGGTGAACATGAGTGGATTTGGTTTTATGTTCTCCAGTTTTTTTATATAGTATTCCTCCTCAAAGTTTAGTATTAGTTCATCTATTATTTTCTTGACGTTCCTTATGTGAGCGTTCAGGGTTAATTTCCTGAAGGCGCTTTTCTGCTTTATTATTAAATTGTCTTCTGTTTATTCGTTCGTAGTTGTATATCTCTGTCCGTCCCTGTTCTTCAAGTTCGTCAGTGTCAATTTGTATGTCTATGGCCATATGGTCGGAGTCATAGTCCAGAGTTTTCGTAAGCTTTTGTCCGTGGCCCATTGGAACTAGTCCAGTGGTCGTCATGAACAATTCAATGTACGATTCGCCTCTTGTCGGGTCTGTCGTTCGTCTTATGTGTAGGTTAGGGCACGTCATCAGCCATTCGCTCAGTATTTTGCCATTTGTTGGTGTTATTTCCTCCCCATGAGGGATGCTTTGCATCCAATTATTATCTCTTTATTGCCTGCGACACCATCAAGTGTGTCCAGGTCACTTATATTGAGCTTGTCCTGCGGGCTTAAGTATAGGGCCATTACCATTGTATCAATGCCGCTTTTGGCCTTTATCTGGACAACTGTTGCCTCAATCTCTTTAGTTTCACCGATACCCTTTCACACTTGATGTTGTCGCGCACGAAAATAGCCGTTCCTCCCCCTCTTCCATGCATCCTACCTTGTCTATGGGTGACGTATCCTCTCAGCTCGTATTTGTTCCTCATGGACAATTTATGCTCCGCCAGCATTAGTATGTCTTCCGGGAGTATTCTTCCGCAAAATCTATCTTGCTCATGCAAGTCATGAAGTCTTTTCGAAAATATCTGGAGCAGTCAGTATTTATCGTTTCAAACATCTGATTTGCCTGCATCATTTGTGTTTGTCCTCTGTTCGTTGTATTTACTCTTGGCATTTCGTTTCTGTTGCCATTAACTGCATTAGCATATTTTCTTCCTCCTGTTCTATATGCAGTGGGGATTCTTTCTGGAGTGTTCTCAATGTGTGTTCTAGCCGCCTTTCGTTCATCTAGTCTTTTTTGACCTTTCTCCTTTTCGGGCAAAATTGTGAGCTTGCCACATGACCTTCTGTGTCACAATTTGCGCATTTGACTGGCATACCAATTGTCTTAACGATAAGTCCGGTTGTCGGGTCTTTGGCCATAAATTCTTGGATATTTAGTTCTTTATTAGGCACCTTGTAGTTCCCTGGGCCGTGGGATTGACTGCATTTGACACAACTATACGGCATTCTGCAGTTAGAAGACACGTGACCAAACCGCTGGCAGTTGCGGCACTGGACCAAACCTCCCCTTTTGTATCGCTCTACTTTGACCTCCCAATGTAGGATGCGCTTAATAGAAAATATTGATTTCAGATCTGAGTCGTGGCTGAACTGCACCAGCCATCGGTCTCCATTCAGTTTTATGATGCGATTGATTGTGTATTGTATCTCGAGTAGTTCGAGATAGTCCTTGACCTGTTCCATGGTGTACCAGTGATGGAAAAGTATGGCACAATGTGCCATTTTTGGCCCTATTGAATGTTTTGTGGCCCAGTGGCACAGCCAATATTATTTTGGCACTATTTAACAGTAGTTAAACTCTTTGCACATTAGGGCTAAACTTAATAGCGAATAAAGAGCATTATCGAAAAGAACTGAATTAAAAAACTTAATGAAAAGCGGTGTCCAATATTATAAACAGTTTAAACTAACCGTTATTAAAAACTATGTATTATATTGTAGTATGAGCCCTTTCTATTTCAGAGTCTTCTGAAAGGTTTGAACGATATTTTCCGTCCAAAATATAATCAAATTTAAAATAAGGGACAGACTACAAAATATTACACCGAATTTTTATAGGAACAAACCAAACCAATATCTTAAGTCGCTGAAATGAAAATTTGGATATAGTTTTGATATAACTGAACACAAAAAAAACATTAAAAATTCTGAGTTTGAATAAGAGGCTATATTCGATTAAGTTTTCAATGTAAACAAACACAAAATTTTAATGTTACATATGAAAGAATCTGTATCTGAATTTATGAACTCAAAACAGTACTTTAATATACGAATTGGATTTTAGTGAAAGTCTGCTTAGTATTTTCATTTCTTTTTCTTAACCATTTAATATATATTAATATAATTTGTATTTAAATAAATAATATAATAGTATTTTTTGGTTAAAAATTACTTTGGCCCTTCCGAAGTCGTTTTGGCCCTTTTTGGAGCTCTCTTTGACCCTAAATTGAAAAATGGAATTACCAACAATGTGGTGTACGTGCTCGATAATCCTCTAATTAGTGTAGATATGGGCTTTAAGTCCCATGGGGTGTAAGTATAGTAGTTAATTTTTTTAATTTTTAAAAGGTTCCCTAGTCTTTGATGGTCCTCATTACTATTCAGTTTCAGATCTACCATATTCTTATTGGCAATTCTAATCGAAAACATCATGTCCGATTGTTTCCCTTATTGTCCTGGACATTTCATTCACATTGGTGTTATACATTTTAATTACTGGTGGGCTGGCCTTACCTTTTACATTTTTATTTTGTCTTTCTACATAATTTTGACCCGATTGGGTTGTTGTCTTCTGGGTGCTGTGCTGTCTTTGTATGGTTCTTGCTTCCTCAATTGACGGAAATTCTTCAGCGGCAATTGCCTCGCTTACGGAATAGCGGTTATTCTTTCCGGGGATTGTACTCCACTCTTGACTTCTTGCGGTGGTTTCCTCTTCATTATTTTCATTGTAATTTTCGGAGCCTAGAACTTCGGCATCCATCACATAGTCCTCCTCACTATCACATATACTTTCATTACCTCTTGGGGTTTTAAGCATGATTCTATATTCGGTGATTTTTTTTTGCTGATTTTGCAATTCAGCTTCATGGTTTTTTATTTTATTTTTTGAATCTAGTAGTTCATTACTTAATTGTACTATTTTCTCATTCATTGCTTTAACCATTTGTTGTAATTTTTCTATCTCACTATTTTTTTCAGTGTCACTACGGAAGCCATATCTGATCTTCCTCTTTTGTTTTTTGCTTTATTTTTATCTTTTTCTCCCATTTCAGCGCTGTCTTTTTCCTTTAAATAATATTCACGGCTCATATTATCGCCGCTTTTAACTTTTTTCATGTTTGAGCCACCCGGCAAGTCAAATACTTGCCGTTGGTCAAGAGTTTGTAATTCTGGTTCACTTATATCCACCTTAGTTTGTTCTGTCACTATGTTACAGAAAGTTTTTAATTTTGCCACTTCATCCTACTTTTGAAGTAGGTCTACTTCAAAATTAATTTTCTTTTCCACTTTTATCTGCTGAAGCCTTCTTTGCACTTCTCACTATTCTTAGGCACCTTAATTTTACTTTTTCTTTGCTGTGTTCAAATCGTGCCTTCTACGCACTTCTCACATTCGCAAGGGACCTTAATCACTTTTTGTCCCCGCTTTTCGTTTTTTGCCTAGTCATTTTCGGCAAATTTTTAAACTTTTTCTTTTCAAAATTTTTACTTTTTCAATAATTCTTTCTCGATTTTTCAGATTTTCAGTCACTTTCTATTTCTGTACTTTTTTCCAAAATTTTTTCGGAAACTTTTTTCCAAATGCCAAGGCAAATCTCACTTTTCCGTTTTTTCCACTTAGGATTTTTTCACTTCACTTTAGCACAATATGAATACAGACACTGTAATATGCCACAAATGAATTCACACATTTTATATAGGAAAACACATCATCACAAAAGTGTGCGTAAAACGGAAATCCGTAGATATTTTTCGAAGTTTTTTTGGAACGAAGTTATGGGTTAAAGAAAAAAATTAAACAACTTTGTTATATCAATGGGAAGTTTCTAGGTGGAGCGCCTGTAATCAATATCTATCTATATATTTATACATATATAAGTATAGCTGGACCCGGCAAACTTCGTTTTGCCTTCAAAGTTTTTGTAATGCCCAAGGGTGAACAAAATTATTTTGTTCCTTTATGTTTGCAGTAAATGCATATGACAATGGGCAAATAGATCTGTAGAATGTAAAATAACTATTTGTTAGAAGTATTTGTTTAGATTTCGATCGTGTGCTAATCTGTCTAAAAAGCTTCTCATTATACTATAATAGCTGTACCCGTTGCGCTTTGCTACCCCTGAATTGTAATTTTAATGAATCACAATTTTGTTATTTTTTTCTATTTATTCAAGTGCTCTAGGATATACAATATGTCTAGTTTTGCCATCTGGTGCAAATGTATGTTAGTCTGAAGGTTTACCTACAGGTGAACATGCAACATATATTGTCCGTGGGAAAACACAGATTTGTCAAATTTAAGCGACTGCCCTTGCGCTTTATTAATGGTCATCGCAAATGGCAACAGAATCGGAAACTGGAATATTTTGAAATCGATGGGCATGTCTGCAGGTATCATGGGAATGCGTGAAATCAGTACATCAGTTCGTTTATAATTTCCAGTGATTATAGTAGCCTCTATAAGATTATTCTGATTTTTTTTTTAAATGCACGATATTTAGGATGCTCTCGAAACTGACCTCAATGATATTCATATTCATTCGTACCTGTGGACACTTTCTTAGCGTCATAGTCTGACCTTTTGAATAGCCGTATTTTTATTGGTTTTCCCCAAAAAGTAATTTCCATCATATCAGTAGTATATGTATCGAACCTCACATTCCTACACTGTACACCTGGCAGTTGTGAACATACTTCAATGTAGCTCAAAAGATATATGGCCGATATGATTAAATTTTTTTTTTAAAGTTAGAAGCATTGAGCTTTAAAAAAAATGATTTAAATCGAATCGGCTATATTTTTTTTGAGATACATTGAAATATGTTGTCAAGTGCCTGGTTTACGGACAATTGTTTGATATAGTATATGTAATAGTCAAATATTGACGCGTGTGGGCAGCACCTCGGCCCTTTTTGCCAACTTGCTTCCAAATAGTCTGTTCGTATATGTAGGCCAACTGTAACATACTGTGAAATTTTCAGGACGATCAAACTATTATTATGACTGCTATAACGGTTTATTTTAAAAGGGGCCTGGTACATCCCACTACCACTTCTTTTCTCAGGTATATTTACCTTAAAAAATTGATGAATTTTATGTTTCGAGCGCGGCTTTTCATACTTCTTTTCAACAAGACTTTTAATATTTTTTCATACGTGTTTTAATTGCTTATGTGTTTTGTTCAAAGTATTTTTTTCCAATTACGATCTTGTTACAAAACGTTCTATTTTTTCTTTTTTACTTTCTATTTTGTTATATTGCTTCGATTTATTCTGTCTGCATATGTTTTTGGTTAGCGAAGCGTCATACACTTACCCGGGGTCTCTCACAGACTAAGATTTTTGATTTCTGGTTGGAGTTACCTCATTTCGGCTGAATAAGCGTCGGTATTGCTTATTTAAAGGGCAAGAGATTGGTAGATCTGGAAGGGAGCGATAATTCAATCCCAAGATCGTTTTTGTGGAACCTTTTAGATTTGTTGTTGAGTAGACGGTAGGCTAAGCGATCAATCACCAATGAACTGAATGCAACCTGTGTGGAGATAACATGTTTGGGTGATATAATTTCTCAAGTAATGAGAAATTATATGTATTTATATTGGGTGATATAATTTCTCAAGTAATGATAAATTATATTGCGGGGTGTAACAGGTAGAGATGTTTCCTTCAATGTTTCTTTATTGTAATGATTAGATACCTGCCACTGATTTTGTGGATGTTATGCCTAGTTGGGTACGAGTTCCAAAAGTCAACTGAACAAATTTGCACAGCGGACTTAGCACGAAGGTTTTGTTTCATTCTCAACATGTCAAACAAATTCGCAATAACTTATTCTATGTTTTTCTTAAATTCAAGTCTCAATTCAAATACAAATTTTAATTCACAATAATTCATTGACTTAAGCTACCGTTAATATTAAATAGAATTTGTATTGTTGCTGAAGAAAATTCATAAAAAATTAAATTCAAAGATTTCAAAATTAATAAAATCAAAATTAATAAGACTTATTAATTTTGAAATCTTTGAATTTAATTTTTTATGAATTTTCTTCAGCAACAATGCAAATTCTATTTAATATTAACGGTAGCTTAAGTCAATGAATTACTGTGAATAGGCCTGGTTTAGACACCAGTATAAAACCGCTTTGAACAGCTATAGAACTACGTTTCAACTGGTATGCTTTGAAAGAGTTTAAGCCCGAGTTACCTATGATCATTACCCAAAACAGCAAATAGGCGACAATAACTACTTATGCATTGACAAGAACTACAACCATAAACCAGTGTTGCCAGGACGGGACTGTTTGTGTTTCTTAGCACTTTTTTTGTCAAGGCACCATCTTGTTGACAAAAGGTGCCGCCTGTTTTTATGCATCTTTTTTGAAAAAATAGCACCCTTTATAGAACCTTGTTTAAGAAAAATTTACACTTTTTTTTCGTGTGTATTAGGGTGGGCTTAATTTTTTTTAATTTTTTAATGGGCCAACCCGGAATTTTATTAAGACTCAAAAAATTGTTATTGGAGTATTTTTTCAAAATTTTGGGGTCGCTACCGGGCTTGGAAGATTTTGAATTTTCAGAAAATTTGTTGTTTGTTTTTTTTTATTGCTCCAGCCTAGAATTTTATTAAGACTCATACGAATTGACGAATAATTTCACACTTTTTTAAAAGTGTGTATTTTCATTACATTGACCGGACATACGAAAACTTAACCAAAACGCTGAATTTGAGCAAATACTCTCACCAAAGGAATGCTTTTGTAAAACTAGGTGTTCATATATCAACGAAAATTAATTTTTTGAATTCTCATATGGATTTCTTCGAGCTACAGAGTCCGATGAACATGGTGAACGAATTGGTCAAATATATGCACCCATTTAAGAACGCTATAAAGGCAAGAGTATTAATTCTCTCATAGCTGAAATATGCTGGACGTTGTTTGATAACGGTGTAGAATTGCCAAGAGCTAAAAGACAAATGTAATATATAAATCCTTGCCTAAATACCCAAACTTGTACTTATTTTTTTATAAATATTATATCTAGCGCTTTTATATCTACGGATTTTACATTTATGTCTTTCGTTTGATCAATGACTTATAGTGCAATTTTCCGTACATTTTTTTCCGTACAGAATAAAGGTCTGCAACGAATAACATTTTCCTGCATATGTGAAACTCGAAGTCGTATAGAGCAAACACGCTCTCTCTCTCCGAGCGCCAGCAGTGAGAGAGAAGTAAACGCTTGTTTGGCAAATACCAACGAGTAAGTAGCTGCAGCAATATGAGTGCCCAGAGTTGCCAATTTAGTGGTCTTCCCGCTATTTGTGGTGATTTTTGACACCAAAATACCACTGTTTTCAAGATGTAGCGATTCCTTTTTTAAATCGCTACAGTAGCGACATTAACTGCTTCAGCGTAGCGCCTGTAGCGATTTTAGCACGTTTCTTCTACGTTCCATTGTCATCACTTTTGAGGCAAACACAATTGAGTAACCGACTTTTCTATATTTCCTTTGATATGTAAAGGCGTGGGAAGTGGAAACTATTTAAATTAATTACAAAAGATGAGGCTATGCCTACAACTAAATGGCTCTCAATTGAAAAAGCTGTTAAGTCCATTGTGGGGATGTGGCTGGAACTAAAGACACATTTCAACCTTATAAACGAAAAATCTTTCGACGAATCAGCGTTAAAAAATATGTACAATGTGGTTTTACATATTTAGCATTTAAAAGGTAAATCTGGCGTTTAAATCGCAGAATGAGGTCATACAAAACTTTTATTTAGATTATTAAAAAGGTTAACAAATATTATTATTTTGCCTGGCATTGAATTCAGTTACATTGAAGGAGATATACTGAATACTACTGTTTCGAAAAGTCTTGCCACGACAATAATATTTCTGATATTGATAAACACACAATAAAGACAGATTGAATAGAATTTACAAAGGCCCTTTTTCTAGAAATATGGCACAGAATCTCGTCAAATATGGAAATATTACAAATATTACAAAAAATGCGTAAATAATTTCTTATCTGTTCAAGAGAAAGACATTATTAACTTCATTAAAATCGTCCTAACAGATGAAAATGAATTGAATGAAATTGAGAAAGGTATAAAGAATATTAAGCTTTATTCTTGGAATAATTCCGACCGGTCTGATTTGTTTTGGTTTAAAGTCATAACTTTAAAAATGCATCAAATCCGTATCCTTTTAAAAAAATTTCAAACTTTGTAATAAATCTGCTAATCTATCCATATTCCAATGCTGAGTGGGAAGAATATTTAGCGTTATGAACTTGTTTAAAAACAAAGTCCGAAATCGAATGTCTTTGAATACAACTAATTCTCTAATAAAGGGTTTTTCAACAGAGACGCTACAAAAGTAAATCGATAGGGACAGCAAACGACGCCATATTTTTCCCGCTCTTTTGACATTTCTCTTTAGTAAGGTTTGCCATTTCATCATGGAAAGATATACGAGCCAACAACGAGTCGAAATTATTAAAATTTACTACCGAAATTTGGAGTCAGTGGCCTCAACTTTAAGAGCGCTACGTCCAATTTATGGTCGGCTCATTTCTGGCTGAATGGCTTCGTCAATAAGCAAAATATGCGTTATTGGTCAGACAGCAATCCACATGTAATCCATGAGTCATCATTGCATCCCGAAAAAAATTAATGTTTGGTGCGGTTTATGGGCCGGCGGCGTCATTGGGCCGTACTTCTTCCGTGATGATCAAGACCGGCACATTACTGTGAATGCGAATCGCTCCCGTTCAATGATAACCGAATATTTTTGGCCCCAATTGGATACTGTGGACTTGGAGGACATGTGGTTCCAACAGGACGGTGCCACAAGCGACACAGCGAATGCCACAATCAACTTGTAATGAAACGTATAAGAAATAAAAATACTATTTAAAATCAGTATTATTTCCAGAGGAGAGAGATGAAAATAATATAACTCTTATTGATGAAGATTTGTTGTAATTCAATTTGTAACTTGTATGTGTGAATATAAAAGAAAATTATTTAGCTTCTGCTCTTTACATCTAGTATATATTATTATTTGCGCAAAACTAA
The DNA here is from genome assembly GCA_963931995.1 of Phaonia tiefii. Lineage (NCBI taxonomy): Eukaryota > Metazoa > Arthropoda > Insecta > Diptera > Muscidae > Phaonia > Phaonia tiefii. The sequence goes on along the minus strand of OZ008368.1, from coordinate 106,781,740 downwards.
AAAAACATATTTATAAAACATTTTATTATTTCAAATAAATGAGGGAATTCGCAAATGTTTGTTTTATTTATGTCTTTTTCAGTGTTTAGTACTCTCTAATATTTTTAAACTTTTATGTAGAGGTTTTTGTAGTGATTTTTGTCTTCTTCAGTAGAGGTTTTTGACGGTTTTCAACGTTCTGTTTTGTAGCGATTTTTGGCTCAGAAGAGTTGGCAACACTGTGTGTGCCAAAGAAAAAGAACATATACATATATATGTGAAGAGCAAAGACCATACACTAATACTTGTAGTAGACCTGATAGTGCTCTCACCAAATTTATGACATTTGGCCTGGTGTGATGTTTCCGTTCGATGTTGAAAAGAATTGCTCTACTCAAATGGTTCAAAACAACGAACAAAATAACAACAACGGCAACGGTGAAAATTATTCTGTTAAATACAACACAAATGTATGCTAACAATAACAGTCAATAAAAAAGTTTAAAACACATTTAAAAAGTTTTTCACCAAAGCGACATGAAAAATTAAAGCAAGAAGTTATTGTAATTCCACCTGGTGTATGCCACTTTTCGTCAAACATCTCTCTATCACACCGACCGCATAAAGAAGAGTGTGAAAGAAAACGTCAGATGAGCCAAATATTCTCTCTAGAATGAGTTTACTCTATGGCAAAGATAAAGTACTACAAATATCATGTTCACTTCACATCCCTGCAGGCAAATTATCAACTAGTTCAATTTTGGGACAGTCATACAACTAGTTGTTGCAAGAACTGTAGCAAAATCGATTGATTGAGGTTACTTGAACAAAAACAAGAATAGACAAAATAAAAAACGATTGACCGCGCTGCTTTAGAAGCAATCAACGCTCTCCCTCTCTTGCATAGATAATTCAAAAAAAGGTTGACTCATATTTTGCTTATTCTGTTTACAACAAAAATAACCAAGCAATCATAATACGCCGTTAACTTTTGCATCCAATAAGGAGTTGCCAGATTGTGTTTTTCTGCATATGGTCGCTTTTCGGTTGCTATTTCTGTAAAATGTATTAAAATAAGTGAATTTTTTTGTTTTCTGGCAACCTTTGTGAAAACAATACCAAAGCCGGAATGCTGACATTGTAGTCATTGATCATTAAGTGTTTGGTTTCAATTTGGTAAAGTAAGTTTCATTTTGGCGACGCAAGAAGTATTTGTGGTAAAGTTTTAAGTGCAAAATGAGTAAGAGGCATGTGAACCGATTAATAAAAAAACAAAAACAAACTTATATTAATTTATTAAGGAGTAATAAAACTTGTAGTGTTACTTACAATAACGGGAATGATGTGCCTGTGTCGATCCCAGATCCACCCGAGGAGATTTGGGAAGCCGGAGACAGTGACGCAAATGTTTCAAAAGATCTATTGAGTGAGAAATTAGTGAAATGGTACATCAAGGATAGAATTTCTAGGAACGCTTTTGAAGAACTTTTAGAAATTTTAAGGGAAGAAAATATCGACCTGCCAAAGAGAGCTGAAACAGTGATGCCTAAAATTATTGAGAAACCTATTGATAGAAAAGTGTCTCCAGGTCTATATTGTCATTTAGGCATAAGGAAACAGATACAGAAGATTAGTTGCATTATTAGTTCATTAGAAAAAATAGTTATAGACGTGAATATAGATGGTTTACCATTATTCAAAAGCTCTAGAGTGCAGCTATGGCCGATATTAATAAGAGTTGTTAACTGTCGAAGTGTTTCCGTTCTTCCAGTTGGCATTTATGTTGGAGTAAAAAAACCAGACTGTATTGCGTCCTATTTAGAGGATTTTGTGAATGAAATTAAAGACATAATGGAGAATGGAGTATTAACTGCAGAACATCATTTAAGTATACAAATACGTGCTGTTGTTTGTGATGCTCCAGCCAAAGCCTTTATATGTGGTGTCCCAGGTCATGTGTCATTTCATGGTTGCACTAAATGCACTCAAGTGGGCAACAAAATTGGAAATGTTTTAACGTACAGTACTGAAGCAGGGGAATTAATAACCGATGACGATTTTGAAACCAGAAAATATCTAAATCACCACTCAAACAAATTTAAAGACACTAAAACACCCTTAGAAAACTTAGGAATTAAAATGATAAGTCAAGTGTCAATAGATAGGATGTATTTACTAGACTTAGGCTTCATGAAGAAAGTTTTACTAAGAGTATTGCAAGGCAACATGATCATTAAGGTAACTAAAAACAACAAAATTTGCATGTCAAAGAAGTTGGAGTTACTGCGAAAATCAATCCCAAAAGAATTTGTAAGAAAACCAAGAAGTTTTGAAGATATTGCACATTGGAAGGCAACTGAATTTCGGCAGATTCTTCTATATACGGGAATTGTTGTTTTCAAGGACGAACTGACAGACGATGCATATTATGTTTTTTTACTTTTACACTGTGCTTGTAGATTATTATGTCCCAAAAGCTATCTGAACAATATAGAAACAGCAAAGCAATTGCTAGAACTGTTTGTCCAGAATTTTCCATTAATTTTTGGAGATAGTAGCGTATCGTATAACATTCACAACTTACTCCACTTGGCAGATAGCGTTAAAGCAATAGGGATACTGTCTGGTTCCTCTGCATATGATTTCGAAAATTATCTGCAAACAATGAAAAAATATGTAAAAAACCAACTGATATCCTTCAACAAATTTTTAAGAAGGTTCAGTATGAAAATTTTCTTTTCGATGTTCAAAAACAAGAGTTGAAAGTTATAAAAAATAAAGGTTTATGTTTTTATTTCAATAACTGTATTTATACTCCCAAGGAACCGGATAATATTTGTTGCATTAAGCCTTATATTCCCATTGTAATTGTAAGCTTCATTGAAGAAAATAACAAAAAGTTTGTGCTAGGCAAGAGAATGACTAATATAAATAGTTTTTTTACGGAGCCAACAGACTCGATGACGGTAGGAATATGTTGCGCTGATGATACTCCCTCAGCTGAAGTAGAAAAGTTTTCAGTAACTGATATTAACTTCAAGTTTATGCTTATTCCTTATGGTGCCAGTGTTGTCCTAGTGCCCATTTTGCACAGTTGCTTTTAATTGAATTAGTGCTATTTACTATATTTTTTTTATTTAACTAAATTTTTTTAAGATGAATTCCGAAATTAAAAAGATGCCCCTTGCTGATAGCGTAAAGAGTAAGTATATGAAATAAATTAGATCTGTAATATAATTTTGCTTAACCATTTACCTTTTGTCATTTTAGATAAAGAAAACCAAACATGTTCCTGCAAAAAACTTTACAGGAAAGTGAATGATTTACAAGGTAAGTAAATAAGAAATAACATATACATATGTACATTTATATATGTATGTTTATTTAAGTCTAGGAATCAAATCAATTTGAAATTCAAATTTAAAAATAACAATCAATTTTAATTTTACAGAGACCGTCAACAATCAAAACGAGGCCATTATGTCGGCGTTAGCCGAAATAAAAGTTGTCATTTCGAAATTAGTTCGACAGGAGACATCAGTTACTGCAGCGACAACTGGTTTCCCTATTGCAACAGCTGAGATGTTTCAAGAAATTGAACAAAATGTAAATGACGATAATATTGTTATATACGTGAGTAATAAAAATAAATTTCATTTTTTAAAACATACGTTATTTTAAACTTCTTATTATTAGGCCAATACAATGAATAAACTTTGGCGCAACAATATTTCCAAAAACTTGGAATTAATTTTGCACCCCGATATTGTCATGGACTACAATGTTGACGGTACGCACGGAAAGCAACGTTTAAAGGACTTCAAAAAATTTTATGGTGTTTTAATTGGTAATTATAGTTTAAAACTACTAATTGTGTTATCCTTAACAATACCTCTAAAACTTTTTACAGATTCCATTGCGTCTTTACCATCTGCATGCAATAAAGATCCCGAGCAGCTATTGCGTCAAGCGATGCAATTAAATAAGAAAAAACATTTTAGGCAACAGGCGATTCAAAAAAATCATCTACACCAATGGACCTATAATTTGAGTTTGTAATTTTTATTTTGTCACTTTCATGAACTATATTTTTTTTTTTACTTTGAATTTCTAGTTTTTATTTTCTCACTTTCTTGAACTATATTTGTTTTTTGTTGTAATAAATTTAATAAATATACATATGTATTAAATAAATACCAACGATTTACTGGGAACTACTAGTGTGTGTGGCAACTATTATTAATATGGTATAAAATGGACTAGTATGAAGCAAGAAACTAGCAAACTAGTATATAAATGGTACAAAATGGACTAGTATGAAGCAAGAAACTAGCAAACTATTATATAAATGGTACAAAATGGACTAGTATGAAGCAAGAAACTAGCAAACTAGTATATAAATGGTACAAAATGGAATAGTATGAAGTAAGAAATTAACGAACTGGTATACAACTATATATAAAACAACTAGTTACAAGCCGGGACATCCCCATGTAAAAATCGATAGTTCGTCCTATTAAGAATGGATAGATGTGGAACTAGTATGGTGCTCAAAGCAACTAGTATGTTTCTGTCTGCATACTAGTTACTTTGCCTGCAGGGATGGTACCATGAGTATTTGCAAATTATTTATGTAGTTACATATGTATATGTAGAGCAAAGCTGAAAGAACTATGGTGTTGTTGATGTTGATGTTTTACATGAATTTTCTGTTATTTAAAATAATTTGCAGCCAATGTCTCAATATTGCACATTGTATTCATAGTGCTAGGAATTACAAATAAAATGCAAAGTTGAGACATTGGCTGGAAATATAATACTACTCATATCCATATATTACTTATTAAAAAACGATTTTAATAGAAATATGAATATATGTATTTTCAAAACTTTACACAAAATAAAATAACTTAAAACTGCGGTATATGTAATTAAATATAATTGTGTTGAATTTGTCAAACTGCACGTTGTACATGTAGTTACTAAGTAGTAATACGTTCAGTTTCGTCGCGGCATATTCGATGTGATCGCTCTCAGTATATTTGAATAAAAGTGAAAAAGGAACATGTACAGTCTGGCAGTGACCACAGACGAGTAACAACAAGTAGTTATTCCACGATTTGTTGTTCTATTAAAATGAGTACATTTTTTGCAGATAAGTGTTCCTCGTTTGCCACTGCACGTGTACTACGCAAATTCAAATGGATTTGTGCTACCTTTAATGAATGGTCTTCCCCCCCTAACATTCAGTTTTTTACACATTTTACCACCAATTAGGAATAAGTAAGAAATTACCCCATAAAATACATTTTCACTTTTGACTTATTTCTGGCATTTAGGCTGAGTTTAGAACTTTGGTGTATTCAGGGACTTCTACTATAATTTTACATGAAATATTTTTGTTGTACATTTTAACCCATTACGCCCTTGTTTTAGGGGTGTTTTGTGCCCTTTCCACAAAAGGAGCATAAAACTCCATATATTCAGGAGGTAGGGGGTTAATGATCCACAAAAATGTTTATCGTAAAATTGTGCACAAAATTACTGAACACATCCTGTACCTAAAATGTAAGGATCACATGGCTTCCTATGTCGATTAATGATAAATGTACAAGAGGGAGAAAATTTTAAGCCCCCCTTTAAAACCTTTTTTTAACCCCTCTACCAGAATCTATTGTCAGAACCTTGTAATTTTCGAAAAAGTTTAATTCTGTTCACCAGTGTAATCAAAGGAGTTGTTGTATTTTAGCGGATAACTCCAAATCGGAACTATTCTTAGATAAGTTTTGTCCCAAAAACGTGGCGTTATAAAAGCACAATATCATAGATTGCTAGCAAAATGGTACTGGATATAATATACTTTTTATTTTTTTTTTAATATAAATTATACGACCGATTTCTTTACTTTTTAATTAATGTATGAGAAATCATACTACAAACTTACAAGGTCAGGAAAATTTTTCTAATTGAAAAATGGTTGGAACAATAGACAATTCAGTTAAGCACACTGACTGGCATGACTAACTAGTTTCGAACTCCGTGACAAATTCATCATCATAACTTAATAACATAACTTAATACATAATTCGTGGCCGTCGGTGGTGCACTAGTTAGTGAGCGCGGCTCTTGTACATGAGATTCTGGGTTCGAACCCGGCTTTGACCACCCTCAAATTTTCTTTCGGCGGCGGTCACCTCGCATAGTGACGGCGACACTATCGAGTATCTAGCCATGAAAAAGCTTCTCAAATTACCGTTCGGAATCGGTGTAAAACTGTAGGTCCCAATCAGTGAGTGAAAACTGGAAAGCGCACAGCTCCAGTGATTGTGAGAAGTTCTCCCCAGTCCCTTCATGGGATGTAATGGGAAACCATTTATTTTTATTTATTTATTTGTGTTAACGAATTTTTACTGGAAGTGTCATTGTGTCAGTTGAATTGATGTTTTGGATTTTTGAATTTTGATATTGTTTGTCATCGGGCGTCAAAATGGTAATACGGTTGAGAGTAATGGTGTGGATACATTACAACATGACATTTTACTACATGCTGAATATAATGTAATGCGTAGGTCAATTCGACAAGGTTTCTACATACCTAGGCTAAAGAGCGTAATTAGAAAATGCATCAGAGGATGCAAAGTTGGCACAGTATACAAACGCAAATTTCAGAACAAACTAACTTCCACCTAAACGAGTCACATTTTACTTTCCCTTCACTTACACTGGGGTTGACTTCGTTGGTTCATTCAAATTTACGAAATTCCAAAATCATTAAAGGATATGCTGTGATGTTTGTGTGCTTCTCGACTAGAGCTGTTCATTTCGAAGTGTGTTCCGATTTATCGGCCAATGCATTCTTTACCAGACGGCGAGATTTCCCAAAAACCATGTGTAGAGACTACGGTCGAAACTTCGTCGGTGCAAGCAAGAAGTTGCTACAAGAACACCACCGTTTCTTGAAAAGAGCAGAAGATCGTGTGCTTGAAAAATACAATTTGCATGGCTTTTCGCGGTCATTCATCCAGGCGTACACACCACAGTTGCGTGGTCTTTCGGAGTCAGCAGTGAAGAGTATGAAATCGCATGTAAAGAAAGTAACAAGTAACTTATGGTTTACTTTTGAGGAGTTCACTACGCTACTCATACGAATCACTGCTCAACTCGAGACCACTGCCCCCGATGTCCGATAATCCAACGGAACTTTTGCTATTAACCCACGGACTCTTACTGTGATTAGCTCCACTTATTGCTCCTCCTGAGTCTCTGGCTGAACCACAAGAAAAAGATTTATCACACATGAACCGATGGAAGCGATTGAAAACTATACAACATCTAGTCTAGATCTAGTAGAGGTTAACGCATTAGAACAGCTGATTTTAATTTCTTATGACCCTATATATATAAAGGGATTTTCCACAGAGACGCTACAAAAGTAAATCGATAGGGACAGCAAACGACGCCATATTTTTTCCCGCTCTTTTGACTGTTCTCTTCAGTAAGGTTTGCCATTTCATCATGGAAAGATATACGAGCCAACAACGAGTCGAAATTATTAAAATTTACTACCGAAATTTGGAGTCAGTGGCCTCAAATTTAAGTGCGATACGTTCGGATTTTCATCGGAAAATCATCTTCAGCGATAAGGCTCATTTCTGGCTGAATGGACTCGTCAATAAGCAAAATATACGCTATTGGTCAGAGAGCAATCCACACGTAATCCATGAGTCAACATTGCAGCCCGAAAAAATTACGGTTTGGTGCGGATTATGGGCCTGCGGCGTCGTTGGGCCGTACTTCTTCCGTGATGATCAAGACCGGCACATTACTGTGAATGCGAATCGCTACCGTTCAATGATAACCGAATATTTTTGGCCCCAATTGGATAATATGGACTTGGAGGACATGTGGTTCCAACAGGACGGTGCCACAAGCCACACAGCGAATGCCACAATCAATTTATTGGAAACCAAGTTTGGTGAACATGTTATGTCACGAAATGGCCCAGTCTATTGGCCGCCTCGGTCGTGCGATCTGACGCCGTTAGATTATTTCCTGTGGGGCTACGTCAAGTCTATGGTCTATCCCAACAAGCCAGAGACGATTGATGAACTTCGTACGAATGTCGAACGTGAAATTGCAGCATATCGGCCGATTTCTGCTTTAAAACCGTCGAAAATTGGGTTCAGCGTCTGGACTTCTGCAAGCGTGCCCGTGGTGGCCATGCAAAAGAAATCGAGTTCCATACAAACTGCATCGAACGTACTTTCACAGGAATAAATAATTTCATTGGTATCTAAATCCGGTTTTGTTTTATTTAAAACAAACTTTTGTAGCGCTCTTATTGAAAAACCCATTATATAGGTATATTAGGACGGGTCAAATTGTATGGAACGATGTTTTGATGTGTTAACATCTATAGCGGCATATAGGGACTAAATCTATCAAAGTCAACACATGCAAACAACACACAGACAGGTTTTCTGCTGCTGCTAAAACCAGATTTTATACTGCTGCTAAAACAAGATTTTCTGCGACTGCGAAAGAGAATAATGACGTGTTAAACAAAAATGAGCGAGCAAGAGAGCAATGAAAGAGTGGTGTGGCAGGGGTGAGGCAAACGAAATTGTGTCTATAGCGTATGTATTAACATAATAATGTATGTATGTACATGTGACTGGTGCTGTTGTTGAACGGAGATATAAAGCATAGCCACGCAAAATTTCATTTGCAAGCTTGCGCCGACGACGTTATGGTGACACACTAATACGTCAGCTACTTCGTACAAAGTATGTGTGATGTTGTGTGTTTGGCTGTTTCGTTGCTGTTGATATGGCAAACATGTGGTTATGCGACACACGTGTACGTCAGCTACTTCGGACAAAGCATGTGTGATGTTGTGTGTTTGGGTTTTAAATGTAACTTCATCATATGATTGAACGCTTCTTTTTATTTTCCAATGTAACATTTACTAGTGTGTTCATAGAAATCGAAGAGGTACCGTGTAGCAAAAAGGTGTTAACACATCGCCCGTGAGTTCGAACACTCATTGGATTTTTTTTTGAAGCGTATAGCAAAACCGTCATCTATTGGTGATTCTGAGAAATTTTGCTCAAGAGACCATAACTCTATCCATAGCTCCTTTCAGAATCTTTATTGATGCCTGTAGAATAAGTTCATTTTAGGCTATTTTTCGACAACAAATTCCTGATATCTCTACTAAAAATAAAATATTGGTATCAATACAGATTCTGAAAGGTGATAAAAATACCTTTCAAACAAGCCCACATTGAGAAATCTTTAATATCTCCGATCTTTGAAGGGTTATCGGTGAATATTATACCCAAAAAAAGTTAGGATCGTGTCTATTATCGGATCCTACCAAAAAAGAAATATAATAGGGCATTTAAAAAAAAACATGTATATAAAAAAAGTGAGGTTAAAAATTAATTTGCTCCCCAATTGGTTAATACAGATAAAAATGTTTATACACAGATTTATAGGATTTAAAAAGGTCTTTGTAATAGTACTGTTTCCAACCAGATCGGATAATAAATGGCTGACTTATGCCCGGCTATATATTCAAGCTTTGTAGGTCTAATATTATGTTGAAAGTTTGATAACAAAACTTTAACTTTTTATATCCCCGGTCTTTCAAGGACTACTGAGCCGTCTTATACCTTGAAAGACAGCCTGAAATCTTCTCCATTTCCGGTGTGTAGAAAAAATGTAGCAACACTACGGTCTATTTTTGAAAAATAATGATTTTAAAGAAAAACGTGAGGTTATAAAATCTTTTTTTTAAACTATTTCACAATGGGTTACTAAAAAGTAAAATATTTTTTACCGTATTTGTAGAGCTTAAAAAGACCTTTCTAATGACGTAAATTTCAACAAGGCCAGAAACGTAGTTTCAGAGATATAGCCGGCTATACACTCAAACTTCGCAAGCCCATATCTCAAGAAGATATATTTCAGCTCAGCTTAAAAATCTATATTGATGATAAAATTTTGATTCCATTCCAAAAAATGCCCCTGAACTAGAGTTAAGCCAAGTAAAAATGCACGTTCCCTTATTTACTTACAAAATTTGCGGCAGCTCCAGTGAATTCGTCACATCGCGTAATTATCTCCTTGAAAACGTTTGTTGTTGCTTCTCCAGCTCCCGGTCGTTCTTCTGCTGCCATTCTAAAGGCTATGGTGAACATTTTCACTTATTTTGATTATTAATTAAGTTTTATTTGCTTAAAATGATTTGCATTTAACAGCCAAAACCAAACGTCATAAAGCAAAACAGCTGACTTCAAAAATTCGCAATTCTCTCTCCCTTATTATTCTATTCCCCGTCTGTTTAGAATAGGAGGATTTTATTCCCGGGAAAAATTAATTGCTCGGGAATTATCTCCCGGGGAGTATTCAGAATCGGGCTGAATATATATTTTATAAGTATAAGAGTATAAAACTAGAAAGCGCACAGGTCACTGGCATACAATCCCTTCATGGGATATAATGGGAAACCATTTATTTATTTATTTTATTTTTCTAATTTAAAAATGTTTGGGTTTTTGTTGGACTAATAGACAAGTCAGCTAACCACACTCACTGACATGACTGGTTTTGAACTCCGTGATATGTAAGAATTGATACCATCGGTTGATCATCAATCACATGTATGTATACAAGCTGAATTATGTATTAAAAAAAATGGTTTCCCATTACATCCCATGAAGGGACTGGGGAGAACTTCTCACAATCAGTGGAGCTGTGCGCTTTCCAGTTTTCACTCACTGATTGGGACCTACAGTTTTACACCGATTCCGAACGGTAATTTGAGAAGCTTTTTCATGGCTAGATACTCGATAGTGTCGCCGTCACTATGCGAGGTGACCGCCGCCGAAAGAAAATTTGAGGGTGGTCAAAGCCGGGTTCGAACCCAGGATCTCATGTACAAGAGCCGCGCACTCTAACCATTGCACCACCGACGGCCACACAAATAGTGATGTTAATCCAGTGCCGAATTTGTTCGAAATACGAGATCCCTTTGTTCAGTCCGACGATCTCGTGTGTCGCAACAATGGAAGTACGTATATGTATATATGCATTAAAGACCTGCACATAAAAATTGGATTTCAAGCCACAGTAGTTTTTTCAATGCCAACGCTGTCAACGCCAAATAAGCAAACAAAGCCTGTTGGTCCATTCCAGCGTAGCAGCAAATGCAGTTACTGTCCATTCTTAGTGTTGACTGTATGTGAATGAGAGAGAAAATGAGAAAACAAACATCAGAGAAAAACTCATCGTCATCGCCACATCTACGACTTGTATGTATGTAATATTATTTATGTAAGGATGTAATTAGTTTTTTTTCTACACAACAGACGTAGTAAAGGTTTTTTTTTTTTTAGAGTGACACAAGTTTAAATCATAATAAAACCAGGAAATATATTTTTACTATCAATGAAACTTTATGAAATTAATGTTTAAATATGATTTCTGCCATGTGGCTGCCACAGTTAATGGTTTTATTATGATTTAAACTTGTGTCACTCTCCAAAAAAAACCCTTTACTCTGTCTGTTAGGTAGAAAAAAAAACTACATACATAAATAATATTACATACATACAAGTCGTAGATGTGGCGATGACGATGAGTCATCATACATGCAAGGCATACAAGTCATGGCTTTGCAATTAACTCGCTTTGTTTGCATTGCATTCATTGACACATTTGGCGTTGTGTTTTACAGGAATTAGTTTTAAATGACAGTAGATTTCAAGCTGGCTTTGAAAATCAAAGAGCGTAGTGCAGGCCTTTAATATGCATGTGTATATGCATGAATAATACATACATGCATATACTCATTGGCTTTTTAACATTCTTTTCCATGGTGTAAACTGACACTACTGTAGAGAAAGAATACTTTTTCAGAAATGAAACAAGCGGATGGTATACGCTTACTTGTATTCACAAGTCAATTCTGTGTTTTATTGATTAAATTTTGGGTTATTTATACTAATATTTTGCTTACTTAACATAATTAAGAATTACAATATAAAATATTAATATACAATGCCATTCAAGGCCTTTATGTATTTAGGTTCATTACTACCTATTTATTTACAATATTTGTTTATGTAGCATTTCTATATAAACATTAATTTACTGAAAAGGGGAGTGCGCCAGTGTCTAATAACAACAACGACGGGAATCATACATCGCTGTTAATGACTGCAATGTCAAGTATTGCTTGCCGCTTGCGATGCATGTGAAACATGTGTAACTTGATATTCCTTTGAATTTAGTGCAGCAATACTATGCAGGCATAAACGAAATAAAGTAATGCTACACCTCCCTTTTTCAGAAGAATGTTCATAGAACTGAAGTTTTATGGACATTCTTTTACATTAGTTAAATACTATTAATTGTTACTATTTTACATTAGTTGAATATTCTCATATATCATTATCATACACTCGAGTGTTATTATCAGATTTCTATTATAGTTATTCATTGTATAATTTAATTCTATTTTTATGGACAATTTGTTTTTTATTTGTCTTAATGTCTATTATGTGTACATTATCCCTTAGAAGTAGTTCCTTAATCTTAAATGGACCTTTGTATTTTTGTTCCAATTTATGGCCAGCTTCATGTTTTAATAAAACTAGATCTCCTATGTTAAAATTATGGTCTATTGTATTCCTATCGTATGATATTTTCTGTCTTAACTTATGCTTATCCAATAATTGATGTGCTCTTTTATGAGCTACTTCTAATCTAAACTTTATTTCCTTAACGTAATTATCTATATTATACAATGGAGTAATTTTATCTGTCTCCTTAAATTGTGCAAAGATGTTCGGTAACTTCGCAAAGATTAATTCATACGGACAATAGCCGTGTACCGTTGAGGGTGTCGTATTGAAACAATACGTAAAGTATCGTAGCCACTCATCCCAGTCTGTTCTGTCAATGGATATATAAGAATGTACGTATTCATTAAAGGTTCGGTGACTTCTTTCGACAGTACCGAGAGACTGATGATGGTGCGCTGTTGACGTTAATTTCCCTATTTTTAGTAATTTACAAAGTTCCTCTAGTATTGAGTTTTTATATTCAGTACCCATGTCCGAAATGAACGTCTTCATTGGACCAAAGGTGAGAATAAAATTCTCAAATATCGCTTTTGCAATTGTCTTGGCGTTCTTGTCTGGAATCGGTATAGTTATTAGGTACTTAGTCAAGTCACATATCATTGTGACTGCATATTCATTTCCGTAAATTGACCTCGGAAATGGGCCGATGGTATCCACGAATACCGTATCGAAAGCCTGTACCGGTGTCGGTGTCACAGTCAGCGGACTTTTAAGATGTTCCATGGTCTTTGCCGTCTGACATTTATGGCATGACTTCACATATTTTGTTATGTCCTTTGTCATATTCTTCCAGTAGTAGTATCTTTTAATTTTCTCAATTGTCCTGAAAATTCCACAGTGACCTCCCTCGATTGGGTCATCATGGTATTTTATCATAATCTCTTGAATAGCTTTAGCATTTTCATCATTAATTTGGGTCACCTTGTTCAGTAGCGCTACTTTAATTTTTATCAATTCTCTATTGCCCATATTTTTAAAATCATTTATTGAGATAAATTCGAAAATTTTCTCATTCGGTGCCACTTGTAATTTGTCAATGTTGTGCTTACCGGCCACTTCTTCGAGCCTTGGGAAAAATTGTCCTAGGTCAAATTTCCCATTAGTAACCAAATCATTGATAGTTATATACGCAATTATAGATTTTCCCCGTTTGATGTAACATCTCCCGGGAGTAATCTTTAATTTACAATATTTTCTGACGTCAGTGTTTTTTATAGGAACGTATATACTGGGCCTTTCGTATTCATTATGCTGCTTTTTCAAGTTACTATTTTTGTCCTTTCCTGTTGTCATCGATCGTGTCGTGACTCTGAGTACGCATGATATCGTCTCAGTCATTTCCCTAAGATCATGTATCGTTATCCGCGATAGAGCGTCAGCTACGTAATTATCTTTCCCCCTAAGATATTCAACAGTGAAATCATATTCCTCTAGGTCAAGTCTTATTCTTGTTAGTTTTGAACTCGGGTTCTTCATAGAGAATAAATAAGTCAATGGTCTATGATCCGTACGGACAAGAAAATGTTGTCCGTAGATGTACGGTCTGAAATGAGTAATAGCCCAATGAATCGCAGTCAATTCCTGCTCGATGGTTGATTTATTGCTTTCGCCTTTCGTAAACGTTCTAGATGCGTATGCGACTGGTAATTGTCTCCCTTCATGTTCCTGACTTAAAACAGCACCGCATGCGTATTTGCTAGCGTCTGTAGTTATACAGTATTGTTTCCCAAAGTCTGGGTACTGTAGTAGTGTAGGACTCATCAAGGCCTTTTTCAGATATCTGAATGCAATGTCGCAATCTTCAGTCCATTCAAACTGCACACCCTTCTTTGACAGTCTCGTAAGATGTCTTGAATACTCGGAGAAGTTTTTGATGAACCTTCGGTAATAGTTGCAAAAAGCTACAAATCTCCTTGCTCCATCAGCATCTTCAGGCGTAGGATAATTCTCAATTACCGAGTATTTGGTATCATCCGGGAGTATTCCTTAATCTGTACATTTGTGTCCCAGATATGTTACTTCCGTCATAAAAAATGAACATTTTCCTGGATGTAATTTAAGATTGCGTTCACGACAGAGTGAAAAAACATCTGTTAAGTTCGAAAGCATATGTTTCTCGGAACATCCTAATACTACCAAGTCGTCCATATACAGAAAAGCTTGATCAGGTTTTAACCCACTGAAAGCAAATGTCATCATTCTCTGGAAGGAATTTGGTGCTATCTTCAAACCATAGGGTAATCTATTAAATCTGTATGTTCCATTGGCGGTTGAAAATGATGTGAGATCTCTTGATTTCCTTTCTAATCCAATTTGATGGAATCCAGACATTAAGTCTAAGCATGAAAAGTACTTAGCTCTACCAAGTTGGTCGAGAATATCATCTATTCTGGGTAGTGGGAATTTGTCAGCTACCAGTTTTTTGTTTATCTGTCGGTAGTCTACCACGAGTCTCCATCTCTTCTCGTTAGAACCGGGAAGTGATTTCTTCGGTACTAACAAGATTGGACTGTTATATTCAGATTGCGATGGTTCAACTATCCCATCGTCTACCAATTTTTCCACTTGCCTATCGATTTCGTCTTTGTGTGTATGTGGTATGCGGTAATTTTTAATATATACCGGTTGTTTGTCTTTAACCCTTAACTGTTGCTCATAAAAGTTGTTTGTCGAGATTGTTTCTGTTTCTAAACCGAGAATATCACTGAATTCTGAACAAAGATTTGTTAAAGTTTTGTCAAATTTCTTTGGAAAATTTTTCTTTAAAATTTTCAAAATTTCCGATTTTCTACTTTTCTCACCCTTTGTATTGGTGATTACTTCATAGTCATTGATATCTTCAGTAAGAATTTGTGGATTTTCCAGTATTACTGTGTTAGTGTTTGTATTCAATATACGAATATATGCTTTATCAGATTTCACTAAAGTACTTGCTATAAAAACGCCTGGATAGGGTTCTTGATTTGGGACAAGGACTTCTTGTTCTGAAGTTACAAAAGATATTTGGCGTATGACTTCTGATCTCGCAGGCAATGTTAAAGCATTATGGCATGTATTCGTAATTGGAATTTCTATTTGTTGTGGAAAGTTAAATGGTCGTAAGATGAGGTAATCCAAATCGTCATTAAAATCCAATACACAATTATATTTTTTCATAAAATCCATTCCTATTATTCCGCCACACGGTATTTGGAAATCATTAGGTACAACATGATAAGTATGGGGAATTAGGAAGTTCTTAAATTTCATATCAAAGTGTGTAGTTCCGATTGACTTGATTTTACCTGGTCCTATACCACTTATGTTAGTTATTGTATTTGTATTTATCTGATTATAAGAAAAGTTAGCTATTTTTATTAATGAAACGTCTGCTCCTGTATCCACTAATAGTGTAAGTGTTGTGTTAGTCTGACCTATTTTGACTTGTATAAAGGCACTCAGGTTAAGGTTAAGATTATACACTTTACTGTTTATTGATTTGATCTTAGGGGTCCGTTCGGGTTTTCCGAATTGCTATGCTCCGTGTTTGTCGTCCTAACATTGTTATTACCTCGGTCACTATTGTGTCCGTTGCGGTTATTGTGCCAGTTGCGGCCTTGACCACGGCGGTTCCAATTGTTATAAGAATTTGTGTTGCCGTTGTTGTGGTTGTTATTGAAATTTCTATTTCCACCGTATCTGTTTCCACCCCGGGAGTTTCCTCTACCCCGGCGGTTGTTGTTGTAGTTGGATTTACCTGTGAAGTGCAAGATCGAGTTTTGCTGCCCTGTAGCTTCAGTACAGCTACTGACAAACTTCCCTATAGCCTCATTCATACTTCCAAACTGACCTGCTTCCATGATAAGTTTGACCTTATCTATGGTGCAGTTCTTTGTCATTGCCTTGACGGCAACCTGAGTGGAGTATTTTGCTGCTATTTCATTTGGCAGTCCGTCGGAGATATATGCGCTCTCCAAGTGTCTGGTTAGTGTCTCAATCTCTTCACAGTAAGTGTTGGCAGACTTATTGTTCTGGCGGATGTTCAGTATTTTGGCCGAAAGAACCTCAACTGATTCACCCTTCACAGACCGTGATAGTTTTGTTATTATACTATCGATCGTCGACTCATTGTCGATAAGATTTCTGGCATTCCCTTTTAGTTTGGTCTTGATCAGATTTATCGCCACTGTTTCGTGAGTACCTTTAAATGTATTTACTAAACTTAGCGCGTCCTGAAATGAGCGTAAGTTCTCATATCTACCATCAAAGTCTGGGATCAGCCTTGATGCTGTATTAAGAAACTCTACCACTGTTTGTGACATTTCCTGTTCTGTCTCATATACACTTAGTGGAATATGTATTTCGCTATGATGTGTTTGTGGTATTTCTACCGTTATTCCCTTTCTCGCCGCTACGCTTAGCAGTTTATTCCTAACATCTGAGTAGAATGCTTCGGCTGCACTTTTATGTCCAACCGTGAATCTATCGTAATTTACATTTATAGTGACCCTGATTCGTTCGAGACAATCAAAAAGGTTCCTAAAGTGTTTATCAGCTGTCTCTTGGCTTGATGGTCTATCTGTATTGAGGCATTTATGTGATTTGTCAAACTGTTCCTTTATCTCTCTTAGCTGTGTAACTAATTTTTCCCAGTCCATTTATAATCTAAATTTTGTCCAAGTCGTTTCCACGACTTATGTATTTTTTCTTCATTGATCTCTTGTGCATCAAGTATAACTTAAGTAATAAGTTTAATGCTTGTAAAATCACGGAGATCAAGATTAAGAGCCACAAAGAGTTTATATGGGGAGTATGATCAACTATCTCCACATTATTTATTACATTGGCTTTCGGATCGCTCAGTTTTGTTGGGTTTCCACCCATTGTAAAAAATTTTGTATCTTTACAGGTTTAAGTACATATATTATGTATTTTTTTTTTTTTTTATTATTTCCTTATAATTATTTTATTTTCCTAGTTTTATTTGTGTATAAGTATATTGCATATTTTTAGGTAACAGCGAAATCGCTTTCTACCCCCTAAAAGTGCGTATATTATGTGCGCACGTTTTTAATGTTGCTACAAAATTGTATGTGTAGTATTTACAATATATATATATTTTCCAACAATATTTACAATATATATATATATATGATACAACCGTATCAGTATAGCTCGCTCTCCTCTAAGTTTTTCTCATGTATCCTCCTCGCTTCTTTGGTCTTGGAGTAGATGGAATTGGTGGATGTTCTGGCTGCATTTTAGTTGCATTCGCCTGTCGTTGGCGGTATTCTTCCATTGTGAGTTTTCAAGGTCCCACTTTTAACTCCATTTCAACAAAGAACAACTCAAAGCAAATATCACTTTGAGCCTCCTTGAGGTGCGTTTTTTCCTTTAAGCTGTCTGGATCGATTTTTGATTTAAATCGTTAGTTCCTTTAAGCTGGCAGGATCGCCATGTAGAGAAAGAATACTTTTTCAGAAATGAAACAAGCGGATGGTATACGCTTACTTGTATTCACAAGTCAATTCTGTGTTTTATTGATTAAATTTTGGGTTATTTATACTAATATTTTGCTTACTTAACATAATTAAGAATTACAATATAAAATATTAATATACAATGCCATTCAAGGCCTTTATGTATTTAGGTTCATTACTACCTATTTATTTACAATATTTGTTTATGTAGCATTTCTATATAAACATTAATTTACTGAAAAGGGGAGTGCGCCAGTGTCTAATAACAACAACGACGGGAATCATACATCGCTGTTAATGACTGCAATGTCAAGTATTGCTTGCCGCTTGCGATGCATGTGAAACATGTGTAACTTGATATTCCTTTGAATTTAGTGCAGCAATACTATGCAGGCATAAACGAAATAAAGTAATGCTACACTACCCCTAATGCAAAGAACTAGAGCGCGCCAATTTAACTCTTTTATGGATTATATGACGACCACAGAACAAAAACGCCGAATAAAATCGTACAGAGCAAAAACGACGCAAAAAATTTAACAGAGAAAAAATACAGCAGAGCAGCGTACATGTGACACTCGGTTGTAGATTTCAAGATAATTGCCGATTGCGCTTGCCTGTTTGCTCTCGTGATCGGTCTTTTTTTTTGTTTTTCGTTGTTCGGCAAGTTGAAGTGAAAGCAAAGAAAAAGAATGATTCGCAAAACAGCATACAAAACTTTGTGAAATTTATTTTCATGAATTAGTTTCAGCTTCAAACATGGAAGATGAAAATCATGGTAAGTTGTATTTAATTAAATATATTAGGTATTATTTTTTTTTACATATTTGAAAACTGGTTAATGTCTTTTCTGGTTTTGTTATAAAAAAAACTATTGCTTTGTCCGTTAATAATTACTTATTGTTTGTTTTGTAAAATTAAAATTTTGTTTCAAACGTTTTTCAAAATAAACCATTCTAATTATTTCTTTCACTCGACTTGGTAGACAACTAAAAACAAAAACAGAAAAGCGAGGGTCGACCAACTGCGATTGGCAATTCTCTTGAAGAGTATGACCGAGCATGCATGCAAACATGTGTGAGTGTCACATGTTCGCTGCTCTGCTGCATTTTTGCTCTGTAAAATTTTTTGCGTCGTTTTTGCTCTGTGCGATTTTATTCGGGGTTTTTGTTCGTGGTCGTCATATGTATGTAGGAATAAGACATTTATTTATTTCAGTCTATGGACAATAATTCCTTACAGACTAGCAACTTAAAATTTACATGCATACTTAATCCATTAAAGAATTAAGAGACTTTTAAACCTATCCATAGGAAGTGTTAAATCTAGTAAATAGTATAATGAACTATATAATATCATAGCTTTCAAGAATGGTTCATTTAATGCATAATTAGATTTATGAATACCAATATGAAAAGGATAATAGTAATAATTTAGAACGTAATTTTTGTGCAACAGCCTCGACTCCGTCTTTTACTGACAGGAGTCTTAGATCGATGTTTTCTGAATAAAGTTGTTTGTCAGAAAGAAACCATTGTAAATACACTCAGCCATAGAGGACGTACCGGACCAATTAATTAAAGTTGGTCCCCTACCAAAATACATACCATCAAAAATAAAGAAAATAGAGGAACCAAAATGCCCATTTGGTCCTGCAGCAAGAATCAAGCAGAACAGACAAGATCCCTTTCGCCGCTGAAAGCGACAAATCGACCTGTTGAAGAACGAAGTAAGAATAACGGAAGGATAACAACAAGAACAATTCAAAGCAAGGTTTGCATTCCAAGAAGGAGAATTGAGCAAATTGAAAGCCAAAACAACAAGAAGAGAAGGGTAAAAATTATAGCAGCAAAAATTAAAAAATGGGAGGACAGTAAATAAAGCTCGAGGAGAACATAGTAAACCAACAGGCGTTGACTGTGCCGACGCACATACGGCAAAAGTGACGATTTAGGTGGACAAAAATCGATAATGCCGATGTTCTTTAATACGTATGATAACATGCGTATACGTTCTTTAGTGTTTGGCTTACTCAATGACGGTAATAGTAAAGCAGTAGTACACTTTTTTACGAGAGCACCCAAAACTTGCCGAGTGTTTATCGGTTGCGTACGCGCCCTAGTTATGCATGCGCTTTATCACTGTACTAATTATCATTTGCATAGATATATCTTTTGGATTATTTTTTTATAACAATGAAGGACTCCTTATATGTAAGTTTTTAATTTTTGACTATTGTACATGTAATAATTTTAGAACTGTAATTATTTAAAGAAATTCAATTATATTAACTCGAAAATAGTGATTCCATAGACTACAACAAAAAAGTACCTCAGAGTATACTCATTTACTTTTTGTAATTACGCTGTTCAACTCTTTTAGAAAGTCCATAAAAAAATTTAGCTATCAGTTTTAATCACTTTTGTTCACGTTCTTCACATGATTCTTCGCGTTTTTGCAAATGTCTCTCTGGTTGTTCTTTTTATTTTTTCCTCACTTACGTTTTCAACTATCAAATCGGACAGACGCGAAAGCAAAATCGTTGCTAAACAAATAAATTAAAGTAAAAAAACCAAACCAGAGTTCCCTTTCAGTTAGTGGGTTTATTTGCCAAAAAATAAAACTATAGAATTGCAGTCGCATCTCCCAGCGACCACAACAATACCGGCAAAAACACCGCCATTGCATACACGGCCCAGAGACACAGCACAAGCAATCGCACGGCATTTCGGCGATGTCAGCGGCGTCAATACCGGCCACAGCGACACACCACTCTCGGACACAGCACAACGCACGGCATTCCGGCGTTCACGGTATCCGCTTATCCCAGAGGCAAAATTAAAATGGTGACCAAATTTGAACTATTTTTAATTCTAAAAGAAGATAAGTTTTTTAAATTTTGTCAGAAAAAGTGTAAGGGAAGATTAAAAAGCCATATTTTTGAAAAATTTAACATAAGTGAGTGTCCAAAAGATGATGAAGAACGATTAAATACTACGTTAAAACAGTTTTTTTTTATCAAAATTGATTAAGTATTGATTGAAGTAAACAAATATACAATAAATTTGTAAAAATAATTCACAATGGCTTAATGCGGAACTATGTCTCCCGATTACTGCGCCAGCAGATCAGATCATCCATTGCCGATTCTTCAAACAACCACTGCATCTAAATTACGAGGTAGACCAAGAAAACTTTTTTCAGATAGTAGTAATCGTAATAAAAGGTGTAAAGTTGACTTTTTGTCCGAAATGTTAGTCCAAATAAATTAATTTTTGCTGCAGAACAAGGACGTGTTTCCTCGGTAAAAGAATTGCTGCCGATGTTGTGCACTTAGCTGGATCATCTAGCCAAAAAAGTTTAAAAAAAATGGAGAAAGCTTCGACGAGATCTTCGATAATCACTCCCTATACACCAGACGAGGCTCTTGCACTTATTATAGACTCAGACGTGACTAAATATGACTACATAAATATTCAATATGTATCCTTCCTACCCTGTGGTTTCTGAAACGAAAAAAAAGTGTTATCCTGAAAACATTTCTGTTACTGAAAAAGTTGCTGAAATGCCGTTGCAAGATTTGTTAGACCACACAGATAGGCGTTTATTTGAAGTACAATCGGAGGTTTTAGAGCAGCATTTACCAGCCGAAATTGATACAATTAACGTCATTTACAAATGGGGCATAGATGGGACTGGAGGTCACAGCATTTACAAACAAAACTTTCTGATCATTCACTTTATGGAGACTCTAATATTGTTCTATGTACTCTTGTTCCGTTAGAAATGTCTACAGGTGAGGAAGGCAATAGAAAAATATATTGGAAACATTTGAGCACTTCCCGTTTGAAATATTGGAGACCGTTGTGTTTCAAATTATCGAAAGAAACACCAGATACTGTTAAAGAAGAAGTCAGCAAAATCTGTTGCGAAACGGTTCCGATCCGGTGATGTATAATTCAGAAGTAGTAAAATCTGTGATCGAATACAACTATGAGTTCGAAAGATGAAAATTATTGTTCAACGGTCCTACTGATTTGGAACGGGAGGAGTAGTAATAAAAAAAAGGCAATTTCCGACATGTGTTGTGTGACGAGGAACGTAATCGAAAAAAAACGAACTCAAATTTAAAAATAAAATATAAGCTGTGAATCAATTTGCAAATGTTTAGAAAAAAAAAGAAAACAACAAAAACTCATTTAATATTCGATACAAATACAAATTTGTCTTGTAATCGGCAACATTGCCTAATGAAAAGCATCAAATAAACTAAATAATATATTTTCCTAAAAAAAAAAAAAAAAGGGAAATAAAATTGAAAAACAAAAATTTGAAAATAAAAAAACAAAAAGAAATAATGGATCTTCAAGGAAAATTAAGCGGACTTTGTAACATATATTGTTCCATAACTAAAATCAAAGAGTTCCCAACTAATGCCAAGTGAAACAAAAACCTGGAAAGAGATATATATATAAAAATAAAATGAAAATAAACAAAAGCGAAGAAAAAAAATTAATGTTAATAAATTAGGAATACTCCCATGTAGTTTAGTATTCAAACTAATTATATTGTTTTATGATTCATGCAATTTTGTAAAGTATTTACATCACTAAAACAAACAAAAAAATGAATTAAGTAAAAATAGTTAAAAATAATAAAATAAAACAGAAAAAAAATGTAAAAGAGAAGAGAAGAAATCAAATTACTAATTTTATAAATGCCAAAACAGAAATAAAATTACAATCAAATCAAATGATGAAGAGAAATTTAACATAATTAAAGAGAATTTAATTTACCTCTTTAACTCTTAAACAGTATAGCGCTGTACTGTTCGAGGGTGAGTAGCAAAAAAAAAAGAAACAAAATAAATAAATACAATTTTTAGAAAAGTAATTTAAGAATTTGAATGTAAAACGAAACAAAAATTAATTTCTCTTAAAAGAACGTCTGTTTTCTTTTTTTAAGAATCAAAAGTAAAAAAAAAAAAAAAAACAAGAGGACACTTTTTATAATTTATATGTGTGTATAAAGTATAGATTAAACTAATGTACTTATATATTATTAGTATATGTATATATACTACTTCGTAGTTTTAAGCTTTAAATAAAATTTGAGAAATATGAGAATAGAAAGAATATTGAATTAAAGAGAAGCAAATATTAAAAGAGTTTGTTGTTGTTTTTTTTTTCCTTTTAAAACCAAAAGAAGAAATGAGAATTTTTGTTGCGGTTGGTTAAAGTAGAGTGCCTATCATGTCGGAATAGGCTTTTGACTTTTATCGATGTAGGGTGTTGCAGCTGGTTCGACATGGTGTTAGAGAAATTGAGTAATTTCTCACAGACTGACGAAGCAATGACATAAACGGATGACATGACTGATATATTTTGTTTTGGGTATTGCCTAGTGATGTTTTGAGCCCAGGGCAATACAAAGGCTGATTGTTCGCGGAATGACAGAAGGGGAGGGTGGCTCAGACCAACTGACTGACATTATGGACTGGTATGAATGAGTATGTGTGTTTGTGGATATTGTGTTGTCTTTTTTTTGATTGAATAGAATCCGTCATATTCATAATTCTAGACACGAAGAATTTTATGTTCGCGATTGTGGTGTATATAATAGTGAAGGGAACCTACCCAGACTCGACGAGTAGCCGGCCTAGCCACCGTGTCACCATTAACTTCTTGTGATATGCACCCTAACATACAGTCGTAACATATGGCGCCCAACGATAGGATACCTTATAGATCAATTTTTGTGTGGAAGTTTGTTTTTTTTTGTTGAAAGATTGAAGTGCGATTATGATTAATTGTATTGTCTATTTTCTGACTTCAAGTTTCTATTATCTGTGTGGAGATGCTACTATTGCCAAGAGGTTTAGACTGGGTCATTATGAGTCTCTTAGTCTGATTTGTTATATTTTGGGTTGTTCCCAAAATACCTCTGGGATTGCAATTGCTAGTCTTAGTGTGATTTCTTGAAGTGGATCGAAGATTAGGCAGTCAATATTGAGCAGCGTTGCAAAGTCTTTTTTCATCTGAGCTGCAATATGTGTTCGGATTGCACTGCTTACGTTTGTATTGTGTTGATTGTTGGTATGAATGAATGGGTATCAATTACAGTGTTTACTCTACACCTTGTTATGTATGTCATCTGCAACACCTGAAAACATCGATTATTTTATTGATTATTTTAATATAATTTTTTTTAACAAACGGTTGAACTTGATCACTGGTTATTAATTTGGAGCGTATTTTCATGTTATTTGAAATATATTTATTTTGAAGGAAAAGGCTGCGCTTGTTTTTATTACATTCAGTAGGAAGTTGTTAAATTGAAATTACGATTATTCCTATTTTTATAGTGTATGGATAAACCTAAGAAGTACACTGGTAACCCACTTAGTGGAATAGTATCACAGGATAGGCGTCAGACTCGAAGCGCTACTCGCGCATTGGAGACACAGGCATTATCATCAATTTTAACGCAAATTGACACTGGAATTGAAAAGCCAATCGGTTTTGGTAGCACTATTTATTTGAATAGGTGTGCCAACCTGATATTCGGTGGGCCATCTGAGCCTAAAGGTCTTCCGACAGCCCGAGTAACGGACGAATTGACTGTAGACAACCACGATAATTCTTTGAGTTTTTCTAGGAAGTTGGAGGAGATACTCAACATGTCACATGATCAGCCTAATGGTGCGTCGCATTCTACGACTTCGGATCCGGGAAACAACCCAACTGGAGCTACGATTTCGCCGGATCAGTTGACTCAGTTGATGGCAATGTTATGCCAGCAAAACCAAATGATGACAACATGCATGAATGAAATTCGCCAAATGCGTGGCGAAATGGTTTCGATTAGCCAACGCGTCGCGGATGTGGAATGCTCAGCACAGGCTTCCGCTCTTGCGCCACCGGGCTCAAGTTCAACTCCTGACAGAGGCATGAATGGTAATGTCACGCAAGGGGCGGGCAACGAGGCAGACCTTGTAGATTTAAATGTTCAAGATCTACCGATACAGGGGCAAGTCCCACCATCACGGAATAATGAGGAGGGGGGAGGAACCCCACACGATATTTTAGATAGGGGTCTCGGCATGACATATAGCCCCAGAGAACTTGCTGCACGCAAGCCTGTTGATTTGGACAGATGGCACATAAAGTTTGACGGGTCCTGTCGCGACATGACAGTGGAAAGTTTCATATTTCGTATTGAGAAGATGAGAGAACAGTATAATATCCCGTACAGTCAACTATTTAGTGATTTCCAATGCCTAGTGACAGGAAATGCGGCTAAATGGTACTGGCAAGTGTTAGAAGATAACGCGGAAGACATTGATTTCGGGTATTTTTCTCTTAAAAGAGAATTGTTGAGTCATTTTAAGTCGGCTGACTTTGATTATGAAATCATTCGGGAAATAATGGATCGAAAGCAACAACCAGGGGAAGGATTTGAGGAGTTTTATACCGATCTACATAACCTTACCTTTCGACTTCGGAAAAAGATACCGGAACAAGAGTTAGTCCAAATTGTAAGGGGTAACTTACGTGGCAACATAGCTAGTCTTATATTTTCCGCCAGCATAGCCACTTTATCTGATTTGAGAAGAGAATGCAAACGCGCGGAAAAACTTTTAAAGGAGAATAGGCAACGATTAAGACCAGTAAATGATGTTTGTATCTGGAATGCAACAGAAAGTGAAGATGATATTGTAAATGTTGAAGCTGTTGCAATTCCCAACTTGAGTACGAATACTGGAAGGTACTCTAAAACACAATTTCGGTCGAATATATCCTCTGGTAATACTGCAGTCGGAAATCGGTATCAACAGAGAGATATACATGGACCTAGTCAAAACACTACACCGCAGACACAAGGTGACAAATTTTGTCCTTCACCTTTTCATATGAACCTTTGCTTTACCTGTGGTATGCCAGGTGATTACTATCGAAAAGCTAATCAAGCTGACATGAATCCGGAAAATGTATGCCGGTCTACTTTTCATGATATGAAATGTTTTGTTTGCGGCATGGATTATTCTTTTTGTACATATGTGACAAAAAATGGTCAAGTGGCAGAGATTGCCGGGAATTGCTGCCAGAGCATGACAGCCCCGGAAACTATATAGTAAAAATTTTGAAAAGGGATGTAGGTAGTGTGGCTGAGAAGAATGCGAAAACACCTACTGTAGTAAAGTCATTGCATCAGCGGAAACAGGAATATGAAAATGCAAGGGCTAGGATTTTTTGTGAGGAAATTAGAACTAAAAGTAAGAATTTTAAGAAAATAGAGAAGCTAAGGAAGAAAATGTCAAGAATAAAGAGGGCAAGGAAATTAGTAGTAGAAACAGTAATTACGCTAGATGGGGACAACAGATTTTTTGCGAACACCATAATAGGGGGGAAAAAGGTCGTGGCGTTGCTGGATTCAGGTGCTGGAGCCTGTTGTATTGGGAAAAATTCATCTCAGTTCCTACATGACCTTGAGAACAATATCGTGAAACTTCATGGGCAAAACGTTAAAACGGCAAATGGGGGAACTGTACCTGTGACTGGAATCATTACCTTACCGGTTGTATGGAATAATATAACTAAAGATCTGGATTTTTTAATTGTACCAGGATTGGAACAGCCATTCTATTTCGGCATTGATTTTTGGCGAGCATTTGAATTGTCAGTTGTGGGCCAGACTACCTGCA
Source organism: Phaonia tiefii (assembly GCA_963931995.1). Taxonomy (NCBI): domain Eukaryota; kingdom Metazoa; phylum Arthropoda; class Insecta; order Diptera; family Muscidae; genus Phaonia; species Phaonia tiefii. The sequence continues at coordinate 106,754,945 of OZ008368.1, read as the reverse complement.
AGGGTAGTATATCTGAAGTTCTACAGCCCAGTGATTTGAATGAAGATACAAATCAGCATATTTTAACCACAGAACGACGGATGAAACTTGAGAATGTTAAGTTGAAGTTTCCTTCCTTTTCTATTCTGGGATTGGGACGAACTTCACTGGAAGAACACAAAATAGAAGTAACAGACGAGGACATACCGATTAAGCAAAGACACTATCCTGTGTCACCGGTCATACAAGAACTTTTGTTTGCAGAGTTGGACCGTATGATTGCTTTGGGAGTTATAGAGCCCAGTAATAGTAGTTGGAGCTCCCCTGTAACCCTTGTGAGGAAAGAGACCAAAAATAGATTATGCCTTGATGCTCGCAAGGTGAATTCTAGGACTGTTAAAGACGCATACCCTCTTCCCCATATTGAGGGAATACTCAGTAGGCTTCAAGACACAAAATTTATATCTGCCATAGACTTAAAAGACGCATTTTGGCAGATACCGCTAGAAGAGAAGTCGAGGGGAAAGACAGCATTCACAGTCCCTGGTCGGCCGTTATACCAGTTTACAGTAATGCCGTTCGGACTATGTAACGCTGCCCAGAGAATGTGCCATCTCATGGACAAGGTTATACCAGCAGCTGTACGGAATAACGTTTTTGTATACCTCGACGATCTTTTAGTGGTATCTGCTGATTTTGATTCGCATATGGACCTACTAAGTAAAGTAGCAGGGTATTTGTCAACCGCTGGACTCACTATTAATGTGGAGAAGAGTGCATTCTGCCAGAGAGAGGTTCGGTATTTGGGGTTTGTTGTCGGCGATGGTTGCATTCGGACGGATGTGACAAAAGTGGAGGCTGTTAGCGATTTTCCCACTCCAAAGACTCCGAAGCAACTTCGACGCTTTTTAGGAATGTGTGGATGGTATCGCCGGTTTATACAAGACTATGCATCAATTGCGGCACCTCTTCATGATTGCTTAACAAAGGAGCGCATGCGGAATTTTTCGTTACCGGAGGAAGCTGTAATCTCATTTGAGCGATTAAAGAATAGCCTTACATCCGCACCAGTGTTGGTAAACCCCGACTTCGGTAGTCGATTTTTTATTCAATGTGACGCTTCTACAATGGGAGTGGGTGGTGTCTTATTCCAAGTGGATAGCGAGGGGCAAGAGCACCCTATAGCGTACATGTCGGCGAAACTGAATAAAGCTCAACGCAATTATAGCGTGACGGAGCTGGAATGCTACGCAGCGGTGCTCAGCGTGAAAAAGTTTCGACCCTATATAGAAGGGTTGCCGTTCACCATAATAACCGATCACGCCAGTCTCAAATGGCTTATGAGTCAATCAGAGCTGACGGGTAGGTTGGCGAGATGGAGTTTAAAACTCCAGGCTTTCGAGTTCAACATTGAGCATCGGAAAGGGTCCCAGAACATCGTCCCGGATGCACTATCAAGAGCGTACATGGAAGAAGTTTTGCTGATGAATAGAATTCTGGATATTGATTTAGACAGCCATCAGTTTGATTCCGGGGATTACAAGAATCTCAGGGACAATATTAACGGCAGTAAAATTACTATGGGAAAACAAATGGTTACTGAACGTCCTTTTCAGAGAGTCTACATTGACTTTATGGGCCCTTATCCTAGGTCCAGAGACGGAAATTCGGTTATATTTGTTTGTCTTGACCATTTTAGCAAATTTGTGTTTCTTGAACCAATGCGTGCTGCTAAATTTATGGAGAGGCGAGTTTTTCAAGTTTTTGGAGTTCCTGAATATGTTCACTCGGACAATGGCAAACAATTTACCTCTGAGCTGTTCCGAGAATTCTTAACAAGGTATGGAGTAAAACATATAAGAACAGCGCTATATTCTCCCCAGGCAAATCCGGCGGAGCGTGTAAATAGGTCTGTACTGCAAATGATCAGATCATTTGTTGGTTTGGATCAGCGGAATTGGGACCAACATATCAGCGATGTTGCCTTCGCATTGAGGAGCAAGTACCACAGCTCCATTAAGATGGCCCCTTACTATGCTATTTTTGGGTTACAAATGGTACAACATGCCTCTTCATATGATATCCTAAGAAAGTTGGGAGGTTTAAAAGATTTCGATTTAACTCTGAATTGTGTCTCTGACAAATTGCAGTTAATCAGGGATCAAGTCTGCGAGAATCTGAGAATAGCGCATGAGCGATCTGCCAGAGCTTATAATCTAAGATCAAAAGAAATCAAATTTATGAAGGGTCAAATGGTTTACCGCAGGAATTTTAAATTAAGTTCTAAGGCGAACAATTTCAATTCAAAATTAGCTCCAGCCCATGTGAAGTATACTCAATATATAAACTGGGTGGCTTAGATGGAAAGGTTATGGGTGTATTCCATGGGAAGGATTTATTTTCCGCCTGAAATACCTTAAATTAACCTGCTGTAATACCCGGCAGCTATGAGTTACGTGGGTCGTGGCCACACCATTCGATAGGATACCTAATAAAAACAGCGAATTATATTAATATAAACCTTTAATATCGATACTGTTTTGTTCTTACGCACACGTTCCATACCAAAATTGGTATCGACGGTTGCGAGCCTGTTGCGAAACGGTTCCGATCCGTTGATGTATAATTCAGAAGTAGTAAAATCTGTGATCGAATACAACTATGAGTTCGAAAGATGAAAATTATTGTTCAACGGTCCTACTGATTTGGAACGGGAGGAGTAGTAATAAAAAAAAGGCAATTTCCGACATGTGTTGTGTGACGAGGAACGTAATCGAAAAAAAACGAACTCAAATTTAAAAATAAAATATAAGCTGTGAATCAATTTGCAAATGTTTAGAAAAAAAAGAAAACAACAAAAACTCATTTAATATTCGATACAAATACAAATTTGTCTTGTAATCAGCAACATTGCCTAATGAAAAGCATCAAATAAACTAAATAGTATATTTTCCTAAAAAAAAAAAAAGGGAAATAAAATTTAAAAACAAAAATTTGAAAATAAAAAAACAAAAAGAAATAATGGATCTTCAAGGAAAATTAAGCGGACTTTGTAACATATATTGTTCCATAACTAAAATCAAAGAGTTACCAACTAATGCCAAGTGAAACAAAAACCTGGAAAGAGATATATATATAAAAATAAAATAAAAATAAACAAAAGCGAAGAAAAAAAAATTAATGTTAATAAATTAGGAATACTCCCATGTAGTTTAGTATTCAAACTAATTATATTGTTTTATGATTCATGCAATTTTGTAAAGTATTTACATCACTAAAACAAACAAAAAAATGAATTAAGTAAAAATAGTTAAAAATAATAAAATAAAACAGAAAAAAAATGTAAAAGAGAAGAGAAGAAATCAAATTACTAATTTTATAAATGCCAAAACAGAAATAAAATTACAATCAAATCAAATGATGAAGAGAAATTTAATATAATTAAAGAGAATTTAATTTACCTCTTTAACTCTTAAACAGTATAGCGCTGTACTGTTCGAGGGTGAGTAGCAAAGAAAAAACAAACAAAATAAATAAATACAATTTTTAGAAAAGTAATTTAAGAATTTGAATGTAAAACGAAACAAAAATTAATTTCTCTTAAAAGAACGTCTGTTTTTTTTTTTTAAGAATCAAAAGTAAAAAAAAAAAAAAAACAAGAGGACACTTTTTATAATTTATATGTGTGTATAAAGTATAGATTAAACTAATGTACTTATATATTATTAGTATATGTATATATACTACTTCGTAGTTTTAAGCTTTAAATAAAATTAATAAAAATATGAGAATAGAAAGAATATTGAATTAAAGAGAAGCAAATATTAAAAGTTTGTTGTTGTTTTTTTTTTTCCTTTTAAAACCAAAAGAAGAAATGAGAATTTTTGTTGCGGTTGGTTAAAGTAGAGTGCCTATCATGTCGGAATAGGCTTTTGACTTTTATCGATGTAGGGTGTTGCAGCTGGTTGGACATGGTGTTAGAGAAATTGAGTAATTTCTCACAGACTGACGAAGCAATGACATAAACGGATGACATGACTGATATATTTTGTTTTGGGTATTGCCTAGTGATGTTTTGAGCCCAGGGCAATACAAAGGCTGATTGTTCGCGGAATGACAGAAGGGGAGGGTGGCTCAGACCAACTGACTGACATTATGGACTGGTATGAATGAGTATGTGTGTTTGTGGATATTGTGTTGTCTTTTTTTTGATTGAATAGAATCCGTCATATTCATAATTCTAGACACGAAGAATTTTATGTTCGCGATTGTGGTGTATATAATAGTGAAGGGAACCTACCCAGACTCGACGAGTAGCCGGCCTAGCCACCGTGTCACCATTAACTTCTTGTGATATGCACCCTAACATACAGTCGTAACATATGGCGCCCAACGATAGGATACCTTATAGATCAATTTTTGTGTGGAAGTTTGTTTTTTTTTGTTGAAAGATTGAAGTGCGATTATGATTAATTGTATTGTCTATTTTCTGACTTCAAGTTTCTATTATCTGTGTGGAGATGCTACTATTGCCAAGAGGTTTAGACTGGGTCATTATGAGTCTCTTAGTCTGATTTGTTATATTTTGGGTTGTTCCCAAAATACCTCTGGGATTGCAATTGCTAGTCTTAGTGTGATTTCTTGAAGTGGATCGAAGATTAGGCAGTCAATATTGAGCAGCGTTGCAAAGTCTTTTTTCATCTGAGCTGCAATATGTGTTCGGATTGCACTGCTTACGTTTGTATTGTGTTGATTGTTGGTATGAATGAATGGGTATCAATTACAGTGTTTACTCTACACCTTGTTATGTATGTCATCTGCAACACCTGAAAACATCGATTATTTTATTGATTATTTTAATATAATTTTTTTTAACAAACGGTTGAACTTGATCACTGGTTATTAATTTGGAGCGTATTTTCATGTTATTTGAAATATATTTATTTTGAAGGAAAAGGCTGCGCTTGTTTTTATTACATTCAGTAGGAAGTTGTTAAATTGAAATTACGATTATTCCTATTTTTATAGTGTATGGATAAACCTAAGAAGTACACTGGTAACCCACTTAGTGGAATAGTATCACAGGATAGGCGTCAGACTCGAAGCGCTACTCGCGCATTGGAGACACAGGCATTATCATCAATTTTAACGCAAATTGACACTGGAATTGAAAAGCCAATCGGTTTTGGTAGCACTATTTATTTGAATAGGTGTGCCAACCTGATATTCGGTGGGCCATCTGAGCCTAAAGGTCTTCCGACAGCCCGAGTAACGGACGAATTGACTGTAGACAACCACGATAATTCTTTGAGTTTTTCTAGGAAGTTGGAGGAGATACTCAACATGTCACATGATCAGCCTAATGGTGCGTCGCATTCTACGACTTCGGATCCGGGAAACAACCCAACTGGAGCTACGATTTCGCCGGATCAGTTGACTCAGTTGATGGCAATGTTATGCCAGCAAAACCAAATGATGACAACATGCATGAATGAAATTCGCCAAATGCGTGGCGAAATGGTTTCGATTAGCCAACGCGTCGCGGATGTGGAATGCTCAGCACAGGCTTCCGCTCTTGCGCCACCGGGCTCAAGTTCAACTCCTGACAGAGGCATGAATGGTAATGTCACGCAAGGGGCGGGCAACGAGGCAGACCTTGTAGATTTAAATGTTCAAGATCTACCGATACAGGGGCAAGTCCCACCATCACGGAATAATGAGGAGGGGGGAGGAACCCCACACGATATTTTAGATAGGGGTCTCGGCATGACATATAGCCCCAGAGAACTTGCTGCACGCAAGCCTGTTGATTTGGACAGATGGCACATAAAGTTTGACGGGTCCTGTCGCGACATGACAGTGGAAAGTTTCATATTTCGTATTGAGAAGATGAGAGAACAGTATAATATCCCGTACAGTCAACTATTTAGTGATTTCCAATGCCTAGTGACAGGAAATGCGGCTAAATGGTACTGGCAAGTGTTAGAAGATAACGCGGAAGACATTGATTTCGGGTATTTTTCTCTTAAAAGAGAATTGTTGAGTCATTTTAAGTCGGCTGACTTTGATTATGAAATCATTCGGGAAATAATGGATCGAAAGCAACAACCAGGGGAAGGATTTGAGGAGTTTTATACCGATCTACATAACCTTACCTTTCGACTTCGGAAAAAGATACCGGAACAAGAGTTAGTCCAAATTGTAAGGGGTAACTTACGTGGCAACATAGCTAGTCTTATATTTTCCGCCAGCATAGCCACTTTATCTGATTTGAGAAGAGAATGCAAACGCGCGGAAAAACTTTTAAAGGAGAATAGGCAACGATTAAGACCAGTAAATGAAGTTTGTATCTGGAATGCAACAGAAAGTGAAGATGATATTGTAAATGTTGAAGCTGTTGCAATTCCCAACTTGAGTACGAATACTGGAAGGTACTCTAAAACACAATTTCGGTCGAATATATCCTCTGGTAATACTGCAGTCGGAAATCGGTATCAACAGAGAGATATACATGGACCTAGTCAAAACACTACACCGCAGACACAAGGTGACAAATTTTGTCCTTCACCTTTTCATATGAACCTTTGCTTTACCTGTGGTATTCCAGGTGATTACTATCGAAAAGCTAATCAAGCTGACATGAATCCGGAAAATGTATGCCGGTCTACTTTTCATGATATGAAATGTTTTGTTTGCGGCATGGATTATTCTTTTTGTACATATGTGACAAAAAATGGTCAAGTGGCAGAGATTGCCGGGAATTGCTGCCAGAGCATGACAGCCCCGGAAACTATATAGTAAAAATTTTGAAAAGGGATGTAGGTAGTGTGGCTGAGAAGAATGCGAAAACACCTACTGTAGTAAAGTCATTGCATCAGCGGAAACAGGAATATGAAAATGCAAGGGCTAGGATTTTTTGTGAGGAAATTAGAACTAAAAGTAAGAATTTTAAGAAAATAGAGAAGCTAAGGAAGAAAATGTCAAGAATAAAGAGGGCAAGGAAATTAGTAGTAGAAACAGTAATTACGCTAGATGGGGACAACAGATTTTTTGCGAACACCATAATAGGGGGGAAAAAGGTCGTGGCGTTGCTGGATTCAGGTGCTGGAGCCTGTTGTATTGGGAAAAATTCATCTCAGTTCCTACATGACCTTGAGAACAATATCGTGAAACTTCATGGGCAAAACGTTAAAACGGCAAATGGGGGAACTGTACCTGTGACTGGAATCATTACCTTACCGGTTGTATGGAATAATATAACTAAAGATCTGGATTTTTTAATTGTACCAGGATTGGAACAGCCATTCTATTTCGGCATTGATTTTTGGCGAGCATTTGAATTGTCAGTTGTGGGCCAGACTACCTGCAAGGGTAGTATATCTGAAGTTCTACAGCCCAGTGATTTGAATGAAGATACAAATCAGCATATTTTAACCACAGAACGACGGATGAAACTTGAGAATGTTAAGTTGAAGTTTCCTTCCTTTTCTATTCTGGGATTGGGACGAACTTCACTGGAAGAACACAAAATAGAAGTAACAGACGAGGACATACCGATTAAGCAAAGACACTATCCTGTGTCACCGGTCATACAAGAACTTTTGTTTGCAGAGTTGGACCGTATGATTGCTTTGGGAGTTATAGAGCCCAGTAATAGTAGTTGGAGCTCCCCTGTAACCCTTGTGAGGAAAGAGACCAAAAATAGATTATGCCTTGATGCTCGCAAGGTGAATTCTAGGACTGTTAAAGACGCATACCCTCTTCCCCATATTGAGGGAATACTCAGTAGGCTTCAAGACACAAAATTTATATCTGCCATAGACTTAAAAGACGCATTTTGGCAGATACCGCTAGAAGAGAAGTCGAGGGGAAAGACAGCATTCACAGTCCCTGGTCGGCCGTTATACCAGTTTACAGTAATGCCGTTCGGACTATGTAACGCTGCCCAGAGAATGTGCCATCTCATGGACAAGGTTATACCAGCAGCTGTACGGAATAACGTTTTTGTATACCTCGACGATCTTTTAGTGGTATCTGCTGATTTTGATTCGCATATGGACCTACTAAGTAAAGTAGCAGGGTATTTGTCAACCGCTGGACTCACTATTAATGTGGAGAAGAGTGCATTCTGCCAGAGAGAGGTTCGGTATTTGGGGTTTGTTGTCGGCGATGGTTGCATTCGGACGGATGTGACAAAAGTGGAGGCTGTTAGCGATTTTCCCACTCCAAAGACTCCGAAGCAACTTCGACGCTTTTTAGGAATGTGTGGATGGTATCGCCGGTTTATACAAGACTATGCATCAATTGCGGCACCTCTTCATGATTGCTTAACAAAGGAGCGCATGCGGAATTTTTCGTTACCGGAGGAAGCTGTAATCTCATTTGAGCGATTAAAGAATAGCCTTACATCCGCACCAGTGTTGGTAAACCCCGACTTCGGTAGTCGATTTTTTATTCAATGTGACGCTTCTACAATGGGAGTGGGTGGTGTCTTATTCCAAGTGGATAGCGAGGGGCAAGAGCACCCTATAGCGTACATGTCGGCGAAACTGAATAAAGCTCAACGCAATTATAGCGTGACGGAGCTGGAATGCTACGCAGCGGTGCTCAGCGTGAAAAAGTTTCGACCCTATATAGAAGGGTTGCCGTTCACCATAATAACCGATCACGCCAGTCTCAAATGGCTTATGAGTCAATCAGAGCTGACGGGTAGGTTGGCGAGATGGAGTTTAAAACTCCAGGCTTTCGAGTTCAACATTGAGCATCGGAAAGGGTCCCAGAACATCGTCCCGGATGCACTATCAAGAGCGTACATGGAAGAAGTTTTGCTGATGAATAGAATTCTGGATATTGATTTAGACAGCCATCAGTTTGATTCCGGGGATTACAAGAATCTCAGGGACAATATTAGCGGCAGTAAAATTACTATGGGAAAACAAATGGTTACTGAACGTCCTTTTCAGAGAGTCTACATTGACTTTATGGGCCCTTATCCTAGGTCCAGAGACGGAAATTCGGTTATATTTGTTTGTCTTGACCATTTTAGCAAATTTGTGTTTCTTGAACCAATGCGTGCTGCTACTGCTATTAACGTCACTAAATTTATGGAGAGGCGAGTTTTTCAAGTTTTTGGAGTTCCTGAATATGTTCACTCGGACAATGGCAAACAATTTACCTCTGAGCTGTTCCGAGAATTCTTAACAAGGTATGGAGTAAAACATATAAGAACAGCGCTATATTCTCCCCAGGCAAATCCGGCGGAGCGTGTAAATAGGTCTGTACTGCAAATGATCAGATCATTTGTTGGTTTGGATCAGCGGAATTGGGACCAACATATCAGCGATGTTGCCTTCGCATTGAGGAGCAAGTACCACAGCTCCATTAAGATGGCCCCTTACTATGCTATTTTTGGGTTACAAATGGTACAACATGCCTCTTCATATGATATCCTAAGAAAGTTGGGAGGTTTAAAAGATTTCGATTTAACTCTGAATTGTGTCTCTGACAAATTGCAGTTAATCAGGGATCAAGTCTGCGAGAATCTGAGAATAGCGCATGAGCGATCTGCCAGAGCTTATAATCTAAGATCAAAAGAAATCAAATTTATGAAGGGTCAAATGGTTTACCGCAGGAATTTTAAATTAAGTTCTAAGGCGAACAATTTCAATTCAAAATTAGCTCCAGCCCATGTGAAGTATACTCAATATATAAACTGGGTGGCTTAGATGGAAAGGTTATGGGTGTATTCCATGGGAAGGATTTATTTTCCGCCTGAAATACCTTAAATTAACCTGCTGTAATACCCGGCAGCTATGAGTTACGTGGGTCGTGGCCACACCATTCGATAGGATACCTAATAAAAACAGCGAATTATATTAATATAAACCTTTAATATCGATACTGTTTTGTTCTTACGCACACGTTCCATACCAAAATTGGTATCGACGGTTGCGAGCCTGTTGCGAAACGGTTCCGATCCGTTGATGTATAATTCAGAAGTAGTAAAATCTGTGATCGAATACAACTATGAGTTCGAAAGATGAAAATTATTGTTCAACGGTCCTACTGATTTGGAACGGGAGGAGTAGTAATAAAAAAAAGGCAATTTCCGACATGTGTTGTGTGACGAGGAACGTAATCGAAAAAAAACGAACTCAAATTTAAAAATAAAATATAAGCTGTGAATCAATTTGCAAATGTTTAGAAAAAAAAGAAAACAACAAAAACTCATTTAATATTCGATACAAATACAAATTTGTCTTGTAATCAGCAACATTGCCTAATGAAAAGCATCAAATAAACTAAATAGTATATTTTCCTAAAAAAAAAAAAAAGGGAAATAAAATTTAAAAACAAAAATTTGAAAATAAAAAATCAAAAAGAAATAATGGATCTTCAAGGAAAATTAAGCGGACTTTGTAACATATATTGTTCCATAACTAAAATCAAAGAGTTACCAACTAATGCCAAGTGAAACAAAAACCTGGAAAGAGATATATATAAAAATAAAATAAAAATAAACAAAACCGAAGAAAAAAAAATTAATGTTAATAAATTAGGAATACTCCCATGTAGTTTAGTATTCAAACTAATTATATTGTTTTATGATTCATGCAATTTTGTAAAGTATTTACATCACTAAAACAAACAAAAAAATGAATTAAGTAAAAATAGTTAAAAATAATAAAATAAAACAGAAAAAAAATGTAAAAGAGAAGAGAAGAAATCAAATTACTAATTTTATAAATGCCAAAACAGAAATAAAATTACAATCAAATCAAATGATGAAGAGAAATTTAATATAATTAAAGAGAATTTAATTTACCTCTTTAACTCTTAAACAGTATAGCGCTGTACTGTTCGAGGGTGAGTAGCAAAGAAAAAACAAACAAAATAAATAAATACAATTTTTAGAAAAGTAATTTAAGAATTTGAATGTAAAACGAAACAAAAATTAATTTCTCTTAAAAGAACGTCTGTTTTTTTTTTTTAAGAATCAAAAGTAAAAAAAAAAAAAAAAACAAGAGGACACTTTTTATAATTTATATGTGTGTATAAAGTATAGATTAAACTAATGTACTTATATATTATTAGTATATGTATATATACTACTTCGTAGTTTTAAGCTTTAAATAAAATTAATAAAAATATGAGAATAGAAAGAATATTGAATTAAAGAGAAGCAAATATTAAAAGAGTTTGTTGTTGTTTTTTTTTTCCTTTTAAAACCAAAAGAAGAAATGAGAATTTTTGTTGCGGTTGGTTAAAGTAGAGTGCCTATCATGTCGGAATAGGCTTTTGACTTTTATCGATGTAGGGTGTTGCAGCTGGTTGGACATGGTGTTAGAGAAATTGAGTAATTTCTCACAGACTGACGAAGCAATGACATAAACGGATGACATGACTGATATATTTTGTTTTGGGTATTGCCTAGTGATGTTTTGAGCCCAGGGCAATACAAAGGCTGATTGTTCGCGGAATGACAGAAGGGGAGGGTGGCTCAGACCAACTGACTGACATTATGGACTGGTATGAATGAGTATGTGTGTTTGTGGATATTGTGTTGTCTTTTTTTTGATTGAATAGAATCCGTCATATTCATAATTCTAGACACGAAGAATTTTATGTTCGCGATTGTGGTGTATATAATAGTGAAGGGAACCTACCCAGACTCGACGAGTAGCCGGCCTAGCCACCGTGTCACCATTAACTTCTTGTGATATGCACCCTAACATACAGTCGTAACAAATCGTTGAACAAATTGTCAATTTAAATTTAACATCAGTCAAACTATCTAACGACAAACTAATATAATTTAAGCATAAATTAGTATGTACGATGGTCGAAGGAAAAACTGTAAATGGGTGAAAATCAAAAAGTTGACCAACTTTTGCGTTGATTTTGTTTAACATACGATTTAGTCATAACTTCCATTTATTTGGTACTAGCAGATAGGTTACCTTACCAATATACAAGTGTAAATCGGCCACTCACTTTTTTAAATATTTTGTGAGCTATTTGAATTTTTAAAATATTTAATGCCTGAGGACTGACAGGGGCACCAGATGACTGACTAAAAACACATTATGTGATGAAATTATAAGTTATATTATAATTCCAAGTTTTTTTTATAAGTTTATATATTTTTTTATACATCTTAGACATGTAATGATAAAAATTTAAAATAAAATTAACAAAAACAAAAATCAGCTCCTACGCTGTAGCTCACAAATCTTTCGTTATTATAATGGCTCTCTTTAAGTTGATAAAATATTTTTTTTCTTTTTGTAACCAGGTTTGGTACAGGTAGTCTTCTTATTGCCGCTGCTGTTTCTTGTGTAGGAGGATAGTGGTAGATTACCGTCTTCAGAGTCAGTGAATATACTTGAAATACTTAAACGTATATCTGCCAGTTGTGTTTGATATTTAATAGATCCTAACGTGTAATGATGGCATCCATCAGGGTCACAAAAACAACTAAGTGACTTCATTGTAATCTGGTTTGGAAAATAAGCAGAGGCAGTCACCTAATGCACCATTAGCGTTCCCTTGAAAGCGACAAATTCAGAGGACATGTCGTTGATTGTGGAGTTCATTTCCTCTATCTCATGTTCTTCGATAACATATGCTCGAATGCCTTGACGTCTCTCTTGGATGACTGCAACAAAGTCTTTTAAATTGGAAATGTCTCCTCCTGTAGCAATCATTTGATCGGCGGTCCGTTTACATGTAGCTCCAAAGCCATCAGGTGCACCTTTGCCGTGACCGGCCTCATGATAGTTCCAAGTGTAAGTCATGAAATTAGGATACATCGTTACCAGTTTACAGCCTAATACGTAAAACATAGACTTGTTTCTGTAGGGTGTAACAGGTCCATCACTGAAAAAGTGGATATGGTGAATATTTGGTGGTAATGACGCTAATACTGGTTGCAGATGGGCCCATATTGCTCCCACATTATGGGACAAATTTGTTGACATTGTGCAATGCGAAGTAACCGAGTTTTTTAGGTAGACAGCAACAGTATGTAATGAAATTTTGGTGCGCGAACCGCCAAAATGAAAGGATTGAATTTCCTGATTGTATTTAGTACAAAAATTTTCTGAGAAGTACATGTGGATTATAACAGCATTTTCAGATAAAGAGTCTTTCAGGTATTTAATTTGATTGTGCTGGTGAACTATATTAAAAACGTGGTGGATGAAAATCTTCTGATCGTTTTCAACTTTTGAAATGGGATCTCTGACTAATATCTCTTGTGTTTCTTTTTTATATTTCCTCACAACCTTTTCTTTCTTTGTCTTTAGATCAGTAGTAGTCTCATTTTTGCTTATCCACTGTTTAAATAGGATCGTCTTTGAAGCATCTGAATCCTTGTAAGTTAAGCATTTGTTCGAACAATTGTCACAAATTCTTTCCAGACATTTTTTAGAATATCGATCGCACAAAGCACTTCCAGCATTCAGCGATAATTATTTACTCCCATAAGTATTTTCGCACTGTCCAAAGCTGCAAGCTTAAGGTCCATGTTTTCGTGGATCACGCAAGCACAGGTCTCACAGTTTGACAAAGTAGGGTGTAAAACCCAAAATGGTCGTAATTGATTAAATCCGGTGTAACTGATTACAAATGGAGCAATTTTCAAAAATTTCTTGTGCAGATTTTTTAAACTATCAAGTAAGTATCGCTTTTGCTTTTTAATTTGTTGCCGAGATACAAATTCTTTCTTTCCAGCTGTTATGCGACTGTTAGAATCATCTTCTAAAAATCCCTCAACTAATCTTTGCATATGCATTCTGTGATTCTTAGTTTTTTTTCTGTGTTGGTGGGTTTTTCTTTTCTTTTGTATAAGTCACTATTTTGTTTTTTAATCTCCATAGTTTATATTTGTTTACCACCTTTCCAGATAAAACGTGTTTAAAATCTCTTTTTGTTTTCATACTTTAAATTTTTCTATAGTTTTCTTCCAGCTGGGTTTGCAAGACTTCTCCTAATAGGGCTTTTTTTACCAGTTCTTTCCTTTTATGTACATCTTCACTCATTTCTTATATAATTTTTCTTGGGCTTTTTTCAACACATTCTATTACTTTCTTCCACTTCATTTTCATTCTTTTATATTTTTGACACTGAGTGTTTAATTTAGTCTTCAGATTTGAAATTTCAGCTTTCATTTCCTTTAATCGCTTGTTTCTATTTTTTTCCTGTCTTTGGCTTCTTCGTCTCGCTTCTTGTGCTCTCAGGTCTTCTTTAATGATAGGTCTATTATTTTCAGGAACTATTAATGGTGGTTGATCTTCTTCGTCAGTGGGAGGTGTAGTTTGATGCAAAAATTAATTTGTATTACGGTTCTCTGTTGTTTTGTTTGTTTTTTGTTTTTGCCTGTTTTTCGACGAATATTCTTTCCACTTTTTCCTACATATTCGTTGCTCTCGAGGTGTCATTTGCTTGACAGATTTTCTTTACCCCTTTTCTTTTTTTTTAAATATTGTAGTCTTTGCTTTTCTTTGTATTCTGCTAACTTAATTGGGTCACTTTTAATTCTGAGCTAACCAGTCTTTTCTGCCTCTCTTTTATTGCTTAAAATCTCTTCTCTGCATAATTTTTGTCTTTTCTTAACAGGTGCCATAATGTTTAGTCTGAAATAATTTGAAAAAATATTTACCCATTATAACATACATTATAAAAGTGTTGAAATAAGATACCACATCAGTCCTTTGGTTGCACGTCAGTCTTCTGGTGCAATTTTTGACAGTGGACTGACGCCAAAAGACTGACGAAAATAACATTAATTTGAAGTTATATTTGAAACCTAACTTTCTATATGCGTTTCTACTTGTAAACTCATTGTGGTTTTCCTAATCACATATTACCGCGTTTAAATTAAAATAAAACTTAGGCACATAAGGAAATAAAGACTCACCACAATACTGGCAAGTTGACTGGACAAGCACGTGCACACGTGATAAAAACGTTTCTAGCACTGACATTGTAATGGCTGCCGTAAAGATAACGCGCTCTGCACCTAACTTCAGTATCGACGTTCAAAAATGTGTGCAAAGTTGGTTGTGGTTCGTTTAAATTTCGCGGAATTTTTAATCTTAACATTGCACAACGGACTGCATTGCACAACGGCTTTTTTTTAAGCTATCTAATTTAAGATTATATGACTAAACCTGCGAAATATATTTTTTAAATATGTTACAGAATGTAGTCAAATAATAATATTTACAACAAATGAGGCATATTTTTATAATACGATCACTGTTTTCAGCGATTTTGTGTTTGTGACATGCCAAAGGACTGACGTTTTGAGTATATTTTGTATAATTTTAAATACTAGTTTTTGTATTACGGGATTGAAAGTGACTGTTCACGTAGAGAGGATTTGGCTTGTTAATAATATATTGTAATCTAATCAAAGTACGTTTAAGTTTCCTATTTATTGACCGGTGACAGCGAGTTGGTCAACTTTTTGATTTTCACCCAAATATATTAACAGAAACAGCCTCCACACAAAGTCGGAAAAAGATACCGGAACAAGAGTTAGTCCAAATTGTAAGGGGTAACTTACGTGGCAACATAGCTAGTCTTATATTTTCCGCCAGCATAGCCACTTTATCTGATTTGAGAAGAGAATGCAAACGCGCGGAAAAACTTTTAAAGGAGAATAGGCAACGATTAAGACCAGTAAATGAAGTTTGTATCTGGAATGCAACAGAAAGTGAAGATGATATTGTAAATGTTGAAGCTGTTGCAATTCCCAACTTGAGTACGAATACTGGAAGGTACTCTAAAACACAATTTCGGTCGAATATATCCTCTGGTAATACTGCAGTCGGAAATCGGTATCAACAGAGAGATATACATGGACCTAGTCAAAACACTACACCGCAGACACAAGGTGACAAATTTTGTCCTTCACCTTTTCATATGAACCTTTGCTTTACCTGTGGTATGCCAGGTGATTACTATCGAAAAGCTAATCAAGCTGACATGAATCCGGAAAATGTATGCCGGTCTACTTTTCATGATATGAAATGTTTTGTTTGCGGCATGGATTATTCTTTTTGTACATATGTGACAAAAAATGGTCAAGTGGCAGAGATTGCCGGGAATTGCTGCCAGAGCATGACAGCCCCGGAAACTATATAGAAAAAATTTTGAAAAGGGATGTAGGTAGTGTGGCTGAGAAGAATGCGAAAACACCTACTGTAGTAAAGTCATTGCATCAGCGGAAACAGGAATATGAAAATGCAAGGGCTAGGATTTTTTGTGAAGAAATTAGAACTAAAAGTAAGAATTTTAAGAAAATAGAGAAGCTAAGGAAGAAAATGTCAAGAATAAAGAGGGCAAGGAAATTAGTAGTAGAAACAGTAATTACGCTAGATGGGGACAACAGATTTTTTGCGAACACCATAATAGGGGGGAAAAAGGTCGTGGCGTTGCTGGATTCAGGTGCTGGAGCCTGTTGTATTGGGAAAAATTCATCTCAGTTCCTACATGACCTTGAGAACAATATCGTGAAACTTCATGGGCAAAACGTTAAAACGGCAAATGGGGGAACTGTACCTGTGACTGGAATCATTACCTTACCGGTTGTATGGAATAATATAACTAAAGATCTGGATTTTTTAATTGTACCAGGATTGGAACAGCCATTCTATTTCGGCATTGATTTTTGGCGAGCATTTGAATTGTCAGTTGTGGGCCAGACTACCTGCAAGGGTAGTATATCTGAAGTTCTACAGCCCAGTGATTTGAATGAAGATACAAATCAGCATATTTTAACCACAGAACGACGGATGAAACTTGAGAATGTTAAGTTGAAGTTTCCTTCCTTTTCTATTCTGGGATTGGGACGAACTTCACTGGAAGAACACAAAATAGAAGTAACAGACGAGGACATACCGATTAAGCAAAGACACTATCCTGTGTCACCGGTCATACAAGAACTTTTGTTTGCAGAGTTGGACCGTATGATTGCTTTGGGAGTTATAGAGCCCAGTAATAGTAGTTGGAGCTCCCCTGTAACCCTTGTGAGGAAAGAGACCAAAAATAGATTATGCCTTGATGCTCGCAAGGTGAATTCTAGGACTGTTAAAGACGCATACCCTCTTCCCCATATTGAGGGAATACTCAGTAGGCTTCAAGACACAAAATTTATATCTGCCATAGACTTAAAAGACGCATTTTGGCAGATACCGCTAGAAGAGAAGTCGAGGGGAAAGACAGCATTCACAGTCCCTGGTCGGCCGTTATACCAGTTTACAGTAATGCCGTTCGGACTATCTAACGCTGCCCAGAGAATGTGCCATCTCATGGACAAGGTTATACCAGCAGCTGTACGGAATAACGTTTTTGTATACCTCGACGATCTTTTAGTGGTATCTGCTGATTTTGATTCGCATATGGACCTACTAAGTAAAGTAGCAGGGTATTTGTCAACCGCTGGACTCACTATTAATGTGGAGAAGAGTGCATTCTGCCAGAGAGAGGTTCGGTATTTGGGGTTTGTTGTCGGCGATGGTTGCATTCGGACGGATGTGACAAAAGTGGAGGCTGTTAGCGATTTTCCCACTCCAAAGACTCCGAAGCAACTTCGACGCTTTTTAGGAATGTGTGGATGGTATCGCCGGTTTATACAAGACTATGCATCAATTGCGGCACCTCTTCATGATTGCTTAACAAAGGAGCGCATGCGGAATTTTTCGTTACCGGAGGAAGCTGTAATCTCATTTGAGCGATTAAAGAATAGCCTTACATCCGCACCAGTGTTGGTAAACCCCGACTTCGGTAGTCGATTTTTTATTCAATGTGACGCTTCTACAATGGGAGTGGGTGGTGTCTTATTCCAAGTGGATAGCGAGGGGCAAGAGCACCCTATAGCGTACATGTCGGCGAAACTGAATAAAGCTCAACGCAATTATAGCGTGACGGAGCTGGAATGCTACGCAGCGGTGCTCAGCGTGAAAAAGTTTCGACCCTATATAGAAGGGTTGCCGTTCACCATAATAACCGATCACGCCAGTCTCAAATGGCTTATGAGTCAATCAGAGCTGACGGGTAGGTTGGCGAGATGGAGTTTAAAACTCCAGGCTTTCGAGTTCAACATTGAGCATCGGAAAGGGTCCCAGAACATCGTCCCGGATGCACTATCAAGAGCGTACATGGAAGAAGTTTTGCTGATGAATAGAATTCTGGATATTGATTTAGACAGCCATCAGTTTGATTCCGGGGATTACAAGAATCTCAGGGACAATATTAGCGGCAGTAAAATTACTATGGGAAAACAAATGGTTACTGAACGTCCTTTTCAGAGAGTCTACATTGACTTTATGGGCCCTTATCCTAGGTCCAGAGACGGAAATTCGGTTATATTTGTTTGTCTTGACCATTTTAGCAAATTTGTGTTTCTTGAACCAATGCGTGCTGCTACTGCTATTAACGTCACTAAATTTATGGAGAGGCGAGTTTTTCAAGTTTTTGGAGTTCCTGAATATGTTCACTCGGACAATGGCAAACAATTTACCTCTGAGCTGTTCCGAGAATTCTTAACAAGGTATGGAGTAAAACATATAAGAACAGCGCTATATTCTCCCCAGGCAAATCCGGCGGAGCGTGTAAATAGGTCTGTACTGCAAATGATCAGATCATTTGTTGGTTTGGATCAGCGGAATTGGGACCAACATATCAGCGATGTTGCCTTCGCATTGAGGAGCAAGTACCACAGCTCCATTAAGATGGCCCCTTACTATGCTATTTTTGGGTTACAAATGGTACAACATGCCTCTTCATATGATATCCTAAGAAAGTTGGGAGGTTTAAAAGATTTCGATTTAACTCTGAATTGTGTCTCTGACAAATTGCAGTTAATCAGGGATCAAGTCTGCGAGAATCTGAGAATAGCGCATGAGCGATCTGCCAGAGCTTATAATCTAAGATCAAAAGAAATCAAATTTATGAAGGGTCAAATGGTTTACCGCAGGAATTTTAAATTAAGTTCTAATGCGAACAATTTCAATTCAAAATTAGCTCCAGCCCATGTGAAGTATACTCAATATATAAACTGGGTGGCTTAGATGGAAAGGTTATGGGTGTATTCCATGGGAAGGATTTATTTTCCGCCTGAAATACCTTAAATTAACCTGCTGTAATACCCGGCAGCTATGAGTTACGTGGGTCGTGGCCACACCATTCGATAGGATACCTAATAAAAACAGCGAATTATATTAATATAAACCTTTAATATCGATACTGTTTTGTTCTTACGCACACGTTCCATACCAAAATTGGTATCGACGGTTGCGAGCCTGTTGCGAAACGGTTCCGATCCGTTGATGTATAATTCAGAAGTAGTAAAATCTGTGATCGAATACAACTATGAGTTCGAAAGATGAAAATTATTGTTCAACGGTCCTACTGATTTGGAACGGGAGGAGTAGTAATAAAAAAAAGGCAATTTCCGACATGTGTTGTGTGACGAGGAACGTAATCGAAAAAAAACGAACTCAAATTTAAAAATAAAATATAAGCTGTGAATCAATTTGCAAATGTTTAGAAAAAAAAAGAAAACAACAAAAACTCATTTAATATTCGATACAAATACAAATTTGTCTTGTAATCGGCAACATTGCCTAATGAAAAGCATCAAATAAACTAAATAGTATATTTTCCTAAAAAAAAAAAAAAAGGGAAATAAAATTTAAAAACAAAAATTTGAAAATAAAAAAACAAAAAGAAATAATGGATCTTCAAGGAAAATTAAGCGGACTTTGTAACATATATTGTTCCATAACTAAAATCAAAGAGTTACCAACTAATGCCAAGTGAAACAAAAACCTGGAAAGAGATATATATATAAAAATAAAATAAAAATAAACAAAAGCGAAGAAAAAAAAATTAATGTTAATAAATTAGGAATACTCCCATGTAGTTTAGTATTCAAACTAATTATATTGTTTTATGATTCATGCAATTTTGTAAAGTATTTACATCACTAAAACAAACAAAAAAATGAATTAAGTAAAAATAGTTAAAAATAATAAAATAAAACAGAAAAAAAATGTAAAAGAGAAGAGAAGAAATCAAATTACTAATTTTATAAATGCCAAAACAGAAATAACATTACAATCAAATCAAATGATGAAGAGAAATTTAATATAATTAAAGAGAATTTAATTTACCTCTTTAACTCTTAAACAGTATAGCGCTGTACTGTTCGAGGGTGAGTATCAAAGAAAAAACAAACAAAATAAATAAATACAATTTTTAGAAAAGTAATTTAAGAATTTGAATGTAAAACGAAACAAAAATTAATTTCTCTTAAAAGAACGTCTGTTTTTTTTTTTTAAGAATCAAAAGTAAAAAAAAAAAAAAAAACAAGAGGACACTTTTTATAATTTATATGTGTGTATAAAGTATAGATTAAACTAATGTACTTATATATTATTAGTATATGTATATATACTACTTCGTAGTTTTAAGCTTTAAATAAAATTAATAAAAATATGAGAATAGAAAGAATATTGAATTAAAGAGAAGCAAATATTAAAAGAGTTTGTTGTTGTTTTTTTTTTCCTTTTAAAACCAAAAGAAGAAATGAGAATTTTTGTTGCGGTTGGTTAAAGTAGAGTGCCTATCATGTCGGAATAGGCTTTTGACTTTTATCGATGTAGGGTGTTGCAGCTGGTTGGACATGGTGTTAGAGAAATTGAGTAATTTCTCACAGACTGACGAAGCAATGACATAAACGGATGACATGACTGATATATTTTGTTTTGGGTATTGCCTAGTGATGTTTTGAGCCCAGGGCAATACAAAGGCTGATTGTTCGCGGAAGGACAGAAGGGGAGGGTGGCTCAGACCAACTGACTGACATTATGGACTGGTATGAATGAGTATGTGTGTTTGTGGATATTGTGTTGTCTTTTTTTTGATTGAATAGAATCCGTCATATTCATAATTCTAGACACGAAGAATTTTATGTTCGCGATTGTGGTGTATATAATAGTGAAGGGAACCTACCCAGACTCGACGAGTAGCCGGCCTAGCCACCGTGTCACCATTAACTTCTTGTGATATGCACCCTAACATACAGTCGTAACAAATCGTTGAACAAATTGTCAATTTAAATTTAACATCAGTCAAACTATCTAACGACAAACTAATATAATTTAAGCATAAATTAGTATGTACGATGGTCGAAGGAAAAACTGTAAATGGGTGAAAATCAAAAAGTTGACCAACTTTTGCGTTGATTTTGTTTAACATACGATTTAGTCATAACTTCCATTTATTTGGTACTAGCAGATAGGTTACCTTACCAATATACAAGTGTAAATCGGCCACTCACTTTTTTAAATATTTTGTGAGCTATTTGAATTTTTAAAATATTTAATGCCTGAGGACTGACAGGGGCACCAGATGACTGACTAAAAACACATTATGTGATGAAATTATAAGTTATATTATAATTCCAAGTTTTTTTTATAAGTTTATATATTTTTTTATACATCTTAGACATGTAATGATAAAAATTTAAAATAAAATTAACAAAAACAAAAATCAGCTCCTACGCTGTAGCTCACAAATCTTTCGTTATTATAATGGCTCTCTTTAAGTTGATAAAATATTTTTTTTCTTTTTGTAACCAGGTTTGGTACAGGTAGTCTTCTTATTGCCGCTGCTGTTTCTTGTGTAGGAGGATAGTGGTAGATTACCGTCTTCAGAGTCAGTGAATATACTTGAAATACTTAAACGTATATCTGCCAGTTGTGTTTGATATTTAATAGATCCTAACGTGTAATGATGGCATCCATCAGGGTCACAAAAACAACTAAGTGACTTCATTGTAATCTGGTTTGGAAAATAAGCAGAGGCAGTCACCTAATGCACCATTAGCGTTCCCTTGAAAGCGACAAATTCAGAGGACATGTCGTTGATTGTGGAGTTCATTTCCTCTATCTCATGTTCTTCGATAACATATGCTCGAATGCCTTGACGTCTCTCTTGGATGACTGCAACAAAGTCTTTTAAATTGGAAATGTCTCCTCCTGTAGCAATCATTTGATCGGCGGTCCGTTTACATGTAGCTCCAAAGCCATCAGGTGCACCTTTGCCGTGACCGGCCTCATGATAGTTCCAAGTGTAAGTCATGAAATTAGGATACATCGTTACCAGTTTACAGCCTAATACGTAAAACATAGACTTGTTTCTGTAGGGTGTAACAGGTCCATCACTGAAAAAGTGGATATGGTGAATATTTGGTGGTAATGACGCTAATACTGGTTGCAGATGGGCCCATATTGCTCCCACATTATGGGACAAATTTGTTGACATTGTGCAATGCGAAGTAACCGAGTTTTTTAGGTAGACAGCAACAGTATGTAATGAAATTTTGGTGCGCGAACCGCCAAAATGAAAGGATTGAATTTCCTGATTGTATTTAGTACAAAAATTTTCTGAGAAGTACATGTGGATTATAACAGCATTTTCAGATAAAGAGTCTTTCAGGTATTTAATTTGATTGTGCTGGTGAACTATATTAAAAACGTGGTGGATGAAAATCTTCTGATCGTTTTCAACTTTTGAAATGGGATCTCTGACTAATATCTCTTGTGTTTCTTTTTTATATTTCCTCACAACCTTTTCTTTCTTTGTCTTTAGATCAGTAGTAGTCTCATTTTTGCTTATCCACTGTTTAAATAGGATCGTCTTTGAAGCATCTGAATCCTTGTAAGTTAAGCATTTGTTCGAACAATTGTCACAAATTCTTTCCAGACATTTTTTAGAATATCGATCGCACAAAGCACTTCCAGCATTCAGCGATAATTATTTACTCCCATAAGTATTTTCGCACTGTCCAAAGCTGCAAGCTTAAGGTCCATGTTTTCGTGGATCACGCAAGCACAGGTCTCACAGTTTGACAAAGTAGGGTGTAAAACCCAAAATGGTCGTAATTGATTAAATCCGGTGTAACTGATTACAAATGGAGCAATTTTCAAAAATTTCTTGTGCAGATTTTTTAAACTATCAAGTAAGTATCGCTTTTGCTTTTTAATTTGTTGCCGAGATACAAATTCTTTCTTTCCAGCTGTTATGCGACTGTTAGAATCATCTTCTAAAAATCCCTCAACTAATCTTTGCATATGCATTCTGTGATTCTTAGTTTTTTTTCTGTGTTGGTGGGTTTTTCTTTTCTTTTGTATAAGTCACTATTTTGTTTTTTAATCTCCATAGTTTATATTTGTTTACCACCTTTCCAGATAAAACGTGTTTAAAATCTCTTTTTGTTTTCATACTTTAAATTTTTCTATAGTTTTCTTCCAGCTGGGTTTGCAAGACTTCTCCTAATAGGGCTTTTTTTACCAGTTCTTTCCTTTTATGTACATCTTCACTCATTTCTTATATAATTTTTCTTGGGCTTTTTTCAACACATTCTATTACTTTCTTCCACTTCATTTTCATTCTTTTATATTTTTGACACTGAGTGTTTAATTTAGTCTTCAGATTTGAAATTTCAGCTTTCATTTCCTTTAATCGCTTGTTTCTATTTTTTTCCTGTCTTTGGCTTCTTCGTCTCGCTTCTTGTGCTCTCAGGTCTTCTTTAATGATAGGTCTATTATTTTCAGGAACTATTAATGGTGATTGATCTTCTTCGTCAGTGGGAGGTGTAGTTTGATGCAAAAATTAATTTGTATTACGGTTCTCTGTTGTTTTGTTTGTTTTTTGTTTTTGCCTGTTTTTCGACGAATATTCTTTCCACTTTTTCCTACATATTCGTTGCTCTCGAGGTGTCATTTGCTTGACAGATTTTCTTTACCCCTTTTCTTTTTTTTTAAATATTGTAGTCTTTGCTTTTCTTTGTATTCTGCTAACTTAATTGGGTCACTTTTAATTCTGAGCTAACCAGTCTTTTCTGCCTCTCTTTTATTGCTTAAAATCTCTTCTCTGCATAATTTTTGTCTTTTCTTAACAGGTGCCATAATGTTTAGTCTGAAATAATTTGAAAAAATATTTACCCATTATAACATACATTATAAAAGTGTTGAAATAAGATACCACATCAGTCCTTTGGTTGCACGTCAGTCTTCTGGTGCAATTTTTGACAGTGGACTGACGCCAAAAGACTGACGAAAATAACATTAATTTGAAGTTATATTTGAAACCTAACTTTCTATATGCGTTTCTACTTGTAAACTCATTGTGGTTTTCCTAATCACATATTACCGCGTTTAAATTAAAATAAAACTTAGGCACATAAGGAAATAAAGACTCACCACAATACTGGCAAGTTGACTGGACAAGCACGTGCACACGTGATAAAAACTTTTCTAGCACTGACATTGTAATGGCTGCCGTAAAGATAACGCGCTCTGCACCTAACTTCAGTATCGACGTTCAAAAATGTGTGCAAAGTTGGTTGTGGTTCGTTTAAATTTCGCGGAATTTTTAATCTTAACATTGCACAACGGACTGCATTGCACAACGGCTTTTTTTTAAGCTATCTAATTTAAGATTATATGACTAAACCTGCGAAATATATTTTTTAAATATGTTACAGAATGTAGTCAAATAATAATATTTACAACAAATGAGGCATATTTTTATAATACGATCACTGTTTTCAGCGATTTTGTGTTTGTGACATGCCAAAGGACTGACGTTTTGAGTATATTTTGTATAATTTTAAATACTAGTTTTTGTATTACGGGATTGAAAGTGACTGTTCACGTAGAGAGGATTTGGCTTGTTAATAATATATTGTAATCTAATCAAAGTACGTTTAAGTTTCCTATTTATTGACCGGTGACAGCGAGTTGGTCAACTTTTTGATTTTCACCCAAATATATTAACAGAAACAGCCTCCACACAAAGTTGCAATATTTGCAAAGCTACGTCAAAAGACATGAATAACCTAGCTAGTGTTCAGAAGATTCATATAAATATGATATTTCAATTTTGCACGCCTATTTGAGAAGTTTCGAGTATCTTCTTAATATTTCTTATAAAGTGTCTATAAAACAATGGCAAGCAAGAAGCAAAGACTCCAAAGATAGTGTAAGTTTGAGAAAATATGATATTACAAAAAAGTTTTACGACCAAATGGGTCTTGTGGTCGATCAGCCAAAGCAAGGAGGAGGAAACAGTAATGACGGCAACACAGCCCGAAGATTTTTCGCCAATACTGACATAGTTTCCGAAATAACAGGACTTGATGAAAGAATTTTGATTCGTTTCTCGACAATTCTGACCGCTTTATCAAGTTGTCATTACATACAAATTGAACAGTTTAAAAATTACTGTCTTGAAACCGCAAAGTTGGTAATACAAATTTATGGATGGTACATAATGAGTGCGACATTACATAAAATACTCATTCATGGAGCAGACATTATTAAATCAATTTTCAGATGATGTTATTGAAGCAGGTCATAAAGCTTATAAAAACATAAGACATTTCCATGCCAGAAAAACGTCCAGGATAAACACAAATACAGATATAATGCACATGCTACTTCTAACTTCAGATCCAGTAATATCTGCAATAAGAAAGAATAAAAAGCACAAAAATACACCTTTTTCACCACAAGTTATATCAATGCTTGATATTCCGGAATTCTTGAAAGATACATCAATGGGGAATGATGCTGTTGATGATAGTGATAACGAGACTGAGACTGAAGACGAAATCACCCACGAATAATATTTAAATTAACTGTTCCATAATAAATTATTTTTTGTGCACTTTGCTGGATCATCTAGCCAAAAACATGTAATTAATGATCCAATAATAATGTAATTAATGTTACATAATAAATCCATTATTAAACAAGATTTATGTTTTTATGATTTATTTCAATATTGTTAATTAAACCCTTATTTTCTTCCCAAATGAAGCAATAATAATGCTAAACTCGTTATTCTTGCTTAAGTAGTCATTAAGTATTATATTATGTTAAACCCTTACTTGATAAATCAACCTCTTAATATTTAGATATTTTTGTCCAGCTAAATCACCACTTTTGCCGTATGTGCGACAGCAATAAACGTCAACAATGAAATTATAATTGTTGTAATAGTGCCATTAGTTGCGTTTTTATTCTTACAGTATATAAAAAATGAAATAAATACAGTATACAAATAACAAGATAAAATATAAATACTATAATGCCATATAACTTAAATCGACTTACCCAATGGATAGAATTTTAGAAGAACTAAATACTTTAACAACATATGCGAAAAAGTCTCTGGGTAAACCTTACTCTACAAACACAATTTCAGAAAAGTATGAAGAATTGAAAAGATTAGAACTGAAAACGGAAAATATCTTAGCAGATAGTAAACTAGACATAAAAGATAGAGAAAATCAAGTAGAAGCTTTCAAAAATGCAAGGGCAACATTAAAGGAAAGTCTGAAGACACATGAGTTAAAAAGATTATAACTTAAAATGAGCTTCAGGGAAGTAGTGCAGATACAGAAAAACACGAGAGTCGAACGATGTAGATATAATTAGAACAATAGGGGACAGCAGGGTAAAATCCTTACAGCAGACAATGGAAATAGCAGAAGAAACAACTGCAGGCAAACAACAACATAGGATATTGTACCAAAACTACGAGCAAAACCGAAATAATTACCAGAGACAACAGAACTACCAAAGAGACAGATGCCAAGGAAGAAGGGTTGGCAACAGAAACTATGGAAACCAGCGTGAAGATAATAGCCACAATAATAATGTTACAAATAATGCCTAACTTAGATAATAATCGCAATTACACCAATAGCCAATACAATCGAAATAGTGGAAACTACAGACGACGAGGAGATAATCGCCTCAATATTAGATACATTGAAAACCAGGACGACGAAAACTCCCAACACCCGGAGACTGTACAACAACACAATTTCCGGAGGAAGAGGATTAACCAAAAGTAGCATCTATAACATAACATCTGCATTGAAAAACTATGTAGTACTAGACATAATAGGCGTACCATTCAAATTAAAATTTCTAATTGATACTGGTGCAGACATGTCATTATACATAGAAAACCCATATGATTTCTGTCGTTTGATAGGAATAACTAACGAAGAAATAAAATCCATAGGATCTACAATTTTAAAAATTCAATTTGATAGTGTGAAAGTGAATCACAAAATACATTTAGTCGAAGAAGGATTTCCACTAAATACCGATAGTATACTGGGAAGAGATTTTCTCAGCAAATACAGCTGCAAAATAGATTATGATAAATGCATACTCACTGTGAACATCAGTTACGATAACACTATAGAAATTCCTATATACAACTCTGCTTTCAGAATAAACTATATAAATATACTGACAAGAAGTGAAGTGGTAGTACCAATGGAAATTAACAATGAAGAAGATGGAGCAAATGCTTTAATTGCTAAACATTACAGAAGAAAAAGTATTAGAGCACAACATTAAAATAGATATCGTACCCTTAAGCCAATATGAAAAAATTCATGCTAACCCTAATTCTGAGGATTGCGACGAGGAATGATTCCAAAAAATATTAAAAACTTCCCAGTATGCACGGTTTCGAGCTAACATTTTATAACGACTTCTTTTCGAACTTCATTTTGTAACTAATCGTATTCTACTTCGAATCGACATCGTGTTTATAATATTAAATTTTTGCAGCAACTATTTTCTTCGAGAAAAACTTGATATTTCTGATTTGATTTCGATGAAAATAAATTATGTTTTCTTGAGCTTCGAGAACTTAGAACATTTTAGAGTCGTTGGCGATGTAAATTTTCGGACTACTTCCCAGGTTATTTCATTAAAATTTATATTCCTTATGTCAAATACGTATTTTGACATAATAAAAAATAATTATAAATTAAACGAAATACACATAAAATGGAACAATGGAACGAGAAGGTAAGACAAAATTGCATAAATTATATTATACGATACTCTGTGTAATTAACATAAATACATTTTTAGATCTTCTAGTCGCAATTCAATCATACATCAGAAAATCCGTTCGCCTAATGGCTTCAGTCATGCCCCAGATAACTGAGAATAACACAATTGGCATTGGTGCAAAATTTACCAACCTAGAAGTTTAAAGACAATCAAAATTTCGAGGCAGTCGAAGATGATTTTCTCACAAACAAAGGAAAAATGCAATCTCTGGTAAGTTGAAATAAAAATATGCGTGCATTGAATATGGTGTTCGTATTTGCCCTCCCATTTGTAACCCATGCAAAAGTATGTATGCATGTGTTGGCCATGGATAATGTGTGAAGGCCGCTCACCTCTTCCATATGCATAATGGGAAATTGTGTTTCTGTGTAGAGTGTGCCAAAAAGGTACATTATGTGTTTTAACAAGGCCCATAAATTTTGCCAAAAATATATTAAAAAGTACATAGTGACAAAAACCTGCATAAAGTGTACTAAAAGGCACATAATGCATATCAAAATGAGAACCAAGAAATATAAAAAGTGTACCAAAATGTATACAGTGTTCCAAAAAAATACATTTAATGCACTTTATGTTGTTTTTGTTAGGTGTTTGGAACAAAAGAAGAAACTTTGTTTGATACACTTTACCATGTACCTTTTGATAAATTGTCAGTATCGAAAAGTAAATTTTTAGGTACACTTTGTGATCACTTTGACACAACTTTATGGTTGTGTACACTTTATACACTTTATAAAATTGTTGTTATATTTTTCGTACCGAAATATATTTTTAGTACACCTTATGTACGTTTTAAAACACTGTAAATGTACTAGTATCTAAGTATCAGTGCGACTAAATTTATTTTTCATGTTTTTCTTCTGAAGGAAATATAGTTTTGTCAATCAGGAAGAGAAATGAGATTATTCGATGCAATTCGCGAAAGGTGTTCGGTGCAAGCGTGAACTCAGAAGAGTTAAAAAGTAAAACAAATTCAAAACAATAAAAATTATACGAAACTAATTCATGGTTTTTTCTATATTTTCGCTATTATGTATACTCGCTATTTGTCCCATTACTCTATCCTTTTTAACCATGTTTGTTGTTTAATTTAGCTTTACATTTAATTTGAAGTTTAGATTCGACTTTAAATACATAATCTAACAAAATACTTCTTGTAATATTATTTTTGTTACGGATAGGTAAAAGCGGACAGAATAATTTTTTAAATGACTATAAAAGTACTTAAACTACGGTGTCTTAGGATCAATATTGCAACGAAATATCGTAGATAGCGATGACTCTCCGAAACTAAATAAAAACCACATATCGATTAAATTTCGTACCGAAGACTTATCTCCATTTCGACTCCGTATGACCTTGCAGAATTTATACAACAACGCTACTCTTTTCGGAACGATATCGAATTCGATATCGATGTAATTTTTAAAAATATCGAAGCATTTTCGGGGCGTTGTCGACTCATTTTGCTTATTGGGTTTAGATTTAAATATAGAAGACAACGTATCAAAGAACAATTTAATACAAATACTGAGAAAATACCAATCTATCTTTCATCTAGATGGCGACCCATTATCCCCAAACAACTTTTATAAACAGGATATACAGATAAAGGAAAATGATACAGTATATATCAGAAATTACAGACTGCCACATACACACAGAGAGGAAATACAATCTCAAGTAAAAAATTTGTTAAAAGACAGGATAGTTGAACCATCAGTTAGTCCATACAATGCTCCATTATTATTAGTTCGAAACAAGGGAAAAACTGATTTGAAGAAATGGATACACTAGTAGTTGATTATAGACAATTGAACAAGCGAATTGTCAATGACAAATTTCCGCTAACAAGATTAGACGACATCCTTGACAAACTTGGGCGAGCAAAATGCATTTCTACATTAGACATGACAAGTTCTTTCCACCAAATACAACTAAATCGCGATTCAACACAATATACAGCCTTTTCAACATCAAATGGTCATTATCAGTACAGAATAGCTTTCAGCGCGTGTTAACACAAGCTCTTTCTGGTTTGGAATCTGAAGCATTTTTATATGTGGCTGATATTATAGTTTTTGGATGCAGCCTTGGCCATCACAATGACAATCTGACAAAGGTGTTTGACAGACTGTCAAAATACAACTTGAAATTGAAAGCCAACAAATGCGCATTCTTGCAACCAGAATTTGTATACTTGGGATATTTGATCACTTCAGACGGTATTAAACCGATCCAAACAAATTTGACGCAGTATCGAATTATCCAATCTCAAGAATTGTGATTATTACAGAAGATTTATTAAGGCTTTTTCCCAAATTACTACTAGTCTTACCGATTTAGTTAAAAATAATGCTAAGTTCGAATGGACAGAGGAGTGTAATGCGGCATTTGAAACTCTGAAGTTTAAACTAATAAATTCACACATACTTCAATATCCTGATTCTGATAAACCACTTCTACTAACAACTGACGCATCTGACTATGCTCTAGGCGATATTCTATCCCAGGGCCAAATGGGAAAAGATTTACCAATATCTTATGCTAGCAAAAGCTTGAACAAACATGAGAGAAATAAATCGGTAATCGAAAAAGAACTTCTAGCTAGACATTTGGGAATACAGTTTTTTAGACCGTATCTTTAGGAAAAAATTCACCGTCATAACTGACCATAGACCATTAGTTTCAATATTTTCTCATAAGAACCCCAGTTCAAAGCTTACGCGAATCAGACTAGAGTTAGCAGATTATGAATTCGGCATCATATATAAACAAGGCAAAAATAATACACATGCAGATGCACTCTCTAGAATACAACTTGATTCAACTATATTGAAGAATATGATACCTCCAACTGACGAACCAAACGTGAAAAAACATTAATCGTCACAAGAAGCATGAAGAAGAAGATGCAAAATGTGTAAAAGGCTGAGGATAACAGATTACACAGTGAACCTACTCAACTCCAAATGTAGCACTGTACATCTATACATGGCATACAAAATGCTTGCAAGCTTAATTTTATAATTTATGAAAGGCATACGTTCAATATTGAGCACAATGATAAATTAAATGCTAAACGTGTCAGATGTAATGAAAATTCATTTCGGTCAGGTACTATTTTGAAGAAATTACATTTTGAATTGCAGAAATCAAAACTACAGTGATGCTTTTTTTGATTTCATTCCGTCCAAAGGACTTAAAAATTAGTATAATAAAATGCCTAATAAATGTGACGTCTCAATATTATTATATAGACAACCTAGAACAATTCTTGAACTTGAAAAACAGCAATAATTAATTAAAGAATACCACACATCACCATATGGAGGACATTTTGGAATTAGAAAAACAACATCAGGACTAAAGCAGAAATATATATGGAAAAACATGTCTAGAATGATAAAACATTTTATCACAACTTGTGATCTGTATCAGGAATAAACAAGTCAAGCACACAAACGAAGCTTTATGCATAACTGATACACCAGCACAAGCATTCCAGACAATCGTAATCGACACCGTTGGACCTTTAAGGCCATCAGAAGAATGCAGATACATTTTAACCGCACAATGTGAACTGAACAACTACGTAATTGCTTGCCTTATGATGACTACAGAAGCTAAATCTATTGCGAAAGTTCTGACGGAGAACATCATCTTAAAATATGGAATATTTTCGATACTAAAATCTGACAGAGGCACAGAATTGGAATCAAATATCCTGGCAGTAGGTAAAATGCAAAAACACGGTGGCCTGGGTTTGGCTCCCGCTACCGTTCATAATGGCAGTGAAAATACAAGAACGAAAAAGAAAACATGAACGACCCCTATTTGTTGACGACCCCCGCAAACGTTATAAGGACCACGATTTACGGATATGCACCTGGAATGTGAGAACTCTATATAGATCCGGTGCAAGTATCCAATTGGCAGATGTCCTCGAAAGTTATAAGGCTGACATTACCGCAATCCGGGAAATGCGATGGACAGGACATGGCTGCACACGAAAAAGAAACTACTACAGTTGCCATGAGAAAAAACATGAATTTGGTTGCGGATTTGTAGTTGGCAAAAGACTGCGACATCTAGTCTTTAGGTTCAATCCTGTGAGTGAACGTATAGCTACAATCCGCATAAAAGCGAAATATTTTTATATTTCCCTAATTTGTGTGTAGGCCCCAACAGAAGGAAAGATGATGATGCCAAAGACATATTCTATGAACACCTAGAGGAAACGTATGACCGCTGCCCTGGCCATGACATTAAGATTGTACTAGGAGATTTTAATGCTAAAGTAGGCAGGGAGAATGTGTATCATCCAACTATTGCCAATTTTTCGAAAACGGTATGAGACTGATTGACTTTGCCGCGGCAAAAGACATGGTCATTAGTGGTACAAGATTCCAGCATAAAGAACCAAATTGATCACGTGGTAATTAATGGAAGGCACTCATCCAGTGTGATGGACGTACGAGTGATCAGAGGAGCTAACATTGATTCTGA
Source organism: Phaonia tiefii (assembly GCA_963931995.1). Taxonomy (NCBI): domain Eukaryota; kingdom Metazoa; phylum Arthropoda; class Insecta; order Diptera; family Muscidae; genus Phaonia; species Phaonia tiefii. The sequence goes on along the minus strand of OZ008368.1, from coordinate 106,722,492 downwards.
TCCCTACCTGGTAGCAGCAAAGGTTCGCACATGATTAAGTAGAGCGAAAATCGTACGAAACCAGACGCATAGGAAACTGGACATCGGAAAGCTGCAATTACCAGAGGCAGCGAGAGCCTACTCAACGAAGCTCTCGCAACTTTTGGCACAGAACCCACCCCCTCCCGATAACGATCCTGAAGCGCAATGGAAACCCATTTCCGACTCTATAAAACCTGCCGCAACAACCGCACTTGGTCTTGAAAAACCGCTTCGCAACAAACCATGGTACGATTGAGAGTGTCGCATTGAAAATGATGAAAAAACGCTACAGGTATGGTAATGCTTCAGTCGATTCCAACGCGAGCTGCGACTGAGCGCTATAGCGAGAAAACAAAGGAGGTAAACCGTCTCTTTAGGCGTAAGAAACGGCAGTGGAGACAGCGCGAGAGTGAGAAAATTGAGTCATACAGAAGGAAGAACGAAGCCCGAAAATTCTACCAAAAAGTGAAAACGGAACTAATAGACATGGTTCAGGGCCCCCCTTCTGTAAAAACAAGGACGGAAATCGCATCGCAGATGTGCAGAGTATGTTGGGAATATGGAGAGATCATTTCTCTGCGCTATTGGTACCTGAGATATCCAATGACGAGACAATCGATCCAAATTTGGACGACGACGTCGATTGCCCCCCTCCTAACCAAGACGAGGTCAGAGCAGCTATTATCCGGCTTAAGAACAATAAAGCCGCAGGAGACGATGGAGTACCAGCGGAGCTTTTTAAGGCTGGCGGCGATGAGCTGATAAGGTGCATGCATCAGCTCATTAGCAAAATTTCGTTAGATGAATTCATGCCCGGCGATTGGAGTCTCAGTGTACTATGCTCCATTGTTAAAAAGGTGACCCGAGTCTCTGTGCCAACTACCGTGGAATATGTCTTTTATCCATAGGATATAAGGTTCTATCAAGCATAATGTGCGAAAGACTAAAACCGATTATCGCTGGCCTGATTGGACCATACCAGTGTGGCTTTAGGCCTGGATAATCGGCAACCGACCATATATTCACGCTACGCCAAATCCTGGCGAAGACCCACGAAAAACAAATCGACACCTATCATCTATTTGTCGATTAAAAGGCGGCCTTCGATAGCCCGATACGGGGCAAACTCTACGAAGCAATGTCTGAGCTTGGTAATCCTGCAAAACTCATAAGCCTTTGCAGGATGACCCTGACGAACACCAAATCCACAGTGAAAGTTGGTAAGGATCTTACCGAACCTTTCGAAACTAAGCAAGGCCTCAGACAAGGTGACACCCTATCGTGCGATAGAGATTATTCTGAGAAAAGCTGCTGTCAACCTGAATAAAACCATCAGCAGCAAAAGTCGCATGCTGCTCGCGTCTGCTGATGATATAGATATCATTGGACGCACAATTAGAGAAGTTACTACGGTGTTTTCGAGAATTGAGAAGGAGTCAGGAAAAGTTGGTCTGACGGTAAATGAGGACAGGACAAAATTAATGGTTTGCCAACTAGAGAGATACGGAAAAAGATCGAACTGGTTGGCAAAATAAGTTGCCTTCGTTTTGTAAAGTCCCTAACCCTTCGGGGTTGTTCGTGATCAGATAAATAAGTAAGTAAACTGACACTAGCCCTAATACAAAGAACTGGAGCGCCTCAATTGAACTCTTTTATAGATTATATGTATGTAGCAATAAGATATTTATTAATAATTTCGAACGTAATTTTTGTATAAAAGCCTCGACTCCGTCTTTTGCTGACAGGAGTCTTAGATCGATGCCTTCTGAATAAAGTTGGTTGTCAGATAGAAAACACTGTAAAGACACTTCCCCCCTTCTATCTTGCACAGTACGAGACTCAGATTATTCCTTAGAAAATTGGTCGGTATCCCCCGCACTATGGTGGTGCAGAAGAATGTGTATATTTGACAAAAACTTCAGGAAAGGCGGATTTTTTAGAAATGATGTCGCTCTTCGTAACTGAGACTAGCATTTTCAAGGCGACTACCAATTCGAAGCAAGTCGAATCTCTCAAGAAAAGGTGTCAAAGTTAGGATATGGCCTTTTGTTCTAATTGGCTCTTTCTTCTTCAGACATTCGTACTCTCTTCAATAATATTTTTTCTGAGCATGGGCGATTAATCGAAGTTTTACGACCGTAATCTCCGGTTGTGATGCTTACTCTCTCATTGCACGGTTTTTACGGCTTGACTGAACAAATCGGAACACATAGCAAATTACACGAAGTGCTTGATTCAAAAATAAAAATCTTGAGATCATTTATTTATTAACATCTATACGAAAAGTTGAAACATTCTTTGTTTCCACATCAGGAGGATCGAAAGTACGTGGTTTGTTCATGTTCATGGCACCAAAAAGAGTTTTGAATCCAATCTTGTGATTGGCATCCACGGGTACTCAAGTCTGCTGGATTATCCTCTGTCTTCACATGTTATTGCCGGTTAAATTGAGTATTTCGGTGGCTCGATTAACTACAGAAGTTTTTATAGATTGGGGAGATTTCTGGAGCCATCCATCATAATGATGGAAGAATCAGTCCATAAAAGGAGTTCATAACTGCAATCGTAAGATTTCGTTACATTTGTTATAACCCTATGACTTGGAGAAAAGTTTACCCCTCGTGGAATTTTAAGCGAAGTGGTACGAAGCAAACTCTTGATGAAAGGGTACCACGAAATCAGCAAAGTTAGTGGAACAGCCTTATCTCAGCCTGATTTGATTTCCCACAATTTACCATCAGCATCTTTGCGTCGCCAACAATTGGGAAAAGCCAACCAATAGTATCGAACAGCCTAGCGATTATTGAAAGTATCACCTTTTTTTGCAACGTGGTTAACGTCCATTGGTTCAACTCCATAGTAAAACGTATCAATTTTTAAAAAATCTTCACCTAGAAGATCATCCCGGGCCAAAGTTTCGAGAAGACTACTGTCATTGCCTGTAAGTTTCTTCAAAGAGAGAAGGCAGCAGAGATAAGCACTCACATCAGCTGTTCCTATGTCCACCTGACAACTCATCGTCAACGTAAACTTCATTTTCACAAATTTAGAAGCAAAAGGATTTGTTTCGTTGAAATCATCACTAAGTTGTTTTAATGTATGTATGGCCAGGAAAGGTGCACAGTTGACTCCAAAAGTGAGTTTTCAATTCAAACGTGTTTACTGATTCGTTTGGATTTGACCTGAACAAAATACGTTGATATGGTCGATCTTTCTTGAGTACTATCACCTGGAGGTACATCTTCTGAACGTAGCCAGTAAACACATGTTGCAAACAAATAACGCCATTTTAACACAATTTGCATAAAGTCGCTGATAAAATTCTTTACAATGTATATCATTTTCGAGTGTTTCATTTGTCCTCTCAACCTTTTCAAGCTCCCAAAATTTCTTTATTTGCTCATGGAGGGCATTGTCATCAGATTCCGACACAATAGTAGAAAATGTGTTAATATCATCGGACGGCAAGGGGCCGGACAAATACTAGCTAAATCAGGATTGTCTTGCTTCAAGGCCTTTTCCAATATTTGAGCCTACACCGTCTAAATTGCTGAATGGTAAATAATCACTACCTATTATCATGTCTATAGGTGCTGGTTTAAAGCACTGTGGATCGGCTAAGTTTAAATTTTGAAGATCAGGATTAGGATTTACACCTCTTCGATGGCAAAAAGTGTGCAGGTTTTGAAACTACAATCGGTTTGATCTTGATTGAAAAGTTAGAACTTCTTGATCGTAAATTGACAAGACAGCGACTGCTAGAGTTTCCCACTTTGGTACCACCAAGTCCAGAAATTTAAGAATGTTGTGTTGTTACTGGTACTGCAAGACTCTGCTGAATTCTTTTCGAAATGAAGCTTTCCTCCAATCCAGCATCTAACAGTGCACGCATTATGAACAATTCACCCACATGATCAATACTAATTAATGCCGTAGGCAAAATAGTTGTACATTCATTCTATGAAAAATGTGTCTGAACTGCTTCTACTGACGTACTAACTCGCGAAGTACTCGCATAATTGATGTCGATAGGTGAATTTGTAGGATTATCGTTCCCGTGTGATCTTTGTTGCTCTCGATTCATTTGAAAATAACGTTTCTTTCTAAATGTAACATAGTATGGTGTTTTTCTATTACATTTGTTATTCGATTTATCACTCGTACAATTTGACTTAAAATGCGATGATGAAAGACAATTCACGCAGAATTTATTTGTGTAATCATATTTTATTCGATCATTCACCGACAGTGATTTAAAGTAACTACTGTACCGTAAGGTATGATTTTGATTTTATGCAAGTATTTTTTCCTTTATCGGATTCCAGGTGGGAATGAAAGGCCTTCGACCTTTGATGTGAACTACTACCATCTCTATAACTAGGTTTACGAAATAGTTTCAATAATTTCAATACATTTCTGACAAAAATGTACTCATTTGCTCCCAAGTTGGCAGCTCATTATGGTTGCTGAGCGAGTCTTCCTATGTTCGCAAGGTTTCTTCTGGAAGTGTTGCAGCGCATAGATGGACCAGGATAGGGTTAAATTTTCTGTTTTTATTTTGTATGATTGGAAAATGGATAAACTATCATTAATGCCGAATTGAACCTGACGTATTGACTTACGAGTTTCAGTTTGGGCTTCCGGGATGGAAAAAAGTTGCTTCATCTGTTGGAGAACTAAAATTCGTTGATTTTCGTAGCGATTCTTAAGTGCTTCCCAAGAAAGTTGGAAATTTTCATTTACCAAATCTAATTTTTTACAATTTGGAACGCCTCGCCTCGGGTCTTTTGCTTCTCCGGTGGTAAAACTTTTGCGCCGGAGATAATTCTGGATGATTTTCGAACACAGCTGAAAAAATATCTTCAAATTCTGGCCAATTTAAGTATCCCCCCTCAAAAGTTGGGTATCACATGGCGGTTGGTTCAAGGTCGAAACTGTGTCATTAACATTTCTGGCCTCATGCTCTCATCTGTCTTGGAAACCGTCTTCGATTTAATAAATATCTTTATTTTGTTTTTGCAGGACTGGTATTTTTCACTGGCTTTACTGAAGTTGTCGGCAGAGGATTTTTTGATCCGCCGGAACCTCGTCATCATCTGCTACCATCAACTCATCATAGATAATCAGTAATTTCGCCTATCTTCTCTTTAGCTCACCCTCTCACCTCCAGTAGGGTTAAGATTTCTGCAGAATAATATCATCTGATCGTGATCGAAAAGTAATCTCCTTCTCGTAGCCATATTTGCAAATTTTTTGATAGGTAAAAATTGTTAGTCGATTAGCGCGTTTTAATTTGTTGATTTATGTTTTCAATTTCGGTTTTATTTACGACCGAGTCAGGAAGAATCTCGAAAATTCCGAAAGATTCAATTTGTATTCTATTTATATTAGTTATTTGTCTCTAAACTTCAACAAGTATTTCTTAGTTATTTGCCAAAAAATAACAAACTCTAGAACAAATTTTTGTAGAAGAGAAAATAAAGAAAACTTTTTAATAAGTATCTGGTTTTATTGTTTAGCTGTATATTTTTTTATTTTGTGTTTAAAAGGATTAAAATCGTTTTAAAAATTTAAAATTTTATATTTCGTTTACATTTTGTTTATTTTTGGGAATTTTTTGCATAATCCTAGTGCCCCAATTCGATTTATTTTGATTGTTTAACTATAACGGAAATTTTCGTGAGGGGGAGAAAAATATCACGTCGGCTATAGCCGACGTAGTTGTTTGTATATTTGCACAGTTCCAAAAAAAGTGTCATTGCGTGAGGACGTAATATTGGTACGTTTTATTTTTTTTTGCTTTCTTTTTCCCTTTGTTATTTTTGCTTTGACACTGAAATAAATTTAGTTATAGAAGTGGATCACGAAAAGCGACAAGAACATTTACATCAATTGTTTGATGAGTGCTATACCGACGATTCGTCAGAAGAGGGCCCATATCAAACTGACGGCGATGGCGATTCGAACTACATCATGGAAAATGTATCATCAAGTGAAGACTACGTTGATAGTGATGAGGAAAGTGTAAGCATTGACAGCGATGGAGAAGCCAATGAAAATATCGACTCCGAAACGGACGATGTAGAAGCGGATGAAAATATTGACTCCGAAACGGACGATGTAGAAGCGGCTGATAATGACAAGGATTGGCATGAAACGGTTAGTGAGATACCAAATTTTATATTCGATTCTACTTCGTCTGGTATAAAAATCGAAATAAGTGACACATCGTTTCCAATTGTTGTCTTCAATCAAATTTTTAATAATATCATCATGGACCTACTTATTCGCTGTACGAATGAATACGGACTTCAATTAAGTAACCTGCAGAGAGTTAGCAGATTCAAAACGATGATGACATTTTCACCCGTTCATCGTCCTGAAATGTTGAAATTTTTAGGTTTGTGTCTACTTCAAGGGCAAATTAAAGTTCTAACGATTCATCACTTATTTTCGAAATCGGCACTATACTACCACCCGGCATTCTCTGTGACAATGTCTGGCACAAGATTCGAACAAATCTTCAGATGTCTTACTGGTAATCATGTGCGATGCGAGTCACATATGGCCAAAATATCTAATTGCGTAAAATTGATAAATCAGAGTTTTCAACCTGCTTTCTGGCCCTCTGAGCAAATTGTGCTAGATTAATCGTTGTTACTCCATAAAGATAGACTCGTTTTTCGTCAATACATTAAATCGAAAAGGGCACGATTTGGAATAAAATTCTTTGAACTATGCGACTCATCCAGCTATGTTTTAAATATTGAAATTTATAAAGGTAAACAACCAGATCAAACGAAAGGTTCAAAAATCAACTCAATTGTTAATCGACTTGTTACTCCATACTTTGGGATGGGTCATCACCTATTTTTGGACAACTATTATATTAGTATAAATTTATCTAATGATTTATAGCTGCTCAAAACTCACACTACTGGAACGTTAGGAAATAATTGAAAAGGTAATCCAATTGAAGACAAAAAATAAATTAAAAATAGGTCAGTATATTAGGAAAAGACAAGGAAATGTGTATGTATCAAACTGGTACAACATAAGAGATTTCCTATGTATTACCACCGGCTACAGTCCACAGATGGTTATAACAAAGTACCGATTTGGAGTAGAAAAGTCAAAATCACTTGAAATTGTGAGATATAATGATTTTCTGGGTGGCGTAGATCGCACTGATTAAATGACTTCTTAATATTCAAGTCCTCGTAAGACGATTCGGTGGTATAAAAAGGTTATATTCCGAATGCTATAATTGGCAGTACACAATTCATTGCTAATTTGTCTTTTGTTTACTTATCGACGACACGTCCCTACTCGTTTCTTCTCTTGTTTTTGTTGTTGTTGTGCTATGTGTATGTAATTACATTAAATAAATTAATGGTTTTTGAATGCACCACGTTAATAAAAGGAATAATTAAAAACTGGACAAGATAATAATTTAAGAATGTTTTTTTGTCAAATTTACGACTAATTATTATAAAACAAATAGACTTGTTAATAGGTGCTATTGTTAAACAGACCTTATATAATTTAAAGAACTTGAGTCCAATGCACGTTTTATCGTGTCCTTTAATGACTCTTTTATTTGACTGTTTTGTTTCTGATTCCGATCTTGGTATAATTTTCGTACAAGCCACCCCCTCGTTCATCGACATTAAATATTTTCTGATTGGAAAACACTACTTTCGACCACTTCTCTGACCATGCCATTGTATTCTTAGAAAATTGGAGGCTCTTTTATAAATTTCGTCGAGAATTGAATGGCCATGACTACAAAATACGACGTACTGTACAAACACTCGTATAGTGAGATGAATTACGGTTTAAGAGATCCGTTTTCGCATATCGGCTCACATTAATATCGTGAACGTTGTCTTTGGTTGACATAATCTCTCAAAACTTGAAAGATTTTAAATTTCAGTCGCCTCTTTCTATATCATGATGATAGCAATAAGTGTTGTATAAGCACTGTATTGTGTTGGAACTTTGAACACTTTTCTGTATTAAATAATCGAAATTGCTAAATATATCTGTTTCTGGATTCATGTGCTTCTTCCGTGAGTACATCTGATGGAAGTATACCGTATTTCACAATTTGTTTTCCACGAAAAAAAGTTTGGGGTTAATAGACTTCACTCGTCTCCATGAATATGGTGCATACACGCTGAAGGTAAATCCCATGCCATTGAATGACCAGGGCCATTAAGTACGCCTGGTATATGAAGACAAAAAATAAAGACAAAAAAGTAAACATTAACATAGTGTAACTAGTACAATGAGGTGAACAAAAATTCGTTTCAAATTTACTACAATACCTTTTTTAATTTTTTCATCGCTACGCTTTGGGAAAACGCTTTTCAAATAGTCGAATGCGTTTGGACAATTTACAACCGCCACTTCGTTGCATTTTTTAACAATTCCCAATTTTATGTGGAGCGGGGCCAGCAAGATGTCTTGAGTATTGTCAATTAAAGGTGTATTCTTCAGTTTATGTTGTTTCATTTGTTCCTCCACACTTCCTTTTGATCTCCACGAATTACATTGGTATTGATTCAGAGGTGAGCGCGAATCCCAGTTACAAAGAAAATGAAAGAATTTTTGAAACCTGCCATTATCGATGATCCCTTGCAAAATGTTGATGACCTTCAAATCATAGCAAATTGTCCATTTATTTTCGTAGTATTGGATTTTTTTCATTATATCTTTCAATGTTTGTTTCATAGCTAATACCCATTGCCAGTGGAATGGAAGGATTTCTTTGTTTGAGAGCTAATACCCATTGCCAGCGGAATGGAAGGTTTTCGCTTCGACACATGCAACAACTCTGCTTTCAAGCTTGAAACAGAACCATCAATAAATAATCTGCACTCACTAGCGGTGTAGTGCATTCCCATTTTTACCACCAAAACCTTTCTAGAATCATTTAGAGTGTAGAGGCTTTGAAATTCAGCTTGCGGTACGCCGTAGAGCTAACATTACCATCTGTGAGTTTTCTTTGCTTTAAAAACGCTGTCAAAACTATGGCAAGTCGCTGCGATATTCCCAATATGGCCACAATGAAATGCATTTCCATTTGTGTTATTAGTTATTAGGGCTCAGAATGGGTATCAAATGGATATTCATAAGTAAAACCACTTGCTCTAGTCGTTCCTATAAATTCTGTCCTACGATCTGGAGTTGGCGACCTTGGTGATACAAAAATTTCAGGTGCAAGTACTGGTAGTGTGGCTGTTACAGATGCTTTAGAAATGTTGTTCTCTGAGCATGACGATTTAGACGACATGTATAATTTACGCAAGCATAGCAACTGGTTTCATCATGATCACCTGCGCAATTAATTCAGATTACCGGCTTACAATACTTCATACTATGTTTGCCTCCACTCAACCATGCCATGAGATTGTTATATAATTTGCGACACACTGTATTAGGTGTGTAATTTTCATCGCTCATGTCTACTTCGTCGAAAAACAACTTCACTACTTAAAAGATTATTTTCTGTTGAAATTTGTAGATTTATGTATGTATTTTATAGATTATATGTATGTAGCAATAAGATATTTATTAATAATTTTGAACGTAATTTTTGTATAAAAGCCTCGACTCCGTCTTTTGCTGACAGGAGTCTTAGATCGATGCCTTCTGAATAAAGTTGGTTGTCAGATAGAAAACACTGTAAAGACACTTCCCCCCTTCTATCTTGCACAGTACGAGACTCAGATTATTCCTTAGAAAATTGGTCGGTATCCCCCGCACTATGGTGGTGCAGAAGAATGTGTATATTTGACAAAAACTTCAGGAAAGACGGATTTTTTAGAAATGATGTCGCTCTTCGTAACTGAGACTAGCATTTTCAAGGCGACTACCAATTCGAAGCAAGTCGAATCTCTCAAGAAAAGGTGTCAAAGTTAGGATATGGCCTTTTGTTCTAATTAGCTCTTTCTTCTTCAGACATTCGTACTCTCTTCAATAATATTTTTTCTGAGCATGGGCGATTAATCGAAGTTTTACGACCGTAATCTCCGGTTGTGATGCTTACTCTCTCATTGCACGGTTTTTACGGCTTGACTGAACAAATCGGAACACATAGCAAATTACACGAAGTGCTTGATTCAAAAATAAAAATCTTGAGATCATTTATTTATTAACATCTATACGAAAAGTTGAAACATTCTTTGTTTCCACATCAGGAGGATCGAAAGTACGTGGTTTGTTCATGTTCATGGCACCAAAAAGAGTTTTGAATCCAATCTTGTGATTGGCATCCACGGGTACTCAAGTCTGCTGGATTGTCCTCTGTCTTCACATGTTATTGCCGGTTAAATTGAGTATTTCGGTGGCTCGATTAACTACAGAAGTTTTTATAGATTGGGGAGATTTCTGGAGCCATCCATCATAATGATGGAAGAATCAGTCCATAAAAGGAGTTCATAACTGCAATCGTAAGATTTCGTTACATTTGTTATAACCCTATGACTTGGAGAAAAGTTTACCCCTCGTGGAATTTTAAGCGAAGTGGTACGAAGCAAACTCTTGATGAAAGGGTACCACGAAATCAGCAAAGTTAGTGGGACAGCCTCATCTCAGCCTGATTTGATTTCCCACAATTTACCATCAGCATCTTTGCGTCGCCAACAATTGGGAAAAGCCAACCAATAGTATCGAACAGCCTAGCGATTATTGAAAGTATCACCGTTTTTTGCAACGTGGTTAACGTCCATTGGTTCAACTCCATAGTAAAACGTATCAATTTTTAAAAAATCTTCACCTAGAAGATCATCCCGGGCCAAAGTTTCGAGAAGACTACTGTCATTGCCTGTAAGTTTCTTCAAAGAGAGAAGGCAGCAGAGATAAGCACTCACATCAGCTGTTCCTATGTCCACCTGACAACTCATCGTCAACGTAAACTTCATTTTCACAAATTTAGAAGCAAAAGGATTTGTTTCGTTGAAATCATCACTAAGTTGTTTTAATGTATGTATGGCCAGGAAAGGTGCACAGTTGACTCCAAAAGTGAGTTTTCAATTCAAACGTGTTTACTGATTCGTTTGGATTTGACCTGAACAAAATACGTTGATATGGTCGATCTTTCTTGAGTACTATCACCTGGAGGTACATCTTCTGAACGTAGCCAGTAAACACATGTTGCAAACAAATAACGCCATTTTAACACAATTTGCATAAAGTCGCTGATAAAATTCTTTACAATGTATATCATTTTCGAGTGTTTCATTTGTCCTCTCAACCTTTTCAAGCTCCCAAAATTTCTTTATTTGCTCATGGAGGGCATTGTCATCAGATTCCGACACAATAGTAGAAAATGTGTTAATATCATCGGACGGCAAGGGGCCGGACAAATACTAGCTAAATCAGGATTGTCTTGCTTCAAGGCCTTTTCCAATATTTGAGCCTACACCGTCTAAATTGCTGAATGGTAAATAATCACTACCTATTATCATGTCTATAGGTGCTGGTTTAAAGCACTGTGGATCGGCTAAGTTTAAATTTTGAAGATCAGGATTAGGATTTACACCTCTTCGATGGCAAAAAGTGTGCAGGTTTTGAAACTACAATCGGTTTGATCTTGATTGAAAAGTTAGAACTTCTTGATCGTAAATTGACAAGACAGCGACTGCTAGAGTTTCCCACTTTGGTACCACCAAGTCCAGAAATTTAAGAATGTTGTGTTGTTACTGGTACTGCAAGACTCTGCTGAATTCTTTTCGAAATGAAGCTTTCCTCCAATCCAGCATCTAACAGTGCACGCATTATGAACAATTCACCCACATGATCAATACTAATTAATGCCGTAGGCAAAATAGTTGTACATTCATTCTATGAAAAATGTGTCTGAACTGCTTCTACTGACGTACTAACTCGCGAAGTACTCGCATAATTGATGTCGATAGGTGAATTTGTAGGATTATCGTTCCCGTGTGATCTTTGTTGCTCTCGATTCATTTGAAAATAACGTTTCTTTCTAAATGTAACATAGTATGGTGTTTTTCTATTACATTTGTTATTCGATTTATCACTCGTACAATTTGACTTAAAATGCGATGATGAAAGACAATTCACGCAGAATTTATTTGTGTAATCATATTTTATTCGATCATTCACCGACAGTGATTTAAAGTAACTACTGTACCGTAAGGTATGATTTTGATTTTATGCAAGTATTTTTTCCTTTATCGGATTCCAGGTGGGAATGAAAGGCCTTCGACCTTTGATGTGAACTACTACCATCTCTATAACTAGGTTTACGAAATAGTTTCAATAATTTCAATACATTTCTGACAAAAATGTACTCATTTGCTCCCAAGTTGGCAGCTCATTATGGTTGCTGAGCGAGTCTTCCTATGTTCGCAAGGTTTCTTCTGGAAGTGTTGCAGCGCATAGATGGACCAGGATAGGGTTAAATTTTCTGTTTTTATTTTGTATGATTGGAAAATGGATAAACTATCATTAATGCCGAATTGAACCTGACGTATTGACTTACGAGTTTCAGTTTGGGCTTCCGGGATGGAAAAAAGTTGCTTCATCTGTTGGAGAACTAAAATTCGTTGATTTTCGTAGCGATTCTTAAGTGCTTCCCAAGAAAGTTGGAAATTTTCATTTACCAAATCTAATTTTTTACAATTTGGAACGCCTCGCCTCGGGTCTTTTGCTTCTCCGGTGGTAAAACTTTTGCGCCGGAGATAATTCTGGATGATTTTCGAACACAGCTGAAAAAATATCTTCAAATTCTGGCCAATTTAAGTATCCCCCCTCAAAAGTTGGGTATCACATGGCGGTTGGTTCAAGGTCGAAACTGTGTCATTAACATTTCTGGCCTCATGCTCTCATCTGTCTTGGAAACCGTCTTCGATTTAATAAATATCTTTATTTTGTTTTTGCAGGACTGGTATTTTTCACTGGCTTTACTGAAGTTGTCGGCAGAGGATTTTTTGATCCGCCGGAACCTCGTCATCATCTGCTACCATCAACTCATCATAGATAATCAGTAATTTCGCCTATCTTCTCTTTAGCTCACCCTCTCACCTCCAGTAGGGTTAAGATTTCTGCAGAATAATATCATCTGATCGTGATCGAAAAGTAATCTCCTTCTCGTAGCCATATTTGCAAATTTTTTGATAGGTAAAAATTGTTAGTCGATTAGCGCGTTTTAATTTGTTGATTTATGTTTTCAATTTCGGGTTTATTTACGACCGAGTCAGGAAGAATCTCGAAAATTCCGAAAGATTCAATTTGTATTCTATTTATATTAGTTATTTGTCTCTAAACTTCAACAAGTATTTCTTAGTTATTTGCCAAAAAATAACAAACTCTAGAACAAATTTTTGTAGAAGAGAAAATAAAGAAAACTTTTTAATAAGTATCTGGTTTTATTGTTTAGCTGTATATTTTTTTATTTTGTGTTTAAAAGGATTAAAATCGTTTTAAAAATTTAAAATTTTATATTTCGTTTACATTTTGTTTATTTTTGGGAATTTTTTGCATAATCCTAGTGCCCCAATTCGATTTATTTTGATTGTTTAACTATAACGGAAATTTTCGTGAGGGGGAGAAAAATATCACGTCGGCTATAGCCGACGTAGTTGTTTGTATATTTGCACAGTTCCAAAAAAAGTGTCATTGCGTGAGGACGTAATATTGGTACGTTTTATTTTTTTTTGCTTTCTTTTTCCCTTTGTTATTTTTGCTTTGACACTGAAATAAATTTAGTTATAGAAGTGGATCACGAAAAGCGACAAGAACATTTACATCAATTGTTTGATGAGTGCTATACCGACGATTCGTCAGAAGAGGGCCCATATCAAACTGACGGCGATGGCGATTCGAACTACATCATGGAAAATGTATCATCAAGTGAAGACTACGTTGATAGTGATGAGGAAAGTGTAAGCATTGACAGCGATGGAGAAGCCAATGAAAATATCGACTCCGAAACGGACGATGTAGAAGCGGATGAAAATATTGACTCCGAAACGGACGATGTAGAAGCGGCTGATAATGACAAGGATTGGCATGAAACGGTTAGTGAGATACCAAATTTTATATTCGATTCTACTTCGTCTGGTATAAAAATCGAAATAAGTGACACATCGTTTCCAATTGTTGTCTTCAATCAAATTTTTAATAATATCATCATGGACCTACTTATTCGCTGTACGAATGAATACGGACTTCAATTAAGTAACCTGCAGAGAGTTAGCAGATTCAAAACGATGATGACATTTTCACCCGTTCATCGTCCTGAAATGTTGAAATTTTTAGGTTTGTGTCTACTTCAAGGGCAAATTAAAGTTCTAACGATTCATCACTTATTTTCGAAATCGGCACTATACTACCACCCGGCATTCTCTGTGACAATGTCTGGCACAAGGTTCGAACAAATCTTCAGATGTCTTACTGGTAATCATGTGCGATGCGAGTCACATATGGCCAAAATATCTAATTGCGTAAAATTGATAAATCAGAGTTTTCAACCTGCTTTCTGGCCCTCTGAGCAAATTGTGCTAGATTAATCGTTGTTACTCCATAAAGATAGACTCGTTTTTCGTCAATACATTAAATCGAAAAGGGCACGATTTGGAATAAAATTCTTTGAACTATGCGACTCATCCAGCTATGTTTTAAATATTGAAATTTATAAAGGTAAACAACCAGATCAAACGAAAGGTTCAAAAATCAACTCAATTGTTAATCGACTTGTTACTCCATACTTTGGGATGGGTCATCACCTATTTTTGGACAACTATTATATTAGTATAAATTTATCTAATGATTTATAGCTGCTCAAAACTCACACTACTGGAACGTTAGGAAATAATTGAAAAGGTAATCCAATTGAAGACAAAAAATAAATTAAAAATAGGTCAGTATATTAGGAAAAGACAAGGAAATGTGTATGTATCAAACTGGTACAACATAAGAGATTTCCTATGTATTACCACCGGCTACAGTCCACAGATGGTTATAACAAAGTACCGATTTGGAGTAGAAAAGTCAAAATCACTTGAAATTGTGAGATATAATGATTTTCTGGGTGGCGTAGATCGCACTGATTAAATGACTTCTTAATATTCAAGTCCTCGTAAGACGATTCGGTGGTATAAAAAGGTTATATTCCGAATGCTATAATTGGCAGTACACAATTCATTGCTAATTTGTCTTTTGTTTACTTATCGACGACACGTCCCTACTCGTTTCTTCTCTTGTTTTTGTTGTTGTTGTGCTATGTGTATGTAATTACATTAAATAAATTAATGGTTTTTGAATGCACCACGTTAATAAAAGGAATAATTAAAAACTGGACAAGATAATAATTTAAGAATGTTTTTTTGTCAAATTTACGACTAATTATTATAAAACAAATAGACTTGTTAATAGGTGCTATTGTTAAACAGACCTTATATAATTTAAAGAACTTGAGTCCAATGCACGTTTTATCGTGTCCTTTAATGACTCTTTTATTTGACTGTTTTGTTTCTGATTCCGATCTTGGTATAATTTTCGTACAAGCCACCCCCTCGTTCATCGACATTAAATATTTTCTGATTGGAAAACACTACTTTCGACCACTTCTCTGACCATGCCATTGTATTCTTAGAAAATTGGAGGCTCTTTTATAAATTTCGTCGAGAATTGAATGGCCATGACTACAAAATACGACGTACTGTACAAACACTCGTATAGTGAGATGAATTACGGTTTAAGAGATCCGTTTTCGCATATCGGCTCACATTAATATCGTGAACGTTGTCTTTGGTTGACATAATCTCTCAAAACTTGAAAGATTTTAAATTTCAGTCGCCTCTTTCTATATCATGATGATAGCAATAAGTGTTGTATAAGCACTGTATTGTGTTGGAACTTTGAACACTTTTCTGTATTAAATAATCGAAATTGCTAAATATATCTGTTTCTGGATTCATGTGCTTCTTCCGTGAGTACATCTGATGGAAGTATACCGTATTTCACAATTTGTTTTCCACGAAAAAAAGTTTGGGGTTAATAGACTTCACTCGTCTCCATGAATATGGTGCATACACGCTGAAGGTAAATCCCATGCCATTGAATGACCAGGGCCATTAAGTACGCCTGGTATATGAAGACAAAAAATAAAGACAAAAAAGTAAACATTAACATAGTGTAACTAGTACAATGAGGTGAACAAAAATTCGTTTCAAATTTACTACAATACCTTTTTTAATTTTTTCATCGCTACGCTTTGGGAAAACGCTTTTCAAATAGTCGAATGCGTTTGGACAATTTACAACCGCCACTTCGTTGCATTTTTTAACAATTCCCAATTTTATGTGGAGCGGGGCCAGCAAGATGTCTTGAGTATTGTCAATTAAAGGTGTATTCTTCAGTTTATGTTGTTTCATTTGTTCCTCCACACTTCCTTTTGATCTCCACGAATTACATTGGTATTGATTCAGAGGTGAGCGCGAATCCCAGTTACAAAGAAAATGAAAGAATTTTTGAAACCTGCCATTATAGATGATCCCTTGCAAAATGTTGATGACCTTCAAATCATAGCAAATTGTCCATTTATTTTCGTAGTATTGGATTTTTTTCATTATATCTTTCAATGTTTGTTTCATAGCTAATACCCATTGCCAGAGGAATGGAAGGTTTTCTTTGTTTGAGAGCTAATACCCATTGCCAGCGGAATGGAAGGTTTTCGCTTCGACACATGCAACAACTCTGCTTTCAAGCTTGAAACAGAACCATCAATAAATAATCTGCACTCACTAGCGGTGTAGTGCATTCCCATTTTTACCACCAAAACTTTTCTAGAATCATTTAGAGTGTAGAGGCTTTGAAATTCAGCTTGCGGTACGCCGTAGAGCTAACATTACCATCTGTGAGTTTTCTTTGCTTTAAAAACGCTGTCAAAACTATGGCAAGTCGCTGCGATATTCCCAATATGGCCACAATGAAATCCATTTCCATTTGTGTTATTAGTTATTAGGGCTCAGAATGGGTATCAAATGGATATTCATAAGTAAAACCACTTGCTCTAGTGGTTCCTATAAATTCTGTCCTACGATCTGGAGTTGGCGACCTTGGTGATACAAAAATTTCAGGTGCAAGTACTGGTAGTGTGGCTGTTACAGATGCTTTAGAAATTTTGTTCTCTCAGCATGACGATTTAGACGACATGTATAATTTACGCAAGCATAGCAACTGGTTTCATCATGATCACCTGCGCAATTAATTCAGATTACCGGCTTACAATACTTCATACTATGTTTGCCTCCACTCAACCATGCCATGAGATTGTTATATAATTTGCGACACACTGTATTAGGTGTGTAATTTTCATCGCTCATGTCTACTTCGTCGAAAAACAACTTCACTACTTAAAAGATTATTTTCTGTTGAAATTTGTAGATTTATGTATGTATTTTATAGATTATATGTATGTAGCAATAAGATATTTATTAATAATTTTGAACGTAATTTTTGTATAAAAGCCTCGACTCCGTCTTTTGCTGACAGGAGTCTTAGATCGATGCCTTCTGAATAAAGTTGGTTGTCAGATAGAAAACACTGTAAAGACACTTCCCCCCTTCTATCTTGCACAGTACGAGACTCAGATTATTCCTTAGAAAATTGGTCGGTATCCCCCGCACTATGGTGGTGCAGAAGAATGTGTATATTTGACAAAAACTTCAGGAAAGACGGATTTTTTAGAAATGATGTCGCTCTTCGTAACTGAGACTAGCATTTTCAAGGCGACTACCAATTCGAAGCAAGTCGAATCTCTCAAGAAAAGGTGTCAAAGTTAGGATATGGCCTTTTGTTCTAATTAGCTCTTTCTTCTTCAGACATTCGTACTCTCTTCAATAATATTTTTTCTGATCGAAGTTTTACGACCGTAATCTCCGGTTGTGATGCTTACTCTCTCATTGCACGGTTTTTACGGCTTGACTGAACAAATCGGAACACATAGCAAATTACACGAAGTGCTTGATTCAAAAATAAAAATCTTGAGATCATTTATTTATTAACATCTATACGAAAAGTTGAAACATTCTTTGTTTCCACATCAGGAGGATCGAAAGTACGTGGTTTGTTCATGTTCATGGCACCAAAAAGAGTTTTGAATCCAATCTTGTGATTGGCATCCACGGGTACTCAAGTCTGCTGGATTATCCTCTGTCTTCACATGTTATTGCCGGTTAAATTGAGTATTTCGGTGGCTCGATTAACTACAGAAGTTTTTATAGATTGGGGAGATTTCTGGAGCCATCCATCATAATGATGGAAGAATCAGTCCATAAAAGGAGTTCATAACTGCAATCGTAAGATTTCGTTACATTTGTTATAACCCTATGACTTGGAGAAAAGTTTACCCCTCGTGGAATTTTAAGCGAAGTGGTACGAAGCAAACTCTTGATGAAAGGGTACCACGAAATCAGCAAAGTTAGTGGGACAGCCTCATCTCAGCCTGATTTGATTTCCCACAATTTACCATCAGCATCTTTGCGTCGCCAACAATTGGGAAAAGCCAACCAATAGTATCGAACAGCCTAGCGATTATTGAAAGTATCACCGTTTTTTGCAACGTGGTTAACGTCCATTGGTTCAACTCCATAGTAAAACGTATCAATTTTTAAAAAATCTTCACCTAGAAGATCATCCCGGGCCAAAGTTTCGAGAAGACTACTGTCATTGCCTGTAAGTTTCTTCAAAGAGAGAAGGCAGAAGAGATAAGCACTCACATCAGCTGTTCCTATGTCCACCTGACAACTCATCGTCAACGTAAACTTCATTTTCACAAATTTAGAAGCAAAAGGATTTGTTTCGTTGAAATCATCACTAAGTTGTTTTAATGTATGTATGGCCAGGAAAGGTGCACAGTTGACTCCAAAAGTGAGTTTTCAATTCAAACGTGTTTACTGATTCGTTTGGATTTGACCTGAACAAAATACGTTGATATGGTCGATCTTTCTTGTGTACTATCACCTGGAGGTACATCTTCTGAACGTAGCCAGTAAACACATGTTGCAAACAAATAACGCCATTTTAACACAATTTGCATAAAGTCGCTGATAAAATTCTTTACAATGTATATCATTTTCGAGTGTTTCATTTGTCCTCTCAACCTTTTCAAGCTCCCAAAATTTCTTTATTTGCTCATGGAGGGCATTGTCATCAGATTCCGACACAATAGTAGAAAATGTGTTAATATCATCGGACGGCAAGGGGCCGGACAAATACTAGTCTAAATTGCTGAATGGTAAATAATCACTACCTATTATCATGTCTATAGGTGCTGGTTTAAAGCACTGTGGATCGGCTAAGTTTAAATTTTGAAGATCAGGATTAGGATTTACACCTCTTCGATGGCAAAAAGTGTGCAGGTTTTGAAACTACAATCGGTTTGATCTTGATTGAAAAGTTAGAACTTCTTGATCGTAAATTGACAAGACAGCGACTGCTAGAGTTTCCCACTTTGGTACCACCAAGTCCAGAAATTTAAGAATGTTGTGTTGTTACTGGTACTGCAAGACTCTGCTGAATTCTTTTCGAAATGAAGCTTTCCTCCAATCCAGCATCTAACAGTGCACGCATTATGAACAATTCACCCACATGATCAATACTAATTAATGCCGTAGGCAAAATAGTTGTACATTCATTCTATGAAAAATGTGTCTGAACTGCTTCTACTGACGTACTAACTCGCGAAGTACTCGCATAATTGATGTCGACAGGCGAATTTGTAGGATTATCGTTCCCGTGTGATCTTTGTTGCTCTCCATTCATTTGAAAATAACGTTTCTTTCTAAAGGTAACATAGTATGGTGTTTTTCTATTACATTTGTTATTCGATTTATCAGTCGTACAATTTGACTTAAAATGCGATGATGAAAGACAATTCACGCAGAATTTATTTGTGTAATCATATTTTATTCGATCATTCACCGACAGTGATTTAAAGTAACTACTGTACCGTAAGGTATGATTTTGATTTTATGCAAGTATTTTTACCTTTATCGGATTCCAGGTGGGAATGAAAGGCCTTCGACCTTTGATGTGAACTACTACCATCTCTATAACTAGGTTTACGAAATAGTTTCAATAATTTCAATACATTTCTGACAAAAATGTACTCATTTGCTCCCAAGTTGGCAACTCATTATGGTTGCTGAGCGAGTCTTCCTATGCTCGCAATGTTTCTTCTGGAAGTGTTGCAGCGCATAGATGGACCAGGATAGGGTTAAATTTTCTGTTTTTATTTTGTATGATTGGAAAATGGATAAACTATCATTAATGCCGAATTGAACCTGACGTATTGACTTAGGAGTTTCAGTTTGGGCTTCCGGGATGGAAAAAAGTTGCTTCATCTGTTGGAGAACTAAAATTCGTTGATTTTCGTAGCGATTCTTAAGTGCTTCCCAAGCCAGTTGGAAATTTTCATTTACCAAATCTAATTTTTTACAATTTGGAACGCCTCGCCTCGGGTCTTTTGCTTCTCCGGTGGTAAAACTTTTGCGCCGGAGATAATTCTGGATGATTTCCGAACACAGCTGAAAAAATATCTTCAAATTCTGGCCAATTTAAGTATCCCTCCTCAAAAGTTGGGTATCACATGGCGGTAGGTTCAAGGTCGAAACTGTGTCATTAACATTTCTGGCCTCATGCTCTCATCTGTCTTGGAAACCGTCTTCGATTTAATAAATATCTTTATTTTGTTTTTGCAGGACTGGTATTTTTCACTGGCTTTACTGAAGTTGTCGGCAGAGGATTTTTTGATCCGCCGGAACCTCGTCATCATCTGCTACCATCAACTCATCATAGATAATCAGTAATTTCGCCTATCTTCTCTTTAGCTCACCCTCTCACCACCAGTAGGGTTAAGATTTCTGCAGAATAATATCATCTGATCGTGATCGAAAAGTAATCTCCTTCTCGTAGCCATATTTTCAAATTTTTTGATAGGTAAAAATTGTTAGTCGATTAGCGCGTTTTTATTTGTTGATTTATGTTTTCAATTTCGGTTTTATTTACGACCGAGTCAGGAAGAATCTCGAAAATTCCGAAAGATTCAATTTGTATTCTATTTATATTAGTTATTTGTCTCTAAACTTCAACAAGTATTTCTTGGTTATTTGCCAAAAAATAACAAACTCTAGAACAAATTTTTGTAGAAGAGAAAATAAAGAAAACTTTTTAATAAGTATCTGGTTTTATTGTTTTGCTGTATATTTTTTTATTTTGTGTTTAAAAGGATTAAAATCGTTTTAAAAATTTAAAATTTTATATTTCGTTTACATTTTGTTTATTTTTGGGAATTTTTTGCATAATCCTAGTGCCCCAATTCGATTTATTTTGATTGTTTAACTATAACGGAAATTTTCGTGAGGGGGAGAAAAATATCACGTCGGCTATAGCCGACGTAGTTGTTTGTATATTTGCACAGTTCCAAAAAAAGTGTCATTGCGTGAGGACGTAATATTGGTACGTTTTATTTTTTTTACTTTCTTTTTCCCTTTGTTATTTTTGCTTTGACACTGAAATAAATTTTGTTATAGAAGTGGATCACGAAAAGCGACAAGAACATTTACATCAATTGTTTGATGAGTGCTATACACAGAGCCAAATGTCTATATAAAATGCTCTATAAAATAGAACAAAGTTAATAAGATTTCCTTATGGTTTTTCGCCAATAAGAAACCCTTATTATTTTAAAAAGAAATTCTTATCAATAATATCAATAAGATATCTAATGCAAATAATAAGAAAGTCTTATCAATAAAATCAATAAGATATCTAATGAAAATAATATGAAAATCTTATCAATAAAATCAATAAGATGTATAATGAAAATAATAAGAAAATCTTATCAATACAATTAATAAGATATCTTATAAAAATAATAAGAAGTTCTTATTAAAAAATCAATAAGACATCTTATGAAAATAATAAGAAAAAAACGCTTATATAAATTTTATTGTAATATTTATTTATTTAATTACATTACATGTATATATATAATATAATTATGGATATTTTACCAATATTTTTTTATTCTTATGACTTTAAGGCCATTATTCAACATATAAAAATGGATTGGTGGTCCTTGTAATAAATGGAAATAAATTTTTTTAAAAGTTTCAGTTGCATTTCCAACTAGATATGATTGATATTTTTCGGAAAAATTTAAGCATTCATGCTTGTTACCAATAATATAAACTTGTTTGTCTTCAATTAAAAAGTCTCTTATTTCGAAAATGATGACAGTTTGTTCATGAAGTGTGACAATATGTCCTATTTTGAAATTAATTCCTCTAAAAACAACAGAGTTTGTTCTAGTCAACGACTTTATGTTATATAAATTAAAAGATGTATATAAATAATAATTTTCCACTTCGATTGGACCCATATCTTTGTATACATATTCATGTTGAAAGAAATTGTTTTTTAAAACACAGTTTGCAAATCTTAACGGCGATTTAATTGACAAAGATAATGGAATATTAAGTCTCGAGGTTATGCATTGAGCGTATTGTTTGTGCAATTGATGTTGTGATTCGAATCTGAATGACCAAATATATTTTAGAGGACCCAATTTTGTTATTATGTTTGGGTAATGCACTAAATTATGAAATATATTTTTCAAATTTTCTTTAAAAAGTTGTTTATACATTTCATTGTGGTCTTTTATTAACAATTGTAGATTATCTAGAGTTTCATCATCAAAATTCGGTAGTAATAGCATATCAACTAATTTGATAAATAGAATTGTAAATTTATAAACCGCATCCTTTGTATCGACTAGATCTCCGATCATTAGAAGTACGAAGTGAACAAAGGTTTTCATTTGTTTCGCGCTCATTTTGAATGATGAATTTTCTATATGATGTTTTTCGATAGAGGTACTTAAATTTCCTATCTCTGAATCCCCATATTGAAACATTTGTTTCCTATAATTCAGGGTCTCTAAAGAAAAATATTGTTTTTCATACACAAAATAATGCAAGATCTTACTTAAATTGTATTTGCAAACGCCCAGAAAAATATCTCGCAAGCCCATTCCCTCATATCATTGTTGCTCATTTTAGTTCCAGTATACAAATCGACACTACAGTGCGTTAAGTATTTTTGGGATTTGCTATCGAGAGAGCCATGTTTATCATGATATGACAGCACCAGTTGGCCTTTGTTGAACTTAATATTTTTTGTAAATCTTTGTTCTGTGAAACCATATCAACTCGGTAGCAATTCGCTGGATTTTACACCACTTAACTGATCACTGATTGTTGAAGGTATTGCTAAAATATTGCCCATTACTGTTTGCTATATAAAGATCACACAGCTGTGACTAGCGGTACGCCCTTTCTTGGACATGTATGTACATTCATACATACATACATGTATGCAAACCTTTTGTTATTTATCTCTTTCTTCTTGTTTTCGCTAATCTCTGCTGCGGTCATAGGCAACAAGCAGCGATTAGCGAAAACAAGAAATCAATTGCAATTTGATCTTTGAGTGCGTACGAATCATCCCCCGCGACGTGTGGCAAAAGAAAAAGTAAAAGTAAAGTAAAATCAAGTGACATATAAAGTGACATAAAGTTAAAGTTAACATCAAGAGCAAAAAAACATATACATAATACAAATTGAACATAAACACATTTTGAATTTGTTAAACAGTGAACAATTAAATAAACAAAATTGAATTTATACATTTAAACAAACACGAAACAACATCTATTTTAATCAACATAAAACGAAAAGGCAAACAATAAAGTGAACACACAATAAAGACAAGTTACAGTGCCAGCTCCCAGTGATACCTAAACATTTGGTCCTTAGCGAACCGGATAATTTCTTTTTAAATAAATAAAGGAAAACCTAGTGAAGTGGAAAATAGAAATGTTTTGTTAAAATCAATACTAAAAATAAATTTACACTAACTACATCTAAATTTAAAATTAATTCTTGCTACTTACACCTAATTTTGTGCTACTTACATCTAAATTTAAAATTAATTTCTAAAGTTCTTGCTACTTAAACCTAATTTTGTGCTAATTACGTCTATATTTGAAAAATAATTTAAACATTTGATCCCACAATTAATCAAATTTTGCTAAATAAATATTTTTCAAAAATATTGTGCATACAAAAAATATTGTGAAAAGTGGCCCATCCCTCAACTTAAAAGTGACTCGAGAAAATATCTTTGTGACCCATAACAAATTGAAAAGTTAAAAAAAAAAAAAAAAAACAAAATAATTTTCACTGTTTTACAAAAACAAAATAAAGTACTTAAATATAAAAATAAAAAAGTGAGAATTTCAAACATTGTGGAAGTCGTCCCGTTATAACGGCAACTTGTTTTCGCCAAACGACAACATCTGCAACAACACCTGCGGCAGCCATCAGCATCAGAAGTCCGTCAACAACAACAACAACCACAGCGACGCAGATTCCGGCAATAACAACAACAGCAAGTATACATACAGCGGCAAGCAGTAAGTACAAAACAAATAAGTACAAAGAACAAGGAAAATAGTACAGGGTGCTGCAATAATTTTGGCTTCACGTTAAACTTTGTTTATTTAACTTGTGGAATACGAATGCCATATTGACTCGCATCAAGACCCTTCATACGTATTTTTCTCGTTTTTTCGTGCATATACTAGTAGAGTTGCCATCTTGCTATTATTTTGACAAATACATTTGGACAAATACAAATATTTCTCGGACTCGTCTGCGATTTTGGACACTGCTGATCGCTAGCAGGACTCGATTCGTTTTTACTGTTTCGTATTTCGTCGTTTTTTCTCGAATTCCGTTCAATTTTTTCGAAATTTTTGTCGTTCTTCGCTACATACGACAATATGGCACTGGTTACGTTTCTTAACAGTACGAACGATTTGTTCGAGTTCGAAAGTACTCATGCCGAAAGAAATACTGACGACAACATACATTCCTTGGAAGTGTTACGAGTGGAACTTGATTCCTTATGGGATCATGTGAAAAGATCCTACGTAGAATGTCGTGACGCTGTAACAGCTGAGGGAGACAAGCCAATCGATAAGGATCAATTGAGAAATCGATATAAAAAGGCTCTCCTTGCTTACAAACGTTGTTTCGGTTCACTTAACGATGAAATCCAAACATTGAAGGATAAAATATCCCAGGAAACGTCAGAACGTATGTCGTCATTGAAACAGCCCAATAAGGATGCCGATTTCACACCAATTTCAAGGTTACCACCTTGCGACACAGACACCTTCCAAGGGGATTACGGCACTTGGCCCACCTTTAGGGATTTATTTTCTGCCATCTACGTTAAGAATTCAAAATTGAGCAAGGTTGAAAAATTGTTTCACCTGACCCACAAGACCACTGGGGAAGCTCGAGAAATCATTAGCCATGTTCCCTTGACGAATGATGGCTTCGATATAGCCTGGAAAAATTTAGTTGATCGGTATGAAAACAAAAGGATGCAAGTGAACGAACAACTTAAAACACTTTTTAGTTTGCCGCAGGTTTCTATTGATTCTGGTTCTTCCATAAAGAAGCTGCAACGCACAGTGAATAGTTGTATTCAAACATTGGGCACCATGGATATAAGAACTGAAGGATGGGACCCTATTCTAGTCTATTTAAGCTCAACGAAGCTTCCTAGAAAATTTCTAGAGGACTTTGAAGACTCTTTGTCGGATTGTTCTAAAATTCCAACTTGGCGTGAATTTGATACGTTTTTGACACACAAATTCAAGACCCTCGAATCGGTTGGTAACATTCAGTCGAATAATAAACCCAATCAGCCTAGATCTGATAAAAAATATTCAAAAGAAAAACGCATCAATACTTTTCAATCAAATTTGTCACAACAAGATGCGGGGATGAAAGATAACACAACAAAAGCGCACCCAGGTCCCTCAAAGAATGAACAGAGTTGCCACCTTTGCAAGGGTAACCATTCAATGAGGACTTGTTCACAATTTCTTGGAAAAAATATCAATGATCGGATCCATTTTGTAAAAATGTCTCGATTATGTTATAATTGTCTCTCAACTGATCACGGGGTGAAGGATTGCAGAAGCCGATTTAGCTGTAGACAATGCCGCCAGAGACACAACACTTTGCTGCATAAGGGTAATGAGACCCAGTTTACAGGATCGGAAACAGGAAGAGCTGATGCGCGCCCTAGTACCAGTGCTGCAGCTCTAACAACCATCATACAGTCCACTCCTAGTACAGAACCACCTAGTGTCACTACTTTGACCCTACAAGAGAACAATTCACCTGGTCAACAACATAATCGGGAAACTTTGCTGTTTACTGCCGTCGTTCAAATTGAGTCTCAAGGACAAAGATACGATGCCAGAGCGATCATTGACCCAGGATCTCAGTCAACATTCATTTCTGAGAAACTGAAAAATCGTTTGAAGCTACCTACAAAGCGAAATCTAGTTCATGTTACTGGCTTGAGTCAAACAGTTTCTGAAACTTCGACCCGAGCTTGTCTCTTCACACTTTGTTCTCGCGTGGATCCTAATTTCAAATTGGAAGTTTGGGCACCAGTTTTGAAGACCCTTCCTTCTAATTTGTCGCCAAGAACTTTAGACAAATCTCTATGTGAATCTTCACATCTAGTATTAGCAGATCCTTACTTTAATGCGAGTAGGCCTATTGATATTTTAATTGGTTTGGACCTAGGACACCTGATCTACGACACTGATGTTCCTATGCGTTCCATTGGATCCCTCTTAGCGCAAAAAACAGTATTTGGCTGGATTTTGGGAGGACCCATTCTACAAATTAACGAAAAGGACTCTCGCATTTCACTGTATAACACCGTTGCGATTGAAAAGATCCTCACACGCTTTTGGGAGGTGGAGGAGACCCCAAAAAAAGTTTTGAGGTCAGAAGAAGACGCTTTTTGCGAGGATAACTTCAAAGCCACAACTCGTCGAAGCAGCTCGGGAAGGTACATCGTCAACTTACCCTTCAAACCTTGCGAGGAGCTGGGAACATCTCGAAACTTTGCTATGGCTCAATTTCATAGAATGGAAAAGAGACTATCGAAAAATCCTGAAATAAAGGCATTGTATGACAAAACAATCACCGAATATCTTGAACTAGGACACATGAAAAAGGTTTCTCCACTGGATACTGAAAAGACTCCACATTATTATCTACCACACCATGCAGTGATAAAGCCAGAACGTTTAACGACAAAACTTAGAGTCGTATTTAACGCATCTAGTCCGTCATCCAATAAAAGGAGTCTCAACGACATTTTGTACCCAGGACCAATACTGCAACAGGATTTGGTATTGCAGATACTCAAATGGAGATTCTTCAAGTTCGTTTTCAACGCAGATGTCACAAAAATGTATCGTCAGATACTTGTTGACCCATCTCAAGCAAAATATCAGAGAATATTATTTCGATTATCGCCAAGTGACCCAGTTGAAGATTTTGAACTTCAAACAGTCACTTTTGGAGTAAATTGTGCGCCGTTTCTCGCACTTCGGGTGCTAATTCAACTCGCCGAAGATGTGAAGGATAAATATCCCCTTGCCAGCAACATCATTGCGCAAAATCTATATGTTGATGACGTGCTAGCTGGCAGTCATACGCTGGAAGACGCAATTAAATCTCGGAAAGAATTGGTAGCAGCTTTAGCATCAGCAGGTTTCGATTTAATGAAATGGACCGCAAATGACCCACGAGTTCTTCAAGATCTGCCATCAGACTCTCTTTTGCCCGTAAACTGGTTAAACATCTCTGAAGGTATATCAACAAAGACTCTTGGGATTCGATGGAACATTTCTCTTGACTCGTTCACATTTTCTTCACCAGAAATAGAGACAAAACCTGCCTATACTAAAAGAGAAGTCCTATCAACAATAGCTAAATTTTTTGATCCTTGCGGATGGCTATCACCAGTTGTCGTCATAGCCAAGTTGACAATGCAACAAATCTGGTTGGATAAAATCAATTGGGACGATATTTTAAAGCTAATAACAGCAAAAAATTGGTTAAACTTCGTCAAAACCTGTTCAGAAATTGACTCACTGAAAGTACCTCGATGGATACACTATACACCTTCAAGCCATACAGAAATTCACGGGTTTTGTGACGCCTCAGAGAGAGCATATGCGGCAGCAATCTATGTGCGCATACAAAACGCCGATCGCAGCGTGCACACATTTTTACTAGCTGCTAAGACTCGTGTAGCGCCCATAAAAAATATTTCTTTGCCGAGACTCGAACTTTGTGGTGCTGTCTTGCTGTCAACTTTAGCCGCAGCTGTAACTCCAAATCTACAGATAAATACCTTTTCAACACATTTCTGGACAGACTCGACAATTGTCTTAGCTTGGTTAAAGAAACCACCTTGTTCATGGAGTACTTTTGTGGGAAATCGAGTAGCCGAAATCGTCGAGAATGTTGGTAATGATCGCTGGCAACATGTGGACTCACAGCATAACCCATCAGACATCGCAAGTCGTGGATGCTCACCTTCAGAATTACAAGATAACAATTTATGGTGGCATGACCCGACGTGGTTGAAGTTACCTCAAAATAGGTGGCCAGCATCCATGATTCCAGAAGATACGAGCCTAGAAGCAAAGCCTGTCAAAGTATTCACCACAACAACTTTTGAAGACCCTTTGATACGCTTCTCATCATTATCACGCGCCTACAGAGTTTTGGCATATGTTCTTCGCTTTTGGCGGAATACGGGCGCAAATAGGACTCATTTTCGCATCACAACGCAAGAAATCACGTCTGAGGAAATTCAAAATGTCAAATCTCGTCTGATAATTTTGACTCAGAAGCAATATTTCGGCCTTGACACTGAAAAATCGAATATCGCCTAGAAGTAACCTTTTGACTCTAAATCCCTTTCTGGATTCGAAAGGCGTGCTTAGAGCAAACGGCCGTCTTGTACAGTCACCGGTTTTGTCATACAATGAACGCCATCCTGTTCTTTTGCCATATGATTCAAGATTTACTCAATTAATCGTTGAATTTGTTCACAAAATCACACTTCACGGGGGAAATCAACTGATGACAAGAGTTTTGCGTACTGAATTTTGGATATTCAGGCTGAAACCCTTAGTAAAAAAGGTGACTCGCAACTGCAAAACTTGCATAATTTTCAAGCACAACACCCAAAATCAGATAATGTCATCATTGCCTCGTGAACGTACTTTGTTATCTAGACCGTTCACCAACACTGGCATCGACTACGCAGGACCCTTCAACATCAGAAATTTCACTGGCCGAGCCTGTCTCATTACAAAAGGTTATGTCTGCATATTTGTGTGTTTTGCGACAAAAGCTGTCCATGGGAACTCTGGGAAGCTGGCGTCAAATCGTTCAAAACACATCTTCGCAAGCTTATGCCGAGTATGAAGTTTACGTTTGAGGAACTTTCTACTATGTTATCTCGCATCGAGTCTTGTCTAAACTCTAGACCCTTAAGTCCTGCTAGCGATGACCCCAACGATTTATCACCGTTAACACCTGGACACTTTCTCATTGGTACACCGATACTAGCTCCGGCAGAACCTGATCTGTCTGGTGATAATCCAACATTGGCCAATCGATGGAAACGGCTAAAAATCATCTCGCAAAACTTCTGCCAACGATGGAAATCGGAATACCTAACCGAACTACATCGCAGATATAAATGGAAGTATCAGCGAGAAAATGTCAAGGTTAACGACTTAGTAGTTATCAAAGATGATAGACTCTCGCCCAATGAATGGAAACTTGGTCGAGTTGTCAAAACTCATACTGGGGCCGACCAGAATACAAGAGTTGTTGACATACGAACTTCTAACGGCATCATGAGCAGACCGATTACAAAAGTAGTCAAGTTATTCTCGGACTGACTATCAAATTTTATATCAATAGTATTCAATCTTTATCTCGACTCTCATCATTGTTTTTCTATTTTTGTCAAGGATATGACATCGACCAAACCACACTACCAACATCATAGCAACTGGCTGGACTCGTGTGCTATATGCAGAGAAGACCATGCCCTGAAGAAGTGCAAAAAATTCCAGGACATGAACTCATATAAGCGGTGTGAGGTGGTGATTCAGCGAGGGTATTGTCGAAATTGCTTAGCTCGAAGCCATCTAATAGCGGAATGCAAGTCCGAAACTGTTTGCCACGTTTGCTCTCGTCGGCACAACACTATGTTGCATGGTGCCCCTCAATTGACTGGAGGCATATCAAAGGTAAACCAACTCCAGCCAGAATTCAAATGGGCAACAGTTTTCGTCCCAACGGCCACCGTTCGAGTGGCTTTAGATACATTTGAATCATGGACATCAGTGCGAACCTTGATCAGCCAGTCAGCCACAATGTCACGCATAGCCACATCTGTGTTTGAGAAGTTGAAAGCGCCATCATTCCATCACAAAGGCTACAAATTCACTACATTCAAAATAATGGCCAGACTCAAATAATGCTCAAAGTACATGCCTTGATCACTGATGAGTTGCCAAGAAAATTGTATTCGGACCCAATCCAAGTTGACCCTACAACAGATTTTCCTACAGACTCAACAGCAGATATCGACCCTCGCTGTAATACGCCTGTCGAGATGGAGCTTGGAGCAGAGGTACATTCGATGATCCGACGAGATGGTGTCGTCAACACAGGCCTTGGAAAAATTGATGCCCACAGGACAGAACTGGGATATGTCTTCTCTGGTCCAGCCAAAAATCCATTTTCACTCTAAACTTTTGAATTTTGTCCTACTACAATTTTTCATTTTTTCTTTAAATTTTTTTTTTTGATCTTTGAATTTTGTACTTCTTAATATTGTAAATTTTGTCACACAGTCATGGGGGGCGGAATGTTGAAGGTATTGCTAAAATATTGCCCATTACTGTTTGCTATATAAAGATCACACAGCTGTGACTAGCGGTACGCCCTTTCTTGGACA
Organism: Phaonia tiefii; assembly: GCA_963931995.1. Taxonomy (NCBI): domain Eukaryota; kingdom Metazoa; phylum Arthropoda; class Insecta; order Diptera; family Muscidae; genus Phaonia; species Phaonia tiefii. The sequence goes on along the minus strand of OZ008368.1, from coordinate 106,691,496 downwards.
TGTATGTACATTCATACATACATACATGTATGCAAACCTTTTGTTATTTATCTCTTTCTTCTTGTTTTCGCTAATCTCTGCTGCGGTCATAGGCAACAAGCAGCGATTAGCGAAAACAAGAAATCAATTGCAATTTGATCTTTGAGTCCGTACGAATCATCCCCCGCGACGTGTGGCAAAAGAAAAAGTAAAAGTAAAGTAAAATCAAGTGACATATAAAGTGACATAAAGTTAAAGTTAACATCAAGAGCAAAAAAACATATACATAATACAAATTGAACATAAACACATTTTGAATTTGTTAAACAGTGAACAATTAAATAAACAAAATTGAATTTATACATTTAAACAAACACGAAACAACATCTATTTTAATCAACATAAAACGAAAAGGCAAACAATAAAGTGAACACACAATAAAGACAAGTTACAGTGCCAGCTCCCAGTGATACCTAAACACTGATATTTTCCAAGTGTTTTAGTATGCGACTGTTCATTGATTGTGATTCCTCATCGCAACTAAATGGTTTATTCTGTAAGGATGCACATATTAGTATATTTAAATTGAGGGATGTATGTTTTTTTACCTTATCTTTTCGCCATTCCCTCAATCCACTCTAAAATTTTATTTTTTCTCCAAAAAATTTTTCTTCAAGGAGGTCAAACAGGTGGTTAACATCTTCAACTTCAATTTTCATTAACACATCGATGGAGCTAATGCCGCGATTATTTAATATGTTAATTATTTCGTGAGTCAAGTTCCACGATGTAAATAAATGTACAATTTCACTTTGATTGCTTGGTTGCAGCGAGAGGAAATTATTCAATTCGTTTGAATTGATATTGAACATTGTAGAAGCAATACACAATTAATACACAATAAATTAGACAACCAAACCACAATTAATTAAAACACTTCTTGACACATTGACACCGAACATAACAATGAACTTGGCACGAGAAAAGAATTGACCAGAACGACGCCGATGACGCTTCTCTAAAATGATGTATATAATGCATAGAGAAATAAATAAAGAAGTAGTATATGTTGTACAACAACATTGCAACATTGCATTGCGCCATCGTGGGAATGAGAAACACCGAAACAAAAAACAAAACGTATGTTATTATACTTACACATACATTAAAGTAGGCTGATGCGTATTCGATTTAATGTAAAGCAACAACAAATTTCGCATATATAAAACATCTATTATAATCAGTAAGACTTTCTTATTAATAAATTTAATAAGACGTCTTTTATAATTAATAAGATATTCTTATAAATAAGTTCAATAAGACTTTTTATATGAAAAAATGGAGATATATAAGACATCTACTACAATCAATAAGATTTTCTTATTAATAAATTCAATAAGACATCTTTTATAATTAATAAGATTTTCTTATTAATAAATTCAATAAGACTTCTTATATGAAAATATGGAGATATTCTTATAAAATTGTAAATTTATACACACACATACATAAAATTAAATGAAAATTAATAAAAAAATTAGCAAACAATAAGATATCTTATTATTTTACGGAAATGTTCTTATTATTTAAATTAATAAGATTTTCTATATGAAAATAAAAAGACAGTCTTATTTTTTTTTCTTTGTTTTCACCTCCTGTCATGCCCCTTCGCCTTAAAACTTTTTAATAAGACAATCTTATTAAATCTATAAGAATTTTTTGGCTCTGTGTACCGACGATTCGTCAGAAGAGGGCCCATATCAAACTGACGACGATGGCGATTCCAACTACATCATGGAAAATGTATCATCAAGTGAAGACGACGTTGATAATGATGAGGAAAGGGTAAGCATTGACAGCGATGGAGAAGCCAATGAAAATATCGACTCCGAAACGGACGATGTAGAAGCGGATTAAAATATTGACTCCGAAACGGACGATGTAGAAGCGGCTGATAATGACAAGGATTGGCATGAAACGGTTAGTGAGATACCAAATTTTATATTCGATTCTACTTCGTCTGGTATAAAAATCGAAATAAGTGACACATCGTTTCCAATCGTTGTCTTCAATCAAATTTTTAATAATATCATCATGGACCTACTTATTCGCTGTACGAATGAATACGGACTTCAATTAAGTAACCTGCAGAGAGTTAGCAGATTCAAAACGATGATGACATTTTCACCCGTTCATCATCCTGAAATGTTGAAATTTTAAGGTTTGTGTCTACTTCAAGGGCAAATTAAAGTTCTAACGATTCATCACTTATTTTCGAAATCGGCACTATACTACCACCCGGCATTCTCTGTGACAATGTCTGGCACAAGGTTCGAACAAATCTTCAGATGTCTTACTGGTAATCATGTGCGATGCGAGTCACATATGGCAAAAATATCTAATTGCGTAAAATTGATAAATCAGAGTTTTCAACCTGCTTTCTGGCCCTCTGAGCAAATTGTGCTAGATTAATCGTTGTTACTCCATAAAGATAGACTCGTTTTTCGTCAATACATTAAATCGAAAAGGGCACGATTTGGAATAAAATTCTTTGAACTATGCGACTCATCCAGCTATGTTTTAAATATTGAAATTTATAAAGGTAAACAACCAGATCAAACGAAAGGTTCAAAAATCAACGCAATTGTTAATCGACTTGTTACTCCATACTTTGGGATGGGTCATCACCTAGTTTTGGACAACTATTATAATAGTATAAATTTATCTAATGATTTATAGCTGCTCAAAACTCACACTACTGGAACGTTAGGAAATAATTGAAAAGGTAATCCAATTGAAGACAAAAAATAAATTAAAAATAGGTCAGTATATTAGGAAAAGACAAGGAAATGTGTATGTATCAAACTGGTACAACATAAGAGATTTCCTATGTATTACCACCGGCTACAGTCCACAGATGGTTATAACAAAGTACCGATTTGGAGTAGAAAAGTCAAAATCACTTGAAATTGTGAGATATAATGATTTTATGGGTGGCGTAGATCGCACTGATTAAATGACTTCTTAACATTCAAGTCCTCGTAAGACGATTCGGTGGTATAAAAAGGTTATATTCCGAATGCTATATTTGGCAGTACACAATTCAGTGCTAATTTGTCTTTTGTTTATTTATCGACGACACGTCCCTACTCGTTTCTTCTCTTGTTTTTGTTGTTGTTGTGCTATGTGTATGTAATTACATTAAATAAATTAATGGTTTTTGAATGCACCACGTTAATAAAAGGAATAATTAAAAACTGGACAAGATAATAATTTAAGAATGTCTTTTGTCAAATTTACGACTAATTATTATAAAACAAATAGACTTGTTAATAGGTGCTATTGTTAAAGAGACCTTATATAATTTAAAGAACTTGAGTCCAATGCACGTTTTATCGTGTCCTTTAATGACTCTTTTATTTGACTGTTTTGTTTTTGATTCCGATCTTGGTATAATTTTCGTACAAGCCACCCCCTCGTTCATCGACATTAAATATTTTCTGATTGGAAAACACTACTTTCGACCACTTCTCTGACCATGCCATTGTATTCTTAGAAAATTGGAGGCTCTTTTATAAATTTCGTCGAGAATTGAATGGCCATGACTACAAAATACGACGTACTGTACAAACACTCGCGTTAATTCCACTTCCGTTGAGAATTTTTGAGGTCGACATGGAAGAATTGGCGGCAAGTCAGCGAATGTTTTTCCTTTCTCGAACCGTTGTTCCCATTTTATTCAAATAGTTGTATACAACCTCTCTTAATTTTTTCTGATATTTGAAATACATTTAGTCCTTTGGATTTCAAAAGTTAAATTTGCCCCTTTTCGGAGATGGTAAGGGGGTTTAGCCATGTTGGATGAAATTTTCATACATTACAATCATCAATTTAAAATATTTCCTTATTCAAGTGGTGTATATATGTATTTTTTGCTGCAATATTAGGACGATTCTAGACTTTATTCGTAATGAATTTTTTAATTCTTCTATATCAAATTTAAAAGCTATTTACGTTCAAAGCTTGAAAAATATAGTTCCTTATTTATGTACGTGATTCGAAGCGTAAGAGTGGCTGAAGTCGGAATTATCATTAGAAATTGTGAAAAGTATTGCTGCTCGCCCACTCAAAGAATACGACTACTATGTTACATCAGGGGGTTTCTATGGCATAGCTGATCGAAAATGTATTAGGGAAATGATGTAGAATGAGAGACCAAAGAAGACAGGAACTAATTTTAAATAGTGCTTATTGATACTAATGACGGCTAAATTGTGTTTTGTGTTGTTTGCATTGAACGAAAATACGCATTCCATTTGATTTCTGTCCGTTTTATGTCCAACTAAAGTGTAAAATTGGTAAAATAGAATGGTCATGAAGAGGCATCGAAGAAAGTAACGGAAACTCTTAAGCATTACTCTATGGTTAAAGACAGCACAAAGGAGAAAAAGAAGGACGACATTATCAATACCGTTATATAAAGAAAATAATAGTCAATACAGAAAAATTTGAAGAATATGCTTAGGAATATGAAAATATTATATCTATTTTATATTCATGGAGACGAGTGAAGTCTATTAACCCCAAACTTTTTTTCGTGGAAAACAAATTGTGAAATACGGTATACTTCCATCAGATGAACTCACGGAAGAAGAACATGAATCCAGAAACAGATATATTTAGCAATTTCGATTATTTAATACAGAAAAGTGTTCAAAGTTCCGACACAATACAGTGCTTATACAACACTTATTGCTATCATCATGATATACAAAGAGGCGACTGAAATTTAAAATCTTTCCAGTTTTGAGAGATTATGTCAACCAAAGTCAACGTTCACGATATTAATGTGAGCCGATATGCGAAAACGGATCTCTTAAACCGTAATTCATCTCACTATACGAAATAAATGCGCGCGCCTCTTGTACTTTCGATCTTCCGTTCGATCCCTGCTCTGGCTACCTTACATTTCTTTCGACGGCGGTCTCCTCGCAGCTTCTACAAATACCGTTCGGAACCGCTGTAAAACTGTTGGTCCCAATCAGTGAGTATAAAACTAGAAAGCGCACAGCTCACTGGTTGTGAGAAGCTATCCCCGATTACTTCATGGGATTTATTGGGAAACCATTTAGTTTTTTTTTTGTACTAACTAAATTGCATAGACGACATACATATGCCCTATGAAAGCTTAAGATTAACTTATGTAAACCATAATTTCGAAGAAATCCAAAAGGTAATCACAATCCGTATAGGGAGCTGGAGAAATGAAAATGCCGACAAACACCTTATGTTTTGATTCAGTTATATAAAGAGTCAATATTATAATTTGCCCATGACTACTTATGTGGCTGCAAATCAAATACATATTTAGCTCAAAGTCATAAATACATATGTATTTGATTTCCAGCCACACAAGTAGTCATTGGCAAATTACCATATTGGCCAACAAAACCTGGTAGGTACACAAATAGGAAACTAGATATATGGGTGGTAACCCAAATACATAATGATGCTAAATCATAGTTTTATGAAATATTGATTCCCGATAAAAATGTAACTTGATTGGTGAAGTCGTTCGGAAATTATCGTACTGGTCAATACACCACGTGGGGTACAAATTCGGAATATATTTTTGGAAAGTTTATTTCTTCTTGTACTGAAATGTGAATAAACCTGCATATATTTCCAACAGTTTTTATACGCTTTACAAACAAATGTGCTGACAATTTTTAAATTTGAAATATTTACCAAATATTATGCAAATTCGATTGGGGTCTAGGGGTTCTTTATTTAAGTGGTTGGGATGTAATTTGATATCTCGCTCCGAAAAGTAGATGTTTACATTAACTCACTTTGTCTGCGTCTGGGTTTGCTGATTTGGGTGGGTTGTTAATATAAGGAATTCCTTTGATGTTATGTCGGTCAGAAGAGAAGTGCGTCTACTGTCGACATCTACAGCTGCTGGTTGGGAGTGTGGGAAAATATTTTGCAGTGGGTCCTTTACGCTTTTGTCTGCCCATGATTATGTCCATATAAATATGTTGCTTTGCCATTATTGGCAAGGAGTAACTTGAGTTTCGAGTAATTTGAGTTTCCATGGCAATGAAGTTTATATTAATTGGCTGTGTGTTTTCATAAGTGACATTTTTTTTATATAGTCATGTAAATGTGTAGCGCAGATGATAGTTTGTGGCACTGGCTTCTTTGAGCTTCTGTCCGTGTCAAATTATTGTTTATAGTAACTCGAATACAAAATCGAAAGACATTTTTTGGTATGTGTAGTACGTTGGGTAGTAGTTTGCAAAATCTTTTGCACTTGCTGCTTCACGTCTGCTGGAGGGTTTTGTTAGTTGGTTGTTTACTTACTTTCGTTGTTTAATAGACCCACAAAATAAGAACTTATGCATCATTCGTTTTGTCAAGTTGGCTGCATTAATAATTTAATGGCCATATCCATTGTTTTGCTCAAGGTGAATTTTTAGTACTTTTTCTATATTTTAACACGGTTATATCTCGGTGGACCGTACGGATTATCTCTTTTGTTTCTGAACCAAAGTTGTAGATATTGAATAGGAAAAAACAAATGCGCAACTTACCCGAAAAAGTGCATCCAGTGTGTCTGAAGCAAAGTTGTAGATATTGAATAGGGGAAAACAAATGCGCAACCTACGCGAAAAAAGAGCATCCAGTGCCTTAAAAATCGCAAAAATTCCCATTTTTTACCATTTTTCACTTTTTGCTCAATAACTGGATTACAAATCCACAGATATACTGTTTTTTTTTTGGAAGTGCCTAGTTACAATACCGTAGGGACGCGGTCTGGTGTGTACACACCTGCAAGACTCTACACACCAGCAAGTGTATACACACCTGCAAGCATATACAAATCTGCAAGTACCCTGCAGTTTCACAAGTAGTGGCTGGCAACTTTTCATCGACTACATCGCTGATTACATTAGTACTCAGTGGTAATCTGTAAAGTGGTGTCTTGAGAGATTTTCTATTGTTATTCGTTAATGAAGAAGCCTTAAGAATTTAATAGTGTTATTTTCTCATAATGCTTTAAGTTGTTAACTTTGTAGTTGAATTTAATAAACAAATTTGAGTTAAAAAAAAGCAAGTTGCTACTTGAGATAATTTATTGTACAGTATTTTTATTCCTTTCAAAAGAACTGACACTGCAACGGAAAACCAACTTATTATTATTTGGAGAAACTGTAATGGGAATTCTGTTACCAAAACACATGCCACATGAGAATTAAAGAAATAACAACAAACAAACAACAAACGCCACTTGAGACAAACAACAAAGAGTTACACAGAATCGAAGAGATAACAACGAAAAAAAAAACGCGTGCCATAGGACACAAACAAAAAACTGTAACGGGAACCGAAATAAAAAAAACCATGAAAACATGAAATTTCATTAAAAACGACATCGGTTATTTAAAAAAATATTAAAAAATAAAAATAAACAGGAAAAAACCACAGCCCGGAATCGAACCTGGGTTCTTTTCACTTTGCTATCACTGTTTGTCGATGAATGTCACCGTCAAATTCGTCGATGAAATGTTACCGAGGAAATGTTACAGTGATGGTCACGTCGTATCCCGCGGTGCGACGCTTACTGCGCAGTCAAATACACAAAAAATTCATGATGTGTCTTCAGAAATTGGAGGAAGAATTTTTGTTTTGCGAAAATTTTTTGGTAATGCAGAATGTCTTGTGTGTCAATTCACAGCAAATCGCTGCAGACAATATTATTCACTGTTGATAGAGACGTACCAGGTGGCGCAAAAGTAATCCTCCTATCAGAAAATGCTATAAGTTTTGCGATTGGCCCCTAATGTCAGTTCTGTTTTGACATTTGTGTAGTAAACACATGCGAAATACACGTTAATAAACAATGTTACGCTACACTGCTCCAGAACGCGGAATACTGCTGACTATTTATTTGACCAATAATCGACCAGAGGAAGATGATTTTTCATCAAAAATAATCGTGAGTGATGAGGCCCATTTCCATCTTAGCGGGTACGTAAATAAGCAAAATTTACGCTTCTGGGTCACTGAAAATCCGTGTGTAACCCACGAAGAGCCATTACACCCGCTCAAGGTCACTGTATGGTGTGCTGTGTTCGCTGGAGGAGTCATCGGACCTTTTTTCTTCGACGACGTCGCGGGCTAAACGGTTACTGTGAATAGTGAGCGCTACAGAACAATGGTCAACAAGTTCTTTTTGCCGCAACTTGATGAATTGGGATTGGAAAACATGTGGTTCCAACAGGACGGTGCAACGGCACACACTGCACGTGCCACAACCGATATGCTGAAGGATGCATTTCCCGGGCGCCTAATCTCCCGTTTTGGCGATTTGCACTGGCCAGCAAGATCGCCTGATTTGACCGCTCCAGACTTCTTTTTGTGGGGCTTTTTGAAGTCGCGGGTTTATGTCAACAAGCCTCAGACTCTTGCAGCTGTTAAAGACAATATCCGTGAAGAATGTGAGGACGTATCGCCGGAAGTTTTGGCCAAAGTGATGGAAAATGCCATAAAAAGGGCTCAAATGACAATCAACTGTGGCGGCGGCCATTTACATGACATCATATTCTCGACTTGATGTAAAAAAAATTAAAAGACCAAATAAAAATAATCCACAAGAAGAATCAAAGTTTTTCATTTTTTTTTTAAATTACAGCCAAAAACATCGGAAGTTTAGTTTTGCGCCACCTTGTACTTAGTTCATATGTTTATTGGAGAATAACAAGTGCCCAAGATTGGATGATTTTTGTTACTTTTGTGGTCATATCGTTCCAAAAATAGCCAAACAGGATCGAAAAAACTTGTTTACTGAGAAATTCAAAAGAGCGAATTGTCATTATTTTGATGAAACCGATTTGAGGGGTGCAAATTGTACGCCGAACACAGTGTGCAAAACATGTTACATTATCCTTATAATGTGGATACATGGAAAGGTGTAATTTGGGTGAAAGACCTAACTGGACGTGATGAATCCAGGTGCTACGCATGTATAAATTCTAGTAATGGATTGAACAGAAAAAATTGAAAACAAAAGTATACATTCCGCTTTTACTGCCAAACTTCCAGTACAACGCGTTGCCATTACCGATCCACCTAAACGTCCGAATCTGCATAGATAACATATAAAAATCACATATTTTCTGTGTAAGAATAGCTGTAACATGTATCGGAATTTTTATTTCACGCAAAATAAAGTTCATAAAGATAAAACAGCATATTTGTGGATTTGTAATCCAGATATTTAGCAAAAAAAAGTGAAAAATGGTAAAAAGTTGACATTTTTGCGATTTTCGAGGCACTTTTGGGGGGAGGTTGTTCCTCATTTCTGCTATTCAACGCCTACAACTTTGTTTCAGACACAAAAGGGATATTCCGTACAGCACACCGAGATATAACCGTGTTAAAATATACAAAAAGTGCTAAAAATCCGCCTTGAACAAAAAAATTCATATTACCATTAAATTACACAGTGCAACACGAAAAATATAACTATATACGGACACTACTACGTGATAAAAGACAAAAAAAAACAAGACCCGTGTCCCCCAGTTTTGCCCAAAGTCATTAACTTTTTTTATGGGCCCCAAAGATTTGGGGCCTCAGTGTAATTTTTGCAAAAAAGTGATAATTTTGTCAGAAAATAAAAGTTCTACAAATTTCAAAAGAAAATAATCTTTTAAGTAGTGAAGTTGTTTTTCGACGAAGTAGACCTGAGCGATGAAAATTACACACCTAATACAGTGTGTCGCCAATTTTATAACAATCTCATGGCATGGTTGAGTGGAGGCAAACATAGTATGAAGTATTGTAAGCCGGTAATCTGAATTAATTGCGCAGGTGATCATGATGAAACCAGTTGCTATGCTTGCGTAAATTATACATGTCGTCTAAATCGACATGCTGAGAGAACAAAATTTCTAAAGCAACTGTAACAGCCACACTACCAGTACTTGCACCTGAAATTTTTGTATCACCATGGTCGCCAACTCCAGATCGTAGGACAGAATTTATAGGAATGACTAGAGCAAGTGGTTTTACTTATGAATATCCATTTGATACCCATTCTGAGCCCCAACAGAGAAGAGATGGACCACAACTAATAACACAAATGGAAATGGATTTCATTGTGGCCATATTGGGAATATCGCAGCGACTTGTCATAGTTTTGACAGCGTTTTTAAAGCAAAGAAAACTCACAGATGGTAATGTTAGCTCTACGGCGTACCGCAAGCTGAATTTCAAAGCCTCTACACTCTAAATGATTCTAGAAAAGTTTTGGTGGTAAAAATGGGAATGCACTACACCGCTAGTGAGTGCAGATTATTTATTGATGGTTCTGTTTCAAGCTTGAAAGCAGAGTTGTTGCATGTGTCGAACCGAAAACCTTCCATTCCGCTGGCAATGGGTATTAGCTCAGAAACACAGAAAACCTTCCATTCCACTGGCAATGGGTATTAGCTATGAAACAAACATTGAGAGATAGAATGACAAAAATCCAATACTACTAAAATAAATGGACAATTTGCTATGATTTGAAGGTCATCAACATTTTGCAAGGGATCATCGATAATGCCAGTTTTCCAAAATTCTTTTGATTTCTTTGTAACTGGGATTCGCGCTCACCTCGAATCAATACCAATGTAATTCGTGGAGATCAAAAGGAAGTGTGGAGGAACAAATGAAACAACATAAACTGAAGAATACACATTTAATTGACAAAACTCAAGACATCTTGCTGGACCGCTCCACATAAAATTGGGAATTGTTAAAAAATTCAACGAAGTGGTGGTTGTAAATTGTCCAAACGGATTCGACTATTTGAAAAGTGTTTTCCCAAAGCGTAGCGATGAAAAACTTAAAAAAGGTATTGTAGTAAATTTGAAACGAATTTTTGTTCACCTCATTATACTAGTTACACTATGTTAATGTTTTCTTTTCGGTTTTTTTTTTGTCTTCATATACCAGGCGTTCTTAATGGCCCTGACTTTAGAAAGCAATTCTAGAGCAACTTTGAATCATCGCTTGATGATAGTCATTCAATGGCATGTTTCTGTTAATGTTTTCTTTTCTGTCTTTATTTTTTGTCTTCATATACCAGGCGTACTTAATGGCCCTGACATTAGAAAGCAATTCTAGAGCAACTTTGAATCATCGCTTGATGATAGCCATTCAATGGCATGGGATTTACCTTCAGCGTGTATGCACTACGCACCACATGGAAGCAACGCGCCTGTGGACACCATAAGCTCTGAATCAGATTCAGGTTCGGACGATTTGGATCCACAACTTAAGAGATTGCGATTTGCAAGTCCAGGGCCATCAACATTATAAACATAATACGAATATTTTTTGGAATGAAGTTCCTTATCGCATGTTGCGGGATGGGGGCTAAATGAAAAAATGTTAGACAAGTTTTTTTAACTACTTTTTTACAACCCATTATTATCAACTATATTGGGTGCTTTTGGTTTAAAGGGTAGTTTTCTAGGTGTAGCCTGTTTATTACATATTGTACTTTTGAACCCAATAAAAACGTTAAAACTTTAAAATTTCATATCCAAAGAAAAAATTATTTTCAACAAAAATATCACTTCGAAACAAGAATACAACGCGTTAGTTAAGGTAGAATATTTGATAGCCATCGAACTCCAAAGCCATGTCACCACCGACTATGTCCTAATAAATTGGTTCTAACTCCGGTTCGGCTACCATTCCTTGTTGAGAGTCCTCAGACACTCTACCGGTTTTGGCCACTGCGACCACTGAAGTTGCTAGCTTCTGGGCGGGGAAGTTTTTAGATTAAAAACGCGTTCCGGCGTGTTCATCTTTGGGCGGTCTTACGGGGTTTCTCTTATTGATATCCTAACACCGGCCTCATGGCTTTGAAATAGTTTTTGGAACGAAGTTACTTATGGCACGTTACGGGATGGGGGCTAAATGAAAAATTGTAAACAACTTTTTTTTACCTACTGTATTACAACCCATTATTATCAACTATTTTGGGTAATTTTGGTTTGGTTTAAAGGGAAGTTTTCTTGGTGGAGTCTGTGTATTACATATTGTAGTTTAGAACCCAATAAAATTAAACTTAGAAAAGCCAAACTGCAAGACTGGGAAATCCATGAACACAACCCGCAGCATTGAATCACATTTGGCAGCACTCTTACACTCGTACTTTTGGTTTGTGTCCAGACTAACATATTTCTTGTTTAATGGGAAATTTTCTAGGTGGAGACTGTTTATTACATATTGTGGTTTGAACCGAACCGAAATTTAGAAAAGCCTAAGTGATAGACTGGGGAGAACTTCTCCAGTCCCTTCATGGGATGTAATGGGAAACCATTTATTTATTTATTTTAAGTGATAGAAGTTTAAAAAAATAACATCTTAAAGAAGTACCTTTGCTTAAAAAAGTAAATTTTCTTACAAAAAGTACCATTTCTTAAAAAAACAATTTTTTAAATAAGTGCCTTCTCTTAAAAAGGTACATTATCTACAACAAATTGCCTTTTCTCAACAAACTACATTTTCTTTAAAGAATTACTTTTTTGCAAAACAAACTAACTTTACTTGAGATAAGTACCTACTGTTAAAATTGTATCTGTTCTTGCCTAAAAAAAGCTTTTCTTCAAAAAAAAAATACCTTCTCATTTCTTAACAATAAAGTACCACCTTTTCTTTTGTTTTCTTGAGATAAGTACCCTTCCTGAAAATGAGTAAATTTTCTTTAAAAAAAACCTTATCCTAAAAAGAGTGCCACTTCTTTAAAAAGTACCTGTCCGTAAAAAAGTATTTTTTGGAAAACAAATTCATACTCTTGAGCCTTTTCTTGGCTTAGTGACGGCGACACTATCGAGTATTCAGCCATGAAAAAGCTTCTCAAAATACCGTTCGGAATCGGTGTAAAACCGTAGGACCCAATCAGTGAGTGTAAAACTAGAACGCGCACAGCTCGCTCGGTTGTGAGAAGCTCTCCCTAATCCTTTCACGGGATGTAACGGGAATCCATTATTTTTATTTTAATAACAGAAGTACCTCTCGTCAAATAAAGGACCTTTACGGGAAAATATAATACATATTCTTACAAACGGGGCCTAAAAATATACTTTTTTTTTAAAAATACATTCGTATATTTATATTTCTTAAAGTATATTTTCTTAAAGTTCCATTTAAATTACAGTATTTTTCAACAGGCGCCCCTGACACCTCATGTAATTTTTTTATATAAGAAACAAATTCTATTATATAAAATCATTTAAATTTTGTCAAATTTGCCCTTGTATAAATTGCATTCACAAAAATTTCCCGCAATTTTGAACAAATGTCAATGAGAATTATGGCTAACTTCAATGAAAGTGACAGCAGTATAGGACAGCACCTAGTGAACAATGTTGACATAGGGCGCGCTAAATTTTCTTCCAAAAAGTACCTTTTCTTAACCAAAGTAATTTTTTGAATATGTACCTTTTCTTAAAACAGTAAATTATCTTACAACAAATTGGCTTTTCTTAAAAAACTACATTTTCTTTAAAGAGTACCTTTTATGTAAAACAAAATAACTTTTCTTGAGATAAGTACGTACTCTTAAAATTGTACATGTTCTTTCGTGAAAAAGCTCTTTTTCAAAAAAAAAACATACCTTCTCTTACAAAAAATACATTTTCTACAAAAATTCCTTTTCTTAATAGTACCCTTTCTTAAAAATAAAATTAAACATTTCTTTTCTTGAGATACATATATAAGTCGCCTCCATGAAAATAAACAAATTTTCTTAAAAAATTACCTTATCCTAAAAAGAGTACTACTTCTGTGAAAAGCACCTGTAGTTAAAAAAAAGTATTTCTTTGTAAAAAAAATGCATACTATTAGGCTTTTTCTTACATAAAAACATTAGCTTTTAATAAAAGAAGTATCTCTTATCAAAGAAAGGAGCTTTTCGGGAAAATATAATACATATTCTTACGAAAGGGTCCTAAATTATACTTTTTTTTTTAAAAATACATTCAATAAATAAAACATTTCTTAAAAAAGTTTATCATTGTACAAAAAGTATATTTTCTTAAAAATCCATTTAATTACAGTATTTTTCAAAAGGCGCCTTAGGCGTGTTGGAACTAACTAGTAAATAATATATAGCGACAGGAACTTCGTTCCAACCGGGTGTCCCTTGACACCTCATGTAATTTTTTTTATTATTATTACACACCTGCAAGCATATACAAATCTGCAAGTACCCTGCAGTTTCACAAGTAGTGGCTGGCAACTTTTCATCGACTACATCGCCGATTACATTAGTACTCAGTGGTAATCTGTAAAGTGGTGTCTTGAGATATTTTCTATTGTTATTCGTTAATGAAGAAGCCTTAAGAATTTAATAGTGTTATTTTCACATAATGCTTTAAGTTGTTAACTTTGTAGTTGAATTTAATAAACAAATTTGAGTTAAAAAAAAGCAAGTTGCTACTTGAGATAATTTATTGTACAGTATTTTTATTCTTTTCAAAAGAACTGACACTGCAACGGAAAACCAACTTAACAGATTAGTTATTATTTGGAGAAACTGTAATGGGAATTCTGTTACCAAAACACATGCCACATGAGAATTAAAGAAATAACAACAAATAAACTACAAACGCCACTTGAGACAAACAAGAAAGAGTTACACAGAATCGAAGAGATAACAACCAAAAAAAAACGCGTGCCATAGGACACAAACAAAAAATTGTAACGGGAACCGAAATAAAAAAAAACACCACAACACATGCTACATTGCAAATAGAAAAAAAACAAAAACGCTTCATTCATTTCCGCGGGACGCAAGAAAGAGAAAGAGTCGTTAAGTTTTTGACATTGAAAGAGAAAAGGCTTGCGTCGAGCGATTGTTAATTTTGGTTTGAAACAAACATGAAATTTCATTAAAAACGACATCGGTTATTTAAAAAAATATTAAAAAATAAAAATAAACAGGAAAAAACCACAGCCCGGAATCGAACCTGGGTTCTTTTCACTTTGCTATCACTGTTTGTCGATGAATGTCACCGTCAAATTCGTCGATGAAATGTTACCGATGAATTCATCGACGAATGATAGTTCAAAACCAGTGATGGTCACGTCGTATCCCGCGGTGCGACGCTTACTGCGCAGTCAAATACACAAAAAATTCTTTATGTGTCTTCAGAAATGGGAGGAAGAATTTTTGTTTTGCGAAAATTTTTTGGTAATGCAGAATGTCTTGTGTGTCAATTCACAGCAAATCGCTGCAGACAATATTATTCACTGTTGATAGAGACGTATGTACTTAGTTCATATGTTTATTGGAGAATAACAAGTGCCCAAGATTGGATGATTTTTGTTACTTTTGTGGTCATATCGTTCCAAAAATAGCCAAACAGGATCGAAAAAACTTGTTTACTGAGAAATTCAAACGAGCGAATTGTCATTATTTTGATGAAACCGATTTGAGCGGTGCAAATTGTACGCCGAACACAGTGTGCAAAACATGTTACATTATCCTTATAATGTGGATACATGGAAATGTGTAATTTGGGTGGAAGACCTAACTGGACGTGATGAATCCAGGTGCTACGCGTGTATAAATTCTAGTAATGGATTGAACAGAAAAAATTGAAAACAAAAGTATACATTCCGCTTTTACTGCCAAACTTTCAGTACAACGCGCTGCCATTACCGATCCACCTAAACCTCCGAATCTGCATAGGTAACATATAAAAATCACATATTTTCTGTGTAAGAATAGCTGTAACATGTATCGGAATTTTTATTTCACGCAAAATAAAGTTCATAAAGATAAAACAGCATATTTGTGGATTTGTAATCCAGTTATTTAGCAAAAAAAGTGAAAAATGGTAAAAGGTTGACATTTTGCGATTTTCGAAGCACTTTTGGGGGGAGGTTTGTTCCTCATTTCTGCTATTCAACACCTACAACTTTGTTTCAGACACCAAAGTGATATTCCGTACGGTTCTATTGTTAAAATATTGTGTTAAAATATACAAAAAGTGCTAAAAATCCGCCTTGAACAAAAAAATTCATATTACCATTAAATTACACAGTGCAACACGAAAAAATATAACCATATACGGACACTACTACGTGATAAAAGACAAAAAAAAAACAAGACCCGTGTCCCCCAGTTTTGCCCTAAGTCATTAACGTTTTTTATGGGCCCCAAAGATTTGGGGCCTCAGTGTAATTTTTGGAAAAAAGTGATAATTTTGTCAGAAAATAAAAGTTCTACAAATTTCAAAAGAAAATAATCTTTTAAGTAGTGAAGTTGTTTTTCGACGAAGTAGACCTGAGCGATGAAAATTACACACCTAATACAGTGTGTCGCCAATTTTATAACAATCTCATGGCATGGTTGAGTGGAGGCAAACATAGTATGAAGTATTGTAAGCCGGTAATCTGAATTAATTGCGCAGGTGATCATGATGAAACCAGTTGCTATGCTTGCGTAAATTATACATGTCGTCTAAATCGACATGCTGAGAGAACAAAATTTCTAAAGCAACTGTAACAGCCACACTACCAGTACTTGCACCTGAAATTTTTGTATCACCAAGGTCGCCAACTCCAGATCGTAGGACAGAATTTATAGGAATGACTAGAGCAAGTGGTTTTACTTATGAATATCCATTTGATACCCATTCTGAGCCCCAACAGCGAAGAGATGGACCACAACTAATAACACAAATGGAAATGGATTTCATTGTGGCCATATTGGGAATATCGCAGCGACTGGCCATAGTTTTGACAGCGTTTTTAAAGCAAAGAAAACTCACAGATGGTAATGTTAGCTCTACGGCGTAACGCAAGCTGAATTTCAAAGCCTCTACACTCTAAATGATTCTAGAAAAGTTTTGGTGGTAAAAATGGGAATGCACTACACCGCTAGTGAGTGCAGATTATTTATTGATGGTTCTGTTTTAAGCTTGAAAGCAGAGTTGTTGCATGTGTCGAACCGAAAACCTTCCATTCCGCTGGCAATCGGTATTAGCTCTGAAACACAGAAAACCTTCCATTCCACTGGCAATGGGTATTAGCTATGAAACAACCATTGAGAGATATAATGAAAAAAATCCAATACTACTAAAATAAATGGACAATTTGCTATGATTTGAAGGTCATCAACATTTTGCAAGGGATCATCGATAATGCCAGTTTTCCAAAATTCTTTTGATTTCTTTGCAACTGGGATTGGCGCTCACCTCTGAATCAATACCAATGTAATTCCTGGAGATCAAAAGGAAGTGTGGAGGAACAAATGAAACAACATAAACTGAAGAATACACATTTAATTGACAAAACTCAAGACATCTTGCTGGCCCGCTCCACATAAAATTGGGAATTGTTAAAAAATTCAACGAAGTGGCGGTTGTAAATTGTCCAAACGCATTCGACTATTTGAAAAGTGTTTTCCCAAAGCGTAGCGATGAAAAACTTAAAAAAGGTATTGTAGTAAATTTGAAACGAATTTTTGTTCACCTCATTCTACTAGTTACACTATGTTAATGTTTTCTTTTCTGTCTTTATTTTTTGTCTTCATATACCAGGCGTATTTAATGGCCCTGACTTTAGAAAGCAATTCTAGAGCAACTTTGAATCATCGCTTGATGATAGTCATTCAATGTCATGTTTCTGTTAATGTTTTCTTTTCTGTCTTTATTTTTTGTCTTCATATACCAGGCGTACTTAATGGCCCTGACATTAGAAAGCAATTCTAGAGCAACTTTGAATCATCGCTTGATGATAGCCATTCAATGGCATGGGATTTACCTTCAGCGTATATGCACCACGCACCACATGGAAGCAACGCGCCTGTGGACACCATAAGCTCTGAATCAGGTTCGGACGATTTGGATCCACAACTTAAGAGATTGCGATTTGCAAGTCCAGGGCCATCAACATTATAAACATAATACGAATATTTTTGGAATGAAGTTCCTTATCGCATGTTGCGGGATGGGGGCTAAATGAAAAAATGTTAGACAATTTTTTTTAACTACTTTTTTACAACCCATTATTATCAACTATATTGGGTGCTTTTGGTTTAAAGGGTAGTTTTCTAGGTGTAGCCTGTTTATTACATATTGTACTTTTGAACCCAATAAAAACGTTCAAAGTCAAAAAATATGACTTTAAAACTTTAAAATTTCATATCCAAAGAAAAAATTATTTTCAACAAAAATATCACTGCGAAACAAGAATACAACGCGTTAGTTAAGGTAGAATATTTGATAGCCATCGAACTCCAAAGCCATGTCACCACCGACTATGTCCTAATAAATTGGTTCTAAGTCCGGTTCGGCTACCATTCCTTGTTGAGAGTCTTCAGACACTCTACCGGTTTTGGCCACTGCGACCACTGAAGTTGCTAGTTTCTGGGCGGGGAAGTTTTTAGATTAAAAACGCGTTCCGGCGTGTTCATCTTTGGGCGGTCTTACGGAGTTTCTCTTATTGATATCCTAACACCGGCCTCATGGCTTTGAAATAGTTTTTGGAACGAAGTTACTTATGGCACGTTACGGGATGGGGTATTACAACCCATTATTATCAACTATTTTGGGTAATTTTGGTTTGGTTTAAAGGGAAGTTTTCTTGGTGGAGTCTGTGTATTACATATTGTAGTTTAGAACCCAATAAAATTAAACTTAGAAAAGCCAAACTGCAAGACTGGGAAATCCATGAACACAACCCGCAGCATTGAATTACATTTGGCAGCACTCTTACACTCGTACTTTTGGTTTGTGTCCAGACTAACATATTTCTTGTTTAATGGGAAATTTTCTAGGTGGAAACTGTTTATTACATATTGTGGTTTGAACCGAACCGAAATTTAGAAAAGCCTAAGTGATAGACTGGGGAGAACTTCTCCAGTCCCTTCATGGGATGTAATGGGAAACCATTTATTTATTTATTTTAAGTGATAGAAGTTTAAAAAAATAACATCTTAAAGAAGTACCTGTAAATATTAAGCCTTAGTTTATTATTACTTCAAAAAACGTTTACTTTATTGAATAATTTACATAGAGTGCGTGCGGTATTTTTAATGAATGTCGTAAGATGGCTGACGGTGTTGGTGATGATTGGAAGTGGTTTTAGCACGTCGTTGCAAGTAGGCGCTGCAGTCAGTAATCGGGTAACTAAGGTAATCAATAATTGCAGCGTTGCATTAAGATGCATGATGCATCTCACATCTCCCTTTTACAAAAGAAATACATTAAGTATATTGAAGGCGTTGCGGTACGGTTTTAGGTCTAGTTGATCGTCTCAGGACTGGAGAAGTAGGTGGGGGAATGCTCTCCTGACTTGACATCACAATTTGTCCTTTTGGACTGACATCATCCTTTGTAGTAATATCCTCTCCTACCACGTCTGGCAGTTTACTAAACGTAGCTTCTGTTGGCCGTATGTTGACTGAATTTCTACGATACTGATTACCACGTTCGTCTTCGAATATGTACGATCTTGGATGGATTTGCGCCTTAATAACGCCGGGCGTCCACTCCTTTTGATTTGCTACGCGAGTGACTACTTGATCACCCTTTTCCAATTTGCTCAAGTCCTCCTTGGTACCGCGATTTGCGTAACTGTTTTGTCTTTCGCGCTCCACTTTAAGCGCTTCCGTAACTTTGATCTGATCGGTGGTCACCAGCTTGTTTTGTATAGTTGGCAGCATCCCTCTAACATCGTGGCCAAACAAGCGTTGTGAAGGGGAACCTAAATTGCCTCTGGGTGTGTTCATATAGTTTAACAGTCCTAAATAACAATCACTGTTGTCGTAAGTGGACTTCTTTAAAATGTTTTTTGCAATTTGAACAGCTTTCTCAGCTAAGCCGTTTCCACTGGGATGATATGGAGAACTGGTACGGTGGTTAAACTTCCATTCTGTCGAAAACGTTTTGAAGTCGCTACTGCTGAATTGTGGCCCATTATCCGTTTCAAGTGTTAAAGGTGGTCCAAATGTTGCAAAAATTTCTTTTAGAAACAATAAAACTTGCTTGGTTGTAGTTTCCGACAACATCTTAAATTTCAAGAAACCAGAGTAGTTGTCGATAAAGACAATGTAGTCGCTGTTATTGAAATGAAATAAATCTGTGGCCCCAATATCGAAACCGTGTTTTGGTATTTCTTTTTCACCAAGTTTAAGTTTCGTTTTTTTGCGTTGGTAAACTTGGCACGCAGCGCACTGCTTAATTAAGTTAAATATGTCATGGCTCATGCCTGGCCAAAATATTGACTCCCTGGTCATTTTGACACATTTAGCGTAGCTGAAATGTCCATTGTGTATGTATTTTAGAAACTGCGGTCTCATCTTGGAGGGAATTAAAACCTTTGAGGCCTTAAAAATTATACCGTCATCATTCAGAGAAAGTTCATCCCGAAAATGCCAATACTGCTGGATTTCTAGTGGTAATTGGCTTTTAGATTTTGGCCAACCGTTGCTTATAAAGTTTTTGAGAGTTTGTAATGAATTATCAGACTGAAAATGATTTTTTAACCCTTCTAACTCTTTATCTGATATCGAAAGCACTGTTTGTACTTCAAGAGTTTCTTCTTCATCTATTTCAAGCTTGTTTTGGCAATCTCGACTTAATGGGTCTGCTAAATACATTTTTGCACCCGGTTTATACACGATTATTGGGTTATAAGTGAGTAGACTTAATCTTATCTTTTGCAACCTTATAGGTGATGAATGTAAAGGCTTTTTAAAAATTGACTCTAATGGCTTATGGTCTGATTCTACTGTCAACGGCTTACCCCATACGTACTGGTGAAATTTCTCGCAGCCAAACTTGACGGCTAATGCTTCCTTCTCCAACTGCGAGTATCGAGATTGGCAATCGGTTAAAGCTTTAGACGCATAAGCTACCGGGTGGTCCTCTTGAATCAATACCGCTCCCATTGCAAAAGAACTGGCGTCTACCTGGAGCTTAACATCCTTGTGTACATCGTAAAGTGCTAGAACTGGAGGTTTGCTGATGGTTTCCTTCAAGGAAGTGAAAGCGTTTTGCTGGGCATCACCCCAATGGATCGAACTAGATTTTTCCAGCAAAGTTCGCAATGGTGCTGTAATGTGAGAAAAGTTTTTGATAAATTTACTAAGGTATGTGAATTTTCCCAGAACACGTTGTAGCTCTTTGCGATTTTTGGGCGGTTTCAGTCTATTGACGGCATCAACTTTTTCTGGGTCTGAATACATACCACTGTCGCTGATAATGTGTCCTAAAAATTTGACTTGTTTGCGCTCAAACTCACATTTCTCTTTATTTAGTTTTAGTCCATTTTTCTCAATAATGTCTAGCACATTTGCTGTTGTTGACCTTAAATCCGATAGACTTGGAGAATGAATTAAGATGTCATCTATGGCAACTTTTACATTAGGTATTGTGGCAAATAGTTGTTGCATTACGCTTTGAAAAACTTCTGGGGCGGATGATATACCAAAGGGTAATCTTAAGCAAGAGTATCTGCCCCATGGTGTTGAAAACGTAAGGGTTTCTTTTGTACGGTCTGACACTGGGATTTGCCAGAACCCTCTTTTGCAGTCTAACAACGTAAAGTATCTTGCACCACGCAGTTGTGCAGATATTTCCTCTAAGGTATTCATAGGGTAATGTTGCCTTTTGATATTTTTGTTGACACTTGTCGGATCTATACAGATTCTTATTTGATTTTTCTTACGTACCACCAACATCGGAGAAACTGCAGGCGTAGGTTTGCTAGTAGGTTCGATGACTCCTAACTTTACCATTCTATCTAACTCCGCCTTTACGTCATCTCTGATTTTGAATGCTACACGTCTAGCCGGACAGATTTCAAATTGTGGGTTGTCTACTAGATCAATGTCGTAAACAAAATTCTTTATGCAGCCCAAACCATCAAAAAGATTGTTGTTTCCACAGCTTCCACTCCTTAGCCATGTCCTTGTCGTGATCCACCACCAATGGCTTTGGCGGTTGCAGAAAACTGCATGCATCCGCCATTAGTTTTTCCTCGGAAATGATGAAAATTATTTTAAGGTTTTGCACTCAAAAGAATTATTTATTTTGTTGTTTTTATCTTTTGAGTACGGGTTTCGGCACCATGTAAATATTAAGCCTTAGTTTATTATTACTTCAAAAAACGTTTACTTTATTGAATAATTTACATAGAGTGCGTGCGGTATTTTTAATGAAAGTCGTAAGATGGCTGACGGTGTTGGTGATGATCGGAAGTGGTTTTAGCACGTCGTTGCAAGTAGGCGCTGCAGTCAGTAATCGGGTAACTAAGGTAATCAATAATTGCAGCGTTGCATTAAGATGCATGATGCATCTCACAGTACCTTTGCTTAAAAAAGTAAATTTTCTTACAAAAAGTACCATTTCTTAAAAAAAACAATTTTTTAAATAAGTGCCTTCTCTTAAAAAGGTACATTATCTACAACAAATTGCCTTTTCTTAACAAACTACATTTTCTTTAAAGAATTACTTTTTTGTAAAACAAACTAACATTATTTGAGATAAGTACCTACTGTTAAAATTGTATCTGTTCTTTCCTAAAAAAAGCTTTTCTTCAAAAAAAAATACCTTCTCATTTCTTAACAATAAAGTACCACCTTTTCTTTTGTTTTCTTGAGATAAGTACCCTTCCTGAAAATAAGTAAATTTTCTTAAAGAAAACCTTACCCTAAAAAGAGTGCCACTTCTTTAAAAAGTACCTGTCCGCTTAAAAGAATAATTTTTAGGAAAACAAATTCATACTCTTGAGCCTTTTCTTGGCTTAGTGACGGCGACACTATCGAGTATTCAGCCATGAAAAAGCTTCTCAAAATACCGTTCGGAATCGGTGTAAAACCGTAGGACCCAATCAGTGAGTGTAAAACTAGAACGCGCACAGCTCGCTCGTTTGTGAGAAGCTCTCCCTAATCCTTTCACGGGATTAACGGGAATCCATTATTTTTATTTTAATAACAGAAGTACCTCTCGTCAAATAAAGGACCTTTACTACATATAATAATACATATTCTTACAAAAATATACTTTTTTTTAAAAATACATTCGTATAGTTATATTTCTTAAAGTATATTTTCTTAAAGTTCCATTTAAATTACAGTATTTTTCAACAGGCGCCCCTGACACCTCATGTAATTTTTTTATATAAGAAACAAATTCTATTATATAAAATCATTTAAATTTTGTCAAATTTGCCCTTGTATAAATTGCATTCACAAAAATTTCCCGCAATTTTGAATAAATGTCAATGAGAATTATGGCTAACTTCAATGAAAGTGACAGCAGTATAGGACAGCACCTAGTGAACAATGTTGACATAGGGCGCGCTATATATATTATTTCCTTTATCTATGGTTTGAACTGATTACGTGCGTTTTCTTAAAAAAATTTAATTTTCTCAAAAAAAATACCTATTCACATTGTTAAACAGAGTACCTTTAATTAACAAAATACCTTATCTTAAAGAGTACTTTGGCTTAAAAAAGTAAATTTTCTTCCAAAAAGTACCTTTTCTTAACCAAAGTAATTTTTTGAATATGTACCTTTTCTTAAAACAGTAAATTATCTTACAACAAATTGGCTTTTCTTAAAAAACTACATTTTCTTTAAAGAGTACCTTTTATGTAAAACAAAATAACTTTTCTTGAGATAAGTACCTACTCTTGAAATTGTACCTGTTCTTTCGTGAAAAAAGCTCTTTTTCAAAAAAAAACATACCTTCTCTTACAAAAAATACATTTTCTTACAAAAATTCCTTTTCTTAATAGTACCCTTTCTTAAAAATAAAATTAAACATTTCTTTTCTTGAGATACATATATAAGTCGCCTCCATGAAAATAAACAAATTTTCTTAAAAAATAACCTTATCCTAAAAAGAGTACCACTTCTGTGAAAAGTACCTGTAGTTAAAAAAAAGTATTTCTTTGTTAAAACAATGCATACTATTAGGCTTTTTCTTACATAAAAACATTAGCTTTTAATAAAAGAAGTATCTCTTATCAAAGAAAGGAGCTTTTCGGGAAAATATAATACATATTCTTACAAAAGGGTCCTAAAATGTACTTTTTTTTTTAAAAATACATTCAATAAATAAAACATTTCTTAAAAAAGTTTATCATTTTACAAAAAGCATCTTTTCTTAAAAATCCATTTAATTACAGTATTTTTCAAAAGGCGCCTTAGGCGTGTTGGAACTAACTAGTAAATAATATATAGCGACAGGAACTTCGTTCCAACCGGGTGTCCCCTGACACCTCATGTAATTTTTTTTATTATTTATGTAATAGATAGCATAGTATCTCAATGTTGTAGTAACGAAAAACCAAACGAAAATAAAAAAATTTCGGGAAATTTTTCACTTTTGCAGCTACCTAAACGGTGTTAGGAATCATTCCTAGGTAGTCCATGTGTTCTAGAAAGTTGTTTATTGAGATCTTAGGTACATTTGTGAAGTTGATAGTTTCCCTCAATTTTGAACGGTTTTCTACCTATGGACCAGAAAAAAGTAAAAAAAATCGAATGTTTTAAAGTTTTTTCCGATTTTGATCTTGAAGATGAAGTTTTTTTGATTTTATATGTTCATAATTTTTGTTCTTTATGCCAAAAGAGAGAGTAAATCAAAATTCCGAACGGTTTGGAAGATATGAGCCTGACAAAATTTCCATAAAAAAAGTGCATGACTTTCTGCAAAACTGGGAGACACAGGTCTTTTTTTGGTCTTTTATCACGTAGTGGTAATTACACACAGTGTTATTAATGCAGCCAACTTGACAAAACGAATGATGCAGAAGTTCTTACTTTTTGGGACTACTTTCCGCGTAATTCTCAGAATTGAGTCCCGAAATCATGTGTTGTACTGTATAGGGGGTATGTATCTCGTCTATTCAATTTAGTTCGTATAAAAAAATAAATAAAAGGTTTCCCAATATATTCCATGAAGGAATCGGGGATTTCTCTTACAACCAGTGAGAAGTGCGCTTTCTAGTTTTATACTCATTGGTTGGGACCTACAGCTTTACACCGGTTCCGAACCGTATTTTGAGAAGCTGCGAGGTGACCGCCGGCGAAAGAAATTTAAGGTGGTCAGAGCATACCCAAGATCTCAAGTACAAGGGGCGCGCGCATTTATTTCGTATAGTGAGATTAATTACGGTTTAAAAGAAGTCCGTCTTCGTATGTAGGCTCACATTAATATCGTTGTCTTTGGTTGACATAATCGGTCTTAAATTTAGTAAATTTGGGGTTTCCAATTATTAATATAACATACTTAAAGAGAAACTACATATTTAAAAGAAGAGATACTTTAGCTCATTTAACAGCTTCAAAAAGTTATTTTAAAAAACCTAACAAAAATGGGTTCCCCGAGCATTGTGCATTAGTTTCGGTAAAATATACCTCCACAAATCTTCCCTAATAAGGCATATCAAAGCAGGGATGCCATGTTGGCATAATTTGTGCCGTTTTGCCACAATTTTTTGGTTTTGACACTTGTTTTTTGAAAAATTATGCTAAGTGCCGTTTGTCACAATTTCCCCAAAATTTTTGCAAATTTTTTCAATTTAAGTGTAAGTTTTTAGCACAATTGTTCTGCACACGGCACAATATTTCCTGTTTACATTTTAGTAACTTAATTTTTTAAGCGTATTTTTGGCAATGAGGCGGCCTAACAAAATAGTGCATACTGTTTCTAATATATATTTTGTCAACTTGTTTGATGCCAACACGCAATACGCACAGTATAACTATTATTCCTCCGCGAAGTAAACGATTTGATCACTGTTCTCTAGGAACGGATTCTAAAAGCAATTATCCAAAGCTTGGAAAATTCTCTTCCAAGAAGATTGAAAGAAATTGTTAAAAACAAGGATTGTTTCAAATATTGTTTTAAAAAATTTAATATTTATTAGAGCTGAAAATACTTAGCTTTTAATGTTGTAGAAATTCACAATTATTTTTGGATATGTTTTTTCATGAAATTAATATTCATGCTGTAGCAAATTAAAATAGTACTTCTTTTTAAGTTGAAGAGTTAAGGCATAACTAACCTGACCAACCATCCCGCTTTTAGCCTTATTACCCCGCGTTTTGCACGAATATTCCGCATGATGAAATGAAAATGATTGTATGGAAAATGAGTCGCTTTTATTTATATATTTAGTCTTATTTTCACTAAATACATGTATTTTTATTCAGGTTGTTATTTAAAACCAAAAGATTTAGTTTTTTACCCATTGAGTCCCGCTTTTTGGTCGCATCCAGTTGGTCAGGTTAGGTATGACAGCTGTTTAAATTCTCCAATGCAGATAAGCACCCATTTCTTGGAGTAACTTTGTGTGTTCTGGACACAAAATTACAAAGACACTAATATGCCAATTTCAGCATAATGGTTTCGCAAACGGCACACTTTTTGAGGATATTTGTCATAATTTTATAGTCAAACTCTGGCAACACTGTATCACAGCCACTCATATTGGAAGTACGGTGAATACCACTCTACCCATACACCATTATGAGTATGAATCATTCATTTATTTAAAGTTCATTATTAGGACAAAAAGAATGCAGGTGTAACGGGAAGAACGCGGGCTTTATTATCATTATGGAGAACATCAACAACAAATTCAACAACACCAAATCCAGCAGCATCAACAATTTCATTAACAACAAATTCAACGGCAACCATTCCAGAATCAACAACTTGAATTCCACCACTAACGTCTTTAACAACAACAAGAAAGAAAACTTCACCAACTCAACCATAAACACTTCAACCACAACAATAGTTGAAACCACATTTGCAGCAGAAGTATTTCTATAATAATCAGTCCCATATAATGCAATCACAGTGGATATACATAATTATGAGTATCAATCATATTTCCAAATAGACAGGTAGATCCGAAATATTGGGATCACTTTGAACATAGTTTAATAAATCAAGCAGATTGCGAATTTCTGGGCAAGAAAGTATGATAAATTTGCTTACAAAAAAATTTGAAAAGGAATTTATGGGGTGCGTGGGATTCTATGTTAGATACTAGAACTATAAAATTAGGTGGAGGGATAAGTCAGTGCTCAAAGAGATATACGACGACAAATAATGAGTATTTGTCGGATTATAATCCTAACGAGCCATCTCAATATTTGATGTATTTGGATGCCAACTATATCTGTGGATGGGCAGTGTCACAATTCCCTCCTCATGGTGAATTTGAGTTGGTTGTAGATTTCAGTCATCTATCTAAGGTTGAAAATATTACTGATGAGTCATCAACTGATTATATTTATCTGGTAGATTTAATTTACCCACTTTCAACTCATGATAAACATACTGATTTACCATTCTGCGCTGAAAATAAGAAGGGTGGTGGTTCCAAATACAACAAATTGATATTAGACTTATCAGATAATTCATTATAGATTATTAAAATAATATTTAAATAATTGTTTGATTTTAAAGAAAAGTCAGAAAGTCATTTCCCTCACACAATCTCCATGGGTAAAAGAGTAACTTGAAAAAATATATTGGCAAAAATTCATTTGAAAAAAATTTTTCAAACTTTTGAATATTGCAGTCTACGCCAAAGCCATAAAGAATGTAGATAAACGGAAAAATGTTCACATTGTACGTCATTAGGAAAGGACTAGGTGTAGTAAATTGATGATTAAATAGCCAAACTTACTTCGCAAAGCGCTTCCCGATTTTCATGTAAAATATTTTAAACCATGTATAATATTTTAAACCAATTTATTTTGGTTTTTGTGTACTATAATGAATTTCCGTTATGAGCAGATGAAAATCAACTTTAATTCCAACTTGTCAATGGATTACATGGATGCAGATTCATTTATATATTTGATGAAATATGAAGATGTTTATGAAGATTTAAGACTGACATAGCATCCCACTTTGGTACCTCTGGAGGAATAAAAATAGGTGATTGGAATCATGAAAGTAATGGGAAAGTTATGTATGAGTTTCTGGGATTGGGAGCTAAAATATATTCCTTTACCGTAGATGATGGTACTAATATTGAAAAGCTAAAGGAGTTAAAAATCCATTGTGGCGGATACAGACATTAATGATTATAAGGATTATTTATTAAATCCTACAAAAACCTTCCGAAAAATGCTCACGTTTAAGTCCAAACTACATATTAACTATACATACAAACTGAAAAAATTATTATTTTCACTGGAAGACACCAAGTGTAAAATTAAATGTGGTAAAAAAATACATACGCTTGGAGAAGAACACAGTCACAATACTGAATTAAATATGTTAATAGACGAAAGAATGTTTAATTGTGTATATGTAAATAAATAAATATAAGGTCTAATAAATGTCTTCTAAGTAATTTAGTTTACAAATCTTGAAATATATTAAAAATATATTAAAACTTAAACTTTTAAATAATTTAAAACTATATAAATACTTATATATAAATTAATAAATCAGAATTGAGTATTATTAGAAAATATATATTCTGTTACTTGTTTACCTTTCTTGTACAATACGTAGTGGGTATAAATGTGCGTAAGTATACTTTTTATAAACGAGTGTATTCCACTCCGTTCATGGAGAGTTAAACAATAGGCAGATGTTTTTTTTTTAGAAAGTGGTTCCGTGGTTTCAAACTGAATGTTTACATCTATGGGACCATTCTTGCCAATATAATTTTTGTAACTTGTATCAATGTCAACAATTAGTACATCTTTGCATTTCTCACATGAAAGCGGTGGTTGAAATGCTTTCCTAAAGTAGTCTTACTGAAATTTTGCATACATGTCGTTAAAAATAGCGTATCGATTCTGCTGAAACTTAAATTTTAAATCAACACAAGTATATGCATCTGAATTGAAATGCACTTTGATATTCGTCAAATTAGAATGTAATAATTAATTTTTAGAATAGAAAAATAATAAATCGTGGCCTTTCTCGGTTTAATGTTAGTTTAGCATTTCAATTGTGTTTTGTTCTACCCTGAAAGGTACGACTGAAATGACAATCCCAACTACGAAATGGTAAGGATAGTTCATTCTTAATGGTTTTCATAAATTGTAACATTATATAATCGGATAGCTGATATATCGCAAGATGTTAGTGGTGACACGGTGGCTAAGCCAGCTACTCGTCGAGTCTGGGTAGGTTCCCTTCACTGTTAAAAATAAATAAATAAATGGTTTCCCGTTACATCCCACGAGGGGATTAGGGAGAGCTTCTCACAACCAGCGAGCTGTGCGCGTTCTAGTTTTACACTCACTGATTGGGACCTACAGTTTTACACCGGTTCCGAACGGTAGTGTCGCCGTCATTATCGAGGTGACCGCCATCGAAAGAAATTTAAGGTGGTCAGAGTAGGGATCGAACCCACATCCTCATGCACAAGAGCCGCGCACACTACCATTGCATCACCCACGGCCCCTATTATATACAACAAAATCGCGAACATGAATTATGAATCTATTGAGTTCATAAAAAAAAAATATGCTTTCCCATTACATCCCATGAAGGAATCGGGGAGAGCTTCTCACAACCAGTGAGCTGTGTGCTTTCTAGTTTTATACTCACTAATTGGGACCTACAGTTTTACACCGGTTCCGAACGGTATTTTTGAGAATCAGTTTCATGGCTAAATACTCGATAGTGTCGCCGTCACTATGCGAGGTGACCGCCGTTGAATGAAATTTTAAGGTGGTCTGAGCAGGGATCGAACCCAGGATCTCAAGTACAAGAGGCGCGCACACTACCCGTTGCACCACCGACGGGATTCTATTCAATCAGAAAAGACAACACAGTATCTACAAACACAAACTCATTCACACCAGTCCATAATGTCAGTCAGTTAGTCTGAGCCATCCTGCCCTTCTGTTATTCCGCGAACAATAAGCCTTTGTGTTACCCTGGGCTCAAAATATCACTAGGCAATACCCAAAACAAAATATATCAGTTATGTCATCCGTTCATGTCAGTGCTTCGTCAGTCTGTGACAAATTAGTTAATTCCTTTAACACCATGTCCAACCAGCTGCAACACCCTACATCGCTAAAAGTCAAAAACCTATTCCGACATGATAGGCACTTTACTTTAACCAACTGTAACAAAAATTCTCATTTCTTCTTTTTTAAGAAAAAGAAAACAACAACAAACTCTTTGAATATCGCCCAACATCTATTTTTCATACCCTTAAATGATAAAGGTGACCCACCCCTATATAGAACACAGATTTGTCCGACTGCGAAACACAGATTGTCAGAGTGTGAAAAAACACACACTGATGTAGCGGTAGCGAATAGTTGTCTTGTATGAGTGCGGAGCACTCTCAGAGCAAAGAGAATAATGAGGTGGTTATACGTAAATAAAAATGAGATAGAAAGAGAGCAACGAAAATTGTGAACTTGTGTAGCGTATGTACGAACGTAACAATGTATGTATGTACAATGTACATTGTACATGTGGCTGCTGCTTTGCATTCTCTTTGTTTATTGTGGATATAAAATAAAAGGTATTAAGCAAGAAAATAATTACACTTGTCTTCAAATAATTTTAAGTGTTATTAAGTATTAACACTATTTAAATGAAACGTCAACATATGATTGAACGCCTTTTTAAATTCTTTATATTAACTTCATCTGTCTGTATGCATGTATGTATGCCGAAAAAACTTTGGATTAATTTTATCCCTTTTCCCGTGATCCAATCGAGCTGAAACTTCGCAGGCAAACTAATGGCGATGAAAAAAATTAACTATCAAAATATTGCCGGGATTGGACAAAGGGACGTGGTCATATATAAAGAAATTATAGTCAAAAACTATGTTTTTTACGGGTTGGTTTTTTATTATTGTGAAAGGGAAGTCAAATAAAATGAGGGTGCTGAGCACTCTCAGAGCAAAGAGAATAATGACGTATTATAAAGGGTTTTTCAACAGAGACGCTACAAAAGTAAAGCGATAGGGACAGCAAACGACGCCATATTTTTTTCCGCTCTTTTGACATTTCTCTTCAGTAAGGTTTGCCATTTCATCATGGGAAAATATGCGAGCTAACAACGAGTTGAAAATATTAACATTTACTACCCAAATTTGGAGTCAGTGGCCTCAACTTTAAAAGCGCTACGTCCAATTTATGGTCGTCATAATCATCTTCAGCGATGAGGCTCATTTCTGGCTGAATGGCTTCGTCAATAAGCAAAATATGCGTTATTGGTCAGACAGCAATCCACATGTAATCCATGAGTCATCATTGCATCCCGAAAAAATTACGGTTTGGTGCGGTTTATGGGCCGGCGGCGTCATTGGGCCGTACTTCTTCCGTGATGATCAAGCCGGCACATTACTGTGAATGCGAATCGCTACCGTTCAATGATTACCGAATATTTTTGGCCCCAATTGGATAATATGAACTTGGAGGACATGTGGTTCTAACAGGACGGCGCCACAAGCCACACAGCGAATGCCACAATTAATTTATTGGAAACCAAGTTTGGTGAACGCGTTATCTCACGAAATGACCCAGTCGATTGGCCGCCTCGGTCGTGAGATTTGACGCCGTTAGATTATTTCCTGTGGGGCTACGTCAAGTCTATGGTCTATGCAAAAAGCCAGCGACGATTGATGAACTTCGTACGAATATCGAACGTGAAATTGCAGCAGTATCGGCCGATTTATGCTTGAAAACTGTCGAAAATTGGGTTCAGCGTGTGGACTTCTGCAAGCGCGCCCGTGGTGGCCATGCAAAAGAAATCGAGTTCCATACACAATGGCATCGAACGTACTTTCAGAGGAATAAATAATTTCATTGGTATCTAAAACCGGTTTTGCTTTATTTAAAAAATAACTTTTGTAGCGCTCTTATTAAAAAACCCGTTGTATACTTATATAAAAATGAGATAGCAAGAGAGCAACGAAAATTTTGTGAACTTGTGTAGCGTATGTACGAACATAACAATGTGTTCATGCGTCTGTTGCTTTCCATTCTCTTTGTGTTTTGTGGGAATAAAAAACAAGTATTAAGCAAGAAAATAATGACACATGTTCTTGCACTTGTCTTTAAATAATTTCAAGTATTAATATTATTTAAATAAAACGTCATCGTATGATTGAACGCTGTTTTTTATTTTCCAATGTAACATTTACAAATGTGTTCATAGAAATCGAACAGGTACCGTGTAACAAAAAGGTGTTAACACATCGCCCGTGAGTTCGAACACTCATTGGATTTTTTTTGATGAAGCGTATAGCAAAAACGTAATCAATAGGTGATTTTGAGAAATTTTGCTCAAGAGACCATAGCTCGAAGTCGGATTTGGAGCCCTCCAAAATTTCAAAACAGATATTTTTCCATATATACATAGAATAATTTAATTAAATTCGTCAAAAAATCGGATAGAATTATAGTAGATTTCTCAATGTGGGCTTGTTTGAAAGGTATTTTTATCGCCTTGCGGAATCTGTGTTGATTATTTTTAGCAGAGATATTAGGATTTTTTGTCGAAAAATAGCCTAAAATGACTAATAATTCTAATAAATTCTGAATTTTCTTCGATTTTTGTAGAGATTTTTTTTGCAGATTCTGAAAGTTCAGATAATTTCCAACAACTTTTATTACGATCAATTTTTGATGTGTTAACATCTATAGCGGCGTATAGGGACTAAATCTATCAAAGTCAACACATGCAAACAACACACAGACAGGTTTTCTGCTGCTGCTAAGACCAGATTTTATGCTGCTGCTAAAACCAGATTTTCTGCGACTACGAAAGAGAATAATAACGTGTTAAACAAAAATGAACGAGCAAGAGAGCAATGAAAGAGTGGTGTGGCAGGGGTGAGGCAAACGAAATTGTGTCTATAGCGTATGTATTAACATAATATTGTATGTATGTACATGTGTCTGTTGCTGTTGTTGAACGGAGATATAAAGCATAGCCACCCAAAATTTCATTTGCAAGCCCATGGGCTTGCGCAGGCGACATTATGGTGACACACTAATACGTCAGCTACTTTGTACAAAGTATGTGTAATGTTCTGTGTTTGGCTGTTTCGTTGCTGTTGATATGGCAAACATGTGGTTATGTGGCACACGTATACGTCAGCGACTTCGGACAAAGTATGTGTGATGTTGTGTGTTTGGTTGTTTCGTTGTTGTTGCTATAGCCAAACAGAGCGAGTCATTTGATGTTCAGCATTGCCCGGTGTATACAAAAACAAGTAGAAACGGTGTTAAGTTCGGCCGGGCCGAAGCTTATATACCCTCCACCATGACAATTTACACTCCCACTCTCCGCTCTTTGCATTCCCTTAGTCAGAGTTTACACGTGCAATTTTGAGAATGCAATTCTGTTGCAATTCTTACGTTGTTAGGAGAGAGAGGGTGGGAACGGGGAAAAAACTATCGAGTGCTCTGCAATTCCTTTTGTTTTCATTCGCAATGAAGTTGGATGCAAAATAATTTGATGTTTCATTTTAATCGTTTGTTTGTTTTTGATGGTTGAAACATCGCGGTAAAGAAAAATTAAAAAAAAGCTGTGTGTTAAAGAGTGAATTGTTAAAAAAATTGAATAAAAAAAATCCAATGAGTGTTAACACATGTGTTAACACCTTTTTGCTACACGGTACCTGTTCGATTTCTATGAACACATTCGTAAATGTTACGTTGGAAAATAAAAAACAGCGTTCAATCAAATGATGACGTTACAGTTAAATAATATTAATACTTAAAATTATTTAAAGACCCAGTGCAAGCACATGTGTCATTATTTTCTTGCTCAATACTTTTTGTTTTATTCCCACAAAAGTCAAAGAATGCAAAGCGACATACACTTGTACATACATACATACATTGTTATATTCGTACGATATAACCGAAGATCAACATAAAACACTTTTTTAATATTACTCCAAATTAATACTCCAAATTAAAACACTTAAATCTCGGCTCGCCGATATCGGATCGCCTTACTTTTTGGCCTAAACTCTTCGTCGAAACCCGCACTAGCTTTTTAATCCAAAAATTAGCAAAATCGGGTTCATCGAAATCTAAGTATTCTACAAAGTGATCATATGGAATCTGTCGAGTAAATGCTGGTTCAAATAATATATCGTCGTTATTCATATCAACCATATTGACATAATCGGTGGCATCGAAATTTAAGATATTTTTGTTGTAAACTCTGAGTTGGATCGTACAATTTTTCTCGATAGTGTAAAATCTTTTTGATAGCTCTATCCCGTATTGCTTTTCGATCATCAAATTACATTGTTAATAAGATATTTTCTGGATGTGCGCAACATGAGGTGTTTTGAATTACACCATCTACAATATTACGTAAGTTTGGTTGTAAGTATCGTGTCCAACGTATAACTTTTAATAAAAGTGCACTGCCGTACACAACAGAGTTATAAAACTTCACATTGAAGTACATTGGCACATAAACTGTAATAATATAAACTGCCAAAGTTTTTAAATTGGTCGATGGTATTAGTTGTTACATATAATCCTAGTAATCTACTTGCTTTGGTTAACCAACGAGAATGTGCAATTGGTCCTGGTTTAATGTTTGCTAAATCATTTGGAACAATACCATTCGAAATTGCTTTAGCTATTTGATATAAATATTTAACATCTGTTGATAGTTCGAGCTCATGTTCATGATCCATCATTGCAGGCATATTCTCCAGTGGTATTGGATCAAAATCAGCTACTACCTGAAAAATGAAATGTTTAGATCAATTAAAATGCAATTATTTTATTTTAACTTTATTCCAATCGAAAAAGTAAAATAATGACAATAAATAACGATAATAAATGATGATATTAAATAAAATAAAGTGCTACATACCTGCAATTTCTCACATTCTTGAATAGCGTTGAATAACTTTCCACTTGCTGCTCGTGGTCCACTGGTGACTGTTTTGCCCAATGCTTGATATAAATGACGAAATGGCAGTTCATTGAAATGAAGCAGACATATAAATCAGTGAATTGGTCTATTTAACTGTTTTTCAAATAATCTTAAACACCATTTTCTGTTCCAGTATAAGCTGGCTCACCATCACTGCATATGCCAATTAATTGATCAACTGTTAATGTTTTATTGTTGAAAAATTCATTCAGTTTTCTGTGTTTGGTTTTTGCATCTTCTTGACTACCCAAATTTACATATCCAAGAAACTCATTATAGGGCTCTTTCAGAACAACTAAATGCGGTTCTTTTACCATAGTGGTATGAAATTTGTCATTAATTTTCTCTGTCGTTAACGACATGGGACTGTCCTTGGAGGTGGAAAGTTTCAGATAGCTATTCACTTGGGAGTGGCCTACTCACTACTTCCACGCAGTATGTCCTGGGCAATGGCTTATCGGAAACCTCCGTTAGCTAGCTAAAGTGGGAAGGCGAATCGAATGAGCAACCTGAGTGGTAATGATATCACTGATACGTCTCAGGATTATTAGGTGACCCTGTCACTGAAGCTCTTCGAAGTAGTGGACATATTCTTCTGTTCTTTGAAGGCGGATGAGCCAACACCCCTGGCCAACGGCGGATCAAAATTGAAGAAACCAAAATCCAGTTTCGACACACTGCATTCTAGTCAGCGTCTGATCCATAATGGGCGGCTGAAACATAATCATCGTGGCAGTAGGTAAAATGCGAACCACGGTGGGCTTGGTTTGCCTCCCGCCACCATTATATCGGCAATGAAAATACACAGGAAATATAATGAACAAAGAAACCCCCAACTGTTGACGACCCTCGCAAACGTTACAAGGACCATGATTTAAGGATATGTACCTGGAATGTTCGAACGTTATACAGGACTGGTGCCACTTTCCAACTGGCGGATGTCCTCGGAAAATATAAAGCTGACATCACAGCGATCCAGGAAATGCGATGGACAGGATATGGTTGCACCACAAAGAAAAACTTCGATATTTACTACACCTGCCATGAGCGTAAGCACGAATTTGGGTGCGGATTTATAGTAGGCAAGAGACTGCGACACCTAGTTTCAAGGTTCAACCCAGTGAGTGACCGCATAGCCACAATTCGCATCAAAGCGAAATATTTCAACATCTCGTTAATTTGTGTGCACGCACCGACAGAGGATAAAGATGATGAGGTCAAAGAAACATTTTTCGAGTGCCTGGAGGAAGTATATGAACGCTGCCCTGACCACGACATTAAGATTATTCTAGGCGATTTTAATGCCAAATTAGGAAATCAAAGTGTCTTTCGACCGACCATCGGCAATCACAGTCTACATGATACCACCTCCGATAATGGAATTAGACTGATAGACTTCGCCGCTGCAAAGAACATGGTAGTTAATAGCACACGATTCCAGCATAAGAACATTCATAAAGCGAACTGGATATCTCCTGATCAACGGACGAAGAACCAGATTGATCACTTGGTAATAGATGGGAGGCACTCTTCTAGTGTAATGGATGTACGTGTGATTCGAGGTGCCAATATCGACTCGGATCATTACCTGGTGGCTGCGAAAGTTCGCACGAGATTGAGCAGGGCGAAAAACGTACGCAGCCGAACACACGAAATGCTGGATATTGGCAAGCTACAAATACCGGAGATATAAATCTCCTATCGACAAAAACTCTCTCTCCTGCTGGAGCAGAATACCCCCCTCCCGAAGACCCAGATGCGCAGTGGAAGTACATCTCCCATTCTTTGAAAATCGCTGCAATGACTGAACTTGGCTATCAAAAACCGCAGAAAGATAAGCCATGGTACGACGAAGAATGTCGCATTGCAAGTGATGAAAAGACGCTGCACAACAGTCAGTTACAAGTCAAAACCAACTAGTTAGGCGAGAAAAATGGCAGTGGGTGCAGAGAGAGAGAGTGAAAGAACCGAAATGTGCAGGATGAATGGTGAATCCTGTAAGTTAGGCGACCAACGGGCCTAATAATGGGCTGCCCTCCTGCAAAGACGAGAATCTGGTGACTGAGAAGCAGTGTGTGCTCAAAATGTGGAGAGACTACTTTGCAGCACTACTCCACTCAGATTCTTCCACTAAAGATCAGGATGTAATGCTAGTGGAAGATAGTATAGGTTGTCTGGAGTCTCAGTGCATTATGTCCTGTATTCAAAAAGGGTGATCCGTTTGTCTGTTCCAACTATCGCGGTATCAGTCTTTTATCCATCGCGTATAAGGTCATGTCGAGCGTATTATGTGAAAGACTAAAGCCAATTATTGAAAACCTGATTGGACCTTATCAGTGTGGTCAGTCCACAACTGACCAAATATTCACGCTACGCCAAATCCTGGAAAAGACCCACGAAGAGCAAATCGATACATACCACCTTTTTATCGATTACAAAGCTGCTTTCGATAGCCCCATACGGGGAAAACTGTACGAAGCTATGTCTGAACTTGGTATTCCGGCACAATTGCTCCGCCTCTGTAGAATGACGCTGACCAACACCAAATCAGCAGTGAAAGTGGGGAAAGACCTCACTGAACCATTCTGTACCAAGCGAGGACTTAGACAAGGCGACACACTTTCGTGCAATCTCTTCAACATCTTAATGGAGATAATAATGAGAAAGGCTGCAGTAAATACGAACAAGACCATTAACACGAAAAGCCATATGTTGTTGGCGTATGCTGACGACATAGACATCATCGGGCGAAATTTGCGAGAGGTTACTGCAGTATTTTCATGAATCGAAAAGGAATCAGCGAAGGTGGGTCTTGCTGTTAATGAGGGCAAGACAAAATTGATGGTGTCAACGACTAGAGAAAGCTCTCGACTTGGTCCGCACTTGAGCGCTGACAACCGATTTAATTTTGAATTGGTAGATGAATTTGTCTACCTTGGATCCGCCGTGAACAAGGACAACAACGTCAACCTGGAGATAGATAGGAGAATTGTGCTTGCAAATAGATGTTATTTTGCGCTCAGCAAGCAGTTTAGGAACAAAGCCCTCTCTCGACGGACAAAAGTCCAGCTATATCAAACTCTCATTTTACCTGTCTTGACATATGGCTCCGAAACTTGGGTCATATCGCAAGCGGATGAAAAACACCTGGGAGTTTTCGACAGAAAAATTCTCCGTAAAATATATGGTCCTGTTAGGGAAAACGGCGAGTACCGACGTCGCTGGAACGCAGAGCTATATAATCTCTATTCTGACGTGGACATAGCTAGACGAATCAAAGTGTGCCAATTGCGATGGCTAGGCCATGTTATCAGAATGGATGAAGATGAGCCAGCGTGAAAGATTTCTGATAACGTACCCGATGGAAGCAGGAAAAGGGGACGACCAAGACTCCGCTGGAAAGACCAGGCAGAAGAATCCCTCCGTATCCTTGGTGTTACCAACTGGCGAGAAAAGGCGAAGGATAGAGCTAGTTGGAAGAATATGTTGAAATTTGTTTGTTTAATTAATATGTGTAAGACGTCTGACCTCATGAGGTTGTAGTATAGTCAATAAAAGTAATAAAAGTAAGTAGTTAATGAGTCATCTTTTCTACCATCGAAATATAATGCAGTTATGGAAGAATTTGTATGTCGTGTACGAAGCACTGCATCTCTAGATTTAACTTTTTCTCTAGCCACTTTTGATTTATACATAATAACAAGATAACCATGAACATCTCTAAAATTTATATCTTCGAATAAAGCAGTTGCTAAACATGAAGCGACTCTATCTGAAACACCGAATCTATCACACATCATAGCAAAATTTAAGGCATCGTATCTTTGAGTATAATGACCTCGTCTCATTTTAACAGTTGCTTCTGAAACTTCTGTTGTTGCTTCATTTTCATCTTCATCCATGTGTAATTCAGGTGGTTCGTATGTTTGATCATCGATACCAGTTGTAAGTGTTGGTATTGTTGTAGCTACTTCTTCAACGTCTGCCGTATATTCAGGTATTGTGAGTTTTCTATCATTATGCTGGTCCATCATAAATTCTTTTAGATGTTCTGGAATCAATCCACACGAGCATTCTGTTGTTTTTAATTTGCAATTACATTTGCCAATATAAAATAATTCGTTTATTGAATCAACAAATGCTTTATACTCATATCTTTTGTTTCTATGTTGTACATGTTTCTGGTATTTATCAAGCAAACCAGTTAATTTGTTGAAAACATACTTTCTACTAATGATTTCAATATTTAATTTACACCAAATTTGGATCAATTTATGTGTTACGTGAGGAGTAAAAGTTTTATACGAGAACATTTTGTTTTCAAATTTAGCACGATCACTTAAAAAAAAATAATATTTTAAAATGTCACATTTAGTAGGCAAACTAAGATAATTTAAATCACTTGATAAACCAAAAACAACAATATCTTGATGAGGGATGTTAGTCAATCTAGACTCAAAACTGGTTGATGTTGTTGCTTCCATTTGCAAAGACACCGCAGACGATGTTGATGGTTCTTGATTATCCATAATAACTTTGATATTATCACTGCACTCTTTGATTGTGTCACACTAAATTTAAAAATAAAAAAATATTGGTATTGTGATAACCGAGTTTTTATTTAAGTATTTTGGCAAACTGCGTGCGCATTGCACGATGAACGATTAAGGAAGAAGGAAAAGCAAGCTTTGCAACGTTTAGTGTTGGTAAACGTCATTATTTTGTAACGTCATTATTCAGTGTTACAAAGTTGTTCAATTGAACACTGCTGTCATTGACGACTTATTCTACAGGTATCAATACAGATTCTGAAAGGTGATAAAAATACCTTTTGGGGGGCTCCAATTCCGACTTAGAGTTATGGTCTCTTGATCAAAATTTCTCAGAATCCCCTATAGATTACGTTCTTGCTATACGCTTCATCAAAAAAAATCGTACCATACAATTTGACCCGCCCTAATACATACATATTTTAAAATTTTAAAAACAAAAATCAAAATGTGAAAACGTAAATGTAAATGTAATAATAATCTGATTTTATTTTTTATTTTATTTTAATTCAATTATAAAATGCATGTCTAATTTATGATTAATATGTTTTATGTCTAACATTTTTGTAATTGTTTTTAATTATTATTATTTTTTTTTTGTATTTTTGTATTTTAATTTCAATTTGTCTTAAATCTCTTGTCGTATATTAAACATTTTACCACTAGCACTGTAATTTATAAGACTTTGTCCTGTTGTGTTAGGTTACCATATTATAATAAATAAATAAATAATATGTATCGGTCCGTTGAAAAAGGCCTCCGACAAAAAGACCTTCCCAATTATACCGCTCGTTACCTATACATATCTCGTTCCTGTATGCCGGTATTATACAGGAGAACTTCTTGTTCTTTTTTTTTTATTCCAATGAAGACGAATAATTAAGATAAACTCTAATGGGTTGCTTTAATTCAAAGTGTTGGCATTGCTGGTGCCGGTGCTGATACTCTTGCGATCCTATAGGTGATTGTTATCTGGAGTGGATTTGTATAATGAATAATAATGACAGATAGGAATATGGACGTGAATTTGTTAACTTCGTTTGATATTTGCATTTTAAATGTGATAGTTAGTAAGTTGAACGAGTAACGAAGCCGCATATGAATAGATAGAAATCTTTAGTTGACATAGGAGGATGAATAGTTCTGGATATTATCTTCGGGGTCAACTCATTTAAATTATGATACATTGAACTTTCGTACCGTTTCTTAACATATAATTTGGAGTTCATATGTAAAGGACAAAATTACATTACAATTTGTATCTCAGACCTACCGTTCAACCAATGCCTTAAGTTTTCCCACCTTCCTCAAGGGGGCACAAGATTTATTACACAATATGAATATTATTATATAATATATAATATTTGTACAGATTTGGTGTCTTCCCGACGACTAAATCGTCTTCTCAAATTCATAAAAAATATTTCTGAATGGTTTTTTTATTTCACTTATGAATGAATTCCATGTTTGTACAAAAACGTTTCGTATGAACTTTCGTTCGACAAGATTAGATTTAAATTTCCAATTGCTTTATAGCATTTGAATTATTTTTTATTACTCGTATTTTTATTATTTATTAATAGATATTAATTTAAATCAATTTAAATTTAATAGTTATATATTATATGATTATCTGTTTTTTTTGGAATTGGCTGATTGACACAATTATAATTTTAACTAATTGAAAAATTGAAGTTTTTAGCAAGAAGATTTATGTTTAACGATCGACAACGATTTACGTTGTAATCTTGTGTCTTTTTTATAGCTCAAATTAATTTATAATTAACTTAATAATTCAATATAGTAGGACAAAGATGTACTTCTTCTTGTACTTCGTGCAAAATAAGCATATTTTTTCCAAAATATGGAAATCCGAAATGTTGGTATATAGGGCAGATACCAATTACGTGGAATCTCCCATGTACGGATCTGAGATTTTTTATGCATGTGCCCGCAAAGATAGACAAAAGCTCAAGGTGGCTTACAACAATATTGCTAGGTATGTTTTTGATAGAAAACGACGTGACAGAATCTCTCAGTACTCTTATAAACTTTCTAATATGAGCTTCGAATGCTATTTGAACTACAAGAGTCTTATATTCCTGCATAAAGTTATATATACTATGCAACCTGATTATCTCTTTGACAGATTAATATTTGCGCGCTCTAACCGAGGGAAAAAATCATTCATAAGTCATTTAACAGTTCTACTTCTGAAAGACAATTCTTCGTATCCACTGTTCGCCTTTGTATACAGGTTATTAGCAACTTTTTTAATTTCAAAAAGGAGTTCAATAGTTTATAGTTTATTTAAATAATTTTTAAATTATATATACATACTAGGGCGGGTTAATTTTTCTTGATGAAGCGTATAGCAAAAACGTAATCTATAGGTGATTTGGAGAAATTTTGCTCAAGAGACCATAGCTCTAAGTTGGATTTGGAGCCCCCCAAAATTGCAAAATAAATATTTTTCCATATATACATAGAATAGTTTAATTAAATTCGTCATAAAATCGTATAGAATTATAGTAGATTTCTCAATGTGGGCTTGTTTGAAAGGTATTTTTATCACATTTCAGAATATGTATTGATACCAATATTTTTTTTTATTTTTAGTAGAGATATTAGGAATTTTTTGTCGACAAATAGCCTAAAATGAACTTTTAACTAATAAATTCTGAATTTTCTTCGATTTTTTGCTAGATTTTTTTGGCAGATTAATAATAATAATAATTCCAACAAACTTTTATTACGATAAATTTTTTTGTTTTCGAACTCCTTTTTGTAGGAAAATCGATCTGAAAAAATCAACATTTTCAAGGTTTCAACAAAAAAACACTATTTTTACATTTTTAATTCAATTTATTTTTAAATATTATTCTCGACCTACAATTTAATATTTTAACGTGGTAATAGTATTTTTTAAGTTCCTTTTTACTTTCCATTCGAGGAGTTTTCTTACGACTTTGTAATGTCACTGCCATAACTCCTTCACCATTCTTTTCTATAACTCGTTTTGAAACACTCGTCAATAATTGTACATGTCTTTCTGTTCCTTGTATGTGCATTGGAATTTGTGGATCAGCCAGTGGGGTTCATCGAAATCTACACAGAAAAAAAAGTCAACCGAAAAATTTCGATAAAATATTTGGTAGGTGAATATTCAGTAGTTTCAACGAAACATTTTATTGATTTGTTAAAAAAAATTATCACACATGAAAATGAAAATCGATAAATGATTTCGACAAAATACTTTATCGAATTTGCCTGGGTATACATATACATTCTTACTCACATATTAACGTCCCAGCTTTCAGTATACATACAAATATTCTTCTTTCAGTTCCCAAATAGCGTGTTTACACGATGCCATTAATGGCATGCAATTGTGTCAATTCTCCATCAATGTGAATTTTTTCATATTCTGAAGAATTACTTAATTATATCGCAAGTGATTTGACTGTGACTCCAATTGAAGTTATCTTACATGACTTACTTTCGATACTTTATTTTTTTAAAGTAATTCTTCAGAATATGAAAATGTTATTGTTCCTATTCAAGCATAATAGGCACAATTGCATGCCATTAATTGCATCGTGTAAGCACGCAACAACGCTGTGAATTTGTATTTGCCCTGTCACATACGCATGTGTCACAGCTACCAAGAAATAGATTTACCATCACTTGCAATAAACAATTCAAGTGGTAATTCTTATTAATATACAATTTTTTAAAAATAATACTCAGTCATAACTTTGTAATACTGTTGGCCTTAAATCAATCTTTAAACATAATATTTTTATTTGTAAAATATATAAGTTATATTTTTAAATCAATAAAAGAGGCTTTAACATAGGTATTCAATTTGACTACTTTAATGACAAAATTTTACACATTAAAATATACGAACCAACAAATTTTCTGCACAAAACAATCATCAAGTTTATTAACAATAAATGCGTTTTAGAAAATGAAGCTTAAATTTTCATATATGGACAAATCCCAGGAAGACGGAACTTTTTGAAACGTCCGAACGCTTTTTAATTGCATTTATTTTGGGACCAT
The DNA here is from genome assembly GCA_963931995.1 of Phaonia tiefii. Taxonomy (NCBI): domain Eukaryota; kingdom Metazoa; phylum Arthropoda; class Insecta; order Diptera; family Muscidae; genus Phaonia; species Phaonia tiefii. Next base: position 106,647,937 of record OZ008368.1, on the reverse strand, counting down.
GACGTTTGATTGCGTTAATTTTTTTGCTAAATAAAGAAGTATTAAAGGCACTTTTTTAGCAAAAAAAATGAACGCAATCAAACATCATGGTCCCAAAATAAATGCAATTAAAAGGCGTTCGGACGTTTCAAAATGTTCCGTCTTTCCTGGGATTTGCCCATATGTAATGTGAATTCAAAATATATTTTTTTAAATACAGAATTCTTTTCTGATTTTCTAATACTAATTATTGTATTGCTAAAGCACAATAAAGACTTTTTGTGAAAACGTTGTGGATGTTATAAAAAGTTTAAATTAAAAATAAATATGAAAAACCGCAAAATAAATTTGGAGTTATTGCCACGCACATATTGTTTTTACTAAACTTGGCAACTCTGCAATTCATTCAAGGGCAACCAAAAAATAATTTTGCATGTATTACACTTGTTTCTAATTGATGGCGTCAGTTTGCGCAAGACAATTGATAAAAAAGATTAGAAGTGGAAAATATACCGCGGTTTTGTTGATATTGTGCTATTGTTTAAAAAGTGACTTTGTTAAAAAAAAATGGAAGAAGTGAGTGTTATTAAGTGTCCTCTCTGTGAAGAAGTTCTTAATATATCTGATATTTTGTTTAACCACATTAAATCACATTATACTCCGCCCGGGACAATATTTATGTGCTATTACGAACAGTGTTTCCAAAAATTCCATTTAAAATGGAATTATAAAAACCATGTGCTGAGGCATATCAAAGAAAATAAAAACAAAGTTGGTATTAATGTAGAAAACAGTTCAGAACATAGTTTATGCCACCAAAGTGTTCAAAAAGATATTGGAAGTGCACTTCAATTAGCAACAATGAGTGAACATTTGTGCAGTAATGCTGTGAATGGAGAAAGTGAACTTAATTACAAGGAACATTTGGACTGTGTTTATCTTTCGGTTCACAAATTTCTTATACATTTACATTCATTTAACAATCTTTCTCGTTCAAACATTACATCAATACAGAAATTAATTGAAGAGCTTCTGTTGGAACCACTTCTCAACTTCATTCAACGTTCTTTAAATAGTGAAGGGATACAACAAAATAATATAAGTGAAATTTTAAACGATATTAAGGACATTCTAAAAAGTACCAATACGGAACATAAACTAAATAAAAACGCCAAAAGTATGGGCCTTATTGCAGAACCACAGTTTTTTACGACTGACAGTGATCCCAATTCTAAAGGCATGACCATGCCAATAGATTTCCAATTTGCAAAAATTTATGAGAAGGACGATTTTCTACAAAAAGTTCTAAAGCATATCGAAATTACTGAAAAAAGACAACAAATTGAAAATTTTGTTCAGTGTGATTTATGGAAACAGAAAAAACTTTTATACCCAAACAAAATTTTAATTCCTTTTTTTATATCTAGACGATTTTGGTATAAATAATTCCCTTGGGTCGAAGTCAACGAAAAATTCGGTATGCAACTTTTACTACAGCTTTCCATGTTTGCCAAAACAATCATCAAAGTTTAATGAAATATTTTTAGCCTCATCAATGCTTTCAGCAAATATAAAAAAACATGGAAATAAGTGCTACCCTTCAGTTCTCTTTGATTCGTTGTCGGTGACGCACGTCTACACGCAGTAGCCGTGCAAATCAAAAGTTATTGAAACACACCTTGAAAGCTGAAAAGAAACAAACTAAAAATTCCAAAACGCGTTTTGTCAACTCAAGATGTAGGCACAATGTCTTCATCTAAGTATAGAAAAACTTCTTATCGAAGTAAAAGAAGTAATTATTATATGCCTCTTCAGGCCCTAGACGATGGTGATGATGATGAAGATATAACAGACGAATCAAATGGTGCCGGTGCCTCTTGTGAACCTAAAGTTGTTTTACCCCCCATTAAAGTTTTGGGTCAAACACAAAGTCATATTCAAACACTGTTTGCAAAATACAACATATTGGACTACTTTATTAAAAAGATATCAATTGGACTAAAAAAAACATGTGATAATTCTGAAACGCATGCAAAAATAAAACAAGCCCTCTCTGAAACCAAATGTCAATTCTTCTCTCACGATAAGAGAGATGATCGTTAATTTAAAGTCGTCTTATACGGTTTAGAGGACAAAGCAGCTGCTGATGTACAATCAGCTCTTACGTCACTTGGTCTCAAGTGCACAGATGTAAAAGCAGTAGTAAAAAAATTTAATAGTTTTGAAGACACGCACTTTATTGTTTATTTTGAAAGAGGTAGTGTCACATTGGCGCAATTGTCAAATGGGAATACCAAAGAAGAATGAAAAATAAAGTTATTCAATGCCATAAATGCCAGATGTTTGGGCACGGAGAAAGGTACTGTTCTGTAAATGCTAAGTGTGCCAACTGTGCTGGTAAACATTTAACTTCGAATTGCACTGTTGAAAATAAAAACAAATGCGCTAACTGTAATGGTGATCATAAATCAACATCTGTGGGTTGCCCAAATAGAGCTCTTTATTTGGAAATAAGAGATAATATCAACAACTTGAGAAACAGAAAGAGAAATCACAAGAATGAAAACTTTACTTTGGCAAATGAGATGTTTCCTCCTTTAAATCAACACTTCGCCGCTCAGCCTACATACAATACAAACTGGCGTCCCCATTCTAATGGTTTAAATGCCCATGCAAACTCCACCATGGCAAATGCTCAGTTTACCATCCGAAATGCTAACTCTGTACTCCAAAAAGATGTCCCTGCCGAAGATTTGTTTACTGAACAAGAGATAACTACTCTCACTCTTGACATTGTTGCCGGGCTAAAGACCTGCAGAAATAAACACGACCAATTTAATGTTATTGCTAAACTCGCAATTAAATATCTATATAAGTCTTATGAGTAAAAAGATTATGTTTTGGAACTGTCGTAGTGTACGAAACAAATTTATGGAATTATTTAACTTTCTTCGTAAGGAAAATATTGACATTTGCTTACTATCCGAAACATGGCTTAAATCGTCTAATAAATTCTACCATCCAAATTATGATTGTATTCGAGTAGATAGAGAGCATACTGTTGGAGGAGGTGTTGCTATTTTAATTAAAAAGATAATTAAGTACAAAGAACTTCCTGTAATTGAAACGAAAGTTATTGAAAATGTAGGTATCGAAATTTTTTCCAGCAATTCCAAGAGCATTAAGCTTTACAGCGCATATTTCCCGGGTGGTTCTAGTTCACCTTTAGGGCAACTTGATTTTAAAAGTGATTTGCGAAAACTTTGCAACGTAAATGGCAGTTTTTTATTTTGTGGTGACCTAAATAGCAGGCACAGAAATTGGGGGTGCTCCAGGGCAAACAGTTGGGGTAATATTTTGTCAGAGTTAACAACCTTTTACCCAATCTTCATTCTAAATACGGATGATCCAACGTATATTCCTACTACTAGCAGATCATCGCCGTCAATTATTGACATTGTGCTAACAAATTTTCCAATGTACATAGATACACCGTATGTCATAAACGATCTTAGTTCTGACCACCTCCCTGTCATATTTAATCTTAATTCTAGCATCACCCATAACTCGGTCACTACTTTGGACTATAAAAATGCAAACTGGAAAGAATTTAAATCTCAGCTTGAGAACAAATTTTCAAATTCTACAATGGACGTAAGTCAGAACATTTGTACAGCAGTCATTGACGAAAAAATTAAATTTTTTGAAGGTAATTTGTTAGAAGCTGAAGCTAAATGGATCCCAAAAGTGGAAAATATTCCAAATTGTTTTAAACTTCCTGTCAGAATTAAAAAATTAATTAGTCTAAAGAATTTTTTTAAAAGACAGTGGAACAAATATAGACAGCAAATAGATTATGAAAATATGGAGCGATTGGTTCTCGATATTAAAGAAGCTTTATTTGTTTTAAGAAACAAAAAATGGAATAACCGTATTTCAAATCTAGATAAAGGTGAGAAACCTTTTTGGAATATTAGTAAAGTACTTCGTAAAAAACATTTACAAATGCCGTCACTGAAAAAGGATGATTCAAGAATTCACTCCAGTCAGAAAAAGGCAAATGTATTAGCTGATAAATTTCTTGAGAATCACAAAATCTCAGAGAGTTTGGGAGTGCCCACACAAAACGCAATGATCGCCGAATTCATTAACAGATTTAATGTAACTGACGTTGAGCCCAATACTTCAGATTTCATAAGTTTTGATAATATTGTTGATATATTGAAATCTATAAAAAAGAAAATGTCTTCAGGAATAGATAATATTCGTCTTATTCTTCTCATTCAGTCGCCTGCTATTGTTATTCACTATCTGGTTTTTATTATAAATTGTTGCATTAAGCTTAAATATTTTCCTAATACATGGAAACTAGCTAAAGTTATACCGGTACTTAAAAGTGGTAGGCCGGCAAATGAGGTTGGAAGTTATAGACCAATTAGTCTGTTAAGCTCACTTGGGAAAATCTTCGAAAAAGTTATTCGTGATAAACTATTAGCTTATACTGATGAGCACAATATTATTCCCAACGAACAATTCGGGTTCAGGAGGTTTCACAGCACTAGCCAACAAGTCAAAAGAATTTGTAATCATATTAGATCGAGTTTCGACCACAAGGAATCGACCGCTTTAATTCTCTTAGATGTCGAAAAAGCATTCGACTCTGTTTGGCATGATGCTCTCATATTCAAATTAGTTCAATTAGGCTTTCCTCTTCTTCTAGTAAAACTGATAGACAGTTTTTTAAGAGTTAGAAGATTCAGAGTTCGCATTAACAACGCATACTCACCTGATACTTTAATTTCAGCCGGTGTACCTCAAGGCTCAGTTATTGGGCCTTTATTATACATAATTTTTTGTTCCGACTTTCCGACACTGGAAAATTGTAATACTGCGTTATATGCTGACGATATTGGTATCTTCACGTCTAGCAAGTCACCCCAAATCATTACTGATAACCTACAAAATGCAGTACAAAAAGTAAACGATTACATGCGCAAATGGAAGATAAAATTGAATATTGCTAAAACGCAGGCCATCTTTTTCACGCGAAAAAGAAACGTCTGTAATCTACCAATTTCTTGTTTGCACTTATCGGGGCACACGATACCATGGTTAACAAATGCCAAATATCTAGGAGTAATTCTTGATACAAAGCTTATTTTCCGCGATCATATTAATTCTATTGGGAACAAATTTAGCATTGCAATAAAATTATTATACCCTCTGATAAACCGAAACTCAGATCTGTCAACTGACAATAAAATCTTATTATGTAAACAAATCTTCCAATCAATTATACTTTATGCTTCACCTGTCTGGGGAGTATGTGCAAAGTCCCACATTAAAACATTACAGATTTGTCAAAATAAATTATTACGAATGATGTTAAAATTGCCTTGGGATTACTCTACAAATAGATTACATAAAGAGTCAAATGTAAAGCTGATTTCAGAAAAAATTTGTGATTCAATAACTCGTTTCAATTACCATTGCACAATGTCAGACAACCCTCTAATCGCCAGCATAGTTTGAACTGAACTATCTACTTGCAAATAACACAACCACTATTTTCTTTTATATAATTTAATTGGAAGGTTTTTGATAGTAGTATTTTCCTTCGTAAAGTAGTTATTTTATATTCTTTCCTGAATTTTTTTTTTCTTTTATAATCAAATTATCATATATAATGTTCTAGAATTAAGGTTTTCTGTTTCTTTAATAAGTTTAGATGTTTAAGTTACAAATATAAGAACATTTTACTACTTAAATAAATAAAAAAAAAAAAAAAAAAAGTGCTACACTTCACTCATTGAAAAAATAAAATCCTTAGAAATAGACGGCATAGACATAGTTACACGGGATGGCACTAAAAGAGTACATTTCATATTAGGCCTTGTTTTAGGGGACAATTTAGGTCTAAATATAACACTTGGGTTTTCAAAATCTTTTTCGGCAAACAATTATTGTCGTTTTTGTTTAATAAAAAACCAGATGCACAGTACGCTGAAAAAGAAATGCCAGATATCATGAGAAATAGAAGAAATTATGCATTAGCGTTTGAAGAAAATGAATTGCACGAGTCGGGAATAACGACATATTGTTCTTTAAACGACATTCCATCTTTCCACGCCACGGAAAATTATGCAATTGATGTGATGCATGACATATATGAAGGTGTAGCCCACCTTATATTGTGTCATTCATTACTTTATTTCATAAAAACCGATGCAATATATAAGTATAGCCCAAATCAATTCCCGAATTAAGTCATTTGTCTATTTTAAGAATGATAGGGGAACAGAAAAAACCCAAATGACGCTCAAAGAAATCGAGAATGGTAAATTAAAATTATCTGCAAGACAAATGATGTCGTTTTGTTATTACTTTCCAGTGTTATTTGGAGAGTATATACCACAAAATGATGTAGTATATGAGTTCGTCTTAACCTTTTTGAGGTTAATAGATGCAATTTTATGTTTCGAGGTTAACGACAACTTAATATCAAAAATAAAAAATGACGTTCAAACAATAAACAAAGATTTCGTAATTTTGTTTAAAAAGCCACTAACTCCAAAATTTTGTCTATGTTTTACCATCTGCACATCTTATTTCCGCCGCAACAAAAGTTAATAACAGATAAAACTGGTGCAAAATGTAGACGAAAGTACTCCATATCTGACTCACAGAGTTCATTTGTTTTAATTGGCGAGAGTAATAAGGAATTAGATCTGAAACTCGAACTGCTTAAGATGCAGAATAACAATATTCAACCATTATTACTAGTAATTGGACATGTACGCTGTGTAAAACAAATTTACATTTATTTCGATGGAATAAGATACCCAGTGCTTAAAGTTTTAACAGCTGTAGACTTGCTTTATAAAACGTTTTTTGTATTTCATTTAAAATTCCCTAGTGAATCTCTTGCATTTTTTACTTTTTTGCAATGTTTCTTTTATGAAATGAATTCGGAACAAAAATTCACAAAAGTGTCAATGATAAAAGATGAAATTCTGAATTTAAAGCTATAATTTAAATGTTTTTATGTATTTACTTTTTGTGTCTTAAATTAAATCACATTGAATTACTACTTCTTTTTTTACTATATAATTGAATTATTAGTATTTATGTTTTTTTATGCCAAACTAACAAGAAAGTATTTTGTCAAAGTTTTTTGTGTTTAGTTCACAATCCCCTACTGAACTCTGACATTTTCTATTTTCTGCAATGTTTCTTTTATGAATTTAATTCAAAGAAAGATCTAAAAACTGTATGATGAAAGACAAAATTCTTAATTTAAAGCTTTAATTTAAATGTAACTATGTATTTACTTTTTGTGTTTTGAAGTAAATCATATTGAATTACCACTTCCAGATTTTCTGTATTATATATAAGTATTTATGTTTTTTATTACTCCAAACTAAGAAAGTATTTTATAAAACTTATTTGTGTTTAGTTTCTTTTATGAAATGAATTCAGAGAAAGATCTCAATATGTCTGTGATGAAAGACGAAATTCTTAATTTAAACCTATTAGTTAAATCGAACTGCGTATTTACTTTTATTTTCTTAAATTAAATCCTATTGATTTAACACTTCTATATTTTCTGAATAATTGAATTATTAATATTTATGTTTGTTATTACTTAAAACTAAGAAGGAAGAACAGATAATAAAACTACCACCTTTTGTATTCAAACATTTAAAATTGTTTTATTTTTTAAAAAAAATTTCAATTTTGGTATGTTTTGGCAAATTAAACAATCGTTAATAAATGAAGTCATTTATCGATAAAATTAAATAATTTTGATATGTTTAGTCAATAAGTGTTTATGTTTAGTCAATAAGTGAAATTTTTTATCGATGAAATCAGAAAATTTTTTGATAAACAGGGTTTGTCAATATGTGAATTTTTTTATCGAATAGAAATTAAAATGATTTGACAAACGTTGACAAACAACTTTATCAATATTACAAACTTCTTTATCGAAAAATTTAAGAGTTGTCTTGCGATAAACTGCTATACGATATTTTTGTCGAATATGTGAATTTATTTATCACAGGAAATTCGATAAAGAATGGATTCAAATCTTTGAATTTCTTTATCGAACCAAAACAATTTTTTTTTCTGTGTAAGTATTCTACCAAGTGATTATATGGAATCTGTCGAGTAAATGCTGGTTCAAATAATATATCGTCGATATTCATATCAACCATATTGACATAATCGGTAGCATCGAAATTTAAGATATTTTTGTTGTAAATTCTGAGTTTAGTTGGATCGTACAATTTTTCACGATAGTGTGAAATCTTCTAATCCGCTTAATCGTCTGTCAAAGCTTTACAATGATTACTTCAACACAATAACTAATGTTTGTTCAACTAATGTGTCTTCAATTTATTTAATAAAGCGTGCAATATTAAATTTACGAGATAGTTAATAGTAACAATTACAAGGTTTGCCACACTCCGCTTTACGAATATTACAGTACTGTTTTGAATCGTTCTCTGCCTTTATTGCCTTATTGGCACTGAATTAGTCGTTTCTCTTGCTGTATCCGTCTCTAATAATGTTCCTAGCTATCCTGATGCACATTGATTTAATGATTTCGGCTCAGTCATTCCCTAATCCCAAACGCTGTGCCAATCAACACTTACTGAGGGACTTATCTCTCAAAAGTTTGCCACATTATACTTTTGTCACTGGCTAGCACACCGGGTATCTCAAAGGCCATTATCTCACATCCTGTCATTAGTGTTCCTGGTCCTCTAGTGCTCTAAAGGTTCCTGCTATGTTTTCAACAACAGTTCCTGCTCTTCAATTTCATCCCTATACTCTTGCCATTCCTGTTTACTCAAATCACATCCATTCACATCATCACCTGCTAAGTTTCCTGCTAACTTTTCAACAACAGTTCCTGATCTTCAAATTATCCATAGTTCGTTTGTCATTGTCTTATCGCTACATCTTTATAATTATATCCTCTATTTTATCCTACTAATTCTGTCTTTTTTCATGATATATATTTTTATGTCTATCAGCAAGCATTTGATTTAAAGATTTTTCATTGTTCATCCATCTTTTATTATGATAGGCAATTCTAATTGTCATTTATTTAATATTTTAATGTAATTTAAATAATATTATTATATGTATGTTTTATTAATCGCACTTTAAGGCTGAATCTAGCTATGAAATAAATAAATAAATTATCGGAAATAGCTATATCCCGTATTGCTTTTCGATCATCAAATAACATTGTTAATAAGATATTTTCTGAATGTGCGTAATATGAGTTGTTTTGAATTACACCATCTACAATATTACGTAAGTTTGGGTGTAAATAGTAATAAATATATGTTATAAAACTTCACATTGAAGTACATTGGCACATAAACTGTAATAATATAAACTGCCAAAGTTTTTAAATTGGTCGATGGTGTATTAGTTGTTACATATAATCGTAGTAATCTACTTGCTTTGATTAACCAACGAGAATGTGCAATTGGTCCTTGTTTAATGTTAGCTAAATCAACTGGAACAATACCATTCGATATTGCTTAAGCTATTTGATATAAATATTTAACATCTGCTGATAGTTCGAGCGAGCTCATGTTCATGATCCATCATCATATTCTCCAGTGGTATTGGATCAAAATCAGCTACTACCTTAAAAATTAAATGTGTAGATAAATTAAAATGCAATTATTTTATTTTAACTTTATTCCAATCGAAAAAGGTAAAATAATGACAATAAATAATGATAATAAATGCTGATATTACATAAAATAATTGCAATTTCTCACATTCTTGAATAGCTTTGAATAACTTTCCACTTGCTGCTCGTGGTCCACTGGTGACTGTTTTGTCCAATGCTTGATATAAATGACGAAATGGCAGTTGATTGAAATGAAGCAGACATATAAACCAGTGAATTGGTCTATTTAACTGTTTTTCAAATAATTGTAAAACACCATTTTCTGGTCCAGTATTTGCTGGCTCACCATCACTGCATATGGCAATAAATTGATCAACTGTTAATGTTTTATTGTTGAAAAATTCATTCAGTTTTCTGTGTTTGGTTTTTGCATCTTCTTGACTACAAAAATTTGCATATCCAACTAACTCATTATAGGGCTCTTTGAGAACAACTAAATGCGGTTCTTTTACCATAGTGGTATGAAATTTGTCATTAATTTTCTCTGTAGTTAATGAGTCATCTTTTCTACCATCGAAAGAGAATGCAGCTATGGAAGAAATTGTATGTCATGTACGTAGCACTGCATCTCTAGATTTAACTTTTTCTCTAGCCACTTTTGGTTTATCCATAATAACAGGATTACATGAACATCTCTAAAATTTATATCTTCGAATAAAGCTGTTGCTAAACATGAAGCGACTCTATCTGAAACACCGAATCTATCACACATCATAGCAAAATTTAAGGCATCGTATCTTTGAGTATAATGACCTCGTCTCATTTTAACAGTTGCTTCTGAAACTTCTGTTGTTGCTTCATTTTCATCTTCATCCATGTGTAATTCAGGTGGTTCGTATGTTTGATCATCGGTACCAGTTGTAAGTGTTGGTATTGTTGTAGCTACTTCTACAACGTCTTCCGTATATTCAGGTATTGTGAATTTTCTATCATTATGCTGGGGAATCATAAATTCTTTTAGATGTTCTGGAATCAATCCACACGAGCATTCTGTTGTTTTTAATTTGCAATTACATTTGCCAATATAAAATAATTCGTTTATTGAATCAACAAATGCTTTAAATTCATCTCTTTTGTTTCTATGTTGTACATGTTTCTGGTATTTATCAAGCAAACCAGTTGATTTTTTAAAAACACTCTTTCAATTAATGATTTCAATATTTAATTTAAACCAAATTTGGATCAATTTATGTGTTATGTGAGGAGTAAAAGTTTTATACGAGAACATTTTGTTTTCAAATTTAGCACGATCACTTAAAAAAAATAGCATTTTAAAATGTCACATGTAGTAGGCAAACTAAGATCATTTAAATCACTTGATAAACCAAAAACAACAATATCTTGATGAGGGATGTTAGCCAATCTAGACTCAAAACTTGTTGATGTTGTTGCTTCCATTTGCGAAGATACCGCAGACGATGTTGATGGTTCTTGATTATCCATAATAACTTTGATATTATAACTGCACTCTTTGATTGTGTCACACTAAATTTAGAAATAAAAAAATATTGGTATTGTGATAACCGAGTTTTTATTTAAGTATTTTGGCAAACTGCGTGCGCATTGCACGATGAACGGTTAAGGAAGATGGAAAAGCAAGCTTGGCAACGTTTAGTGTTGGTAAACGTCATTATTTTGTTACGTCATCAATTGAACAATGCTGCCATTGACGACTTATTCCACAGGTATCAATACGGATTCTGAAAGGTGATAAAAATACCTTTTGGGGGGCTTCAAATCCGACTTAGAGCTTTGGTCTCTTGAGCAAAATTTCTCAGAATCACCTATAGATTACGATTTTGCTATACGTTTCATCAAAAAAAATCGTTCCATACAATTTGACCCGCCCTAATATACATACATACATATATATTTGCCCGTCTCACATTGTATGGTAGGGAAAAAAGGTTTTTTTTGTCCTTGGTTTGTTTTATTATGATTCCCCAAATATTTCGTGTCTAGCTTTACGATCCATTTAGCTAAACCGTTTTTGGATATGGTATTTTTTTTAGATTTTCGAAGGAATTTGTACTTTTGCTAAATATAATGCAAACAATATTAGTATAGTATGAAAGACTTTTTTATGGTGCGTCTAACGGTATATAAATATTAAAAATGTGGTGCAGATCACCTCGGAAAATGTATTACAAAATGAAAACAGTGTATCTATACAACAACGATGTCCTTGTCAAACGAAACAATTTGATTCCCATTTTGCCCTGGTCAGAACTTAATTTCCCCACCCCCGCATTGCATTTTTGAAAAAACGCGAACTAGTGCGAATTTCAAAATCTGAAAAATCTCCGTAGTATAAACTTTAAAATGCGTTTTTTTGCAGAATATCTCTGAAAAAGGATGTGTCAAGACACACTTTGGCATATTTTATATACTGTTGCACGGGTCTTAAAATAGCCTCTTATATGATACAAATATTGTATACATTGTCTACAGCTAAGGTACAAAATTCTTCAAAAAAACTAAAAAAAATCAGAACACTATTGTGATATAACGAATATGTTGTGGACTTTTGCATTGTTTGTGGACTATGCACATTAGGATTACAACTTTTTTTGGACCTCATTCTCCCAAGGATCTGTCTTACGGCTAGGCTAATATTGTTTTGATAATAAAAAATTTTTTTTACTTCAGTGTGTTTTTTATAAAATAATTTAACTACATAAGAGTGTCTATACAAAACATTTATAGCCTGCATCTCGATGTCGAATGAAAACATAAGCGAACAAAAGACAGTCACTCGATTTCGATTAAATTTGGGTTTCTCTATCTCTTAAGTTTTCGTTCTTATGCACTTGCGTCTGTCAATTTGTTTGTATTATGTAATTACGCATTTATAAATTGCCAGATCGACAATTTTCATTTGATTACAGTTTCCTTAAAAAATACTACTTTATTGTATATGCTTGAATACAACCCTGTCTGATCTGTTGATACCGATTGTCAGTAGAAAGCAAAACAAACAAGACAAAGTAAACAAACAAATCTATCAAATTGAAAAAAATTAAAACCAAATGTTCCCCCATTCCTCCTCCACCGAAAATTTGCTGGTTCCAAAAAACCAGCACTCCCCTGGCAAACTCTGGGTTTTTTCCATATGGCGGACCAGTGCCTGCAGCTGCTGCATCGCTGACTTTTTCAAACTATAATTTGCAATACATTTTAATTTGAAAATTTGTATTTGATTTCCTTTAATTTTTATATTTCTTTGAGACCCGAAAACAAAACAGCAAGTGACTGAATTTGACACTTCCATTCGCAGTGTTGACAACTCATTCGAAATAGAGAAACCAAATTTTGTATGAAAACCTTTACGTATTCGAAATTTTCTTTCGACTTGTCGTTGGAGTCATCGTTCGCATAAAGTTGAATTAGTGAAACCCAAATCAGATTGCTTTCGCTTACAAACGTTGCGAATGCATTCTTTCGACTTCGAGAAACAGGCCATTATTCTTTTATTTATTTCTTTACGGCACGAATTCATGATACTCTTCATGCTATAATGAAGCACTTACTGAAGGCCATGATTTCACAGCTCCTCATATACCATGGAAAATGCGCTTATTTTGTAACAAACTAGTGCTTCTAAGTGGGAATTCGCCATATAAAAATCATGCCTCATGCAAGTAGGTCTGTAAGGGACGATTTTCCGTTTCTCCCTTACAAACCCGCTTACCGCGAAGCACCATTTTTTATTGTGGGGTTGCCTGATTTTGTTCATCTGTGGATAGAGATTGGACGCGTTGAGTAATATTTATAACAAAACCATATATCTTAATCTTACCAGCCAAACCTGATCTGAATAGAATTTTCATATTTGATAAACAATATGAAAAAATGTAGATAAACATTCAAGAGCGCGACCATACAAATTTGATTTCATGACTTTAATTTGCAAAATTTATCGAATACCTATTAGAAAATAAGCGAATACCTACCTCTTTTGTATTCGTCTATAGTTTATATCATGAATTCAACATCTCTAATTTGTTGTAATTGTGTATAAAAGATTAGTGATGTGTTTTCTAGTGACCTATAGATTGTGTAATAGTTGGTACATCATGGGAACACGCGTTTCCTGTGTGGCATTTCTGAAAAGTCTGTTCAACCACATGTAAGCATCCGTTATAAACACTTAGGCCACAGATCGAGTTATTTTTATATCAGGGTCGATTGGAGTGAAGTAACAAGAATTGCCCGTGTGCAATTTTTGCCGTGCGTTGAACAATCACAAGAAGTCTTTATCATCGGGGTTCCTCAGTTCAGACGCAGGAAATTATTCCTGCTGTACCGGCTGCCATACAAGTCAGTTCAAAAGTTTCGACAAGGCGTTTAGGTGCAAATGCAGATTAACCATATAACTCAAATTTTCACAAAATTTTCGTCATTCTGAATATAAATTTTGGATGTGTTAACATCTACAGGCGCGGGTACGGCCTAAATTCACAAAGTGAATACATCCACACACAATTTGTCCGACTGCGCTCACACAGATTGTCCGGCATCGATCACAGTAGTATACCTATGAGGTTTCTGGCGCAAAATCACGTGTATTTAAGATAGGAGGTCGAAATTCACAAAAAAGTGTGACATAAATATCTCAAGGTAGAGATCCAAATTCACAAAAAAGTGTGACATAAATATCTCAAGGTAGAGATCCAAATTCACAAAAAAGTGTGACATAAATATCTCAAGATAGAGATCCAAATTCACAAAAAAGTGTGACATAAATATCTCAAGGTAGAGATCCAAATTCACTAAAAAGTGTGACATAAATATCTCAAGGTAGAGATCCAAATTCACAAAAAAGTGTGACATAAATATCTCAAGGTAGATATCCAAATTCACAAAAAAGTGTGACATAAATATCTCAAGGTAGAGATCCAAATTCACAAAAAAGTGTGACATAAATATCTCAAGGTAGACATCCAAATTCACAAAAACGTGTGACATAAATATCTCAAGGTAGAGATTCAAATTCACAAAAACGTTTGACATAAATATCTCAAGGTAGAGATCCAAATTCACAAAAAAGTGTGACATAAATATCTCAAGGTAGAGATCCAAATTCACAAAAAAGTGTGACATAATTATCTCAAGGTAGATATCCAAGTTCACAAAAAAGTGTGACATAAATATCTCAAGGTAGAGATCCAAATTCACAAAAAGTGTGATATAAATATCTCAAGGTAGAGATCCAAATTCACAAAAAAGTGTGCCATAAATATCTCAACGTAGAGATCCAAATTCACAAAAAAGTGTGACATAAATATCTCAAGGTAGAGATCCAAATTCACAAAAAGTGTGACATAAATATCTCAAGGTGGAGATCCTAAAAAGACCGTTAAATTTATTAAATTCAAATTTAATAAATACAAATTTAATATTTGAACCACGTAAGGTTTGGAATTTCCCCTCTCTCTCAATATAGATATCTATCTCTCTCTCTCTCTCTCACACGCATTGTTAACGAATGAGAGTGGACAGCGGAATAAATAATTTTCCCGCTGTTTACGAAAGCAGAATAAATAAAACAATTTAATAAACCAAAGACTTTCTCAGAAATGAATATCGATGTTAGTGATGATTGTTATGATCGGATCGGCTTCGGATTCGGATAAATATTTCACACCTCAGTAAAAATATCATTGCGATTTTATGTTTACAGCAAATGTTCTGGTTTCCAAAAATTTTGTTTTGTTGATTAATCATTTCATACAAAAATATGATAATCTAGAACTTTCTACATTATTCTAGAATTTCTTAACGCACTTATCTTTTGCGGTTTAGAAAATATTGTCTTCTAATTAAATGTTGCGGTTTTTAAAATATTTGGTTCTGTGATTAAACATTTCACACCTCAGTAAAAATATAATTGTGATTTTATGGTTACAGCAAATGTTGTGGTTTCCACAAATTTTGTTTTGTTGATTAATCATTTCATACAAAAAATATGATATCAGAATTTACTCCGTAAAAATGGTGATAAGCCTGGCAGATAATATATAGCTTAGCTTAACCGCATTTTTTTTCATAAACTTTAACTGCAAAACATCGATGACGTCATTATAACATTGCTTATGCACCCGCAAGTAAATAAAGCCTACGACGAAGGTACAGTGGGGCAGAAACGAAAATATTTCTAATAAAGTCTACGTCGTAGGTACAGTAGATCAAAAACGAGAAAATTATAAATAGCTAGATAGCTCTATACAAATTTTTATTTTGGATTTACCCTTTTCCACACCACCCATGAGGTGGGGATATATGCGTGTTTTTTATAGTGGTATGCCCATTAGGCCTAATCCACTTAAAATCAAAAGCACCAAATTTTAATTTTCCTTATATTATAGTTCACAACATGATATTGCATAGATAATATATCACCTGCTCTGTGAGTATATATGTATTTAGTTGATCATCAATAGTCATCCAGTCAACACACAACATTTATCCAGGCAACAGACATAAATTGAGCTCCACATTATGAAGAATTTTAATTGCAAAAATTGCGAAAAATCATTTGTATGTGCACGGCGTCATGCAGTGAATAGTTGTACGAGGATCAGCAATAATGATCGCAAATCTGTAGATCTAACTAAGATCACCCAACCGCAGCAGTCAGAGCAACAGCAAATTTCAAATATACGGCTGTCTACAGATAATATAAACAATGTTCCTGATAAGCCCACATTCACGTTACAGTTCAACCCCATGATGGATATGATGTATCTAGCATTATTTCAGCAACATAATTTTGGTATAGAGGGTCAAAAATTTTTATTACAAAAGCGGCATGCAGACACGTTTATACAATATACTAAGAAGGTGCTAAAGAATGGCGATGATGAGCCAGCGTTAATAATAATAGAATTTAAATATATTGAACGAAATAATAAGCACATGATTGGTGTCATAGAGCATAATACCATACTAAATGATAAAAGCATTACAAAGGACTACAACAATAAGTTTACCCTGCCGATTATTCGAAAAATGATTGCATTTGAGAAAGAAAAGGATGTGATTGTATTGAACATGCAATATATGAAAGTCTATTTTAAAAATCTGCCACCACTGGATCAAGGAGCAAAACAACAAATTACTCAGATTAACTCTAAAAACTATGAGATGGATGATAAATGTAATTTTCATTATATTGAAGAGAATGGTGATATACAAGGATTTAGAAATGTACAATTTTTATGTATTTTATATTTCTTTATACATTTTATATACAACTTGAATAAAATAAAAAAAAAATAAAAAGAAATATCAATTTCTTATTTACCGTATTTAAAGGGCTTGTTAGCACACAAACAATTTATATATATGTTAAGTGTTTTAGAAAGAAATAATTTTTCCAAAAACTAAAATGCTGTTAAGCCGAACATAGAGAAAATGTGTTGCGCATATAATAGCATACGCTTGATGTACTTAGCTTAAACACGTACACATAATGCGATAATACAAAAATGAATTTTAGGTTACTCTACAATTTCTTACCATACACAACAATTTGGTTAGCCTTGAACTTGGTTGTGGAATTTGTGTTGAAATCAAATATGGAGGATGAATTTTATAGAGTTGTCTAGAGTAAAAACACAAACAATTCCGTCTTTCCTTATAAGGACATTTATTTTATTTAACAATATTTTAAATCTTAGAATATAACATTGATTGAACAAGCATTATTTTTTATATCGAATATTTTATCAAACTAAAATATTAAATCTAATAATTTTAATAAAAAATTATGATTACTATACTAAGGCTAATTATATACTTAAATTACATTTTTAATTAGTAGAGTAATCCATAATGCTATATTGACCCCATGGAAGCGTTTTATAATTAGTACAAAGCAAAAATCGTTTATCGTCATGAGGATTCAAAGCAATTTTTGTTTGGGTGATGCTATTAACAATATGTTTACATGATTGGATCAAATTTTGATCGACTTTCATGTTTTCGCCGCTGTTAAGGCAGACAACATAATCATTAAAGCATATTTTATTTTTTATCACGCCTTTTTTAACCCCCTTAGATTTTTTCATGGCGTCTTGTCCGTCTACACGAACGGCATACATTTTAGATCTAAGGCCCACAAATTCAGTCATAATGCTTCCACTATTTTCATCCTTCATCATTCCCAATGCCTTTTTATTGAAAGTATTGGGAATGTTGTATGGGTTTATCATTGAATATTTGCTTGTATCAAAGTATTTGGGGGCATCTAGCCTAATACTTTCATACAAGTCAGAGAAACATACCTCATATATAAGTGAATCAGTATCAGTGTAGCAGACTGTACAATCATCCTTAAACTGAGGAGCCATATAGCCATAATGAAAATCGTATAGGGTTGTTTTAGCCAAGTCGAGGATGCACATACCAACATATATTCGTTTATTAAAAAAGATTTCAGTCTTATTTAATTCGATTGCAACTAGATCCTCCTCGAAAATTGACGAAGCTTTAAATTCGGGCTGTGAAATATAAGCTTCTGCACCATAACGGCCCAACCACTTCGTAACCAGCTTGACGAAGCTATGTTTACGAATGTTTTCTATGGTTTTACCGAACACGGCATTATTCATAAGTTTAAACAAATCTTGCTCAAACTTACTCGTGGCAGCCGTTCGGAGACGTGTATTTAGATCGATATACGTCTTTAGCCATGGAGACTGTTTAAATTGTAAAATTCTATGAATTTTATTTAATTTAAGACCATATTTTAGAGCCTGGATGAGGCTTCGATAATGAATGATATACTTTGTTTTATTATACAAAGTTCCCATTAGTTTTCGCTGTTTTGAGTTAGGAGGCGTGAGATGCTCCGGACAAAACGGAAGGTCCTTATGCTGATCATGAAGATCATTGGGGTATTCTAAGTCAACCTCTAAAATATACCCAATGTCTGAATCACTAGATATATCCTCAACGTTTAAATTACTTACATCCGCAACCCAATTAAAATCGCTGTGAGGTAGATATTGGGAAATTGCCCAACCATATTGATTATTAACATCATAATACATTAAGTATTTTGATGGTTGGGTGGAATCAAAATCAGGCATGTATTTATTATTCGCTTTAGAATACCGTTTACTGCACTGACTAAGCCCTCCACGAATACCGCGCTCTACAAACTTAAGCATATCAACATCTGTTAATAGCTCGAGGGTGATATCTGTATGTTTAAGCATAGCATCCCACGTATAACCTGGCAGCGTGAAGTAATGAGCTGGATCTAAACCATATGTTTTATAGCAACTTGAACGAAATTGCTCAAAGACATCTGCTAATAAAAGCACGTCACTTTTTAAGTAAAGGTCTGAATATTCACCCAAATTTACTAAATTAAAATCCTGCCAGACTTTTTTCGCATGCTCATAATCCTCATCACTAATCATATGATCATTTAATTTGTTGTAAAAATATGTGATATCGGGCAGAGAAGTCTCGCTAAATTTGCTAATATCATCACAATAATCATAAAGGAATACGCCCTTACGAGTTAGCAAATTAAATTGCAGCTCATTTAAATCTGAAAATTCAGTCTTTAAAAGAGGAAATGTGGAGAGAGTGGAAACTAAAGCATCCAAACTGCTACTCATAAATTTGAATGAGTCTATAAAGCGAAACTTTATTAGATATTCATCCAAGCGTTTAGTGAATGATATATAACGCTCTTTATTTATAGGTAGCAGATCTACCCTGCCTTTTAAATCTCTCGCAATATTTTTAACGATAAAATGTGAATCATAACCGCTAAGGTTATGAAAAATAATGGGTATCGTGTGGGTGTCTTTAAAATTAATATTGCACCCCTCATGTGCAGATCCGCGATATTTACCAGTTAAATGGCAATGATCGCGAACTTTGATGGCATCACCACTAAAAGACTTTTCACATATATGACATGTGGAAGCTAAATCAAAATCGCGATTCTGAGCAGTTGTTAATTGATCCATAGGTAGCGGACAAAGAAATACCGTTTCAACATCTTCAGCAAATTGTTCTAATTCGGAAATGAACCATTCAATACAATCCGCGCTGCGAAAGCTTTTATAGAACGATAACGTGGGGTCATATGCACACTTAACATAATAGCCCGCACTATGTGGTATATGCTTTTGATATGTATTCGTCTTTTCAGGCCTTGGCTTCTTTTGAGAAGTTAGTTCAACCAAAAGACATTCCAAATCAGCATATATCAGAAATGGGGCCGATACCTTATTTTTAAAATTCTTAAAACTAAGCATCTTTTCTGCTTCCGTGGGCATACGAATTTTGCAGTTGTTGATCTTACCACAATCTTCTGCATGTATCTCCACCTTTTCTGCTGAAGTAGTGCAGGCAGCGGTCGCAGAAATATTTGGGGTTTTTATGGTGTGAAACTTGTGATGAGAGCAGCCTGGACAGATTTTTGATCCACACATAGTGGTATTTGATGGGTTCGATATCATCATCATCATCTACATCGTTGTCTTCTTCTTCTTCATCCTCCGCAGGGTATACATCCTGTATCATGAGGAGGTTTATATGCTGCTTCTTCTTATCTTTTGTCAGATAAGTGGGCAGCACAGTATAAGTAGGTAATCCCGTATAAGTGTTTATGTTTTTTTGGAGAACATACACGTTTATGGATATGTTGTGCTGCTTCTCAAAGCGGGTGATCTGGCGTATCATTATAGGAAAATTGATATTTTTTAAATTCAATTTTCCTCTGCAGTCTGGATATGATGATGTGCGGTCCGAGCTTGCTTCAGCTGGGTAGAGGGCGGAAATGATTGCCCAAGCAAAGCAGGCATTGTCATCATTCTTGACATTAACACACGCCTTTTTTGATTCAATCTGCTTGGGTAGCTTCACGTATGAGGAGCCGAGCTGCGGCGTAAATTTATTTATGTTGACCGTCAAGTTTATAATGGCAGCCAACGCCCAACCACTGTCACGCTCTTGAAACTCCTCGAGCTTCTTTAAGATTTCATCTTGAACGTGCTCTTTAAACCAAGCATCGAGTTCAGTTTCACGGTAAATGGGCACGTTTTTGTGTTCATGAACTTCTCCTCATGAAGCTCATCTCCACCCTTGATTACGTCGAACTCCCCACAAAACACCGCATTCACTTTGAGAGCTAGCTCATCACACAAGGTTTTTTTTATTTTTCTCTGGACGACTTCACCGCAGTCTTCTAGGAAGTTCTTCGGGTCTTTGTGCTTCAAGTTCATGATGAGTCCCGTTCTTAAGCTATAAATATTATATAAAAAATAAAAACTTACCGCCCACCAAACGCCGATTCTGCATCAACCCATTTAATTCGAGTAGATAGCCAGTTTGGGAAAGTCCTGCTCCTACGGTCCTACGGACATCCTTCAACTGCTCTTTATAGCCTTTGACAATGGCCTTTTGGTTCAGGATACCCAGCTTAGCACCATTAGTCTTCGGTCTACGTAAACGGCTACTCCTCAGTACCAGTACCAGTATCAGTACCATTACCAGTACCAGTACCAGTATCAGTACCAGTACCAGTACCAGTACCAGTACCAGTACCAGTACCAGTACCAGTACCAGTACCAGTATCAGTACCAGTATCAGTACCAGTACCAGTACCAGTATCAGTATCAGTACTAGTACCAGTACCAGTATCAGTACCAGTACCAGTACCAGTACTAGTACCCTAACAAATTCGAATCCGGACCCTAATTTGCGTAGGTATATTGAGTTGGTATATTATTAATTGGTAATTAATTTATTTGTCTGAATGCGAATCCGAATCCGGACCCTAATTTCCATAGATGTATTTTACCCACTCTCGATTACTTCATTTTTGCTAGCCCCCACTCCCTCACACCCCAATCCCACCTTTAAATAAAATGTAATTTTTTTATTTTGTTCTTTTATTTATATTCTTTTGATGTACCATTTTTGTATACATATTTTCTTTTAGTTCTATATTCAATTTAGTTGGCTTTCCGGCTGGCGATGTCTTCACCAGCTTATACTTCCCACTGCCAAGCTCTTGAACATCATCATCGGTCATAGCAGCATACCCTTTAGGTAAAAACAGGACATTATCTTCTGTCTCCAACATTATTGTTTCTCCATATCGCGTATTGGTTCTCATCGCATGGAGAATTGTTATTGATGTTTCCTTCAAATGAAGGATTTCCTTTTTTTGTTGATGCGCTTCCATGCGTGTAAGGAATGTTTCCGTTTTGCTTGATGTTTAGTTTCTATCTTTTCATAGAAGTGAGACGCCTTTTTATAAACGCTTCTCTTCAGCACTTTAACGCAATAAAACAAATGTTTGCGGGAAACGTTAGCGAAAACAACAACAACTTTTATGATAAGCAATTGTAGAATCGTAGGTTCTCGAAATTTTAACTCTTATCATCATTGTAAAATGTGAAAGAGCGGAAGTCAAAACCGCAAAAAACAACTAGACCCCCAAAATGTTTATGCTATCTTCAATCGAATCGTAGGTTCTCGAAATTTTTCTTCTTATCAACATCGCAGGTGCTTAAACCGCAATAAACAAATGTGAAAGAACATGAACCAGCCTAGCTTACAAAATTTGCATGAGTTCTCTAGTCTAGTGATAAGGAATTTCCAAACAATTCTTCCCAACACAAACAAAACTTTTTTCTTATCTTTCGTTACTCCCTTTGATTATCTTAGACACCTCATCCTTTGTTTTTATAGGAAAACAGCTAAAGTAGAGTATATAAATGGTCGAGTACATAAATGACTACATTTAGTGAGCATATTATAAACGATAATTCCGGGTGTTGTTAAGTGCGTTCAAAAGCTGTTAAAGGCATAAATTTAATTTATTCCAAGTGTTTTTAATTGCGTTCAAAGTTATTAAAAGTATAAATTCAATATTAAATTAGATCGCTTTCATTCATAGACAAGCTTCAAATAAGTGCGTTCAAAAGCTGTTAAAGGCATAAATTTTATTTATTCCAAGTGTTTTTAAGTACGTTCAAAGTTATAAAGGTATAAATTTAATATTACTTTAGATCGCTTTCGTTCATAGACCAACTTCAAAAATACCCGAACATGTACTTCGGCTGAAGATATACTTCGGAAAAACCCGAAGATGTACTTCGGAAAAACCCGAAGATGTACTTTGCAAAACACGAAGATGTACTTCGGCTGAGGATGTACTTCAGGGAAAAAAACCGAAGATACACTTCTGTAAGGTCTGAAGATTATCTATTATAAATATATATTCTTCAGACTAATACGTTAGTTGAATCAGAATCTTCTTACTATCAACATTTATGATAGAGTGCTTCTCATAAATTTAAAACTAAATTTCAGAATAATATGCCGCAGATTAAGTAAAATCAGCATTTGAAAATGCTCAAAATAATTGTGAGTTGGTCGCTGAAGCTAGCGCAACATGTTCTAAGGCATTATGCACACTAAGGAGTAGCCGTTTACGTAGAGCGAAGACTAATGGTGGTAAGCAGTGTATCCTGAACCAAATGGCCATTGTCAAAGGCTATAAAGAGCAATTGAAGGATCTCCGTAGGACCGTAGAAGCAGGACTTTCCCAAACTAGCGGACTTTCCCAACACAAACAAAACTTTTTTCTTATCTTTCGATACTCCCTTTGATTAGCTTAGACACCTCATCCTTTTGTTTTTTTAGGAAAACAGCTAAAGTAGAGTATATAAATAGTCGAGTACATAAATGACTACATTTAGTGAGCATATTATAAACGATAATTCCGGGTGTTGTTAAGTGCGTTCAAGAGCTGTTAAAGGCATAAATTTAATTTATTCCAAGTGTTTTTAATTGCGTTCAAATTTATTAAAAGTATAAATTCAATATTAAATTAGATCGCTTTCATTCATAGACAAGCTTCAAATAAGTGCGTTCAAAAGCTGTTAAAGGCATAAATTTTATTTATTCCAAGTGTTTTTAAGTGCGTTCAAAGTTATTAAAGGTATAAATTTAATATTACTTTAGATCGCTTTCCTTCATAGACCAACTTCAAAAATACCCGAACATGTACTTCGGCTGAAGATATACTTCGGAAAAACCCGAAGATGTACTTCGGAAAAACCCGAAGATGTACTTTGGAAAACACGAAGATGTACTTCGGCTGAGGATGTACTTCAGGGAAAAAAACCGAAGATACACTTCTGTAAGGTCTGAAGATTATCTATTATAAATATATATTCTTCAGACTAATACGTTAGTTGAATCAGAATCTGCTTACTATCAACATTTATGATAGAGTGCTTCTCATAAATTTAAAACTAAATTTCCGAATAATATGCCGCAGATTATGTAAAATCAGCATTTGAAAATGCTCAAAACAATTGTGAGTTGGTCGCTGAAGCTAGCGCAACATGTTCTAAGGCATTATGCACACTAAGGAGTAGCCGTTTACGTAGAGCGAAGACTAATGGTGGTAAGCAGTGTATCCTGAACCAAATGGCCATTGTCAAAGGCTATAAAGAGCAGTTGAAGGATCTCCGTAGGACCGTAGGAGCAGGACTTTCCCAAACTTTGGTGGGCGGTAAGTTTTTAATTTTAAACATTTATTTTAAATATTGTGATTATGATTACAATAACAAATATTTATAGCTTAGGAACGGGACTCATCATGAACTTGAAGCACAAAGACCCGAAGAATTTCCTAGAAGACTGCGGTGAAGTCGTCCAGAGAAAAATAAAAAAAGCCTTGTGTGATGAGCTAGCTCTCAAAGTGAATGCGGTGTTTTGTGGGGAGTTCCACGTAATCACAAAAAACGTGCCCATTTACCGTGAAACGGAACTCGATGCTTGGTTTAAAGAGCACGTTCAAGATGAAATCTTAAAGAAGCTCGAGGAGTTTCAAGAGCGTGACAGTGGTTGGGCGTTGGCTGCCATTATAAACTTGACGGTCAACATAAATAAATTTACGCCGCAGCTCGGCTCCTCATACGTGCCGCTACCCAAGCAGATTGAATCAAAAAAGGCGTGTGTTAATGTCAAGAATGATGACAATGCCTGCTTTGCTTGGGCAATCATTTCCTCCCTCTACCCAGCTGAAGCCAGCTCGGACCGCACATCATCATATCCGGACTGCAGAGGAAAATTGAATTTAAAAAATATCAATTTTCCTATGATGATACACCAGATCCCCCGCTTTGAGAAGCAGAACAACATATCCATAAACGTGTATGTTCTCCAAACAAACATAAACACTTATACGGGATTACCTACTTATATTGTGCTGCCCACTTATCTGACAAAATATAAGAAGAAGCCGCATATAAACATCCTCATGATACAGGATGTATACCCTGCGGAGGATGAAGAAGAAGAAGACAACCATGTAGATGATGATGATGATATCGAACCCATCAAATACCACTATGTGTGGATCAAAAATCTGTCCATCCTGCTCTCATCAGGCTGCTCTAAACATCCTCATGATACAGGATGTATACCCTACGGAGGATGAAGAAGAAGACAACCATGTAGATGATGATGATTAATTAACAACTGATCAGAATCGCGATTTTGATTTAGCTTCCACATGCCATATATGTGAAAAGTCTTTTAGTGGTGATGCCATCAAAGTTCGCGATCATTGCCATTTAACTGGTAAATATCGCGGACCTGCACATGCACAATTTTACACACAATTTTAAAGACACCCACACGATACCCATTATTTTTCATATTTTATCGTTATTTGATTCACATTTTATCGTTAAAAATATTGCGAGAGATTTAAAAGGCAGGGTAGATCTGCTACCTATAAATAAAGAGCGTTATATATGATTCACTAAACGCTTGGATGAATATCTAATAAAGTTTAGTTTTATAGACTCATTCAAATTTATGAGTAGCAGTTTGGATGCTTTAGTTTCCACTCTCACCACATTTCCTCTTTTAAAGACTGAATTTTCAGATTTAAATGAGCTGCAATTTAATTTGCTAACTCGTAAGGGCGTAGTCCCTTATGATTATTGTGATGATATTAGCAAATTTAGCGAGACTTCTCTGCCCGATATCACATATTTTTACAACAAATTAAATGATCATATGATTAGTGATGAGGATTATGAGCATGCGAAAAAAGTCTGGCAGGATTTTAATTTAGTAAATTTGGGTGAATATTCAGACCTTTACTTAAAAAGTGACGTGCTTTTATTAGCAGATGTCTTTGAGCAATTTCGTTCAAGTTGCTATAAAACATATGGTTTAGATCCAGCTCATTACTTCACGCTGCCAGGTTATACGTGGGATGCTATGCTTAAACATACAGATATCACCCTCGAGCTATTAACAGATGTTGATATGCTTAAGTTTGTAGAGCGCGGTATTCGTGGAGGGCTTAGTCAGTGCAGTAAACGGTATTCTAAAGCGAATAATAAATACATGCCTGATTTTGATTCCACCCAACCATCAAAATACTTAATGTATTATGATGTTAATAATCAATATGGTTGGGCAATGTCCCAATATCTACCTCACAGCGATTTTAATTGGGTTGCGGATGTAAGTAATTTAAACGTTGAGGATATATCTAGTGATTCAGACATTGGGTATATTTTAGAGGTTGACTTAGAATACCCCAATGATCTTCATGATCAGCATAAGGACCTTCCGTTTTGTCCGGAGCATCTCACGCCTCCTAAGTCAAAACAGCGAAAACTAATGGGAACTTTGTATAACAAAACAAAGTATATCATTCATTATCGAAGCCTCATACAAGCTCTAAAATATGGTCTTAAATTAAATAAAATTCAAAGAATTTTACAATTTAAACAGTCTCCATGGCTAAAGACGTATATCGATCTAAATACACTTCTCCGAACGGCTGCCACGAGTAAGTTTGAGCAAGATTTGTTTAAACTTATGAATAATGCCGTGTTCGGTAAAACCATGGAAAACATTCGTAAACATAGCATGGTCAAGCTGGTTACGAAGTGGTTGGGCCGTTATGGTGCAGAAGCTTATATTTCAAAGCCCGAATTTAAAGCTTCGTCAATTTTCGAGGAGGATCTAGTTGCAATCGAATTAAATAAGACTGAAATCTTTTTTAATAAACGAATATATGTTGGTATGTGCATCTTCGACTTGGCTAAAACAACCCTATACGATTTTCATTATGGCTATATGGCTCCTCAGTTTAAGGATGATTGTACAGTCTGCTACACTGATACCGATTCACTTATATATGAGGTATGTTTCTCTGACTTGTATGAAAGTATTAGGCTAGATGCCCCCAAATACTTTGATACAAGCAAATATTCAATCATAAACCCATACAACATTCCCAATACTTTCAATAAAAAGGTATTGGGAATGATGAAGGATGAAAATAGTGGAAGCATTATGACTGAATTTGTGGGCCTTAGATCTAAAATGTATGCCGTTCGTGTAGAGGGACACATGTTAACAGCGGCGAAAACATGAAAGTCGATCCAATCATGTAAACATATTGTTAATAGCATCACCCAAACAAAAATTGCTTTGAATCCTCATGACGATAAACGATTTTTGCTTTGTACTAATTATAAAACGCTTCCATGGGGTCAATATAGCATTATGGATTACTCTACTAATTAAAAATGTAATTTAAGTATATAATTAGCCTTAGTATAGTAATCATAATTTTTTATTAAAATTATTAGATTTAATATTTTAGTTTGATAAAATATTCCATATAAAAAATAATGCTTGTTCAATCAATGTTATATTCTAAGATTTAAAATATTGTTAAATAAAATAAATGTCCTTATAAGGAAAGACGGAATTGTTTGTGTTTTTACTCTAGACAACTCTATAAAATTCATCCTCCATATTTGATTTCAACACAAATTCCACAACCAAGTTCAAGGCTAACCAAATTGTTGTGTATGGTAAGAAATTGTAGAGTAACCTAAAATTCATTTTTGTATTATCGCATTATGTGTACGTGTTTAAGCTAAGTACATCAAGCGTATGCTATTATATGCGCAACACATTTTCTCTATGTTCGGCTTAACAGCATTTTAGTTTTTGGAAAAATTATTTCTTTCTAAAACACTTAACATATATATAAATTGTTTGTGTGCTAACAAGCCCTTTAAATACGGTAAATAAGAAATTGATATTTCTTTTTATTTTTTTTTTATTTTATTCAAGTTGTATATAAAATGTATAAAGAAATATAAAATACATAAAAATTGTACATTTCTAAATCCTTGTATATCACCATTCTCTTCAATATAATGAAAATTACATTTATCATCCATCTCATAGTTTTTAGAGTTAATCTGAGTAATTTGTTGTTTTGCTCCTTGATCCAGTGGTGGCAGATTTTTAAAATAGACTTTCATATATTGCATGTTCAATACAATCACATCCTTTTCTTTCTCAAATGCAATCATTTTTCGAATAATCGGCAGGGTAAACTTATTGTTGTAGTCCTTTGTAATGCTTTTATCATTTAGTATGGTATTATGCTCTATGACACCAATCATGTGCTTATTATTTCGTTCAATATATTTAAATTCTATTATTATTAACGCTGGCTCATCATCGCCATTCTTTAGCACCTTCTTAGTATATTGTATAAACGTGTCTGCATGCCGCTTTTGTAATAAAAATTTTTGACCCTCTATACCAAAATTATGTTGCTGAAATAATGCTAGATACATCATATCCATCATGGGGTTGAACTGTAACGTGAATGTGGGCTTATCAGGAACATTGTTTATATTATCTGTAGACAGCCGTATATTTGAAATTTGCTGTTGCTCTGACTGCTGCGGTTGGGTGATCTTAGTTAGATCTACAGATTTGCGATCATTATTGCTGATCCTCGTACAACTATTCACTGCATGACGCCGTGCACATACAAATGATTTTTCGCAATTTTTGCAATTAAAATTCTTCATAATGTGGAGCTCAATTTATGTCTGTTGCCTGGATAAATGTTGTGTGTTGACTGGATGACTATTGATGATCAACTAAATACATATATACTCACAGAGCAGGTGATATATTATCTATGCAATATCATGTTGTGAACTATAATATAAGGAAAATTAAAATTTGGTGCTTTTGATTTTAAGTGGATTAGGCCTAATGGGCATACCACTATAAAAAACACGCATATATCCCCACCTCATGGGTGGTGTGGAAAAGGGTAAATCCAAAATAAAAATTTGTATAGAGCCATCTAGCTATTTATAATTTTCTCGTTTTTAAAATATTATTAAAAATATTTTCGTTTCTGCCCCACTGTACCTTCGTCGTAGGCTTTATTTACTTGCGGGTGCATAAGCAATGTCATAATGACGTCATCGATGTTTTGCAGTTAAAGTTTATGAAAAAAAAATGCGGTTAAGCTAAGCTATATATTATCTGCTAGGCTTATCACCATTTTTACGGAGTAAATTCTGATATCATATTTTTTGTATGAAATGATTAATCAACAAAACAAAATTTTTGGAAACCACAACATTTGCTGTAAACATAAAATCACAATGATATTTTTACTGAGGTGTGAAATGTTTAATCACAGAACAAAATATTTTGAAAACCGCAACATTTAATTAGAAGACAATATTTTCTAAACCGCAAAAGATAAGTGCGTTAGAAAATTCTAGAATAATGTAGAAAGTTCTGGATTATCATATTTTTGTATGAAATGATTAATCAACAAAACAAAATGTTTGGAAACCACAACATTTGCTGTAAACATAAAATCGCAATGATATTTTTACTGAGGTGTGAAATATTTATCCGAATCCGGACCCGATCCGATCATAACAATCATCACTAACATCGATATTCATTTCTGAGAAAGTCTTTGGTTTATTAAATTGTTTTATTTATTCTGCTTTCGTAAACAACAGGAAAATTATTTATTCCGCTTTCCACTCTCATTCGTAAACAATGGGTGAGAGAGAGAGAGCGAGATAGATATATATATAGAGAGAGAGAGAAAGAGAGAGGGGAAATTCCAAAACGTACGAGTCCAAATATTAAATTTGTATTTATTAAATTTGAATTTATTAAATTTAACGGTCTTTTGAGGATCTCTACCTTGAGATATTTATGTCACACTTTTTTGTGAATTTGGATCTCTACCTTGAGATATTTATGTCACACTTTTTTGTGAATTTGGATCTCTACCTTGAGATATTTATGTCACACTTTTTTGTGAATTTGGATCTCTACCTTGAGATATTTATATCACACTTTTTGTGAATTTGGATCTCTACCTTGAGATATTTATGTCACATGTTTTTGTGAATTTGGATCTCTACCTTGAGATAATTATGTCACACTTTTTTGTGAATTTGGATCTCTACCTTGAGATATTTATGTCACACTTTTTTGTGAATTTGGATGTCTACCTTGAGATATTTATGTCACACTTTTTTGTGAATTTGGATCTCTACCTTGAGATATTTATGTCACACTTTTTTGTGAATTTGGATCTCTACCTTGAGATATTTATGTCACACTTTTTTGTGAATTTGGATCCTTACCTTGAGATATTTATGTCACACTTTTTTGTGAATTTGGATCTCTACCTTGAGATATTTATGTCACACTTTTTTGTGAATTTGGATCTCTACCTTGAGATATTTATGTCACACTTTTTTGTGAATTTGGATCTCTACCTTGAGATAATTATGTCACACTTTTTTGTGAATTTGGATCTCTACCTTGAGATATTTATGTCACACTTTTTTGTGAATTTGGATCTCTACCTTGAGATATTTATATCACACTTTTTGTGAATTTGGATCTCTACCTTGAGATATTTATGTCACACTTTTTTGTGAATTTGGATCTCTACCTTGAGATAATTATGTCACACTTTTTTGTGAATTTGGATCTCTACCTTGAGATATTTATGACACACTTTTTTGTGAATTTGGATCTCTACCTTGAGATATTTATGTCACACGTTTTTGTGAATTTGGATCTCTACCTTGAGATATTTATATCACACTTTTTGTGAATTTGGATCTCTACCTTGAGATATTTATGTCACACGTTTTTGTGAATTTGGATCTCTACCTTGAGATATTTATGTCACACTTTTTTGTGAATTTGGATGTCTACCTTGAGATATTTATGTCACACTTTTTTGTGAATTTGGAACTCTACCGTGAGATATTTATGTCACACTTTTTTGTGAATTTGGATCTCTACCTTGAGATATTTATGTCACACTTTTTTGTGAATTTGGAGCCTTTTTTTTTTTTTTTTTTTTTTTTTTTTTTAATCGAGCGAACCCATCGCCGCCACTCTTACCCGCCCTACCGACCGAGAGGGCCACGTCCCCATAACGTGAGGACAGCGTACACATTATAGACCGGTCTATAACGGGAGAGCAAGGATTATAAGTTCACACGTTACAACCAACTACAGAAATTCTTCACCAGTTGGTATTACACTAACATAAATAAGTATAAAAGCACATCACGAGATATTAACATAAGATACTTCAATATATAATAATTACGAGCAAAACGAAAACCAAATCATAAATCAGACCAGATAGTAAGGATAAAGTAAATTAAATTTACATATGTACGTTAACGAATATACAGCACTAATGCAATCGGTTCAAATGACAAATTATGCTAGACTTTGTCGTTTCCCAACTACCTGTGAAATCAATAAACTGATATAGCTCATTAAAGTCACGACACATTCTCCTAACTGGATCAAAGGACGCATAATTCGAACGCTGAAACTCGATGTTTACGAGTTTATAGTACCTCGTGGGTCTCAATGGGACATTTATGAAAATCTTAGATAACAGAAATTCAGAACATATACATCCATCAATTATCTTCAAAACTGTAATAGAGTTTATCATGGTACGTCTACTACTAAGAGTCGGCAATCTGATCAATGCTAGTCTACTGCTATACGAAGGAAGATTATGGTTCGGGTTCCATTGAAGATTTCTCAGACAAAAAATGAGAAACTGTTTCTGGACCGATTCAATCATATTAACATACAAATTGTACTGGGGGTCCCAAACAACTGATCCATATTCGAGAATAGGGCGGACTAGTGAAGTAAAAAGATTTTTCGTAACGTAGGGATCTGAAAATTCCTTTGCCCAACGTTTAATAAAGTTCAGAACGCCATAAGCCTTGTTCACCATCGTAATTATGTGGGAGTTGAAATTCAATTTTCTGTCCAAGAGAACACCAAGATCAACAAATGAATCCTCCGATTCAAGAACATTGCCACCTAAAATGTATTTTGCCGAAAATAATGATGACCTAGAGAACAGCATATGCTTACATTTCGTAAAATTAAGCTCCATCAAATTGGTCTCGCACCACGTCTGGAAAGTAGACAAATCCCTCTGAAGTAAAGCATATTGACAAGGATCCTTGTAAGAAAAATAGATCTTCACGTCATCAGCGTACATTAACAATTTAGAGTGCATTATGGAGGCGGGTAAGTCGTTAATGAATAACAAAAATAGAACCGGCCCAAGATGACTGCCCTGAGGCACCCCAGATGACACAAAAATAGATCTTGAGAATGATCGACCAAATGATACCATCTGTTCTCTGTTCATTAAATAAGAACTAATCCAATTCAGCATGTTACAATTAAAACCCATTGCCCCTAATTTATATAATAACAAATTGTGGTTAACTTTATCAAAAGCCTTACTAAAATCGGTAAAAATCACATCAGTTTGATCTCCATTAATAAAGCCGTCAATAATAGAAGAGGAAAACTGAAGCAAATTAGTCACGGTGGAACGACCCTTCCGAAAGCCATGTTGACATGGATCTAAAATAGAGGAAACCTGATGAGAAATTACCTCTGTGACTAACTTCTCAAAAAGTTTAGGAATGGCACTCAATTTTGCAATTCCCCTATAATTTGCAACATTTACTAAACTACCAGATTTGTGGAGAGGGATTATATAAGAGCTCTTCCACTTTGCAGGAAAATGGCCGAACTTCAACGAAGCGTTAAATAAGAGAGTCAACGGTAAGCTGAGAGAATTCGAGCAGTATTTCAACATAGAGTCCGGGATACCATCAGGACCAGCTTTATTCGAGGCTTTCAAGCTGATTAAGTTATCTAGCAACCACGAAGAATTTACGACAGGTGCATCAAACGGAATGGTAGAGCGGACAGTGTACGGGTATGATTTGGAAACATCATAGGCTCGGGTGGAATAAATAGATGCGAAAAAATCGGCGAAACAATTAGCAATAGACTCTTCATCTGAATATTCAATACCGTTCATTTTGATCCTATAAGGTGTGGAAGACGAATTACGCTTCAAGTTAACAAATCTAAAGAATGATTTGGGGTTCCGTTTAAAATTAGCCTTCAACCTATCCAAATATAATCTGTAACTCTCACGAGATTTAGAGTTGTATCTACTCCTAGCAACAATATACCTAGCATAGTCTGCTAGCAGTCCAGATTTTTTATACTTGTTCGAACATCTATTCCTTACATTCTTGAGACTATTTAGAGCCCTTGAGGACCATGGGGGACCAGTATTACCCCTTATTGGCCTCTTGGGTACAGACTTAGAAATATAGCCATTAATAATATTATAGAAATCATCCAGGGCGATTTCAAATTCAAAAGAATTATCACACTGACATATACTATGCCAGTCGGTATCAAAGATAAGATTATTCAAAAGTATAAAGTTCGCACGCGAAAAGCATAGGCCAACATAGGACGAAGAGTAATTGCAACCAACCTGCATGGTATCATATGTATAATTAATTCCCAGCGTTGGATGGTAACTATCCTCAGGAGAAATTAACGGATCAATTCGAGAAATATCAAAGTTGTTAGAATCATCCACTAAAACTAGATCAAGGACTCGATTCATAGAATTGGGAATGTCGTTCAATTGAATCAACCCAAGTTCGGAAATATGCGTAACAAAATCAGATGACCAATCATATGGTGTCAATGGAGTCAGAGAATTAGTATCGGGTAAAGACACCCATGTCACAGACGGCAAGTTAAAGTCACCCAATACTAAAATACGGTCCTTTCTACTGGCTAACGCAATAACTTTTGCAATAGCGTCAATATGCACTTGATATACCTCAAAGCATGATGATGGCGGAATATAGGAACACGTGACAAACAATTTCAAATCGCCTAAATTAATGGACACCACAAGAAACTCAAGATCGCCAATGTCATCAACTGTAACCAACTCAGAAGATAAAGAATTCTCAATTGAGATTAAAACACCACCTCCAATTTTACCAACACGATCTTTTCTATAAACTACGTACTTATCGCAGAACAACTCAGAATTAAAAACATTAGGTTTAAGCCACGTCTCAGAAAATGCAATGACATCAAACTCAAAACCAAAGCTATCAACAAATAATCTGGACAATTTAGTATTCAAACCGCGAACATTCTGATACGCCAAATTCAAACTCCCAATTAGTTTTTTGGAGCTGGCTTATCTCCAGACGGTAATCTAGCAAAATTATCACGCCTACCATTATCCCGATACTCAAATTCCCTTACGAATGTTCTGTGAGGCCAAAATTCCGAATCCACCAGTTTGACAAATAGATCATCCGGTGCAATAATTTTGAAAGACGACCTACGTTCCGAAAATTGTGACTTCAGCTTGAAGCACTGTATGGAATCGTTAGAATTATTCCCGACTAATTTAGACGATATGTAAAGTCGTATATCCTCTTCGGTCGTGTCGGGGGAAAGTCTAGACACAAAAACTGTCTTCCTTGCCGGTACGACAGTCAACGTTCTTGGTCCCGGTCCTGGCACTGGGGCGGGATTACCACCCGGAGGAGACGACTTATCGCTGTCCGTGGAAGCTATAGTAACTACAGAAATGACTTCAGCAAAAGTAGGAGGGGCAGAAGATTTCATTGGACTTGAAACTGTAACTGGAGAATTAACGTCCATTAAATTCGGCGAGGAAGGAATTACCAACAATGGAGGGGCCTTCTTAGCCGTCTTCTTCCTTTTCGGCGAGGAAGCTTTCGGTGAACCCGCTCTCTTTTCCAATCCCGGATATTTATTAAACATCCCAATAAACTTGGAAAATCGACCAGATAAAGCCGAAAGCTCCTTTTCCATCTCAGAAAACTCGGACTTCATGCTCCTGAAAAATTTGTAGAACTCCACATCCAATTTTCTACAATCCACGCAACACCAACGCAGACCCTTGTCATCACTAAGATTGTCCGCCACTCTTGCATAAAGGCCAACACATTTGACATGTATCAAGCCATCACACAACCAACACGAAATAAGAGTATCGGTATCCGATCTAACCTTACAGTCTTTGTTCATGCAAGTCATCATTATAATTAATTCAGAGTAAAAAATAAATAAAAATAAATAAATAAATAAGAAACAAATACTAAAAACAGAATTCCAAAATCGACAAAATTCCCAAAAACGTATGAACTTATTATCCCTTTGATATTAATTCCCAAAACCAGATATTTATGTCACACTTTTTTGTGAATTTGGATCTCTACCTTGAGATATTTATGTCACACTTTTTTGTGAATTTGGATCTCTACCTTGAGATATTTATGTCACAGTTTTTTGTGAATTTGGATCTCTACCTTGAGATATTTATGTCACACTTTTTTGTGAATTTGGATCTCTACCTTGAGATATTTATGTCACACTTTTTTGTGAATTTGGATCTCTACCTTGAGATATTTATGTCACACTTTTTTGTGAATTTGGATCTCTACCTTGAGATATTTATATCACACTTTTTGTGAATTTGGATCTCTGCCTTGAGATATTTATGTCACACTTTTTTGTGAATTTGGATCTCTACCTTGAGATAATTATGTCACACTTTTTTGTGAATTTGGATCTCTACCTTGAGATATTTATGACACACTTTTTTGTGAATTTGGATCTCTACCTTGACATATTTATGTCACACTTTTTAGGAATTTGGATCTCTACCTTGAGATATTTATGTCACAAGTTTTTGTGAATTTGGATCTCTACCTTGAGATATTTATGTCACACTTTTTTGTGAATTTGGATCTCTACCTTGAGATATTTATGTCACACTTTTTTGTGAATTTCGACCTCATAGGTATACTACTGATCACACATTTGTAATGTATTGTATCAAAATTTTCCTTTCCTGTGTTTTTTTTTTCTTTCTTGATTGGGTTTAGACTGAATCTTTCCAGAGAAATTTAAAAATCTATATCTAATCGGGCAGCTAAGCTGGAAGTTGCAACATAATTGAAAACCCCAAATAGAAAAATTTCAGTTCAATGTACGAGTAGTCGGCGGGACCCGTTGAAATATTATCGGCTAGTTATCAGTGGATGGGGAGGTTTTTGACTCTCATACACGAACGAATTTTATTACAATGTTATTAAAGAGTCCCTATGCCTGGAAGGTGAAAAAACTACCAGAAGAAAATAGTGTATGTATAGAAAATATTTTATAGTTGGATCTTGATTTATTTACTTTTGAAGTCTAGTTGAGATTTTTAGCATATACTGGTTGTTCATGAACGTAAGGAGCAGATGTCATACTCCCATTGCCTCAAAACCCTCCCAACCGTGTTCTTTCGCCAAAACAAAATATTTGTAAAGAACCCAAACTTAAATATCATTCTACCCCATTGGCCAAAAGGAAATGTCAAATTATTTCTATTCCATATTTACTTTTTAATGTCTCAATTCAAACATTGCCATACATTATATTTCAAATTTAATTTAACTTTATAATTATACTTTAGTAGTTACTATTTCTATATAATACGAAAGAATTCATTTGTAATTATTCAAAACTTTGATTGTGTTTATTTTTATTTCTCGACTTTGCACAGAAAAAAAATCTTTAAAAAGGACAAAGATGTATATGCGCGTATACTTGTATGTATCTCATTGAAATTGGGTTATAGGATACTAAGTATATAAGTATGTTGAAATGAAAAGAAGAAAATAATGCTTTAGATTGTGTTTTCCTTTTCGCAGCAACAAAACAACAACAACAAGAAAAAATCCGATAACGATGTACTTATTCGAGATCTAAATAATAATCACCTGTGTATTGCATATATATTAGCTTGGTGTTAATCACTGCTAGTTTTAGTAGGATTTACAACAACAAATCACACATACCATTACTATTTTGCGTCAAAACAGAAGATTTAAAACACAATTGTTATGAAAGGACCCAAAAACAAAAAAAAATCAAAAAAAATTACTAAAGGTGAGACGTTTCACCTTTAATGAAATAAAAAAAATGAAACAGAACCGAGACCAGAAGAGGCTTGTACTCTACTTATTTTGGTGGCATAAATATATAGTCGATTTTTCTGTCTCCCTTTTGATTCTTTTCTATTTTTGGTTTCCAATTTAACAGCAAAAGGTCTTTGAACTTCTATGCTGGTTTCGATCTGTAAACAGAAATGTTAACATTTCTGCAACCAGACAGAAGAGCACAGACATAGAAGGAGAACAAAATAGATAAAGTAAATATTCCACTTACTTGCTGAGGACGTCGTTGAAAGGCCTTCCAGTGATCGTACTTGCAGTGGTAATTGTTGCTTAGATTATGTTATTGTTGGTATTTTATTCTTCTCTGGTTGTCTCATTGGGTTTGTGATACTTAGTTCTCACTTACAATATGCGTGTGTTTCTTTCGCCGTTCTTCGAGTGTTTTGAGTTTTGTTGTTGTAATTCACTTGGTGTACACAGTGTGATAAGTTTGATTTTTAATTATATTTGTTTTAATTGCAAGAACTTTTTAAAGTAAGTTACTATTTTCAAGGATTTTATTACTATTAAATAATACTCAAATTGAACCGGATGGATAAATATTATCACTCTAATTTAAACCCAATGCATCATATTTATTTTGTCTGACACCACGACTAAAAATTTAATCCCGTTATTTGTTTCGATTCGGAACACAGTACAATTTCAAAATCAGCTGAATTGTTGGTTTAATGCATTATTACGGTAGGTTTTTTTCTGTTTCGCTCTGTTTTGTTGGTGCGATAGGCATATAAATATTTTTTTTCTGTGCACAATTTATATAGTACTTTCAAAACAGGTTGTTAATATTTAATTGTGTAAAGATTTTCTTTAAATTTTAAACTTTAGAAAGTAGACTTTTTGAATAGGAAAATATAGTTTTCTTTCCCTGTTTTCTTAGGTGCATACATACATTTACTTAATAAAGAATTATTCTATGGAAATTTTTAATAATTTTTTTTGTGCGTCTTTTTTTTCTGAATGGAACACTTCTATTTCTAACAACACATTTTCACTTTCTCAAGTTATCATCGCACTGAATGTTGTTCTGACTTGCATATCTCATTCAAGCCTATATATGGGCTGGGACGGACATAGATTCCACACCAAATCTCTTCCACTGACGTTACCTGTCAGCACAATGTAAATTTGAGAGAATTTGTCAGTAAATATCCAATGCTGTGGTCTCCCTCTTTCTCATTGCTAAAAATAAGTACTTTGTCTTAGATTCATTAAAGGTTGTATTAAATGATATAAATTTACCTTGGAGAGGAATTTTTAGAGGATGAAAGGTATGAGTCCTTGAACTAGTATAATCTTGGGAGTGTGTATTTTTCCCAAGGAGTCAGTAATAACTGATAAACACGCCTTTGGAGAAATATAAATCGAGCATATATAATTGAAAAAGTATCGTCTTCATTTGTAATTAACTACAAGCTGATCTTCCAGGGCTATGAGTTGTTCGCCAAAATTGAATTGTAACTTCTGATGAGTCAAATTCAGATCATCCATGTGGATACCCCTTAAAACATTCTAGCGATTACTTGAGTAAATTTATTTAAAAGCCCAAAATATTACCTTCTACCACTCTTTTCGTCCAAAGATGACAAGGAATGTGTAACAAAATTTTGTTTTAGGCAAGGATTGCCTGTAACAATATCGATTCACCTTTGAAGACTTTCCTTTTGTTTCGCAAAAATGTACCTTGTCCACTCGAGGGCTCACACGGAAAGAGCGAACCTATCGCTTTCTTCGACAGTGCAGATTGCGTGCGACTGACAAAAATTCCTATAAAATGCAGATTTGCAATTGAACTAAGACGACAGCGCTCACGCTACGCCACAACTGTTATACAAAAACCGATACTTTTGAAAACAATTTTGACAAATTGTTTTAGAACTACATTGGAATAACTATTAAACTTAGAAAATGTGCGCGTAATGAAACTATTTTCGAGCATCAATGAAAATATAGTTGATTGTACGTTACACATTATTTGCCGTTAAACTCCTCCGAAACTGCTGGACCGATTTGTATGAAATTTTGTGTGCATATCGGGTAGGTCTCAGAATCGGCCTACTTCTATTTTTCATACCCCTAAATGATAAAGGTGACCCACCCCTATATAGAACACAGATTTGTCCGACTGCGAAACACAGATTGTCAGACTGTGAAAAAAAAACACACACTGATGTAGCGGCAGCGAATAGTTGTCTTGTGTGGGCGCGGAGCACTCTCAGAGCAAACAGAATAATGACGTGGATATACGTAAATAAAAATGAGATAGAAAGAGAGAAACGAAAATTGTGAACTTGTGTAGTGTATGTACGAACGTAACAATGTATGTATCATGTGGCTGCTGCTTTACATTCTCTTTGTTTATGTGGGTATAAAATAAAAGGTATTAAGCAAGAAAATAATTACACTTGTCTTCAAATAATTTTAAGTGTTATTAAGTATTAACATTATTTAAATGAAACGTCAACATATGATTGAACGCCTTTTAAATTCTTTATATTAACTTCATCTGTCTGTATGCATGTATGTATGCCGAAAAAATTTTGGATTGATTTTTATTCCTTTTCCCGTGATCCAATCGAGCTGAAACGTCGCAGGCAAACTAATGGCGATGACAAAAATTAACTATCAAAATATGGGCGGGATTGAACAACGGGACGTGGTCATATATAAAGAAATTATAGTCAAAAACTATGTTTTTTACGGGTTGGTTTTTTATTATTGTGAAAGATAAGTCAAATAAATTGCGGGTGCGGAGCACTCTCAGAGCAAAGAGAATAATGACGTATTATAAAGGTTTTTTCAACAGAGACACTACAAAAGTAAATCGATAGGGACAGCAAACGACGCCATATTTTTCCCCGCTCTTTTGACATTTCTCTTCAGTAAGGTTTGCCATTTCATCATGGAAAGATATACGAGCCAACAACGAGTCGAAATTATTAAAATTTACTACCGAAATTTGGAGTCAGTGACCTCAACTTTAAGAGCGCAACGTCCAATTTATGGTCGGCTCATTTCTGGCTGAATGGCTTCGTCAATATGCATTATTCGTCAGACAGCAATCCACATGTACTCCATGAGTCATCATTGCATCCCGAAAGAATTACGGTTTGGTGCGGTTTATGGGCCGGCGGCGTCATTGGGCCGTACTTCTTCCGTGATGATCAAGACCGGCACATTACTGTGAATGCGAATCGCTACCATTCAATGATTACCGAATATTTTTGGCCCCAATTGGATAATATGAACTTGGAGGACATATGGTTCCAACAGGACGGCGCCACAAGCCACACAGCGAATGCCACAATCAATTTATTGGAAACCAAGTTTGGTGATCGTGTTATCTCACGAAATCGCCCAGTCGATTGGCCGCCTCGGTCGTGCGATTTGACGCCGTTATATTATTTCCTGTGGGGCTATGTCAAGTCTAAGGTCTATGCCAACAAGCCAGCGACGATTGATGAACTTCGTACGAATATCGAACGTGAAATTGCAGCAGTATCGGCCGATTTATGCTTGAAAACCGTCGAAAATTGGGTTCAGCGTCTGGACTTCTGCAAGCGCGCCCGTGGTGGCCATGCAAAAGAAATCGAGTTCCATACACAATGGCATCGAACGTACTTTCACAGGAATAAATAATTTCATTGGTATCTAAAACCGGTTTTGTTTTATTTAAAAAAACTTTTGTAGCGCTCTTATTGAAAAACCCCTTACATAAAAATAAAATAAATGGTTTCCCATTACATCCCATGAAGGGACGAGGGAGAACTTCTCACAATCACTGAGCTGTGCGCTTTCCAGTTTTCACTCACTGATTGGGACCTACAGTTTTACACCGATTCCGAACGGTAATTTGAGAAGCTTTTTCATGGCTAGATACTCGATAGTGTCGCCGTCACTATGCGAGGTGACCGCCGCCGAAAGAAAATTTGAAGGTGGTCAGAGCCGGGTTCGAACCCAGGATCTCATGTACAAGAGCCGCGCACACTAACCATTGCACCACCGACGGCCACAAACCCCTTACATACGTATATAAAAATGAGATAGCAACAGAGCAACGAAAATTTTGTGAACTTGTGTAGCGTATGTACGAACATAACAATGTGTTCATGTATCTGTTGCTTACCATTCTCTTTGTAGTTTGCGGGAATAAAAAACAAGTATTAAGCAAGAAAATAATGGCACATGTTCTTGCACTTGTCTTTAAATACTTTCAAGTATTAATATTATTTAAATAAAACGTCATCATATGATTGAACGCTGTTTTTTATTTTCCAATGTAACATTTACAAATGTGTTCGAACAGGTACCGTGTAACAAAAAGGTGTTAACACATCGCCCGTGAGTTCGAACACTCGTTGGATTTTTTTTCTAGTATCGTTGGAAGGCTCATATAAAGACATTTTTAACGACGTATAAATTTACCGGTGTAATTAGCCCATTGTGGGGCGGTTTCATGCATGTCGTGGTTTTTGGTCCTAAGATTTAGGAGAATGCTCATTAGTACACAATATGAACCATGTGAGCGTATATATATTTGTATACAGCTTAAACGTGAGCTGTCGTGCAATTTTGTAAATTTATCTCCAAAATTTGAGAGATAAAATTTTTTTTTCGAAAAGTCAATGGGATAATATATTTTCTAATTCTACTTAAAAAAAAACAAAAATGTTGGTGTATAAAACTTGAAAATTGATCGACGTTTAGGGATCGCGCAAAATCGTTTAAGGTTTTTGGCTGCAAAAAGGTATGGTTCAAAAATCCTGATTTACTTATATGATTAAAAGTTTTGATACGCTTGACCGATTTTGATCGGAATAGACTTGTTTTAAAGGTAATAATATTTTACACGTTTTCTGTAAAGACATCAATTACTTTTAGATAGCAGTTTGAGTTCACTAACCTTCCAAACCTAATAATTTTTAAATTTTTCTTCAAAATTTACCTACTTTCGTCCATGTAAAAAATTTTTTTTAGATGTGGCTCTAATTTTGGTATATCTTTAAATGAACTATTGGCGAACGCATGTATGACAGTAAAATTCAAATAACATATGTTCAGTAGCAGCAATATTAATCAATAATGATAAAAATTAAACGAAAACTGTGTACTATATTTGTCCCGTTTTTTCTCGTGAACTGTTTTGTCAATTAGAAAACCAACATATATCTATTTCAGGTTGTGTTGACAGCAGTTTTTGAAGGCAAATTTTGTTAATTTTCTTTTGTTAACATTCAAATTCCAACAAAATTCCAACAGAAAGAGAGGTTATAGAGAGGCTTTTATATGAAATAAAACATGGAAATACTCTTCGCATGGCTGCTCTTATCGTTGCTTCTGAAGTACTAAAAACATTGAAAAATTTTCGAAAAGAAGTACCAGTGCAGAGGAAAGAATATGCTGTAAAAAAAATAAAATCACTTCACGCTGATTTTTTAAGTTAAAACGCAGTATTAATCGTTGCACTGAAATTGAAATGCTTGAAAACCCAAGAGCTACAATTCAGTTGGTCCGCTGATGTAAAACCTCGGCTCCAGTAGGAGATGAAGCAAATTCAGACACAGGCTGTGAGAGTGACTCTGAAACTTGTTCAAACTATGAACCGAAAAGTAAAAAACAAACCAGGTCACTTTTAACCTCACAATTCGTTACAAGTATTGACCATGCAGGGCTAAACAACGCGAAGGCAGCTAGTGTAATTCTAGCCACCGCACATTTTTTAAAACAGGATGCGGCTAAAGTTCCCGTATCATCTTCTACAGTTTACAGGCAACGTAGAAAGATTAGACAAGAAATTGCGGAGGATATAAAAAAAACTTTTTGTGAGGACCAATCAAATACTATCCTGATTTTACACAGGGATGGAAAGATCCCTCCCAAATGGCACACAGTTGATGGAAATAGCGACAAACTGGCAGTTGAAGTGGCGAATGGAAAGTTAACTAAAGTGTTGGGGGTAGCAGAACTGGAAAGAGGCACCAGCATTGAACAATTTTCTGAAATACAAAAGCTGTTAAAAGAGTGGAATATTGAGGAGCACGTCAAAGTTATTTCGTTTGATACTACAAGTGTCAATACTGGCCATAAATCTGGAACTTGTCAAAAACTGCGTGAAAAGTATCGACAGCATATATTGAGATACTGATTTCCGTCATTTACTCAGCCGCAATGAAAGAGCAGCCTCGATCACCAGATACTAGTCTCTTTGTTCGATTCAGGTCTCAATGGAACCAAATAAATCTATTGGAAATTGAAAATGGAATTGATCTACCAGAGATATCAACATTTTGAAGAAAATTAAAAAAATAATATGATCAATTTGTTTAATTATATGTGTGAAGC
The DNA here is from genome assembly GCA_963931995.1 of Phaonia tiefii. Lineage (NCBI taxonomy): Eukaryota > Metazoa > Arthropoda > Insecta > Diptera > Muscidae > Phaonia > Phaonia tiefii. Next base: position 106,604,581 of record OZ008368.1, on the reverse strand, counting down.
ATCTGACCTCATGAGGTTGTAAAATAGCCAACAAAAGAAAACAAGAAAAGAATTTCTTTCAAACTGGCTTTCGTTCGATATCGCGGAACAAGACACCAATTTACAACCGTTTCGTCTAACGACGGAAATTTAAAGTTTTGAGAACCGTAGGGCGATATTTATTTATTCGGTATGTTTATTAAGAACTGATGTTTTTAATTTAAGCCTAATAGAGATATAGCTATCAAGAATTATTGCAAAATTCATCCCCATGATTCCTGGCAAACCGTATATCTCTCTCAGATCTATTGAAAAATTCGGCAAACTAAATGGGAATGAAACCTCAATTGAATTGAGAATTTCCCACTATTGACGTCGTTGAAGAACGTCACAAGCACAAAGACAAGAAAACAGTCGGAATACTTATGTACATGTTCAGAGAACCATCGGTTCCAATTACAAATGAGTTTTGTTGCTGCCTGCTCGACAACACAATTCATACCAAATTGACTGCATAGTAGTGTTAAAGCAGAAAACCTGACGAAACTGGTGTCAATGCTAATAACCGTTTCTCCATTTGTAGAAAATTGATTTTTCGAAAACCCAGATTTTTCACGTTGGTTAAAGCCTTTCATATTCAAAATGCAAATTTCCTTTGCGATTAAAATATTTAAATTATTTTTTAAATCAATTCAAATGTAATTCAGTTCAGTTAATTATAAGAAAATGTTAACTAATATTTTTGTTAAAGGAAAATATGTGATTAAAGATGATTTAAAAATCTTGTTATCGGTTTCCATCTTTTTAATTATAATAATCCTTTTTCCGGGCTAAGGGGAAAGTCAAGAAAAGGTTTTTCTGCGTTTCCATGCCGAACGAAAGCACCGAAAAGAATTCGCAAATACAGCCAAAAATTAGCCCGTTTTCCAAAAAAAGTGACCTTTTGAATAAACCATAAACAGTGTTTTTGAAAAACCTAATGCACTGTCGGTCTGTATTTTAAGAACAGATTATTTTAATTAACAATTATAATAAGTATCAATTGTTAAAATACAGACCGAATAAATAATTATTAATAAAAGCTATCAGTTTTTAAAATACAGATCGAATAAATAAGTACCACCCTAGTTGAAACTTCTTTTCGAAGCTTTGCGTGCTGTGAAAAAATTAGAATCTGTAAGGAATCCTGGTCAATCATATACTTCATTGTAAATGTAAACATTAAACATCTGCATGAGTCCATTCACACAACGAATTCGCATCTGAATTCATGAATGATTTTTGAATTCATGAATCAAAAAAACCTTTGTATGAATTATAAATAATTCAGCCACTGAAGTTGTGTTGTACTTGGTTGTGCTTCGCGAAGACGAAGATTGTATTTATTCGTCCCATTAAACCAGTGGTCGGCAACCCATGGGTCGCGGCCCGGTAGTGGGCCGTGGGCCAATTGACACTGGGCCGCGCAAAGCTCTGTTCAAAAATCAAAACAACTTGTAAAAAAATCAAATATACCACAAGGAAAAAGATAAAACCCCTTAGCAAGTGTAAGTCTCTTGTACATAAGTGTTACATTGTTATTATTTGTCACTCATGCAGAGCAAAGAATTTTATTTACACACACTCTCCCACGATTACACACTCCGCTAAAAAGTGAGGGAACATTTCAAACCGGTGTTTAAATTTATATATTTTAAATTAGCAACAGCGTAGATATTTCAGATTTGCTTACACAACAACTGCGCATGTATACACAACAACTGAACGCTTGCAGCAACAGCGATTGTGCGAAAACCATTGCTGTGCTTAAATACTTAAGCAACAACCAAACGCATATTTACTTGAAGTAAATAATTTGTCTTCTCTTTTCCACAAGTTGTGGTTTGCTGTTTGCTTGTGTGGTCTGCTTAGTCACAGCTATGCAATAACTAATGAATTGTAATCTTCATTATTCGTGATACGATTTAAACCAAGAATGATAGAAAAATATTATGCACATGCGCAGAGAGATGGGAAAAGTTGCAGTTACAAAAAGTGTTACGTTAAACAGTTGATGACAACAAACCCGAATCTAAAGCCTCATAAAAGTTAAATTTCGCTCACTGGTTCACATATTTCTGGAGTATTGGCAAGCTCGAATAATACTACACCTCGCACTCCTAAGTATTTCTGTTTATTTCTGAGTGAAGTACAAATGTGAGACCGGCACAGTTACGCTGTAGCATTTGTGGACAGGAGGTGTGTGTCGTTAGCATACTGTATGGTTAAATTTAGCCCACAAAATCGTAAAAATGAATACGAAACACACGTCGTTAGAAAAATTCCTTTGGGGCAAAGAAAAGGCCCAATGAAGAGTCTGAAGAAGCGCCTTCAACATCAAAGAAATGTACCACATATAAGAGAAAATACCAGGAGTCCTATTTAAAATATGGATTTATCGGGACAGGTGATTCCCACACACCAATACCGCTCTGCATAATATGCGGCGACCAGCTCTCTAATGAGGCAATGAAAACTTCACAACTGCTTCGCCACTTAAATTCCAAGCACCCTGGTCTAAAAGACAAGCCTCTGGAGTATTTTGAAAGAACTAAACAGGAATACAAAGCACAGAAGATATTTATGAGAGACACCACATCAATAAATGAGAATGGATTGAGAGCATCATATTTGGTGGCAAACCGTATTGCTAAGGCAAAAAGACCATTCAATATCGGTGAAGAATTGATTTTGCCCTGCACTAAAGATATTTGCCGTGAACTTCTAGGAGAAGCTGCTGTGGAAAAGGTAGCACACGTGCCTTTATCGGCCAGAACTGTGACTAGGCGCATTGAGGAAATAGCCGAAGACATCGAGATACAGTTGTTGGAGAGGATTAATGCATCACCGTGGTACGCACTCCAGGTCGACGAATCTACAGACATTGCCAACAAGGCAATACTCCTTGTTTATGTGCGATATCTACATCAGGAGGATGTGCACGAGGATGTGTTATGTGCACTATCTTTGCCAACCAACACTACAGGAGCAGAACTGTTCAAGTCACTTATATATCATATATCAGGAAACCTAAAATGGTCCTTTTGTGTCGGCATATGCACAGACGGAGCTGCTGCCATGACCGGACGACTGTCTGGCTTGACTACTCGGATTAAGGATGTTGCACCTGAGAGTAAATCGACGCATTGCAGCATTCACAGAGAAATGCTTGCAAGCCGTAAAATATCACCGGAATTTAACAGCGTATTAAATGATGTTGTTAAAGTTATTAACCACATAAAAGCACACGCTCTTAACTCGCGCCTGTTTGAACAGCTTTGTGAGGATACGGATGCAGAACACAAATGCCTTCTCTTACACACAGAAATAAGATGGCTATCCAGAGGGAGATCACTAACAAGAGTGTTTGAATTACGAGAGCCATTGCAAATATTTCTCTTAGAAAAGAACTCACCGCTGGCAGCACATTTTAGTGACAAGGTATGGGTTGCAAAACTGGCTTACCTGTGTGACATATTCAATCTGCTCAATGAACTTAATCTGTCCCTTCAGGGTAAAATGACAACTGTTTTTAAGTTGGCAGACAAAGTAGCTGGTTTTAAAGCCAAGCTGGCGTTGTGGGCACGGCGCGTAAACCGAGGCGTTTTCGACATGTTTCCAACTTTGACGGAAACTTTAGGCGAGGTTGAGTCAGAGCAGTTATTCTCCCAGTTAGTGCAAGATCATTTGTCTCTACTTTTAAAAGAGTTTGAGCGCTACTTCCCAAACTCAAAAGATCCACGAACTGGCTATGAATGGATCCGCGACCCATTTGTCAATAAACCATGCGAATCTGGCATGCATGCTAAGGAAGAAGATCAACTGTTGGATATTGCAAATGACGGCAGCCTTAAAACAATGTTCGAGACATCAACCCTGTCGGTGTTCTGGATTAGAGCCATGGCGGAATATCCTGAGATTGCCACCACAGCACTAAAATCTATATTGCCGTTTCCGACGACATATCTGTGTGAAGCGGGGTTTTCTGCATTGACAGCAACCAAAGCAAAGGAATAAACTGGACATAAGTAACACACTTCGGGTATCACTATCTCCTATCACTCCCCGATGGAACCATCTCGTTTCAATGAAACAAGCTCAGGGTTCTCATTGATTTAGCTTTAAGTTAAAATATTGAATCTGATTCAAGTAAAATTTATAAAATCAAAACAAAAAATTAATAAAAAAAACACATAAAACTTTAGTATTAAAACTTTTAAAGAAAGTAGATAGTAAGAGTAATTGTCAATTCAATACACATATCTGCAAGATATCAAAATAAAACTAATTTCACTGTATTTAACGTTAAGCATTCTCAAAATTAATTGCTCTTTCTTATTTTCTCTATCTTCCGTTGAACCTTAAAAATATATGAATTAAAAAGCAAAATCAAAAAAAATTGAAACTTCTGGAATAATCTTTAATTTTTATTAAATAATTTTTTTCGTCCTTAAAAATATATGAATTAAAAAGCAAAATAATAAAAAAAAAAACTGAAACTTCTGGAACAATCTTTCATTTTTATTATATATCTTTTTTGTCCTTACAAATATATGAATTAAAAAGCAAACTAAAAAAAAACGGAAACTTCTGGAATAATCTTTCACTTTTATTATATTTTTTTTCGTTTTTCCCACAAACTAATTATAACTTTTGTACCATAATTGTAATTTGTATTGGGCAAATATTTTGCTATTAAATAAAAAAAAAAATATAAATTCTTAACACTCCCTCCAAATGGGCCGCGATAAAATTATCAGTCTTTTTACCGGTCCGCAGCGATGAAAAGGTTGCCGACCACTGCATTAAACGATCGAACTCGAATTCACTCACATTCAATAACAGAGCGAACAACAAAGATAATGGCCACTTATAATGAGACCGATGAGTCAGTGTTATTCCTTATAGCCATGTATGGCCACCACTACATTGAAAGTTTTGCATGTATGTATTTATGCTTTGTTGTCTGTTTTTTGTGTTGCTTGTAGCGACTTGAGCATGAGTTCATTCGAATTCAAAAATCATTCATGAATTCAGATGTGAATTCGAATGAACTCATACAGCCATTGAAGTTGTGCTGTACAGGGCAAGATGCCAACTCGGTGCTTTTGGCACAAAATCTAGTGCATTTTTGGAAAAAAGCACTGAGCATTATTGGAAAAAAGCACTGAGCTAGTGCTTTTCGAAATGGTGTTAGGCGTTTTTTAATATGTATTTATGTTAGAAAATTTTTTTGGAAAATTATTTTTATTACTACATTATGTTTATTACTACATTATTATTAATAATATATAATCATTAATTTAATAATAATGTAGTAATAAAAATAATTTTCAACGATTTGAGATATCAATTAAACAGCATTTTCTCAAATAGACGAGAGTTTCATTTTTCCACTTTATGCTAGGAACACAATTGGGGCGAACGACCAATTTCGCCCAACACGATGAATTAGTCGGTACAAATTCGCTGTGTAAATTCGTCGTATGAAACACAATAACAACGACGACAATAATAACGACCAGCAATAATTTATAATTACAATTTTTGTTTTCGTATACGAATAACAACTGAGAGGGTTACCATATGCAAAAAAAATACTTCACAAATTAAACATTAACAACAACTCAACTAAAAGGATTTTTAATAGTTAATTTTTTTTGTATTTTTATTTTAAATATTAATAAGTAAAAATTTAACAATTTTTAAAGTAAAAATAAACTTTATGTGTTGAAACACTTAAAATTTTAAAACAATATGGCCACCCCGTACTGTCTGTGTTTTCTTTTATGGGTGTAGTTTCCCGTTTAACATATCAATACTGACTCATTGCAACCAAAACTGCCTGTTCGTCGTTTGTTCTTAGTCCACCACAGCAACGGTTTAAGCACGTGCTTGCATTAGATTAATGTTTTTATAAATAATTTCTAATTGTATTACATTATTTAAGAATGGATGTAAGGTGTATTGTTGTAAAACTTTATAGATTAGAGCATAATTAGAAACATCAAATGAATCGATGTTGGCAGAACTTTCGTCGCCAGCTGAAGGTTTACAATTCATACAAATAAAAGAAAAGATAATAAGAGGAGAATATAAAATAATTCTGCGAAGTGGAAAAAGTAAGGTTTGGAACATATTTGGAAGAATCCACCAATCCAATCCAAGAAGCCACTTTAGAAAATATACCCAAGGTGGACGTTGACCACGAAACCAAGCAACAAGTAGCTCGTACTTGTACTGAGAGGGTAATAAAAAACTGTAGATCTTTCAAAATGATAGAGGACGATGGCTTAAAAAAATTTGCAGAACTGATGTTATCGCTTGGTGCTAAGTACGGACGGAATGTGGATGTATATAAACTTTTACCACACCCCACAACTAATACTTGGAATATTGACAAAGTGTACATCACCATTTACGACTCCATTAAATCTGAACTTGGAGAAATCAGCACCAGTGGCTATGGTCTTACCCCGGATTTGTGGAGTGATAGTTACCTTAAAATTTCATACTTATCCTTAACTATTCATTTCATCAAAAATGGAAAGATAAACATTAAAGATAAACATTAAACATTTAAATCAATGCATATGGAGCCTTGCTTCAGTAAGTATACGCCTGCTCCTTTTAAATAGTATAGTTTCTAAACAATATTTATTTTTTTTTAACTTTTCGTTACATAACTTTTAATTTAACATAGACGAAAGGATTCTTCGGAAAGTAACCGCGACCTTAGATGAGTTCAACTGTAGTCTTGATAGGGGAATAATCGTAACAGACAGAGGTTCCAATATGAAAGCTGCATTTAGAACAAATGATCATATATTTTGCATTAATCATCTATTGCACAATATAGTTGAGAAATCCATCAATGAAAACTTAGAGATTAAAGAGTTAGGCGTAAAGTGCACAAAGCTTGTAAAGTATTTTAAAATATCCGGTGCCAATGCAAAATTAACAACAACACTCAAAAGTTTTTCTCAAACTCGATGGAATACGATGTTTTATTTGTTACAATCTGTACAAAACAAATGGGTTGAAGTTGGAAACATCTTGCAGGAAAAGGATCAAGTGAATAGAATTAGAGGCATAAGCCTAAACACTATGACCGCTACTACAAAACTTTTGAAACACTTTGAAGCAACATCAAAAGAACTCAAAGCAGATAGATATCCAACTTTATATCTCACAATAATTCATATTTACTATTTAAAACGAATATGCGAAACAAGTAATGATGACTTGGCCTGTTGTTAAATGATGTGGTCATGACTAACATCACCATTTTTCATAAAATTTCACTGTTCCTGTTTCCACCAACAAACAAACTTTCGCAGTTTACAGATGCTGAAAAATGCGAAATAAGAGAACATTGTCAAAAAATGCTTTAAAGTTTTATCGGTGAGTCCAACTCAGATCAAAATGAAAGTTCTCACGCCGAATCCTTAACAACTGAGAAGGAGCTTCTTTTTTCAGGCCCATGAATTCATCAAATCACACTGACAGAGTATAAAACTAGACACCTTCTTACTGAAAAACGTTGCCTTATTGAATCCAACCCTGCTTCGGTAGGAAAGATTATGTTTGTGGATTCAAATATGAATTAACATTTAAATTGTTTTGTTTTTTAATCTTTAGTTTCTTATTTATGAATTGAATATTATATTGTTTTCTTATATTTTGCTTTGTTTTTTTTGTATACGAACGATCAAATCGGCGCCACTCACACCCGCCCCAACCGACCGAGGGGGCCTCATCTCTATGACGTAGGGATAACGTACACACCACAGACCGATCCGTAGCGGGGAGTAACCGAGAGGAAAACGTGTAACGGCTACATAAAAATTCACAGCCGATTAAAGCAATACCAGTTAAAAGAGGAATAAAATCTACAGATTACCACTATATACTTCTAGAAAAATAATAAATCTTAAAACATTAAAACATAAATTATCAATACAACATTAATACTCGTACATAAAATACTACACACTAGCTATTTAGATGATTTATAATAAAAGACTTTATCGTGTCCGGTGATAAAGAAAAGGCAATAAACTGATAAACATTATTAAAATCTGTGCACATTCTCCGAACCGGTTCATTCAAAGCATAATTATAGCGTCGAAAACTAATATAAAGGGGTTTATAGTTCCTAGAAGTTCTCGAATTAACATTAATCGAAATACGACCAAGAAGATACTCAGAGCGTATATCGCCCCTGAGAATCTTATATATTGTAATCGAATTAAGCATAGTCCGTCTACTAGCCAGAGTAGGTAATTTAATTAAAGACAATCTACTGACATAATGAGGAAGATGGACGTTAGGATCCCTTCTCAGGTTCCTAAGAAAAAAAATAAGGAATTGTTTCTGTACCGATTCCATCATATTCACTTAAAAGTCATATTGTGGATCCCATACCACTGATCCATATTCTAATATGGGCCTCACAAGGGATGTAAAAAGATTTTTCCTGATATATGGATCAGGAAATTCCTTCGCCCAGCGCTCAATGAACGAAAGTACGCCATAAGCCTTATTAATAGCAGCAATAATGTGACTATTGAAAGACAATTTCCTATCAAGTAAAAACACTAAATTTAAGAATGAATTGGCCAATTCTAATGTAGAACCACCTATAGAATACCGGGAGGTAATCATACGTGATCTGCAAAGCGCCATATGTTTACATTTACCCAAGTTTTACTACATAAGGTTACGATTGCACCAACTCCCAAGCCGATCCAGATCATTTTGAAGTAGAATATAGTCTGAAGCATTTTTATATGGCACAAATATTTTCACATCGTCCGCGTACATAAGCACATTAGACTCAGCTATAGAATTACGCAAATCGTTGATAAACAAGAGAAATAAAATAGGATCCAGGTGACTTCCCTGCGGAACGCCGGAAGACACTTGGGTAGGTCTAGATAACGAATCCCCAAAAATTACCATCTGTTCGCGACCCGTAAGGTAAGATGAAATCCATTCAATAATATTACTATTAAACCCGATAGCGCTTAATTTACTCAGTAGGAGGCGATGGTTAACCTTATCGAAAGCTTTACTAAAATCCGTGTAAATAACATCGGTTTGCATTCCTGAAATAAAACCATCAATTACGTGAGAAGAAAATTGAAGTAAGTTTGTAACTGTAGATAGATCTTTGCGAAATCCATGTTGTCTACAGTCAATAATAGAGGAAACTTCGCAAGATATAATGTCAGTGACCAGTTTCTCAAGAAGTTTTGGAATCGCACTCAGTTTCGCAATACCTCTATAATTTGACACATTTGTAATGCTAACCGACTTATGAAGAGGGACAATATACGAGCTTTCCAGACCGCCGGAAAGTAGCTACATTTCAAAGATGCATTGAATAGTATAGTCAATGGTGTAGCCAATGTCGTAGAACAGTATTTTAGCACAGAATTAGGGATCCCGTCAGGTTCATAAGTGTTCGTGGGCTTCAGTGACGAAAGGTTCTCCCGCACCCACGTATCACTCATAGAAGTGATCCCGAACGCATCTAATGACCGAATATCATAAGGATAGTCACAGGTAGTCGAGACTGAATTAACCGAGTAAACAGATGAGAAAAAGTCAGCAAAACAATTGGCAATAGATTCAGAGTCTATGTATTCGACATCATTCATCACAATTCGAGAAGGTCTTGATATGGACTTACGCTTAGTGTTAACAAAGTTGAAAAAAAATTTAGGATTGTTCCTAAAATTCTTACAAGTAAGACAAGTAAGATTGGACAAGTAAGATTGATAACACTTGCGAGATTCTGCCTCGTAACGACATCTGGCAATAGTGTACTTACTATAATCAAAAGATCTACCTGATACTCTAAACTTTTTATGTAATCTACTCCTGGCATTTTTTAACTGCTTTAAATATTTAGAAGATCAAGGAGGTGAGCAATTCTCATCTCCTGAAGATACCCTTGGCACAGATTCACGTAAACACCTCCACATTACATCATACAAATTAATTAAGCTCCCATCAAAGCTTTGGCGATCCTCACAATCTAATATTGACCTCCAATCGACAGATTCAAAAAGACTATTCAGTAAAACATAATTAGCACGTGAGAAACAAAAAGTTTTCCTGGTAGATTTTGAATAGATTGAGCTTTCAGTCTGGAGATAGAAACGAATACAAATTGTAGGATGGTATGAGTCCTCGGGCAAACTTAGAGGATTAACGCGGGAACTTCAAAATTATCAGAATTATTAACTATTACAAGATCAAGTGTCCTATTCATAGCATTAACAATATCGTTAATCTGAACAAGATTCAGAGAAGAAATGAGTCTAACAAAATCAGAAGTCCAGTCGCAAGGAGTTAACGGAGTGAGATGTTTAGTATCAGGTAAGGGTAACCATGATACCAAAGGTAAATTTAAATCACCCAATATCAGTAAGCTGTCACCAAGCTTCCCACATACTTCAGAGATGGCATCCAAGTGCATCTCATAAATTCCAAACTCTGACGAAGGTGGAATATACGAACAAGTTATATAAAGTTTGGTAGCGCCCAACCTTACAGAGAGTGCTAAGAACTCTATACCACTAATGTTCGTTATCACAACGTCAAAAGACAATGATCTGGGTACAGCGATTAATACACCACCGCCAGATTTAACCGCGCGATCTCTTCGGACTATTGAAAATCTGTCACATAAGACTTCTGAATCGAATACACTGGGCTTAGGCCATGTTTCGGAAAAAACTATTATATCATAATCGAAACCAAAACTGTCCACATAGAGTCTAGAAAGTTTAGTATTTAAGCCACGAACATTTTGATACAAAATGTTGCCAAATCCATTTAGTTTTTGAAGCCGTTTTATTCGATTTTGGGAGAGAAACAGGGTTCGAACGCCTACCATTATTGCGTTGTATAAACTCTTTCACCAAGGCCCCTGAAGGCCAAAAATTAGAGTTAACCAATTGTCCAAACAAACCATCGGGAACGAAAAGCTTAAAAGAGGCGAGTTTTTCGAAATGCGCGGAGTTAAGCTTATAACTCGCTATAGAATCCGTGTTATTCAATTTAGATGATAAATAAAATTTAATATCATCCACAGTGGTTTACGGTGAGAGTCTTGAAATAAAAATTACCCGCGTAGCCGGAACTACAGTCAGCTCTCTAGCCCGTAACCTGGAAGAACAAGGGTCAGGGTCAACGACTGAACCATTTGACACGGTGTCCAATCTATCAGCACCAAATGGTGAGGAAGAAGCGGTGACTTTAGCAAACGTCAAGTCCCCAGAGTCAACAATCGAATTATTCGACAAGATGTCCCTCGAATTATTGCCCCCGGTTTGCACCCGCTCGGACTATAATTCACCAGCACCTGAAGGAGCGGAAGGTTCCAAAATGTCAGCACCAGTAGCCACAGAAGAGGCTACGACCGACCGGATAACAGAGTTATCAGTAGCAGCCATAGGCGAATTATTGTCCCCGGTTTGTACCCGCTCGGACTGTAATTCACCAGCACCAGATGGAGCGGAAGGTTCCAATATATCAGCACTAGTAGCCACAGAAGAGGCTACGACCGACAGGATAACACAGTTATCAGTAGCAGCCATAGGCGAATTAACCTCAATTAAACAAGGTGATGAGTTCACATTTATCAGCGGAATTACTTTCCTCCATGATTTCTCCCATTATTTGGGAGAAGATTGAGATGGAGTATTTATACATTTCTTCAAATCAAGATATTCCTCAACTATTTTCGTAAATTTAGAGAAACGATACGAGAGCGCAGACAGATCCCTTTCCATTCTAGAAAACTCTGACTGCATGCTCTTAAAATGCGGTAAAAACTATTTTCAATATTTCTACACTTAGAACAGCACCAACGAATACCCTTATCCCCATTCAGACAATCAGCAACTCTGGCTACTATTCCAGCACATTTAATATGACATAGATTGTCGCATAATCAACACGACAACATACGTTCATTATCAGATTTTAAAAAACAATTTTTAGTTAAAAACACGCCATTTCAAATAAAACCAAGAAACAAAAAAAAAATTAAATAACAAAATAAATCGCTAATAATATTAAAATAATCGCTACAATAGATAAAACTGCTAAAATCTGCAGAAAGAAATCGCTAAAATAACTAAATAATCGCTATAATAGACAACACTGCTAAACTCTTACAATAAAAAGCGGGATGTTTATCAACACTAGAATTGTGAATACAAACACAAATAGTACAAAAGAGAGTAGAAAAGCTAACAATAACAACAATCGAAAAAAAACTGACAATAACAACAATAAAAGGATGCAAACCAAAATATTGTTGTTGTATAGTGGTACCAAAGCTTAAATTAAAAACAAACAGAAAATTTAATTTATAAAACAACTGAAGCACAAACAATACTAACATACACAAAACCAACGTTAGATACTTAGCTTCAGTTTTAACACTTTTTCACAACACTAACACAATAATACACGATATAATAATTACTAATAAAGCAAATATCACGGAGCACAAAATTAAGTATGACTTGAAAAATACGAAAAATAATAATAAAAAACCAACCCGTAAAAAACCCCGTTTTTGACTATAAATTCTTTATATATGACACAATTTAAAATCAAAAACACACTGATTCTTGATTGGATCACGGGAAAAGGGTTACAAATCTATCCAAAGTTTTTGAGACGCGCTTTCTTTTGTAAGATTTCATCGAATAATTCGGATAGGTGAATGATTTTCTATAATTCGAATACATTTAATTAAAGAAAATTAATCTCACCACTACTTCGTACAAGTACTGGCATCACCCGCGCCAACATTGATATTTACAACACAAATTCATACCGAAGCAAACGAATTCAATGAGTGCGGGTTGTCATGAGTGTGAATCATAGTTTGTGTGAATGCTACAAGTTAGACGAATTCGAAGAAATTCATGCTTTCACAAACTTGAGTCTCTTTTGCTTTCACTCATTGGTTCTCATTGAAGATGAATTGAATGCCAAAACTCTTTGTGAGTGCCTCATGGGTGGGTTTTTTAGCTTTCATGCAGATGTTTAGTAAACATTAATTTATCTTAAAACTTTCATTGCCCACCAATTCCTGGGGTTCCCTATGATAAGAAAATGTAAACATTTAATTCCAGTTTTAAGTCTCTATTCAAATATTTTATTTCATCTGCTTCGGAAGGACATGTGTTTTGTTACTACGCAATTGCAGAAAATGTTGGTCGTATCCCAAATGTTGTTCGGAATTGATTATAATGTCTGCTGTCCAACAGAGGTCCAAGGTATGTGTGGTATGTGGTTCACGTGTTGCCACAATATTGTTGGAATAAACAGTTTCATGATGGGCTAGAAAACCATACATTTCATTCGGTTTTAGAATGTGTTTGTAAACTGGCCTTGAATGCACCATATCCATAATATAATGGGGTATAAGCTTCGAAGTTTTGCCCACAGTTGATGACCGGTACTGAATACAGGCTTCCTACACTTTTCTGTAATGAAAGAAACACAAGGATATTGTATCCTTATTTGAATGCGCATAAAGGGTTACCTCGTAAAAGTCCCTTGGTTACACTGTGTGTAATTTTTTAAGTCATGGCAAAATAACCATATACGGACACCACTACGTGATAAAAGACTAAAAAAAAAAAGACCCGTGTTTCCCAATTTTTCAAAAAGTCATGCACTTTTTTTTTATGGGCCGCCAAAGGTTTGGGGGCCTCGGTATCATTTTCGTAAAATGTGATCATTTTCTCAGGCTCATATCTTGCAAACCGTTCAGAATTTCGATTTACTCTCTGAGGCAAAGTTGGAGCTCTTGTCATAAAGAACAAAAATTGCGAAAATATAAAATCAAAAAAGCTTCACCTTCCAGATCAAAATTCTCAAATGCCTCGATGTGAGCGTCGAGTCGCTTTTATATTGTGTGCTGCGTCCCTTGTTGCGTATGCTGAGCTTACTGCATTGCCTGTGCTGCTGCTGTCGGGGCATGATCGCGTGATACCTAAGCGCTACCTAAACGGTGTTAACCCTTGGACAAACACATGGTTCTGGCCAGGCATATTTAATTTTTTGCTACCTATGGACCTGAACAGGAGAAAAAGGTAAAAAAATGAAATTAAAAAATTTTCGGAAAATTTTTCACTTTTCGTGCTACCTAAACAGTGTTAAGAATCATCTCTAGGAAGTTTATATGTTCTAGAGATTTGTTTATTGAGATCTTTGGTAAGTTTTTGTAGTTGATGGTTTCCTTGAATTTTGAACGGTTTGCTACCTATGGACATGAACACGGGAAAAAAGGTAAAAAAAAATCGAATTTTTTTAAGTTTTTTGCGATTTTGATCTGGAAGGTGAAGTTTTTTTGATTTTATGTGTTCGCAATTAATGACAAGACCTCCAACTTTGCCTCAGAGAGTAAATCGAAATTCTGAACGGTTTGCAAGATATGAGCCTGAGAAAATGATCACATTTTACGAAAATGATACCGAGGCCCCAAATCTTTGGCGGCCCATAAAAAAAAAGTGCATGACTTTGGGAAAAATTGGGAGACACGGGTCTTTTTTTTTTAGTCTTTTATCACGTAGTGGTGTCCGTATATGGTTATTTTTTTTCGTGTTGCACTGTGTTATTTCTATTTGATTTATTATTGACCGGCCTCTGGCTGGTTTTGGATTTTCTCCTCTGGGCAGGCGCAATCATCGGCTTCGGGATTGTTTTTTGCTGCTTCGGAGTAGTTTTTTATGTAAAAATATTTTAAACATTTTATCATTATACTCACTGTAAAGTTTGTACTGGAGAGGCATTTTTATTTGTTACAAAAGTTTCTACGCAAAATTTATCCGATTTCAACAACAGCTTTGTTCCCGTATGTACCATTATTCCAAATTTGAAAGATAGTGGTGGCATTTTGCCATTGAAAATAAAATCAATGAGTGTTTGAACTCACGGGTGATGTGTGAACACCTTTTTGTGTTACACGGTACCTGCGCGATTTCTATGAACACATTGGTCATTTTTTTTTGTGCTGAAGGCTCTTTTACTATTGCACTTTCTTTTTTCTTACATCTGCTTTAACATTAGTTGTAATATTGTTAAAATAAATAAAGCAAAATTTAGCTCACTGAAATAATTGTTTTTATTTTAGTAAAGTATTGAATAATATAGACATTTTATTGCACTCTTTTTCCAGTCTCATGTATAGCGTCTAAGTAAAAGAGCATAAACGAGCCTTATTCTCTTTATAGAAGATTTCAGTATAAATGCACCATTTCGACAATGTTAGAACAGAAAACAATACAAAAAGGATAAATGTTTTAAAAAGCATCAACGTTTCACATTAAAATTATTAATTTTGAATCATTCGCCAGATAACAGACCAAAAAGGGTACTTACCTGTTCATACTCGCCGATTCCTTTATACTTAGTTTGAATTTTCATTATGACCTAATATACTCCGTACATATTTATTTACATACAATTATCCATATGTAGTATCATTAGTATATATATGATCTCAGGCATATAAAACCAATATATATAATAAGTCGATATAATTCAAACGATAAATATCATAAGCGAAATTGAATTTAAAATGAGAGGGAGAAAAACAAAATAAAACAAGTAACCAAAATGATCATTACCGACTAATGAAATTGTGTATCGCTGTAATGATCAAGTTTCAAATGTAAACAAAGCAGAGCATCGACTGTTGGTGATTGCTAACTAATATGCGATGAGATAAAAAACGAAACAACCAAACACACAATATCACATATACTTTGGCCGAAGTAGCTGACGTATACGTGTGTCACATAACCACATGTTTGCCATATCAACAGCAACGACACAGCCAAACACACAACATCACACATACTTTGTACGAAGTAGCTGACGTATAAGTGCGTCACCGTAACGTCGAATGCGCAAGCCCTTGCAAATGAAATTTTGCATGGCTATGCTTTATATCTCCGTTCAACAACAGCAACAGACACGTGTTAATACATACATTATTATGTTAATACATACGCTATAGACACAATTTCGTTTGCCTCACCCCTGCCACACCACTCTTTCATTGCTCTCTTGCTCGCTCATTTTTGTTTAACACGTCATTATTCTCTTTCG
The DNA here is from genome assembly GCA_963931995.1 of Phaonia tiefii. Taxonomy (NCBI): domain Eukaryota; kingdom Metazoa; phylum Arthropoda; class Insecta; order Diptera; family Muscidae; genus Phaonia; species Phaonia tiefii. The sequence continues at coordinate 106,588,411 of OZ008368.1, read as the reverse complement.
CAGTCGCAGAAAATCTGGTTTTAGCAGCAGTATAAAATCTGGTTTTAGCAGCAGCATATACTACGTTTATACGCACGCGGTGAGTTATTTCCTTACTCGCAAGTAGCTAACTCACGAAAATAAGTCATGAGTAACGACACTACTAGCGAGTAAATTTTAAAGTGCTGCCATAAGTCTCAACAATGAAAATCTGGTGGCGCATCAGATGTTTCTTTTACAAACAATTCAATTGTGATTGTGATATTGACGTGCATGTATGTCTTAAATGTCTGACAATAAAAATCGATGCACATGGTCCAAGGAGGAAACGAAACATCTTCTTGAACTTATGAAGAACAAGAAAGTTATGGAGCTGCAAGATGGAAAGACGCGGCGGAATAAGAATGTGTACTTGCTTCATTTCCAATCGACTGCACGATTTGTCCATGTCTTCTTAACAGTCGTTCACTTGAGGCCATATAACTTAGCTGCATCTGCAGCATTATTTTTTGCAGCCATTGCCTCCTTTCTTGCATTAACTGCGTTACAATAACAAGCTTTTTTGTTGCCGACATTTAACACTTTACGCACTGAAAAGAATTTCACTCAATGAATTATAATTAAATATCAAAACAAACAACACATCTGTTGATGCTGCCACAGTTATATATTTTTTTAGTTAGGCAGCAGTGAAAGCGCTGTAACTCCTGAATGCAAACTACCATATAAACAGTGAGCTCAGTACTCGCGATTAATTTTACTCGCGAGTTGGCTGCCGTATAAAGGTAGTAATAAATGTGTTGACTTTGATAGATTTACTACCTATACGCCGCTATAGATGTTAACACATCAAAAATAGTAATCGGTACAAATAGTACGTACGTTAACAAAGCTAATAGATGCAATGTAAATACAAAATGTTCTTCTTTATTTAGTTCATATACTACCAATAGTTTACCGACTTAAATAAAGTGTAGCGTAAAAAATCAATTTAAGTGCCTATATTAACAAAGAAACAAGGAATAAGACCTCATTATTTTTAGCTGTTTACGCCAGAATGAATTAGAATTACCTGTTATTAAAAATGATTCTAATGATTGTGGAGATTGTTGGGCAATTACTATAACCGTTTGTGAAGAGGAACAGTGTTCGTCGTCAACAGTATTGTCCTCGTTTGGTTTACTAGTAGTGTTTTCATGATTTTGTATTATTTTTAGAATTATTATTCGAATGTGTAGTAGATAAAGAGTTTTTCACAACACGTTGTTGTTGTATGGTTGGTAATATTACCGCGGTTGATTTTTGTTGTGCCAAATTCGTCCGCTTTGGTTGACTGAGGCAACTGTTGTATCGTCTGAAGTAATTGTCAATTGTTGGCTTAGGCTTTTGCTCGAATAGTTCGCTGTTGTTGTGGCTGGAGGTACTATTAGAGATTGTGCAGATATCAGTTCTAGTGCCGGTGGTGGTTGCTGAATTTGTGTAGTGGCCGTAGTTGGGGTAGTTGTTTGACTACGCCGAGCTCTTGGAATATAAACTGCCCGATCTGGACGTCGCTCACGTCTGACTTTTTTTTGTGGTAGTTTCTGATGGTCCTCTCCCTACGGTTGATGTTGTTGTACTGAGTATATACTATTTTTATGTGTTGCGGGCGAAGTAATGACACTACTGGCCACAGTAGTAGTATCTTTTGTATATATTGGTGAGTTATTACAACACAGCGGGAGAAATTTCGAGTCATGCAAAAAAGGCCTTCCAGAAGGCATCCACTTTCAACTCTAAAAGATTGTGATTGTGTAAAAACAATTCTAAAGTATGTGTTGATGAGTCTAAATGCGACCAAAAAAAATAATTTGCAAGAACCGTTATAAGACAAACAAAATGAAAGATTTGAGAGGGAGAGAGTACGAAATTAAACCAGACCACGTGCTTAGTTACATCAAAGTCTGTTGAAAAATGTTGTAATAAAATGAGCAAAAGCACAACCAAAAAACTAATTACCCTGTCTTCCAGGAATAGTGATATGCCTTCTCTAGCAGGCATGGTAACAGGTCTTCTTTTACATATCTAGAAAAAAGCCTTCCAAAGGCGTCGTAGCATACATGCTCTTGCAGGCCTACTACAGGCCTCCAACTAGAACCGAGCACGACAATGACACGCTATGTTAATTTGAAAAGAGTAGGGAGTGGAATTGAAATGCCTGCAGGCTCTAAAATAAGGCCTGGTAGAAGGCGCTCTTGCGAGTTACTACTTCCGCTGGGAAGATACTGAGGTAGTTGTATTATCTGGCGTTGTTGGTGAATTGGTCGATAATGCATGATAGGCATTTCTTTTGGTAGCGGCAAGATAATTGTTTCTGTAAGCCGGAGAGCGATTTAAATCGGGACTACTGTAGCGCGATTCACTATGCTTTTTTAACAACAATTGTTTCGTTTAAAAATATTAACCACAATATTAACCATTTTGCCATTCAGTAACACTTTAAACGATACCTGCTGGTGTTTAAAGTCAGCTGTTTCAGTGAATTGATATTTTTAAGAAGACAAATTGTGGTTTATTAACACCAGCATTTTTGGTGTGGTTTAATCCGTTTAAAAAATGTTTATCGTTGTATACAAGGGTTGTATTAAGGTGTTCAGACAATTCGTTGCACTTCTTGTCGCATTCCAATTTTCCATGGAGTCTCGGGTAATCTAACATGAAGTCAACCATTTGAATTAACTGCTCGGCAGACGCGCGGCTTCTTTTGGCAGAAATACTAGCCATTCCAGCGTTTTACAAGCGTTTACTAAATTAATAAAATATTCATAATTTATGTTTTACATACTTTGCACAAAACTGTTTAAAATTTACAAATCGTAAGGGTTTTGTTTTGGGTTTCTTTATTCCAATTTGATATTTTCTCCTATTTTAACATTTCGCTTTGAACACTCTGCCCCATAAGGCGGAGTGTCAACCCTAGCGTGGAACTCCACGCTTCACAGACAACCACGGGGCCCCTCGTTTTTAACACATTGAATTTTACGGACGTCGATAGCGAAATCCATCACCGTTAAGTTGGTGGTAATGGTGGTGCAATGGTTAGTGTGCGCGGCTCGTGTACATGAGATCCTGGGTTCGAACCCGGCTCTGACCACCTTCAAATTTTCTTTCGGCGGCGGTCACCTCGCATAGTGACGGCGACACTATCGAGTATCTAGCCATGAAAAAGCTTCTCAAATTACCGTTCGGAATCGGCTGTAGGTCCGAATCAATCAGTGAGTGAAAACTGGATAGCGCACAGCTCAGTGATTGTGAGAAGTTCTCCCCAGTCCCTTCATGGAATGTAATGGGAAACCATTGATTTGAATGGTGCGGTTGAGAAGATTCCCTTTTTGGTTGGGCCTGGCTCTGAACACTCTGTCCCATAAGGCGGAGTGTCAACCCTCGCGTTGAACCCCCTGCTTCATAGACAACCACGGGCCCTCTTTTTGAACACAATGCATTTTTACGGACGTAGATAGCGGCTACAACTTAAGGCTCAAACAGCATGAATAATGTTAATAAAAACTCTTCGACCACAGGAAAACCTGTGACTTCCCCCGAGCCTACTGTCTCTCCTCGAGCATTAGTGCTCGTAAGTGTTCTACGGAGCCTCCGCAACTACGAACAACACGGGCGGTGGTCAACCCTCCCCAACTACGGGGAAAACAAAAAATTTCTGTCCCTCCCGAAAGCGGAGAGCTGTTCTTCGACTGGCCACTAGATTGTTTAGTCAACTCTCCAAACGGCCAATCGCATGACTCACTCCTGCACAGGTAAACACCTTGGAGTGGGCTAAGGGCGCCTGTGATGGGTCCAAGTCTGTAGGGACAAAGCTTCCACTGGCTGTTGCTAAAAGACAGCGTTCAGTGGAGGAGGATACAAAAACTGGTCCCTCATCTAAGAGGCATAAAAGCCACCCAGTGCTCGGCAGGTCCTTAAGTGATGTCGCGAAGGACAGCTTAATCATTGGCGTCTTGGATGACTGTTACCAGGATGGACGTATCCCAAAGGATAAAAGGCGCCTCGTAGAAGACGCCCTTCTTACGGTGTTCATGGACATCGACAACGACAACCCTGGTCCTGTGCCAATCTTCGAAGACGCGCGATGGAAGCATTAACCTCATCAGCTGCTCTGATGAACGAGAAGCGCGATTGTATAAGTCCGTCATGAGTCGAGTAGGTGAGGTTCGCCGGGGCCAAACTCAAAGCCGTGGATAAGAAGGATATACCTTCTAGACCAATGGCTAGGGTTTGGGTCCCGTCAAATTCACGTACTGACCCACTGGAGGTCCTAAAGATAATCAACCATTGCAATCCCTCCATTTCTGCAAAGGACTGAAGGTGGACAATGTTGAGAACGCTGTAGGAACCTCCCGGCAGGTAGTTTTGGTCCTGAACCAGGATTCCTTAAAACCCCTAGAGGGGTCCAAACGCCAAATTCGGTTTGGGTTCACGCCAAGTGGCAAACAAGCCGAGTCGAAGTCGGAAGTCACAGCTGTAAATGCTGGAAAGCATCCTGAGACGCCGGTAGATGCTGAAGAAGCACTACTCGATGACGACAGTGGCAGCATCATCGACCTGTCTATCACTAGCGATGCTGATCACGAGACAACCGAGATCGAGGTACCCGGAGTTGAAGATCCTGTAGATGATGGAAGTCCTCCAGATAAATCTTCATCGCAGTAAGGCAGCATCTGCCAACCTCCTTCTCCATCTTGCGATGGGTGGAGCCGATGTGGCCCTGATACAAGAACCATGGACGGATACAAGAACCAATGGATATAGGACCTTCGTCCTCTAAACTCAAGTAGGCCAAGATCTTGCATACGCACTAAAAACAAATTTAATTATCTTTTATTGCAGAAGTTTAGTGATAGTGATACAACCGCCATCAGCCTCTCGCTAGAAAACGGCCAGCGGGACACCTGGCTAGTATCATTGTACATGTCGCACGACCATACTGAAGCACCCCCTCCGAATTGCATCAGGGATATTGTATGGGAGGCAGAAAGACGGAATTTCAGCGCCATTATAGGTGTCGATGCCAACGCGCACCACACAATATGGGCGAGTACCGGCACCAATGATCGAGGTGAGTCTCTTTTTAATTTCATTATAAGCGAAACCTTGGCTATCTGTAATAGAGGCGAGGAACCGCCCTTCATAACTTCGGTTGGGAGGGAAGTACTAGACCTAACTTTACTACTTGGCTACGACTGTGTAACTGTATCCGATTGGAGCGTACTTTCTGATCATTCATTTTCTGATCATAGATATCTACAGTTCCACATAAATATCGAACCTCTGAAAAAGGAAGTTTTTAAAAATTATAGAAAAATGGACTGGAACGCCTATCGTGGGCACCTAAGAAACCTCTTAGGTAACCATCCGAATATTCCGATGAATGTGCCAGAGCTGGAAGAACTAGTTGGCAAATTTACTAATGCGTGCAGGAATACGCTCAATGAATCCTGTAAGACCAGTGCTTATAATGCTGCCAAGGGTAACAAAAAACCTCATTGGTGGAACGTTGAGCTTCAGGATCTAAGATCGTCCATTAGGCGGCTTTTCAACAAGGCCAAAAAGAGCGGCGACCAAAGGGATTGGGACGTTTACAAGATTAGTCTTAATCTATATAAAGGTGAAATCAGGAAGGCCAAACGAAACTCCTGGCGAAACTTCTGTGAATCGATTGAGGGTACAGTCTGGCAACCGTGTCAAGAATAGACTCCAATTGTTTACAAGATTAAGCTTGCTAAAATAAATAAAGTTTTTTTAGTGTGTATTAGTGCCAAAACTTGGAGAGCTTTGTAGCAACAGGTGAACAATTACTGCGTACTAAGTGGATTATAAAACATGCCTCCAAAAACAAGAAAAAGCATTAATAACAAAAAGAAAAAAATTGTGTGCATTCAATGCAACACCGATGTCTTGGAGAACGATGACGCAATTGAGTGCGATTGTTGTTGTAAAACTCTCCACTCGTTGTGTTCACGGCTAGACAAAGTAGAGATAGAGAGACTTGTTGACGATCCTTCTCTTGAATATAAATGTCATTTTTGTCAACCGGGGAATGAGAATGAAGATGGAATAAACACTATATTACAAGAAATGAGAGAGATAAAGCAAACAATGACCTTTATGTCATCTCAATATGATGAGATTTTGAAGGGAATAAAGAAGAACACGGTGTCAATAAAGAAATAGGAGAAAGAAAACATATCTCTGCGGGAAGCCGTTAACAATTTAAAATCGACTGTTGCATTTTTGAATGACGTTTGAGTTAAAAATGATTGTGTTATACATGATGTTAAAGCTAAGGAAACGTCTTCTGCAGTAGATGTTGTTCTTGAGGTTGCAAGAAGACCGGCGCTAATATTGCTCAGGATGAAATTGATGAAGCTTATTTTACCAATCGCAATAAAACCCGAATAAAACATCAGTGGTGGTACAATTTACAAATAGGAGAAGTAAATCTATATTTATGAATGAGAAGAAAATGTTTAAAGATATAGATGAGATTGAAACTGTATACGTGAATGATTTTCTACCTAAAGAAAGTATGGAAATTTTACAACATTGCCAAATCACTAAAGTCAGTTGGATTTAAGTATGCCTACACTCGGGACGGGAAGGTATTTACAAAGAAACAAGAAAACTCTAGACAAACTCTATTGCGATGTATGGGTGATGTTGATGCATTATTGTTAAAGTCATCTTTTGGTGGACGCTTTAGCAATTCTCATGCTGTGGTTGTAAACGATGACGAAGATGATGATGATGGATTTTTATCGCCCAATTAATTATTTTTTTTCTTTATGTAGCTTGTCAACAAGTTTAAATTACTAAAACATTTTTCTTTTTTTATGAATTCAAATAATTATTATAATATAAAGTCAATTTTTTATCAATAAATATTAGAAGTGTGTCAGCAATAGGTAAATTTAACCGTTTTTAAAATGAAATTAGCAAAATTTACAAATTACCTGAAGTAATTGCTATTCAGGAAACTTGGTTCAGCATTCTAATTTATAATCTATTTAAAAAAAATCCAATGAGTGTTCGAACTCACGGGCACTTAACACTTTTTTGCTACACGGTACCTGTTCGATTTCTATGAACACATTAGTAAATGTTACATTGGAAAATTAAAAACAGCGTTCAATCATATGATGACGTTACATTCATATAATATTTATAGGTACTTACAATTATTTAAAGACACCTGCAAGCACAAGTGTCATTATTTTCTTGCTTAATACTTTTTGTTTTATTCCCACGAAAAACTAAGAATGGAAAGCAACAGACACATGAACATACATACATTGTTATGTTCGTACATACGCTACACAAGTTCACAAAATTGTCGTTGCTCTCTTGCTATCTCATTTTTATATATGTATAACCACATCATTATTCTCTTTGCTCTGAAAGTGCTCCGCTCCCACATTTTATTTGACTTACCTTTCACAATAATAAAAAACCAACCCGTAAAAACATTATTTTTGGACTATAAATTCTTTATATATGCCCACGCCCCTTTGTCCAATCCCGCCCATATTTACAGCACATCTTAGAATATATAAACCTAACCAACATTAACAATTTTGTTCAAATACCGTTAACAGGAGCAGAAATAATGGATTTTTAATTTGTGATTCTTCATCTTTGTCCAATCCCGCCCATATGACGGGAAAAGGGTTAAAAATCAATCCAAAGTTTTTTCGGTGCGCATGCATGCTTGCATACAGACAGGTTAAGTTAATATAAAGAATTAAAAAAGGCGTACAATCATATGATGACATTTCATTTAAATAATATGTATTAATACTTAATAACACTTTAAAATATTTAAAGACAAGTGTCATTATTTTCTTGCTTAATACTTTTTGTTCTATTCCCACAAAAAACAAAGAGACACATGTACTACATACATACATTGTTACGTTCGTAGATACGCTACACAAGTTCCCAATTTTCGTTGCTCTGTTTCTATCTCATATTTATATACGTATAACCACGTCATTATTCTCTTTGCTCTGAGAGTGCTCCGCACCCACACAATACAACTATTCGCTGCCGCTACATCAGTGTGTGTTTTTTCGAAGTCGGACACATCTGTGTTCTATATAGGGATGGGTAACCCTTATCATTTAGGGGTATGAAAAATAGATATTGGGCGATTCTGAGACCTACCCGATATGCCCACAAAATTTCATACAAATCGGTTCAGCCGTTTCGGAGGAGTTTAACGGCAAACAATGTGTGGATCGCTGTCGGACAATCTGTGTGAGCGCAGTCGGACAAATGGTGTTTGGATGTATTCACTTTGTGAATTTAGGCCGTAGCCGCGCCTATAGATGTTAACACATCAAAAAAGTCAAGATAATTTGGAAGTTATTGCAGTTGAATTCCCTGAGTTTAAACTAAATAACAGCAACTTAGTTTATATATCGGTATATAGATCACAGCATTGTGGTCTGGGATCATTTATTCAGAAAATGGAAAACTTACTTCAAGAGATCGGTAAATCTCCAATACTGATGGTCGGTGATATAAATGTTGATACATTAAGTACAAGTAGTAACTATCTATGTCTGCACAATTTATTTAATGAATTTAATATGCAGTCGTGCCATAGTCACGTCACCAGGCCACAGAGTGGAACTTCAATAGACTGGGTTTACAGCAATATATCGAATGAAGTTTTCGTACACAGTATTGAAAATAAACTGTCTGACCATAATATGCTGAGCTGTTGTATTTATTGTAAATTTCGTCCAAATACATGTTTTTCAAAACAAAGGAAAAATATTGACTACATAAAGTTTTCGAATGAACTACGTAACAATCTGCACAAATAAAACAATATTGAAGACTCATCGGAATTGTGTGGAGAAGTAGTGCAGATAATTTCGACAGCAGCAGCTAAAAGTACAACTACAATTTTGGAATCATTTGATATGCAAAAAGAATTAACACCTTGGGTAACTGAAAACTTGGATTCTGTAAGATGTTACAAGAAAAAACTTTTAAAAATGAGACGCAAAGAGAAGAATAAAGAGAAGTATGCGGAGCGACTTAAAAGATTAGGAAAAGTGATTAGAAACAGTAATGATAAACTCATGAATGATTAATATATGTATAATGTGAACGCATATCAGGGAAATAAAAGGAAGATATGGCAGTTTCTAAACAAGGAATTGGGTCGCAATGATAAGCCTGTTAAAGAAATAAAGCGCAGAACGGGAATTGTATTACGGCGGATAATGTGAAAGCTGTCGAATTTAATGAGCACTTCATTGAATCTGTGAACCAATTAAAAAATAATATCCAGAGTGATGTTAGTGATGACGTGAACATCTTTCGGGCAATGGTACCTGCCCAAAGCAAGTTTTCCCTCCAAAATGTGAATAGTATTCAAGTAGAAAATGCCATTGATTCTTTAAAAGTAAGGAAGGGTTCTGGTTACGACAATATAACACCGAAAATGTTGCTGGTTGAAAAATCATTAGTTGGTGATATGATAGTGAAAATTTTTAAGAAGATAATCCAACAGGGAAGATATACTTGCTGTTTGAAAACTCACAAGATCATACCTATACCGGAGATATGCAATTCCAAACGGGTTATGGACAATGTTATCGGCAAAGTGTTTGAAAGATTAATTTTTCAGCAATTATCACATTATGCCATTGAAAATGATATATTTTATGAACGACAATATGGGTTTAAGAAAGGGGCAGGGACGGAGGAAACTTTGGTTAACGTTGTGGACTACATTTGTGAAGGAATTGACTCTGGATTCAAAGGTCTGGAGTATTCTTTGACTTTTCTAAAGCTTTTGATCTAGTTCAGCATGATATACTAGTTAGAAAGCTCAAGAATATAGGCATTGCTGGTTCTACTCTGTCGTTATTTGAGGATTACCTGAGTGGTAGATTCCAATATGTACAGGTCGGAGAATCAAAGAGTGGACTATTACCAGTTAAGCATGGAGTTCCACAAGGCAGCGTCTTAGGACCCTTATTATTTAAAGTATACGTTAATGATATGAAGAATATACAATTCAATGGAAGGTTATTTATGTTTGCTGATGATATTTGCCTTTTCTATAACTACAAACATGAAACAGTTCTTCGGGCTGAAATTGAGTACGATGCTGCTATTATTTTGGAATTTGCTCGTTTTAAAAAATTAGTTTTAAATTCAAATAAGACTAAATTCATAAGGTTTAAGCCATATATTAACAAAAGTGAAGATAAAATGTTTGTTCATATTGATGGCACACCTGTGACAGAATCCATGAGCGTTAAATATTTACGAGTAACGCTCAATCATAACTTGCTGTGCGATGTCCACATGGATCATATAAGGGCTAAAACTCAAAAATAAGCTGACCACGCAGGTAAAATTAATGATATATCAGGCATTGATACATTCGCATTTCACAGACTTGCCTATTATATATGGGTTCAAGAAGCGGTTCAAAACAAGGCACTTAAGCTAGTGTACAACTTACCACTAAGATATTCATCACTTGAGCTATATGGGGACAGTGCGAAAACTATACTGCCTGTATACGGATTATATAAACACCAATTGCTGATGTACATTGTCAAGTGCATACACGGTATTGGTTCAAGGTCAATTTCATTTACCCGAAACAGAACGCGAACGGGAAGAGTCACGAGGCAATCTGAAGATATTATACCTTCGTTCTGCAGACTGGAGTTAAAAAAGCAGAGAATTGGATATGCTGGACCAAGTCAGTTTAATGATTAGCCAATGCAATTGAAAAGAATTTCAACAATTGCTGGCTGTAAACGCCAGTTAAAAGAGTATCTTTTAAAAAATTTACAAACACTTCTAATATAAAAACTAGTGAACTATAAATTGCGATAATTTTGAATTGCTTATAAATTTAATTATAAATACATGCATATACATACATACATATAGTTTTGATAAAAATTTCATGAATTGTAAAAAAAAAAATTTTTGTATTTTTGTTGCCAGATAGCCTTTATAATGCCTCTAACGCACTGGGGCATCAATGTAATATATTGACTTATTATAACGTTGAATAAATAAATAATTAAAAAAATAAAAAATAAACCAGACTGCACGTTTAAGGTGCGTGCTCGCTAAAAACCCACCGCATGCGGGGTTCTTAATGAAAGGCAATGGAACGTGGACGTATTCGTCCCAAGAGTCTCTTGGAATTCTCCTGGATACCCACTTTCCCAACGATGATAGGAACTAAACAGAAATCTAAACCAAACTAAAACAGAAATCTCTTGATGCAGTCATAATAGTCAAACTGATGTCGCCGTATGATAAAAATTTCTTCATGAAATCATTATCTGAATTTAGAAAGCGTAATAGAAATTTTAGTTTTACTTTGCGGGATATTGGTATAGACTCAGCTTCTAAATTTTACGTTAATGAAAATTTGACTTATACCAAATACAAAATACTCCAGTCTGCTGTAAAACTCAAAAAGCAAAACCTTTTACAAGCTGCTTCTACACTTCGTGGCCTAGTTTATGTGAAGATTTCCACTGATGATAAACCAATATGCATTTGGGAGGAAAATGATCTTGAAAAATTTTTTCGATTGTCAACTAACGAAATGGGTTCATCATTATCTGACCAATAAATATATTTATATTTTCATGTTTTATCCACACTTTTATATATTTAAATTTATTTACCAATTTAATTTTTATCATTTTTATACTTTTTTAAAAACATTAACTAAAGACTTATTTTTTACGATATTATATTTTAAATTGTGCGCAAGATTTAGGTATTTTAATTTCTATTTTAATTTTAATTTCCATTCCCATAATGGTTAGACAACATTGTGTGCGTTCCACAGACAGCGTATCAAACATGCTAAAAATACTTGTTAAGCAGAAAAATGGATTAGAAATATGTCACATTAATGCGCACAGTTTGAGAAATAAAATTGATGAATTTAGGTCAATTTTTGAAAATTCATGCATAGATATAATCTCTATTTCGGAGACATGGCTTAATTCTAATATAACTGATTCTATGATAGCACTCCATGGTTATCAACTTTTTAGAGCAGATAGAATGACTCTCGGTGGCGGTGTAGCTGTTTATGTTCGTGACGGTGTATTATGTAAATTTAATTGTAGATCTGATAATACTGATTTGGTGGAATATATTTTTATAGAAGTGATTAATAAAGATGATAACCTTTTATTGTGTTGCGTTTATAGACCTAATAATAGTATAAATTTCGAACCCTTTATAGAAAAAGTGTATGAAATTTCAATGCCTTTTTCAAAAATTGTAAGAGCTGGGTATTTCGACTCTAACATCCTTACAAACACGAGATTAACTGACTGCGTGACAGCACTCGGATTGTCCACGTTAAATGCAAGTACACCGACTCATTTCACTGCTACTAGTTCCTCATTAATTGATATATGTTTTGTTTCACCTGAATGTCTCCAAATTTTCTTTGATCAAATATCTGCATCTTGTTTCTCTAAACACGATCTAATATATATGGTTTGTGACTTCTCGTTAAAACAAAAAATTGTGCGCAAGATTTGGGTATTTTAATTTCTATTTTAATTTTAATTTCCATTCCCATAATGGTTAGGCAACATTGTGTGCGTTCCACAGACAGCGTATCAAACATGCTAAAAATACTTGTTAAGCAGAAAAATGGATTAAAAATATGTCACATTAATGCGCAAAGTTTGAGAAATAAAATTGATGAATTTAGGTCAATTTTTGAAAATTCATGCATAGATATAATCTCTATTTCGGAGACATGGCTTAATTCTAATATAACTGATTCTATGATAGCACTCCATGGTTATCAACTTTTTAGAGCCGATAGAATGACTCTCGGTGGCGGTGTTGCTGTTTATGTTCGTGACGGTGTATTATGTAAATTTAATTGTAGATCTGATAAACTGATTTGGTGGAATATATTTTTATAGAAGTAATTAATAAAGATGATAACCTTGTTGTGTTGCGTTTATAGACCTAATAATAGTATAAATTTCGAACCCTTTATTGAAAAAGTGTATGAAATTTCAATGCCTTTTTCAAAAATTGTAAGAGCTGGGTATTTCGACTCTAACATCCTTACAAACACCAGATTAACTGACTGCATGACGGCACTCGGATTGTCCACGTTAAATGCAAGAACACCGACTCATTTCACTGCTACTAGTTCCTCATTAATTGATATATGTTTTGTTTCACCTGAATGTCGCCAAATTTTCTTTGATCAAATATCTGCATCTTGTTTCTCTAAACACGATCTAATATATATGGTTTGTGACTTCTCGTTAAAAGTAACGGAAAGGAAGGTTAGATATCGTGATTTCAAAAATATTAACTTTAATTTGCTTTGCGAGGAATTTCATAAAGTCGATTGGAGTACTATTTACCACATGATGTCAATAGATGATCAGTTAGTATTTCTTGAGAATAACATCAATTATCTTTTTGACTTGACAGTGCTCCTGAAACCGAAAGCTAACAACCCGAAAGGTAGAGAATGGTTCACGAGCGATACAAAATATCTCATCCACCAAAGGGAAATGGCTTACTCCAGATGGAAACGTTTTCGAACGCCAATACTGCACGAAGAGTATCGTACTGCTCGTAAACTTGTAAACGCGAAAATAAGGGAAACTAAGAGAAATTTCTATGCCCAAAGATTCAGCAATGCTCTTGGAACTAAGAAAACATGGAATACCATCAGAGAAATTGGAATTGGAAAGGCGAAACCATCTATAGATGTCGAAAACGTTAATGCCAACGATCTGAATTATCAATTTGTTAATATTGTTATGACTCAACCCGATCACACGTATTATGGAAACGCACATACTGACTACGGTGGTGTAAGTTTATTTAATTTTCAGGGCATTATGCAAGATGATGTTGTTTCGAGTTTTATGTCTATATCTTCGAATTCCATTGGTGTTGATAATATTCATCCAAGATTTCTTAAAATTCCACTTTCACAACTTCTTCCTTTTATCTTTAATAAAATTTTAAGTTCAAGCTACTTTCCGGTGAGATGGAAGCAAGCTAAAATTATTCCGATCCCGATAAACAAAACTGGGTATAGACCAATTGCTGTTCTTCCCTTTCTTTCCAAAGTTTTTGAACGTATTATGCATAACCAAATTTTAGATTTTATTAGTTACAATAATCTTCTTACGAACAAGCAATCAGGATTTCGTGCCAAGCATGGTTGTGTAACAGCCCTAATAGATGATATAGAGGGCATACGAAGTAAGATTGACTCAGGCCATGTCGCTATACTTGTACTTCTTGACCACTCCAAGGCTTTCGATAATGTCGATCATACAATTCTATTGCAGAAATTGGCAAAACTTATGAATTTTTCACCTTATTCAATAAGTCTCTTGAAATCGTATCTTGGTGGAAGATCACAATATATTGATATTTGTGGTACTGTATCAGGTCCACTATTAGTCAAAAGGGGAGTTCCTCAAGGTTCCATACTAGGACCACTCCTATTTTCTGTGTATAACGTCGCTGACCGTAAAATGCAGTGCCGTAAGAATGTATGCTGCTGATGTGCAGTTGTATATTAGCAGTGATGAAGACTTATTGTCAAACCGCGTTGCTAATATAAATGAAGACCTAGCTGCAGTAAATAAATGGGCAAAAGTAAATGGTCTAACGCTAAATCCTACCAAATCACAGTGTTTATTTATACGTAAACGTAAAGTTCAAATAGAGCTAGCGCACAGTGGTTTAATAAATGGAGAGCCAGTTGAAGTTGTTCAAAGAGTGAAGAATTTAGGAATTATTTTCAATGACAGCCTCACTTGGACAGATCACACTAATACATTGTGTGGGAAAACTAAATGGTCTAACGCTAAATCCTACCAAATCACAGTGTTTATTTATACGTAAACGTAAAGTTCAAATAGATCTAGCGCACAGTGTTTTAATAAATGGAGAGCCAGTTGAAGTTGTTCAAAGAGTGAAGAATTTAGGAATTATTTTCAATGACAGCCTCACTTGGACAGATCACACTAATACAGTGTGTGGGAAAACTTTAGCAATGATACGGTCCTTATGGACGACACAACACTGTACGCCTTTAAATATAAGAATGCTTTTGGCAAGCACATATTTAGTTCCCACTCTTACGTCTGGTTGTGAAATTTTTGCAAGATGTGATGCCCAGAGCAAGCGAAAATTACAGTCGACTTTTAATGCCATTACGAGGTATGTCTTCGGACTAAGAAAATATGATCATATATCTCAGTTTTCAAAAAAAGTATTAAATGTAGAATTCGAAGGTTTTTTAAAAATTAGATGTTTAATATTTTTTCACAAACTGGTAATATACCGTGAACCTGACTATCTGTACAGCCGATTAAAATTCAGCCAGTCCCTTAGAAATAAAATTTGTATTCAATGCAAGCACAATTCTCTTGTATCTGAGCGTCAATTTTGTATTAGTGTAATACGTCTGTGGAATGCTTTACCGATCAATGTTAGAAATATCCATAATATCGCACAATTTAAACGTATAATTTTTGTTATTTACAATCAACCGTCTGCCCATAGTTAAGTTTTTTTTTTTAAACTGTTTCTACTCTTTTATTTAATGTTGTATTTCTCATAATTTATAAGTAATTTTAGATTCTTTATGATCGTAATTTGTAACAAAAATGTCTCACAAGTCTTACAAATTGTATTAATGTAATTTTTTTGCCTTCAAATTCTTATTTTTATGTTTACTTTTTTTATTTTTATCTTTTAATTTATATTTCATGTTTTTTCTATTTTTTATTTTGTTAACTTTACTTTAATATATAATTTAAAAATTTTCTTTGATTAAGACATCCCTGTACTGTAATTATAAGACATTAGATCTTGCTGTACGGGTTAACAAATAAATGCTGGTCATCAGCCAGAAGAGCTAGGCAGAAACTCACCTAGCTTAGAAAAAGTTCGCTCAATACTGAGAAAAAAGAATCTGATATGGGCCATTAGATGCTTTAGGCCCTATAAATCAGCCGGACCTGACGGGATAATTCTCGCGCAACTACAGGAGGCACTATACCTATCTTGTAGTTGGTTGGAGGCAATAATGCTGGGAGTCATTCCTAGCATTTAGAAGCAAACCAAAGTGGTTTTCGTCCCGAAATTGGGCAAATACTCTCATGTCAAACCACTCTTTTTGGCCTTGTTGAAAATCCGCCTAATGGACGATCTTAGATCCTGAAGCTTAGCGTTCCACCAATGAGGTTTATTGTTACCCTTGGCAGCATTGTGACTACTGGTCTTAAAGGACACATTGAGCGCGATCCTGCACGCATCAGTAAATTTGCCAACTAGTTCTTCCACCTCTTGCTCATTAGTCGGAATATTCGTATGGATACCTAAGAGTTTCCTTAGGCGCCCACGATAGGCGTTCCAGTCCGTTTCCTATAATTTTTAAAAACTTCGTTTTTCAGGGGTTCGATATTTATGTGGAACTGTAGATATAAATGATCAGAAAATGTGTGATCAGAAGGTAGGCTCCAATCGGATACAGTTACATAGTCGTAGCCGTGTAGTAAAGTTAGGTCTAGTACTTCTCTCCTAACCGAAGTTATGTAGGTCGGATCCTCGCCACTATTTTATATAGTCAAGGATTCGCTTATAATGAAATTAAAAAGAGACTCACCTCGATCATTGGTGCCGGTACTCGCCCATATCCCGATACAATATCCCTGATGCACTTCGGAGGGGGTGATTCAGTATGGTTGTACGTCATGTACGATGAAACTAGCCATAATTCCCGCTGGCAGTTTTCCAGCGGGATAGCGGCTGTATCGCTATCACTAAAATTCTGCAATAAAAGAGCATTGAATTTGGTTTTAATGAGTATGCAAGATATTGGCCTACCTGGAGTTGATAGCACGAAGGTCCTGTATCCATTGCACCTGATACCACATATGCGATCATTGACCGTCCATGGTTCTTGTATCAGGGCCGCATCGGCTCCACCCTTCGTAAGATGGAGAATGAGGTTGGCAGATGCTGCATTACTGCGATGAAGATTTATCTGGAGGACTTCCATCATCTACAGGATCTTCAACTCCGGGTACCTCGATCACGGTTGTCTCGTGATCACCCTCGCTAGTGATAGACAGGTCGATGATGCTGCCACTGTCGTCATTGAGTAGTGCTTCTTCAGCATCTACCGGCGTTTCAGGATGATTTCCAGCATTTACAGCATTTGTATACCCAGAGGGGTACACTGATGAACCCAAACCGAATTTGGCCTTTGGACCCCTTTATGGGTTTTAAGGGATCCTGGTTCAGGACCAAAACTACCTGCTGGGAGGTTTTTACAGCATCCTCAACCTTGACCACCTTCCAATCTTTTGCAGAAATGGAGGGATTGCAATGGTTGATTGTCTTTAGGATCTCGAGTGGGTCAGTAGGTGAATTTGACGGGACCCAAACCCTAGACCTTGTCTAGAAGGTATATCTTTCTTATCCAAGGCTTTGAGTTTAGCCCCGGCCAACCCTCATCTACGCGACTCATGACGGACTTATACAATCGCGCTTCTCGTTCATCAGAGCAGCTGATGAGTTTAATGCTTCCATCGCGCGTCTTCGAATATTGGCACAGGACCAGGGTTGTCGTTGACGATGTCCATGAACACCGTAAGAAGGGCGTCTTCTACGAGGCGCCATTTATCCTTTGGGATACGTCCATCCTGGGAACATTCGTCCAAGATGCCCACTGGGTGGCCTTTATGCCTCTTAAATGAGGGACCAGGTTTTGTATCGTCCTCCACTGAACGCTGTATTTTAGTAACAGCCAGTGGAAGCTTTGTCCCTACAGACTTGGACCCCTCACAGGCGTCCTTAGCCCAATCCAAGGTGTTTACTTGTGTATGAGTGAGTGCAGCGACTGGCCGTGCGGAGAGGCGACCGGTCATAAGGCGGTCATACGTCCCAAAATATTGTTGGGCGTTATGACCATTTTTTGTTTCTTTTTAAATTATAAGGGTAGTAATTCAATATAAGCAATGGTTAGTAATTCAACATTTATTATTGATATTTTGAAAATATGGTACAAGACCTATAAGCATCCTGCTTACATATGTCAAACCCGTTAGTTGTTTTGTCCGCAGGAAGGATTAGTAAATCTAATATCATTTTAAATACTCGCCTTACGTCCGGGGTTGATTTTACGGCTCACGCTAGTTCACTCATCTTTGCCAATTTCCGTCTCAGTGCCTGGCAGTAATGAAACCAGCATCCCTTCAGGTGCAGTTTTGGAAAACCTGTTAAAATAGCATTTCGAAGCGCTTTTTCGAAGTCGCTAGTAAAAGTCGTAGGCTTAAGTTGAAAAATGTTGACATTAATAAACTGCAGAATGTGTTCATATGCCTTTTGAGATTTATTGGACATCAATACAAATGCGAAAGGGAAACTCTAAATACACAAAAATTGTCATTACTATTCCAAAGTGATGATTAGAATTTCCAAAGTGTATGTGGGGGAATACAATTTGGAAAAGGAAGAAATTATGGAGCTGATAATGAGGAGAATTTGAAAAAAAATCGCGGGATTTGCATTCCAAATTGCATTCCCCCCCCCCCCCCTTCTCTTTGGAAATTCTAATCATCACCAGCTCCATAATTTCTTCCATTTCCAAATTGCGTTCCCCATTCACTTTGTAAATGTTAGTATTAAGTAGTACAACAATAAGTGAACTGATGAAAGGAATCGCAAAATAGAGCGTGTGACTCTTCTTAGATTTTCACACACTCTAATGATCTGCAGTTTGTTAATAATTTGTATAGATGCCTTACAATTTTCTTGGTAACAAATGTATCTCTGTATACAATCTTTTTCTTTATTTATATATTTAGATTTCACTTTATAAACTTGTTTGTTGTTTGGAGTATACACCAATGCACAACTTCTACGAGCACCTCCAACAAATTGAAATTCGACATTGTCACCCATTCTTCTCAATGGTTCATAAACAACTGAATGAATGTTACAATTACATCTATCATCAAACAATTCTACTTTTCAGTTTTAAGAAACTATTGTACAGTTTCTTTTCGCGCAGTAACCACACTTTTTTTCCAAAAACGTTCAACTTTGCTCATAAGTGGAGAAAAATATCAAAATAATATTTGGGCATTATGACCCCGCTAGGGGAGGTCATAACGCCCAAAAATTTTGGGCTTTGTGTCCTTTCATCTCTGAGGGCGGTAATAAGGCCTAAAACCAAATTTGGCGTTATGACCGGTCGCCGTGCGGAGAGTTGACTAAGCAATTTAGTGGCCAGTCGAAGAACAGCTCTCCGCTTTCGGGAGGGACAGAAATTATTTGTTTTGACCACCGTTGACCACCGTCCGCGTTGTTCGTAGTTGCGAGGCCCCCTTGCGTGTGACCGCAGAAGTCTTACGAGCACTAGTGCTCGAGGAGAGCCTTTAGGCTCGGGCGAAGTCACAGGTGTTCCTGTGGCCGAAGAGTTTTTATTAACATTATTCATGCTGTTTGCGCCTCAACTTGTAGCCGCTATCTACGTCCGTAAAAATACAATGTGTTCAAAAAGAGGGCCCGTGGTTGTCTATGAAGCAGGGGGTTCCACGCGAGGGCTGACACTCCGCCTTATGGGACAGAGTGTTCAGAGCCAGGCCGAACCAAAAAGTCATCTCAACCTCACCATTACCACCAACTTAACGGTGACGGATGTCGAACGTACTACAAGATTTGCCAGGTTTTACGGAGGCGGAGACGAACGGTACCTTAGCCACGAGCCATTTCGACAGAGTGTCACCTCTGTCTACTCAGGTCGCAGAGCACAGGACGTCAGCTCGAGAGCAGAAAATGAAATAGTTACGAAAATTGTGAACCAGGGTCGTAGCAGAGTCCGTGCCAAAGAGGAATAAGATCATTTAGAGTTACCCAGGATGCATCGTGAGGAGGCGATCTTCTCTGCAACCCAAGCAATGAACGTACGACAAAAAACAGCTGCAAAAATATAATTTTACATATCTTCAGTTACAAACTAAATACAAAACTAAAGTATATTAATTAAATTAAAACAGTAATCAGGAACAAAATTAAAAAACAGATAGTAATAAATTCATGCAAGAGATAATAGATTGAACATGGACGATATTAACAGAATTATTACATAAGTACATAAAGACTACTATGAAGGTAAGAATGATATGAATGGAATAGGATTGTTAAAACAGTAACAAATGAAGCTGCAATAGATGCAGCAGGATAGAAAGAGTAGGAACTGGGGATGTATGTGGAGCAGGAACAAATGCAATGAAAACATATGACACAAGAACAGATAAAGCAAGAACAGATGGACCTGGAACAGTTGTAGCAGGACTGAGGATGCAGGAACTGATGAGGCAGGAGCAGACGAAGCAAGAACGTATGACACGGAAACAGATTAAGCAGGAACAGATGAAGAAGGACAGATGAAGCAGGAACAGATGAAGGTGGAATAGATAGGGTAAGAACATGTGAAGCAGAAATATGATGCAGGAGAAACAGGAACAGGTGAAGCAACAACAGAAGACACATGAACAGATAAAGCAGGGCATATCAAGCAGGTACAGATGATTTAGGTGTAGCAGGAACAGACGAAGCAAGAATAGATGATACAGGAACAGATAAAGCAGGAACAGATGGAACACGAACAGATGTAGCAGGATAGGTGCAGTAAGAACTGATGAAGCAGGAACAAATGAAGCGGGAAGAGATACAGCAGGATGAGAATGACGCAGGAACACATGCAGCAGGACGTATGAAGGAGAAACTGATTATTTAGATGCAGCAAGAACAGATACAGGAACAGATAAAGCCGGAACAGATGGAACAGGAACAGATGTACCAGGACAGATAAAGTAGGAGCTGATGAAGCAGGAACAGATGAAGCGAGAACAGACGACACCGAAACAGATTAAGCAGGAACAGATGAATAAGGACAGATGAAGCAGGATAAATAGATACATCAAGATGAGAATGAAGCAGGAACAGATGAAGCAGGACATATGAAGCAGGAAATTTAGTTCGAAACCAAAATTTATTCACATGATTTCTCAAATGAAATCCTAAATCTAAAATCTGGCAATTCTAAGCCTTAACAGTCATTAAAAAAAATAATCGCTCGTTTAATTACTTCAATCCAATCCGGTAGAGAGAATAGGTGGTGGAACTCATTAAAGGTATTACAAAGAGTAAAAATATACTGAACGCGGGTAGAAAAAATGGAACTTATTGTCTAGAAGCTCTAAGAGGAACATTAAAGATCAGTGAAGAGACCAAATATTCTGAATTAATTTCTCCATTGATTAGTTTAACCATAAAACATACAGACACCATTGCCCAACGACGCTCTAAAGTAGGTCAATCAATGCCGGTACTCGCCCATATTGAGTGGTGCGCGAGTTAAGTTTTGGATTTTTGAAGTTCAGGAAAACACGTCTTTTCACTTTGCTTATTCAAGATTAATTAAATTTATTTTTGGTATATTGATGTATTTAAAGCTAGAGAGGTTACAAAAACAATTATAATTACATTTACAATTACAATTACAAAGGGTTACAATATGTATATGAATATCGCCCAAGAAGAATCGCGGAAATAAACAATAATTTGATGACTTGAAGTTTCCATGTACGTTTGTATTGATACAAAAGCATGCTATTGAACAGTGAAAGAATTTACGATGGTTCGAAGTAACCGAAATCTGCTGACTCCTACTATTGAACAATTCCATTCTTTGTCACATATGTTTACACGTATTATTCAGTAAAGAAAGAGTGACGTTTGGTATAGGGCGATAGTATTTTATGTATGGATGTAGATTTGTTAGTACATACATATATCAATGTGCATTACTTACAGCCAATTCCTCTAACTCAAACGAAAACTTTCTTTCGCCTGCTATGCGACAAACAGCTGATTTTGGTTCCACTAACACAAATCAGAACGACAAAGCGAAAGAAAATATATGCGAATGAAAACGTAAGCGTTTCTATACACATTTTGATTCCTCTATCTTTCTTTGCTGTCATCTAAACGAAAGCAAATCTCAAAACGAGTCACTCTTGTGTTGGTTGTCGTTTAAGAATATCCATCAGAAAATTTTTGTCAACCGAAAAAGAGAAATGGAAACAAACAAAACAGAAAGCAAATGGTAAGTTGTTAATAATATTGTTATGTACATACATATGAAACATTTTAAGTATATATTATATAAAATTTTAGCGTAAGGAAGTCAACGCCGCAGCAGCTCCAGGTATTAGTTGAGTACATGGATGCGAATCCTGAGTTTGCCAGGGGTGCACCGGTGTTTGGAGCCAGCAAACAGTCTTTGGAGGAGCAGTGGCGCAAGCTTACCCAAAATTTAAATTTTCGTGGCCCTCCCATGCGTACTGCTGTTGAGTGGAAGAAGGTAAATATTGGGCTGAAATTTATGACCAGGGGCAGGGTTCAAACAATTATAAAAAGAAGAACCAAAATGAAAGAAAAAATCAGGAGTGCGCGAAAAATTTAGGAGCAAATTTTAAAGAATATAAAACGAATAAAAATCCAACTTTTTGAGATATAGGCCTTTAAAGCTTGAGTATATAATCGCACATTTCTCAAATATTTGGAAACCGATCTGTTTCAGATGGGTATCATTTCAATTGTCTTTCTAAACACTATTATTCTGTACATTAATTATTCATTTATTATTCATTCATTATTCATTTACAGACTTGGGCGGACTTAAAATCCCGCACCAAGAAGAAAATTGCTGACAACCACAATAGCATGCGCGAAACTGGTGGTGGTGTCTATCGATTCAACGGCCTGACACAGTTGGAGGAAGTGATCGATAGAACATTATTTCTGTCCACAGCTGCAGCACCTAAAGGCGCTGCGTTTGGAGCCCGAGAAGCAAAGGTTTCAATTGATTCAACTGAAAAGTGCTTTAAGTCGTTAATAGAAACACCACCCAGGAATAGCCAAAACATTGCGGTAACCACTCCGACCAGGCAACAACAGCAAGTAAGCAGCAATCCGGAAGACACACTACAGACAATCAGCCCACCGCAGTTAAGTCAACATAAAAAACGACATCATGATGACAGTGACGATGAGCTTGCTACTTCCTCTTCAGCCAAAAAAACGAAGAATAGTAGAGCATGGCCAACTGTCACTTATTCGACGGCAGCTAAGAGTGAGTGAGCGTTTAGCTGCTACGGCCGAAACTCAAGCACACACAACACAAATTATAGCCGATGCTGCCGAAAAACTAGTCAGTGCGGCTGAAAAGCAAAGTGACGCTGCCACAAGAATTGCAATAGCCGTAGAAAAACAAGCGGAAGCTGCTACAAAAAGTGCGAACAATATTGAACAATTTCTTGTGCTGCTTAAAACTTTTGTCGACAATGGTTCTCTTACTGTAGAGAATAAATAAATATGTTATTTAGTTAAAAAAAACCAAAATGTACAATTGTTTGCTCTAACTTCAACATGTCCATAATATATAATATATAGCATTCGATAACTAACCCAGTTAACGAAACAATTTATTTAATTGTATCCCCCTACTTTTAAGATTTCTATAAGAAAATAAAAAATATTAAATATTTTTGCCTAAAGTAAATTTATGCCTTTATTTCATAAGTTTATGGCAATGTTTTTCCTTATTTGTAAAGCTCTTTCTTCTTCCACTTCATCACAAATGCTCTCGTGTGAGACGCTCTCCTCCTCAATTTCTGCCACCGCGTTGACTTCTGTGCACTTGTACGCCACGCAAATGTTGTGAAGAGCACAGCATGCGTTCATAATTTGGGTCGCCTTTTTTGGATAGTAGTGGAGCCCTCTTGAGCCAATCAGACAGCGAAATCTGTTTTTCAGCACGCCAAAGCACCGCTAACCACGTTTCGTGCGCTAATGTGTTTTTTGTTGTACAGATTATCTGCGGCATCCCTGGGTTTCTGAAGGGCGTCATTAAAAATGGTTTTAATTTGTAGCCGCCATCTCCTAAAATCCAAACAAAAAATGCTAAAATGTATAGGTACATGTAAACCACTTGATAAAATATAATACATATTGATTGATATGTTTGAATAACTTACCCAGAAGCCAAGTGTTCCGTTTGCCACCGTCGAAATCACGCTGCAGTTGCCTGTTTACTGCACTCTGCTCCCAAATAAATGAGTCATGGCTGGAGCCGGGACACCGTGCATCAACACACATGATACTCATATTGTGGTCACAAACCTTACGAAATAAAAAACATTATCCATACTGAAATAAATGTCCTTTCCTGTTGTAGTATAAATGCTTCTCATTATCACCAGGAGACTTGATTCGTAAGTGGGTGCCGCCTACGCACCCAATGATGCCCGGGAATCCATATTTTTCCCAAAAGGCCTGCTTTATGTTGTCCTCTTCTGGAGGAAGAGGCATTCGTATCCATTTCGGACAAATATAATGCTCAAAGAGCTCTAGACACTCAGCAATCATTTTACATACGGTCGATGTGCCTGCCGCCGAAACGTGTTCGTTACCAACTGCCTGCTGGTAACCCCCCGTTACAACAAACCGTAAAAATGTTGCCAGCTTTATGTCGGGCCGTATTTGCGTGCACCGGTGCCTCGGAATCCACTTCCCCTCCAGCTCCTTAGAAATCATTAGAAAGATTTCTTTGCTGAGTCTAAAATTCTGGATAAACCTAAAATAAATAACAAATGTATTTGCATTTAGCATATATGTAAGTAGTTATGTGATTTTATTATACTTACTGATTTGTAGGCATTTCCAGAACATTTGCCATGTCTCGTAGCTGCCTCCGTGGCACTTCTACTACGTCCTCATTCTGGTCCACAAAATAGACGGCAATTGAAATATCCATCTTATTATATTGAGGAATTTGGTTTGTTTAATAAATTTGGTTTGTTTACCAAATTTCTTTGTTTACTAATGTTGTCATTTGTTTGCAGCTGACCAGTTTCAAGCAGACAGAGTTGTATTTTTTTATGATTTACTCTACAAAATATCCCATATTTTTGAGGGAAATTTTGGGAAATTTATGAATTTGTTGATCTGGCCGCACTTACATTTGACAACTCGTAGATTGCTTACGTTAAAGATGTATAGTCATGCGAAAGAACGAAAGAATATTACAGGAATCAAATTTCTGCCGAAAGTGAGTGACTGGTTTTCTTTCGATTAAATTTTCGTGTGAGTTACGGGAATTGGCTGTTAATAATGAAAAAGTGCCCAATATTGATGACTATTAATATAGAGCAATAGTATTGTATACATATATGTATGTTCGTATTCAATAACAGAATAATGTCCAATGTTTAAGAAGTAAAATATGATGACTGTTAATATATGGCAGTGGTAATATAGGGTAGTGATATGTTTGTATGTATGTATATATATAAGTACATATGAAATAAAGAATAATAAAATAAGGAATTTAATTTACGTTGGTGTTGTTGTTGGGGTTAGTGATCGGCTAGGTTTAGCAGGTGGTTGCGATAACGTAACTCCTCCCCCCTTATAGTAGAGTGAAGGCCAAAACGAAGTCGATTGGGACAGAGCGATTGATGTCGGTATTTCGGGATGGTATTGCAGTTTGGATTTCTTAAGTGCCATCAATATCGTTGCTATGATTAGATTAGTACAATGTTGAAGACGATGATGATAGAGTTTGTGGTAGTTGTGTTTCTAGATAATGTTGAATAATCGTTCTGGTCCTCGAAGTGGTATTGGGCCAGTTTTTCCAAGCTCAGTGTTTCTGTGATTGTTGTTGCATTTACTATGAATTAATTAGGAGGTGTGATAAAGACGTCGTCCCAATGGATTGAGGGTTCATCGTTGTATGTTATTCCGTTTGCTGTAATTGAGCACCCCTTAAAGTGCACTAAAACGGTGCCTTTTACCGTAAAATTTTGTCTGCAATTGGATATTATTAGTGCATGTTTTATATTAATGAAAGCAATATAGTTGGGTTCAGGCTGGAATATAGTGGAGATATTTCCAGTGTCGATTAGGTTACATGATGGTTTTTTGTTTGTTAATATTCTTGCAATGCAGGGTGAGGTTGCGGTATTTTCGGTGTATTGGGACTTTTTTCAAAAGTATGAATTCTCTATTAGTGGGCATTTTCCTGTAAAGTATTGTATATGGTGATCGTTATGTGTTAAGAATGGTTCTACATCTATTTGTCTACTACCATTGATAGGTAGTGGAATTAAGTGATATAATTTACTCTCTATATGTGAAATATTTGGAATTTTCACAATAAATATTATTTTCGTGCCGTTATAGAATGCTTGTAGTTCTAGTAAATCATAAATGTGTTCATCGGATGTTATATTGGTATTGTTACAAAAAGATTCGCGGATCTCAATTAGTTCGTCTGAGTTTAGTATTAATTTTGAAATAATGTTAAATTTTGCAAGAATTATTGCTTCAGCCACATTTGAGATGTGATCAGTTAGAATGTCTATATTATAATTCAATTGATTCATATATTGAATTTCCATTAGCATTGAATCTTCTTTGCATATTTTATTCCTCATATCTTGTGAAAGTACATGTACAAATGAACTAAGTGTATCATGTTCTCTATTGATATGTAATGTTAGGTTCTTAAATCTCTCAATCATTCCGGTGTTCAGAGAATGTTGTTTTTGAAAGCGAGGCTGTTCATTGGATATTAATCCCCGTAATTCATGAATCTTCTCATTTATATTCATCGCATCGTTTGTGTCCATATTTCCCGTAATTATCCTTATTGCGGAACCTAATCCATTAATTAATCCGCGTTTTTTCCTATTATATGGGTTTAAGGTATGAAGTTTGATCTTCAAGTTATCTCAATAGAGCATGTCAGGATTCAATTTTCCTCAAATTTGTTAATAATGTCGGTTAGATTTTGTACATGTTCGTGGTAGAGGTCCAGGTCAATTATGTGTATCAAATTATGGAAGTTTTTTTTATTGTTTTTGCTGTTCCTAGATTTAGTGCTATCATGTTCTGATCGTTGTTGATGTTCTGAATTTCCACGATCTGTCCGTATGTCAAGGGAATTCTGGAAAAGAAAACTTTTATTATTTGCGTTTCCTCAATTTCATTTTAGATTTATGTAATTTCTTGTCTTGGGTTGTTCTAAGGGTTATTCGATTGTCTTCTACTACTTTACGTTTGGAGAACCCTGGAGTTATCATATTTCTCCGACATTCTCTTCGAAATGTTTCCTCGTCGACCTGTTTGATTTCTGGCTCCTGTCTTTTTCTGTTTAGTTTGTCAATTAGATTCTTTTTAATTTGTTGTACCTTTTCTTTTAATGACGGGAAAAGTTTCTCTTGAAATTCGCTTAACTTTTTAAGATATTCATTTCTGTTTCGAAGTCTAAGTTTTGAATAAATTCATATGGTTTCCCAAAGAATAATTCAAAAGGCGTATGTTTTGTCGATGAATGTATTGTATTATTATATGTGAGAAGTGTTTCCGTGAACATCTCCTCGTGATCAGTATCAAGTTTGTGCTGTTTTCTAGCATTCATTATTATTCTATATATTTCTGTACGCTTAGAATGCAGTCTTTCGACTGGTGAATTGTTTGTGGACTGTTGAAATGATGTATAGTGATTGTGTATTTTATATTGTCTGCAAAAGTCCTTAACTATGTTGGCTGTAAACTCTGCGCCTTGGTCACAAACTATTTTCGTTGGTATTCCGAAAATACTTGTGAAATTTTTCAAATATTTCAGGACACAAATGCTGGTTCGTGATGAAAGAGTATATGGTGATGCATATTTAGAAAATTTGTCTATTATTGTCAGTATTGTCTTACCGTTTATTGTGTATATGTCTATATGTATGATGTCTAGCGGTTTACATGGTGTTTCGGTAATTTGGAGTTTTGGTTTAGGAGGATTCCTGTCATATTTAAGTGTTTGACAAATCTCGCAATTGTTGATGGTTTTATTTACAATGTTCTGCATGTAAGGGAAATAATATTGTCATTTTAAGAAAAGATAAGTTTCTGTTACCCCTCTGTGATTTCTATCCTCGTGAGATTTCCTAATGAGTTCTTCTTGTTCGTCTTTGTCTGTAAAGTCAGTTAGATTTTTTTTTTTTTTTAAATCGAGCGAACCCATCGCCGCCACTCTTACCCGCCCCTACCGACCGAGAGGGCCGCGTCCCCATAACGTGAGGACAGCGTACACATTATAGACCGGTCTATAACGGGAGAGCAAGGATCATTAGTTCACACGTTACAACCAACTACAGAAATTCTTCACCAGTTGCTATTACACTAACATAACATACTTATAAAAGCACATCACGAGATATTAACATAACAGACTTCATAATATATAATAATTACGAGTAAAGCGAAAACCAAATTATAAATCACACCAGATAGTAAGGATAAAGTAAATTAAATTTGCATATGTATGTTAATGAATATACAGCACTAATGCAATCGGTTCAAATGACAAATTATGCTAGACTTTGTCGTTTCCCAACTACCTGTGAAATCAATAAACTGATATAGCTCATTAAAGTCAGGACACATTGTCCTAACTGGATCAAAGGACGCATAATTCGAACGCTGAAACTCGATGTGAATAAGTTTATAGTACCTCGTGGGTCTCAATGGGACATTGATGAAAATCTTAGACAACAGAAGTTCAGAACATATATATCCATCAATTATCTTCAAAACTGTAATAGAGTTTATCATGGTACGTCTACTACTAAGAGTCGGCAATCTGATCAATGCTAGTCTACTGCTATACGAAGGAAGATTATGGTTCGGGTTCCATTGAAGATTTCTCAGACAAAAAATGAGAAACTGTTTCTGGACCGATTCAATCATATTAACATACAAATTGTACTGGGGGTCCCAAACAACTGATCCATATTCGATAATAGGGCGGACTAGTGAAGTAAAAAGATTTTTCGTAACGTAGGGATCTAAAAATTCCTTTGCCCAACGTTTAATAAAGTTCAGAACGCCATAAGCCTTGTTTACCATCGTAATTATGTGGGAGTTGAAATTCAATTTTCTGTCCAAGAGAACACCAAGATCAACAAATGGATCCTCCGATTCAAGAACATTGCCACCTAAAATGTATTTTGCCGAAAATAATGATGACCTAGAGAACAGCATATGCTTACATTTCGTAAAATTAAGCTCCATCAAATTGGTTTCGCACCACGTCGGGAAAGTAGACAAATCCCTCTGAAGTAAAGTATATTGACAAGGATCCTTGTAAGAAAAATAGATATTCACGTCATCGGCGTACATTAACAATTTAGAGTGCTTTATGGAGGCGGGTAAGTCGTTAATGAATAACAAAAATAGAACCGGCCCAAGATGACTGCCCTGAGGCACCCCAGATGACACAAAAATAAATCTTGAGAATGATCGACCAAATGATACCATCTGTCCTCTGTTCATTAAGTAAGAACTAATCCAATTCAGCATGTTACAATTAAAACCCATTGCCCCTAGTTTATATAATAATAAATTGTGGTTAACTTTATCAAAAGCCTTACTAAAATCGGTAAAAATCACATCAGTTTGATCTCCATTAATAAAGCCGTCAATAATAGAAGACGAAAACTGAAGCAAATTAGTCACGGTGGAACGACCCTTCCGAAAGCCATGTTGACATGGATCTAAAATAGAGGAAACCTGATGAGAAATTACCTCTGTGACTAACTTCTCAAAAAGTTTAGGAATGGCACTCAATTTTGCAATTCCCCTATAATTTGCAACATTTACTAAACTACCAGATTTGTGGAGAGGGATTATATAAGAGCTCTTCCACTGTGCAGGAAAACGACCGAACTTCAACGAAGCGTTAAATAAGAGAGTCAACGGTATGCTGAGAGAATTCGAGCAGTATTTTGTGCACCTAATGTCGCGAAAAGTTCTTTTATTTGAAAAGAATTTGGAATAAATGGTTTGAATAAGTCGAAATATGTCAATGTCCGCGTAAATTGCAGTCAGTTTGTTTGGTGGTACGAATTTCTTTAAAATGTCCGTTATTGATTCGGCCGTAAAGTTTATACTCCGAATGGTCGTTCTCTGCTTGTTTCTAAAAGGGACTTCCGCTAGAATTTCAGGGGTTTGATCCGACTTTTCAAAAATTAATTGTATATTAAATTCGTTGAGAGGCTTTTCTGATATGGAGATGCCATCATCCAAATTTTCTTCACATGAGTGAATAGTGGAAATTTGGTCTGAATCATGGCAATTGATGGTGACATCTTGTCTATAATTCTCATCTATTTTAATTCTGCTTAAAGCATCTGCGTTACTATTGAGTTTTCCTTTTTTATATACTATCTCGTAGTCAAATTCCTCAAGTTTTAATCGCCACCTAATGAGTTTTGAATTTGGTTCCTTCAAATTCATAAGCCATGTTAAAGGTCTATGGTCTGTTACTATCGAGAATTTGTGGCCGAAAAGATATGGTCGAAGTATTTGGTTGCCCAAACAATGACTAATAATTCCTTCTCAATTGTGGAATAATTGACTTCGCTTTCCGAAAGGGTTCTACTTGCGTAGCATATGGGTTTGTCACTGCCGATTCGGCCTTGGGATAAGACTGCACCCAAAGCAATATTACTTGCATCTGTTGTTAGAATGAAAGGTTTGGAGAAATCAGGGTATTGGAGAATGGGATCGTTCAACAGTATGCTTCTGCATGTCTCGAATGCTTTTACATAAATCTTATCTAAAATAACAGACTTTTCTTTTTTCAAGCTTTGTGTCATTGGCTTTGTCAGTTTTGCCAAGTCTGGAATGAATTTTCTATAATAACCAATGAGGCCGACAAAAGATTTTATTTGCCTAGGTGTACGTGGAATTGGGAATTTACGAATGGCTTCAATTTTTGCGGGGTTTGGTTTGATTCCCTCCGTAGACACAATATGTCCAAGAAAAGCTATTTCCTTTTTCAAAAATTCAGATTTATCCAATTGAATTTTGAAGTTAGAGGACTCCAATTTTTCGAAAACGGTTTTCAGATTACATATATGTTCTTGAAGAGATGTAGAAAATATGATTATATCATCAAGATATACCAAACAAATTTTCCCGATTAGTTCTTTCAACACGTGGTCCATAACCCTTTGAAAAGTTGATGGGGCGTTTTTTAGACCAAATGACATTCTTATATATTCGTAGTGACCACCTTCAACCGTGAAGACTGTTTTTTGAATATCTTTTGGATTTATTTCTATTTGATGAAAACCACTTGCCAAATCTATCGTAGAGAAATACATGCATTTTCCTAACTTGTCCAATATTTCCGAGATATTGGGAAGAGGATACCGATCCGATACTGTTATCTCGTTTAGTTTTCTGTAATCAATAACTAGACGCCATTTTTGCCTACCGCTAGCATCTTTTTTCTTTGGTACTATCCATACAGGAGAGCTCCATGGAGAATAACTGGAACGAATTATGCCCTGATTTAACATGTCGTCTATCTGTCTGTTAACCTCTTCCTTATGGATGTATGTGTATCTATAGGATTTTGTATAAATTGGAGTAACATTAGGGGTAGGTATCGTATGTTTTACTTCATTTTTGAAGAATAGTTTCTGACCTTCCTTGTAGAATACATCTTTGAACTTCCTGCAAAGTTTTGTTAGTTCTCTTCTTTCCTCCTTATTAAGATGATCCATACGAAGCAAGTTAGAAAGATTTTCTATTGGATCAGGATTCTGATCCGGATGTACGTTAAAATTATTGAGTTCTATAAAATTAGCTGAATCGTATGATCTTGCTTTAAGTGGATGTTCGAGGAATAAAGTCTTTTCCGTTCAGTTGGATTCACTACCTCTAAAAATCCAAACCAATCTTTCACATGATAGATACCCTCAGTGATTTTCAAGCCATTATCCAAAGAAATATTGTCAATATACACGTCACCTTCTTTTATATCGACTGGAAGTTTAAAGAGTTGTTTCGTCTCCGGTTGCATGGTATATTTTTGAGATATCAAGCCTGGTTTAAATTCGAGTGGTACGGTCTTTTCTTTGATTTGTATGATTATATTTTCTAAATCAATTTTGGCTCCAATTTTAGTTAAGAAATCTATGCCAAGTAATCCGTCAAAATATGTACGAAACTTGAAAATTAAGAAAGAAAAAGTTCCATGTTTACCAAATTCTTTAAAAACAGGTAATGTTACCTTTTCATTTATGCTATATTTATGCAGAATAGTGGATATTGTCAAGGATTGACATTTCCTACGATCATTAAGTTGTATAAATCTGGGTTTATAAATGAAGAGGAAGCTCCAGTATCAATTAAAAATTTTAGATGTCGATTAAATGGGGATGCAATGCTAACAAAAGCTAAGTTTGTTCCGTGTTTGTTAATGTCTAGGTATCCTGTTTGAGGCAAATCTCGGAAATTCCTGAGTGTCGTCGATATTGTTGTTTTCATATCTGTCTAAATTTCCCCTGTATGTTAACTCTTCATCATTTGAATGGTCATGCATTACATGAAATTGATTGTCTTGGGAATCATATTGTATTAAAGGTGACTCCGATTCTGAGGTCCTGAAGGTGTTGATGTTATTAATTTCACCTTTGTTACCCCGTGAC
The DNA here is from genome assembly GCA_963931995.1 of Phaonia tiefii. NCBI lineage: Eukaryota > Metazoa > Arthropoda > Insecta > Diptera > Muscidae > Phaonia > Phaonia tiefii. The sequence continues at coordinate 106,555,724 of OZ008368.1, read as the reverse complement.
ATTCGGCTAAACTGTGCACTAGGTTCCGATTTGAATTTACCAGTATTTTTACTAAAACGTGAGTAGCCAGTAGAAGTATCCATAGGCTCTGGTTTTTGTTGAACGTATCGATTTTGGTTAGAGAATGTTGGTCGTTCTTGAGGTTGGTATTGACCTTGGCGTTGTGCATTGTAGTTGGGATGTGTGAAATTAAATTTTTGGGAATATTTGAATTTTACGAAGGATTGTTATTATTATATTGTGGATTCTGGTAACTAAAACGTATATAGGGTTTATAATCGCCAAAGTTCCTATATGTTCTATCTGGTTAGTAGTATAGCTATGAGGTTTCTGGACCAAAATCACGTGTATTTCCTTATGGGGGTCTAAATTCACATAAAGTGGGGTAAAACAGTGCTGCCAAATTGTCAAACCATGAGACTGATTGATTAGCGCAGACACGAACATAATTGGGAAGGATTAGCGCAGACACGTACCACAGATTAAAGCTATATTTACTTAGTATAGACCTAAACCATTGTTAATATTTGATTGCAGATGGCACCACTGTGCTCCACATGTGATCCAACAACCCTCTTCGTGTCTGGACCGGATTACAAGAGTTCTGGATAGGAAGTAATTCAACCCTTTAATACGCAATTGCACCGTTAATGGGCTTTTATGTTTAATGAGTTTTCAAGCTTTGAAAATTTTATTTTATTAATATTTTAATATTAATTTAATATTTTATGAGCACGAGTTTGATAAGAAACTAAACAAAATTTGTACAAAGGGGGATTAATTCCACGTCTCGATCGCCTCCCAAGACTCTGCTACGCTTTGGGAAAACGCTTTTCAAATAGTTGAATGCGTTTGAACAATTTACAACCGCCACTTCGTTCAATTTTTTAACAATTCCCAATTTTATGTGGAGCGGGGCCAGCAAGATGTCTTGAGTATTGGTGTATTCTTCAGTTTACATATGTTGTTTCATTTGTTCCTCCACACTTCCTTTTGATCTCCACGAATTACATTGGTATTGATTCAGAGGTGAGCGCGAATCCCAATTACAAAGAAAACAAAAGCATTTTGGAAAGCCGCCCTTATTGATGATACCTTGCAAAATGTTGATGACCTTCAAATCACAGCAAATCTTCCATTTATTTTCGTAGTATTGGATTTTTTCATTATATCTTTCAATGTTTCATAGCTTTCTTTGTTTCATAGCTAATACCCATTGCCAGCGGAATGGAAGGTTTTCGGTTCGATACATGCAACAACACTGCTTTCAAGCTTGAAACAGAACCATCAATAAATAATCGGCACTCACTAGCGATGTAGTCCATTCCCATTTTTACCACCAAAGCTTTTATATCATCATTTAGAGTGTAGAGGCTCTGAAATTCAGCTTGCGGTACGCCGTAGAGTTCTTTGTTCTTATCCTGAGATAGGTGAAGAAGAGATATATCACAGAACTAGTTTCAGATTGGAAATAAAATGTAAATTCACTTCTCACTTGTAAGGGGCATTTTATTCTTTTTATTGTATTTTACAACCATTTAAATAATAATACAAACAGATGAGAAATATAAAATTTCAAATGTAATGTGGGGTATTATCTATCTATGAGGTAAATTTATGCAAACTGGCACCTTGTTAAAGTTGCATAAAAGTTAAAATTGTAAAAAATTGTATTTCTACGAAGAAATATTAAAAGCTGCAAAAAACATTACTAAATATGGAAAATGTGTGTAAAAAACACCAACAAAAGTTAAAATAATATTAAATTAACAAAATAATATTTGCAGTTATGTTAGCTTTTAACATTAAATTAATTTTATTAAAATAAAGTTATAAATGTTTTTTTTTAATTAGTCCCCAATGTGTTAATAAAACGAAATATATTTATACACGAATTCATAGAAAGACTTTCGGAATGGTACGTATTTGATATGACGGATTATACTCTCAAGCTTTAAAGGCCTATACATGAAGAAATGGGACCGAGCGGGGAAATATAATTTTTTCAACTCGGCGAAGCAAACTTTGTCGGTGGTGAAATTGTGGTGTAGATCAGAGAAATCTGACTAAAGTATATTTATGCCGGCAAAAAGTTATGATTTTTAGTTTATAAATGAAAAACTCATTTTTGTCGTCCAGTAGTATCCTAAATATATGCTAATCTGACCCGACAAGTTAGTAGTTGAAAATTTGTCGCCATTACCAAATAATATTGTAGGGCAAATTATTAAACTATGAACAATGCACCGGCGGCTCGCAAGCCGCAGCTTGCATTTACAACTGACGTCGCACATTGGGAAAAACTTACCCAAAACGCTCGCGTTGGAAGTAATTACAAAGTCATCATTTTTACTTTCCGTAATTTAGACAGATCCAGTGTGTACAAAACCAATTTTGCAAGTCATTTGGCCCAAGGGCCATTGCTGTACGGTTATTTAAAGTGGAGCTTTTATTAATATTATTTGTATTCTGAAAAATATCTCTATCAGTGCTGTCTACAAATAAACCTCCAGAATCAGTGTCTTTGAATGGAATCTGATCAGTTTTTTTGGGTTGAGTTGGGATATTCATGTAAGTCATTTGGCAAAAAAAAATTTTTCAGATATGTCTATTTACGGGGGTACGCGGGTCATGAAGCTACGCATTATTTTTTATTAAGAAAAAAAATTGTTTTTTCTATGGACCCGAACTGTTTTAATTCCACCCCATTCCTTACAGTTTTATGTTTTCCCTGTAGAAAGACATCTTACCTATACACAGATACCAAACTTATCAGCGGGGCTCTGCGTGAGGTAATTTTCCAGATTTCAACTCAAGTGAGTATATTTATGAAAAATTGTGTACCTATGATACAATGGATTCATTTGTGAGAATTTAAAGAAGTTCACCATAAAAAAATATGCTTGCAACTACGTGGAAAAAAACGGGCCGTAACAAGATACCTCGCGGGCCGCAGGTTGCCGACTCATGTGCTAGGCAAATGAAAGTGTTGTTGCTATGAACTTGGTGAAGACAAAATTGTTTGCGTATTTCTTACGAATTAGCAAGAACAAAACATGAAATTGGAAATGAAATTATGAAATTGTGGTCTTTCTGTTGAATTTGCCAAACTGCACGTTGTTTCCACGTAGCGACATACTCGATGTGATCGCTCTGGGTATGTTCGAATAATGTCTCGCAAACAAGAACGAAGAAATAATAACGATTTTGGAACTCCCTAGTGCACAGAATGGCTTCGAGTTAATAGTTGAAACAATTGCTAAAAAATAATCGGTTTTTGTTAAAGTCGGGAGTGTGTTAGTGAAATAATTCCCTTGTTACCATGCCTAGATCAAGTTAGTACATAACGCATATACAGGGTGTCAATATGAAAGGAGGCTGTTAGTGGGATCCAGACACACAAAAAATGGAATGGTAACAGGTTGGAAGTGTCTAGGGTTGCCAGACGTACGAGTGTACTGTTTTATTCACAACATCTAAATCAGTACGCAAAAGTACTGGTTTTATAAAATATGTACTGTTTTTGTACTGTTTTTTATACACACTGTAAATAAGCTCTTTTTTCGCACAACATCTAAATCAGTACGTAAAAGTATTGATTTTATAAATTATGTACTATTTTTTCTACACACTGTAAATAAGCTCCTTGTTTCTTTAAGTGTTAAAATTGGTGTAATATAGGATTATAACAGAAAGAACTTCACTTTGTTTAGTTGTGTTCAACATAACCTTTTCCACATGAAAATGAATATTGCTACTTTGTGCATTCAACAAAATTTACTTCAAAAAGAACAGTGAGAAACACAAAAACTTCTCGAGATTTCTTAATTTTTCACGCCATGGTAAATCATTTGTTGTACAATTGTTAAAATTTTTCATTTTAGTTTGTTTAAATATTTATCTATGTAGATCAAAATGGAAATCGATTCAAATGAATCAGCGAACGCCCTATCGGATAATTCTTGCACCGATGTGGAAGAAATTGGCTGTCCATCAGTTAATAGTAAAAAGAAAAAAATTGGAAATCGACACAAAAATAAATATAGAGATCCTTCTCTATTGCGAATGGCGGAGTAACCGATATAAGGCGTCACATGAAATCTGTAAAACCTGTGCGAAACATGTTTTTTAAACCAAGATACGTGTAAAGTCGCAGAAGAAACTCGTCAAAAAAGCGCTATATCAGAGGCTGTTTTTACATACCACACAGTGATGCACAGCCACAGCTATCACTCTGCAGATTGTAGTAGCAAGCTCTTTAAGCAATTTTTTCCAGACTCGAAAGTGGCTTCCAATTTTACTTGTGGAAGAACAAAGTGTTCTAAAATTATATCAAAACTTCTAGCAAAATGTTCTATAGAAAGATTAGTTAAAGATTTAGAAACAAAGGCAATATAAAATCATTTCCATTAGTAGTTAGATACTTCTCCAAACACAAACCTATTAAGCTTTTATGAGTCAAACTCAGAATTGTCTATTGACATTGCAAACTCATTAAAATCAAAATTGAACTCACGTAACTTAAGCCTAGATAACGTTACTAGCTTTTCCGCAGATAATGCAAATGTGAATTTTGGATGCAAGAAAAGCGTATTTGTGGAACTGAACAAATCAAATCCAGATATTATCGGCGTTGTATGTTTGTGCCATATACTTAATAATACATTCAAAAGTGCATTAAAGCTGTTGAAATTCGATATCGAAAATATAGTTATTAGAATTTATAATGAGTTTAGCTCATCGACCAAAAAAAACCATCGAATCTGAAAGATACATATGACTTTTGCGACTTAGAATGGTGTGAAATGCTTAGCCATGCACCAAAATGATGGCTTACTTTGACACCTGCTATAGAGAGACTGTAAGAATTATAAAGCCATAAAATCATATTTTCTATCAGAAGATTGCCCAGCTTTTTTAAGGCAATTTTTTGAACTTGAAATTTCTGAAGCTTATTTGGGCTTTATTCACAATATTGGAACGGCTTTATTATGCTCCATAAAAAATTTGGAGCAAAACTCCTTGGTTGTCGTCGATATGTTTCAAATAATTAAACAACTTTGCGAAAAATTTAAGCAACAGAAAACCGAAAAATTTTATGGCATTTTAGCTGAAACTGTCTGCAGTAATTGCGACAATCTACTAGAAGTAGATTTATTTAAAGAAAGGGCAGACGCTGTTTTATTTTCCATAACAAATTACATCGAAAAACGATTCGATTTATCAAAAAACAAATTCGAGAATTTAAGTGCCTTAAATTTAAATTCTAAGTTTACATTCCATAAATTTACTCAAATTTTAGAATTGTTTTCCATCAAATATATAGATACTAACTTTCTTTTTGAAGAGTTCGTTTCGCTGAAAATCGTTTCGGAATCTCTAGACAAAGAGAAATCTGTTGAGGAAAAATGGAAAGATTTGTTAAACAGTGGCAGTTTTCCTAATTTTGAGAAAATTTGCAATGTAATTTTTTCCATACCGCATTCAAATGCAGCTACAAAAAGAATATTCAGTCTAATGTTTTCGTTTTGGAGAAAGGAAAGAAATAGGCGTCTAGTAGAAAATTTGGAAAGCGAGTTGTTAATAAAACACAAATTCGGATATACTTGTAATGAATTCTACAACTTCTTAAAAACTGAGGATGGAAGAAATACTATCGTAAAGAATGTACAAAAAACGACAAATATTAAGTTTCAGTTTATTTAAAAATTACAAAGTTGAAAAAATAAATTGTAATGTTTTTGTTTTGAAATTATAAAAAAATGTGTATGAAAAACTTTCGCACTTTAAATTATATAATATAGTTATAATTATTTATGTACCTATGCTGTACCTGTTGCAAGAAATGCATTTTTTATGTTCTCAACAATTTTACAGTTTTTATTATATTTTTATGTTATATTGAATTGAAATAAATGTAAATGTTTTTGCTTTTATTTTAATAAAAAAACTTATGTACTGTTTTTTTTCGAATTGTACTGTTGTTTTTTACTCTTTGTACTGTTTTTATACATTTTGAATCTGGCTACCCTAGAAGTGTCCCCCCACCCATACAGCCTGCTTTTGTACTGACCAATACTTACTGGAAACCCTATATAACTTAACCCACATTCGAATTTAGATATATCTAATCGAGTCATATGCGAAGAGTTCTTGCTCGGAAGATGTCACAATTTTTGCGAAAAAGAGCGGGAGATTCGAAGATATTTGGAGTGTAATCGAGCAACCTTACCACCTACTGAGCATATACGAGCATTCCTCACAAATTGGAACAAGAGATGGGAGAAATATGGAAGAAATCGCAGAGATCTTGTCAAAAATTCAGGAAAATGGCTTGACACACCCTTCTTTACTGCCAAAAGAAAGGAAAGTAGTAGTCTAAGGCGGCCACTTTTTTGTGATCTAAGCTATTCACAAAAAATGAGACTAAATGTTATAGTAATGGTATGGGAAAGCTAGGCCAAGATCCTTCTGGGTTGTAGCGCCAAATATTCATTTTTTTATAGTAATGCTCTGTAGTTAAAATATTTTTAGAGTTATGTGATGTCATATACTTTTAACTTTTAACAGAGTTAAGACAAATAGAGCCACAGATGCTGTCTTTTGCTGCTTCATCTAGTTTCCGTAAAGAAGGCAATCTGGAGGCCTCCAAATTGTTGCAAAAATTGGGTTCTTCTTCCAAAGAATCCCCGTTAGCATTGCAAGCATGCACAACAATCAAAGCTGCTTGCATTAAGATAGATGTAGAGTTAGCACTTGCTACTTTAAGTGACTGCGGCCTCTCGAAGCATCAATATGAAATACTTGCAAGAAACCACAAAAAATTAGGTAACTAAGTGCTTCTATTCTGGGTAATTCTAGTTAATATACATTTATTTTCATTGTCGTAGTAGGGGCTGGCATATACCCAAGCTATCCTTCATTGCAGAGTGCGAAATTATTGTGTTATCCCAATGGCATAACGGTGACAGAGCAGGAAGCTTATGTAGATTTGCAGAATATTGTGAATCACACAGCATCCCGTCTATTGCAAACGATAAATAATGCGCTATTAACAGATGCAAGTGAAGTCGTCATTTTATATAAATGGGGCTTCGACGGTAGCTCAGGGCATGCAGAACTTCGACAACCTTTTGAAAGCCTTCAATCAATTTCTGACTCATCAGTCATAATTACATCTTTGGTACCTGTTCAAGTTTTAGACCTTAACAGAAGAATTGTATGGCAAAATTTAAGTTCCTCGTCGACACGGTAAGTTTTTAAAAATGATGTTTATGTTGACGTTATTAAAGAGTAATGGTTTCAATATATGATTTAAAGATATTGCCGTCCAATACGTATAGCCTATGAAAAGGAAACCAAGGACACTATTCTAAAGGAATATAAACGCGTTGAAACTGAAATAGCTAATTTGCCTAACTCTGTAGAAACATTGAATGGCGATCCAATGATTGTTCATCATACATTTTTCATGACAATGATTGATGGCAAAAGTATAAATGTGTTAACAGGTAACAAAGCAACAACGGTAAGAGTAACTACAAATGTTTGACAATATAAACACATCTCCTTTCGTTCTTCAGCGTTGTCACGTCTGCCGGTGCGGTTCTAAAGAGCTGAACAATCTGAGCAATATGACAGCTACAACTGAATTTGCGCACAGAAGTGAGCTTAAGTACGGAATTTCTCCTCTGCACGCGCGCATAAAATTTTTTGAGTTCATTTTACACTTGTCTTACAGGTATATAACTAGTTACTAGTACATATGTATATATTTTGTTGCAGTCGTAATGATTTCAATAATATAAATTATTTAGACTTAATTTACCAGAATCAGCTAAGAAAAAAGACACTAGAAAAACTGTCGAAGAGCATCAGTGTATCCTTGAGCGAAAAACATACATTCAAAATCAATTTCGAGAAAAGATAGGCTTGATTGTTGATGTGCCTAAGCCAGGTATTTAACAAAATTTGTTAAAAAAAAAATTTTAATATTTATGTTTGTTTAATACAGGGTTTGGTTCATCCAACAATGGAAATACTGCCAGAAAATTTTTTGAAAAATCGCAAATTTCATCAGCCATCACCGGAGTTGATGAAAATGTAATACATCGATTTGCGATTATTTTAACTGCCATCAACACCTCCGAAGCAGTTGATGCGAAGAAATGTGATGAATATGCGAGAGAAACAGGTCAATTGCTTATTTCAAAGTACGGCTGGTGGTACATGTCTCCAACAGTACACAAAGTTTTGTTACATGGTGGAGAGATGATATCTTATTCAATATTACCATTAGGTGTGTGTGAACTAACATTTTTTTTTATATGTTATAAATCAATATCTTGGATTTCTTTGCAGGTATGTTGTCCGAAGAAGCACAAGAGCACTGCAACAAAAACTTTAAAGTTTATAGGAGCCAGTATGCGCGCAGATGTTCTAGAGTAAAAAATCTGACAGACATTTTTCAAAAATTGTTGGTTATGTCAGATCCAAAAATAAGTGCTCTACGCGCTTCCAACAAACTAAAAAACAACAACAAAGAGCTGCCTGTAGAAATGCAGGCAATGCTTAAATATAAAACTTTTATATCAACAGCACCAAAATCCGTTTCATTGCATTTTATTGCTAATGTCATTATGAAGTAGTTTTGTCAATAATGTGACTTTTGTCCAAGTTAGCATTCCCTATCAAAATCCATCAAAAAACGCCAAAAAAAGTGGTTTAAACAAAAAAAAATATTTTGGTAAAGTTGTCATACCGGCTTTGAGCACCAAAACCAATTCCATTCGATTAGATAACAAGTTAGGTTATCGGCCAAGTGCATATTTACGTATTTCATATCGAAATTATTATAAATTATTATTATTCCAAAATAAAATGATTTTGGCCAAAAAAATTATAGTTTTGGCTAATAAAAAATGTATTTTGACCAAGTTAGTATAAATGTATTGAGTTTGAAATGATCTTATAAAGTTAAGCTTTGAAAACAAAAAAAAATTATCAAAAACGGTTTGGTAGTTTTTGCGTGAATCGCGTACAAAAAAGGCTTAATTTTTTATATATATGTAGAGATTTATACGGTATCTAGACTTAAATTTTACAAATGCTGATACACGTGTCTTTTTTTTGTCTTTCTTCGATAACACTGTGATAGTCGAAAATATGAACTTCGATGAATCCTTTTCGAACTATTAGGGGGGAGTCCCCTGAGAGCTAAAGTACATTTGGAAGTGTCAGATTGGCTCCAGTTTTTGAGAAATCGGTATATATGGATATAGCTAAGTCTGCGCTATTTAAACAAATTTTACCGGCCATAGGCCAATTTTTTTTTTGGCCGAAAAGGGCTTAAAAAGCTTATTAAAATAGAAAAAACAAATGTTTGCGCTCGGTCCAACTTCTTGAGATATGGGCCTTTAAAGCTTGAGTATATAATTGACCATATCTCACATATTTATGGTCGGATCTGGTTCCGGTGAATATCATTACCAAGACCATTAAAAACTCTTTAAATCAGCATATAAATATATTACATTTTGTTAACCCATTGGGGACAAATTTAGAAAATACGATTTTTTAACCTCACTTTTTTGCTAAAAATCTGATTTTCTCAAAAAACAGCCCTAGTAAACCTATTTTCTACCTAGACTCAGGTTTTAGGCAACACTTCAGGCTTTGTCTTAAGGTATAATACTTCGCATTACCCTTCTAAGACCGGAGTTGGATGCTGAAAATTAGCATTGTATTTATGTAAATAATTAGATTATTGGTTAATTTATGAGGGGGTAAAGTTTCTCCCCCTCTTGTACATGCTTATGATGAATCGACATAGAAAGATATGTGATCCGTACATTTTAGGTATAGGATGTGTTCGGCAATTTTGTGTAGCATTTTACGAGAAATATTTTGTTTAGCCCCTTTACCAGAATCCGTTGTCGGATAAATGCCAAATTAAGTGTTAAAATTAAATGTCAAATAAGGTGTCAAAATTAAATGTCAAATTAAGTGTCAAAATTAAGTGTCAAAATTAAATGTCAAGTTAAGTGTCAAAATTAAATATCAAAATTAAATGTCAAATTAAGTGTCAAAATTAAATGTCAAAATTAAATGTCACCATTTTTAATTTAAATGCAAGCGTTTTATTTGAGAGATCCCTAGAAAATTAATTAACTAATTCATTTTAATTACGCTCTTTATTGAAAGTATCTAGACCATTGTTGTTGAAGTGCTAAGTAGGCGGACCATTGTACCACCCCTTCATGAAGAAGAATATACTTATTGCGGCTAAGAGAAAAATTATTTTCTAGTTTTTAGTGCATTTATAAATAAAACACTGTAACTTAATTTTTTTTTTAATTATGTTTTTATTTTTAATTTTTTAGTTAATAAATTTTTAATGTTTTAATTTTTTAATTTTCATATTCATGTATTGCCATCCAAATCTGACAAGTGTGCAAAATTTTAGTTCGATTGGTCAACTGCAACTGTGTTAAAATGAGTTACTAGATTTGAACAATACAGACTGACAGACAACAAAGCTAATTAAATAAAACACTGTAAAAAATGTTTGAAGTAGACGTAGTTTAGGATTGAAAATTTAAAAAAAAGACAGACTTTTGTAAACTTAAAAACTAAAAAAACTTATAAGCAGTGATTCAGTAACTTCACGTTACTTTCGTCGTTTTGGTAGTTTATAAAACATTACAGCTGTTCCGTGACTACCAGCGTTGAGTTACGTTATTTAATAGGTAGTTTATAAAACGCAGCGCAACGTTTTCCATCACCTCAGGTGTCAATTCAACCCGCCATAATTAGTTGAAGAATTTACAAATTGAAAGAAAAATGTCGAACGTGGATGGGCAGATGGATGTATTTTAAATTTCATGGCTTATTTGGTTTTGTTTATTTTATTTTGGTTTATATTTATTTTATTGGTTATATTTATTTTGTTTACTCACTGAAACTCTTGTTTAACTCTTGTTCCCGTTACATCCCACGAGGGGATTAGGGAGAGCTTCTCACAACCAGTGAGCTGTGCGCGTTCAACTTTTACACTCACTGATTGGGACCTACAGTTTTACACCGGTTCCGAACGGTATGTTGAGAAGCTTTTTCATGGCTAAATACTCGATAGTGTCACTAAGCGAGGTGACCGCCGTCGAAAGAAAGGTAAGGTGATTAGAGTAGGGATCGAACCCACGTCCTCATGCACAAGAGCCGCGCACACTACCATTGTTTACAATATTAGAAGTGAAAGTGGAAAGTTCAAATTAATAATTTGCAACCCATTATTTATTTGAACTTTCCTAATAATATTCTATTGCCATTAAAATATATAATATAAAATAATAAATATTTATTATTAAACAATAAAACCAATACATTTGAAATAACGCCAAATAACACGAGTTTCTTGCAAAGACAACAAATTTAATATAGGTTGGAAAATTTATTCGACATTGTAACCCATAATAACCTATGTTTTTACAGATTCCATGGGCATTTCCGTAACTATTGTTGGTATTTCATGTATTATAAACAGTAGCATTGTTACAATCTGTTGATCTATGAAAAAGAGCAGCCTTGTTGAATATTTTTCATTGTGTGCAAACCACTCAAGATAACTTTTTCTAATCTATAATTTTTTATTTTAGTTGGGCAACTCTATAAACCAAAAATGAGACGCAAACGTAAAGTGATGTATAAACTACCAGTTTTTTGACTTTGGCGTTCGCGTTGAGTTTTGGGTTTACGTTCACTTTTGGGACTTTCAGAATACTACCCTATATCATTTAATACGAAAAAAATTTAATGAATAGAAGGCGACAATTAGACTCTCAGTATCTTTGGACGAAATTTGTCTTGGCAGTTTTAAAAGATGATTGAACCATATCCGTCTGTCTGTCTCGCTGGCTGGTCAACACGATAACTGCCGTAAATATTTATCGATCACAGCGAAATATTGTCAGTTACTATTACTTGTCCAAGGTGTGTTTGGAATTGACAATGCGAGTTTTAACCACTCCCCTTCGTGTACCTCCCATACAAATCGACACATTTGTTACGAAATCACGTTTCTTCTCCAAAACTTTTTCTGGTAGACTTGATTAGCTTCAACTCAAACATTGGAAAAGAGTCTGTAAATATCTACTTAACTGTAGAAAATGGGCGAGGTCGTCACGCCAATTCTGGTACCTCCCATACAAAAGGCTGATGGTCGTCCCCGTTATCAATGCGATATGTCGCGTGAATAAAATTAATAAAATTTGGTATTAGGCTTCATGTCACGAAACGCCAGTCACCGATTAATATAAGGGTGGTTTTGTCACGCCCATTTTGGGTCGGCCAGGATAACTCCCGTAAATCTTTGCCGATCACAATGATATGTTTGTTAGTGACTATTATTTATTTAAATTTAGGCTGTGATTGATATAAATCGACACATTTAGTACAAAATCATTTTTCTTCTTAAAACCTTTTCTGGTAGATGTCTACTTAACTGGTGCCTACTTAACTGGTGAAAATTGGTGACGATGCCACGCCCATTCTGGTACCTCCCATGCAAAAGCTTGGTGGTCGTCCGGGTTGTTAAATATATTTCCTATCTTAATGAAATTAGGTTATAGGCTTCATGTCGTCAATTGACACTCACCGATTAAACCAAGGGTGTTTTTCAACGCCCTACCGACATAAGTTGTGCGGCCGGCTGGTTGTGCGGCAAAATAACTCCCGCAACAAAAAAAAAATTTAGACAAAATTTAGTGAAATGCCAGTCTTCTATGAAAAATGAGTGCGATAAATCGTATGAAAAACTTTCGATGTTAATGAAATTAGGATGTACACTCCGGTTCACTTTTTTAAAAGCACTAAAAATTCCATATTCAGCAGCCTGTATCTTTTGCAATTTGTAACCGATTGCAGAATTTTAAAATGGAAGCTAGACAGCTTGAGATATAAAACAAATCATGACAATAGTGGTTTCTTAACTAAATAACTTCTTTTGAGTAATTTATAAAAAAAGTCCAAAAATGTGCTATTGTTTGGTTCACTTGAATAAAGGCACTTTATTATTTTTTTATTATTTTTAAAGTAAGCGATGATTTTTTGTAGGAAGCGTTTGTTTATTCCAATTTATTACATCTTAATAATTTTACGAGTCGAAATGGCAAAACAAAAAATTTTAAATCTATCGGAAAAAATTAAAATTGATGTTTGCCGTTCTGAAGGATATTCTAACCGCGAAATAGGTAAAAAAAACGGACGGAGCCCTACAGTTGTCGACAACTACATCAAGGACAACAAATTTTAAAGGAAGGTTTTCATTGTCTTTATCTACGTATGAGAAAAGAAAAATCATCAGAATTAATTTGTACAGCTGGGACACTGCTGTACTGTGCTTCACCCGGAGCCTGCGGATGGGTGCTCTGTCGTCGGTCTCAAGTCGCCGGAACTTGGTCAGCACCTCGAATTTCACCTTGGGCGACTTAAACTCGACGGTCACTTGGCGCTGGTCAGGATATGCTATCATGGTGGAGCAAGCTACAATGTCCACATCCTCCAGGGGGCACTCAATCTCCAACCTTCTCAGGAGACCCATGATTCTCTCTATGGGCTCGGCGGCAGCCTGTGGTGTGAGGTGGCAAATGGTTATCTTATTGGCCGCGTACCCGGAGATTTTTCGCTGGAGCGCGATCTCTTGGAAGCGCCCCGAGGAAGTGTCGGCTCTTGTTGGTCACCTCGGTCAATTGTTCCTGCATTTGCGCTCGTTCCTTTTCCCACATTGACTCGCGTCGAGTGATGTCAAGTTGGATGGCTTCTCAGCGGCTCCTCAGCTTCTCCACATCGGTAGAAGGCTGGTTGCGGACTCGGCACAGCTCGTGGTACAACTCGGCCTTTGATTGTTGCAGCTGCTTGTTTTCGTGCATGAGTGTCATCGAGTGAAAGTCATACTCCTCCCGCAGATCGTCGTACCTACGCTGTAAATCGTCCAGCGCAGCCTCGACGGCATCGATGCGCTCTTGTTTCGCACGTACTTCGTTGCGTAGCGCTACGAGCTCTCCTTGCTCGGCGACTATTTCGCCTTCTACAAACCGTGGATATACCAGGAACACGTAGTAGCCGGCTCGACGACATACGGGACAATCGGTCCTTCCTTGGTCGTACCAGGTCTCATGGCACGTCAAATGGAAAATGTGGCCGCACTCGGAGGTGACAATCGTCGCATCCTCCGCCGTCAGCGTTGACAGGCACACGTTGCACTCCACCACATTAGCCATTGGGACAGGGGCAGCTAACTAGCGGGGGTTTGCAGACAGGGGCGGACTAATTGGGCTGAAATGACAATATCAAAAACTCCTTAGATCTACAAGTAAGTGGTCAAAAGAGAATAGGACAGAGGGGTCATGAATAGAAACCTAGGGAATACGTTCAGGAAGCTAACTACTACTCGCTAACGTCTACCTGGCTTTGCCCTGTATCACCTTTCGACACGTTACCGTGGACACATAAAACTCTTACAGGTATTAACCTGTCACAGACTATATTCATCAATACTGTATTGCATTAAAGTAGAACTCGAAACCACGCCTGAGATAAAACTCAGAGTCAAATGGTCTTACGTTATTGTTTCAAGTCCTTGGCATGAAACACTCCCAGGCGTTTACCTTTTAGGTCTTCTACCTCATAGAGACGGTTTCCAACAGGTTTCACAATCCTGCACTTCAAGAACTTCCGTGCCAGTTTTGCGTTGAAATTGTACTTAAAGCTGCTCTGGTGGAAATTACGGCGGTAAACTTCCTGACCGGGTATATACTAAACCGGACGGTATCTGGTGTTATACGTGCGTTCGTTTCTCTCATAAGCCTTATGTAGGCTCTCCTGTATTTTCGTCCTCACTAAATCCTGTGCTACCGATTTCGGAACTTGGGTTTCACCCATGTCAGTCAAGTACTTCAGGCGTCTCGCCAACTTATATAGGCTGCCATGTGTGATCATATTAACTCCGAACAGAGTGAAGTATGGTGTGACACCAATCGCACTGTGTACAGAGGATCGCAAGGAACATTCTATTTCAGACAAATGTCGGTCCTATTCTCGGTGGTCCTCCTTCATATATGATCGAATCGCCGATAAAACCGATTGATTATCTCTTTCCGAGGCGTTGGCCTGCGGAGAGTGCACTGCTGTTCGGTAATGGTTTATACCGAAATTGGTAACGAAATCCGTGAACTCGCGGCTTATGAACTGTTTGCCGTTGTCCGAGACGATGGTCTCAGGAACACCGAACTTATGGCATATTTCCGTTATCAAGAACCGACTCACGTTCTTGCTGCTAGCCTTAGACCGAGCCTTCAGCATGACGAACTTCGTTAGGTGATCGAGAACAATGAAAATAAAACAGTTTCCATTCTTAGAACGAGGATAAGGGCCTAGAAGTCCACGAAAATCCGCTGAAAAGGCCGGTGGATCACTACCTCTTTCCCCATCGGTGGTCTTAACGTAATGTCTTAGTTTCACGACATGTTTGGCAGGCATCGACATAACTTTCACTTGCATGTTCATATTCGGCCAAAAGAAATATTCTTTAATCCTCTTCAGGGTCTTAAAGAAACTTCCATGAGCTGCGTGCGGGGGATCATGAGACTTCTCAATGATACTTTGGGTTAATTCCAATGGTACCCATTCCTTCCAAGCAAAGTCCTCATGGAGGGGTATACCATCATAGGACATCGTTCTTTTGTACACGATTCCATCTACCACTCGTAAATCGGGTAGGCGATTCGCGTTCTCCTCGATTGTCTTGATCAAATCCGCATAATCAGTAGATTTGAATGCTTTATCCTCCATATCGATTAATCTAGTAACCTCCGCCGAGACTTCTTCCATCGCATATCTGGACAAGATGTCGGGTACAACATTGAGTTTGCCCTTGCGGTGTTCGATTACAAAGTCAAAAGATTGTAGATAAAGACTCCAACGAGCTAGCCGCCCACTGAGATCTCGATGTGACATCAACCACTTCAGGCTGCTGTGATCTGTAATGACAGTGAACGCCATCAACTCAATGAATGGTCTAAACTTCTTGATGGCCAGAACCACCGCTAAGCATTCTCGCTCTGTCACAGTATAATGCCGTTGTGTAGGTGTCAATTTGTGCGAGTAGTATGCTATTGGATGTTCTTCACCGTTGTCATCTCATTGAAACAAAACTGCGCCGGCTCCTAGATCCGAGGCGTTGCATTGCACATAAAAGCGCTTTGAGAAATCTGGGTGAGTTTGTACAGGGCTAGTCACCAATGCATTCTTCAAATTATCGAAGGCTACTTTAGCTTCATCCGTGAAACAAAAAGTTTTACTTGTAGCCCACGATTGACTCAACTTTCGAAGGATCGGGTTTGACTTGGCCCCCTCCGACAAGGTAACCTAAATATCTTAGTTCCTTGAAACAAAACTTTGACTTCTGAACATTGATGGTCAGACCAGCATCCTCAAGGCAACGAGCAACTTGTTTCAGAAGTGCCATATGTGTCTGAAAATCTGGAGATACTACTAGAAGATCATCCAGATACACGAAGATGCGATCACGTATGGCCGACGGTATCACTCTATCCATTAACCGGCAAAGTCGCTGGGCGGCATTGCATAAGCCGAACGGCATTACCTTGAAATGATAGAGTGGCCTACCGGGCACCGTGAAGGCTGTCTTCTCTCTACTGGCTGGATCTAGAGGTATCTGCCAGAACGCATCTTTGAGATCCACACTGGAAATATAATATGTGTCGCCAAGCCTGCTGAGTAAACCTTCTATATGAGGAAGTGGATACGCATCCTTAATCGTCAGAGCATTCAGCTTGCGTGCGTCTAGGCACAATCTATTTTTCGCCCCTTTTCGTACTAACGTCACGGGGTGACTCCAAGGACTTTCGCTAGGCTCGATGACTCCTAATTCAAGCATTCGATCCAACTCGGCATACAAAAGTGTTTGCACTGCTGGCGAAACCGGATAATATCTATCCTTTACCGGGACTGCATCCCCAGTATCAATGGAATGGGTTTCCAAATGTGTTCTACCGAGGCCTTTCCGGGTATAACACGGAAATAGTTCAACCACGGCATCTAATATTTTGTTCTGTTGTGACGACAGAGCATGGGACTTAACCTCCTCAGAGGCTTGGACTTCTTCGCATAGGTCTACCCCTTGAGTGGTAAGACTCTCTATGCCTGTCAACAACTTAAACGTTCGCATAAAGTCAACGCCCAAATAGAGCGCACCTTCCAAGGTTGGTACTAGATAGAAGTCAACCTCCTCGGATCGTTTATTAAAGTCGATTCTCGCTCGTACTCTCCCCAATATTCGGTGAGCACTCCCATCAGCTGTTCTCACAGATCAGCCAAAACGATGAATCTGCAAATCGGCTTGGTCAACCAGCTCTTGGCATCCCTTGCCTAGACAAGTCACGGATGCTCCACTGTCTATGAGCCCTTCAACTTCTATGGCCCTTATTTTCACTCTTGCATAGAAGCGGTTGTCATCTCCTGCGAACAGAGTGGTAGCGGCGATCTCTCGTCGGATCAGCCGTCGTTTCTCAAATCTTACTCGTGCTCGCTTTATACGGTCTGATACCTCCCCGAAGATTCTGGCTCTAGCTGCTTTGTACTCAGCCATGCGTTGGTGCAATTGCTTAAGGTGTCTCAGAACCGCCGGCGTTGGTATACTCTTGGTTTGCATCTCTTTTCCCATGGTATTTAAAATTTCTTCTTCCTCAGTTGATAAGGTAGCTGGTGCAGCCACTGTTAGGGTCTTAGTATCACCTGTCTTGGTTACCGGTGTATTGTTACTGGCTTGGTAGATATTATCTGTTTGGGACTTGGCTGGGTTTAAACTTCCATGCTCCGCACCACCCTAGTCTGAGGATAAACAATAAACCAAACTGTTATTATTTGTCTGAGGTAACTGAAAAACTACAAAAACTACAACAGGTTATGGGCCCAGTCCCTCAAAGATAAAACAGTTTATGGAATTTTTTGGCGAAAAAGAAGAAATTGAAGATATTTTCCAAGATTCTAAGCATTTGTGGCTTAACTTTCCACAACGTACTTCAAATATGGCAGAGACAAAAGTTTACCAGCTTCATCGGTTCAATGGTCAAAGTTATCAGTTGTGGAAGCGTCAAATGGAAATTTACATGACCGAAAATAAATTAAAGCCGTACATCTTGGGTACTGTCGTGAGAACAGCTGCAAACAGTCAAGCGTGGGAAGAAAAAGACGCTGAGGCACAGGCTTTTATAACGAGGGGCATCGAATTGCAACAATTAAAGTATTTGACAGACTGTACTACGGCAGCTGAAATGTGGTCAAGATTACAAACTGTACATGCAGAGAAGAGCGAACAATCAATTCAAGTGCTGTTAGAGAAATTTATAAATTCTAAAATGGAAGAAGAAGACTCCGTCGTTAATTTTATCGCCAACGTTACATCATTAACGCAACGTTTAAGAGATATGGGCTTAGAACAGAAAGATCCAATGGTTATTGCAAAAATTTTAAGTAGTTTACCATCCAAATTTGATCATGTTAGAACAGCTTGGTATGCTGTGCCTCGTGCGGAACAGAATATTGAAAGATTAACAGATCATCTTGTTAATGAAGAACAATTGTTAAACTTACGTTCCAGCGAAGTAGCAGAGGTTAAATCACACAAAACAGCGTTTTCTGTAAGTAAACACAAAAACAACAAACATAACAGTTCAAATTTTAAAAAGAGAAGTGGAAAATGTAACTACTGTCACAAAGAAGGTCACTGGGCAAGAGAGTGTTTTCAGAGGCAGAGAGATCAAAAAAATAGAATGTCAGGCGAGCACAATAACTTAGCAGTCACCGCAGAAGATGGTAGAAATATAACTGTGAAACCGTCAAATGAAGAAAACTCCCATCTATTTGTTTTGCATTCTGAAAAGTCCCAAAACACATTTAATAATATTTTTTACGCTGACTCAGGTGCGACGGATCACATGTGCTTTCAGAGGGAGCTGTTTAACAGATTTCAAGAATTCGACAGCGGGACATGCCAAGTAAGGGTTGGTGATGGCAGAAAACTAAATGTTGCTGGTGTTGGAGATATCGATGTTCGTGTGGTGCACGGAGGCGTTGTGCACACAATCAAAAACGTTTTGCTTGTTCCAGAATTAGACAGAAATTTTATTTCAGTATGCAAATGCACAGAAAAGGGAATGAAGGTAATTTTCGAAGAAGGTGCTGACAGAGTATGTTTCATGAAAGGTAATGAACTTGTCGCTGATGGTGTGCGTAGTAAACAACTCTACAAAATGAATTTAGTTCCTGTTGTGAGGTCATTATTGTGTTCAGCAACTTCCATAATGATTTGGCATGAGCGCCTGGGTCATGTTAACTACAAAACTTTAAAAGAAATGCATAACAAACAGGTTGTTAATGATATGAAAATTGAAAATATTCCATCAGAAATTCCATTCTGCGAAGGGTGTGCGTTCGGAAAATTTCATCGTCAAAGCTTTCCAAAGCGTGGTGCAAATCGGGCCACTATTCCAGGTGAAACGTTTCATGCAGATCTTTGTGGAAAGATGAGTGTTCCATCAATTGGAAAAGCTAATTATTTTTTATTATTGAAAGACGATTTTTCGAGATATTGTTTCATTTATTTTCTTAAAAACAAAACAGATGTTTTGGAAAAACTTATGCAGTTCTGCATAGAAGTTAAAGAGGATGGGCATTCAATAAAAAGATTAAGAACTGATGGTGGTACAGAGTTCTGCAATCAAGAAGTAAACAAGTTTTTATTAAAGAAAGGCATCAAACATGAAGTGACCACCCCTAGAGCTCTTGAACAGAATGGTTTTATTGAGAGGCAAAATCGTACAGTCATTGAAAGTGCCAAAGCTATGTTACATGAACGTGAACTTCCACTCTATCTCTGGGCAGAAGCAACTAATACTGCTGTATACCTTAAAAACCGCACTGCTTCATTAACTTTAAATGGTCGTACTCCGTATGAACTATGGTTTAATAAAAAACCTTCACTTGGTCACCTTAAAGTATTTGGCAGCGACGCTTACGTGCACATACCCAAAGAGCAACGCACCAAGTGGGAGAGGAACTCTTTTAAAGGTATGATGATTGGTTACAACGATGATAGCAAAGCCTATCGCATATTTGATCCAGAAAACAGACAAATTTTAATAAGAAGAGATGTTACATTTAATGAGCAAGGAGAAAAGGCTCATGCAGTCGTAGAAATAAAAGAATGCGAAAATCAAAACAATACCGACAACTACCAAAACATAACAAAAGAAGACACAGAAGCAGCAAACTTAGATCAACCGACAAAACGCAGCCCGTATAACACCAGGAGCGGTGCTAAAACAAGAATCGAAATATGTAATAGCATCGATGCCGTGTTGTGTTTAGCTGAATTAGAACCTACATCTCTGGAAGAAGCTTTAGACGGCACTGAATCTCACAATTGGTTGGGTGCTATTGATGAGGAAATTGAGTCTCTACGTAAAAATAAAACATGGGTTTTAGTCGAGAGAAGAAATAGTATGAATGTACTGTCAAATCGATGGATTTTTAAACGTAAGTACAATTCAAGTGGAGAAATTGATAAATATAAAGCGAGATTGGTAGTTCGTGGTTGTTTTCAAAAGGCTGGTGTTGAGTATAACGAAATTTACTCCCCAGTTGTTAGATATGAGTCCGTACGAATGCTGTTGAGCCTTGCTGCTGCACAGAGCATGCATATTTTACAATTTGACGTCAAGACTGCTTTTTTACATGGTTTCATTGACGAAGACATTTATATGGAGCAGCCATTTGGATTTGAAAAAGACAACAGAGTTTGCCGTTTGCGAAAAGGCTTGTATGGTTTAAAACAAGCATCACATCAGTGGAACAAACGAATTGTTGATTTTTTGACAAAATTTGGATTCAACCTATCGGCTGCGGATTTATGTGTGTTTGCTTACAGAAGTGATGAAGCTGTTGTGTACTTAGCATTATATGTGGATGACGGACTCATATGTGGAAATGACGCTGCCATCATTAACATTTTGCTCCAAGACTTACATAAGGAATTCGAGATAACATATAAAGAAGCAGAATATTTTGTTGGTCTGCAAATTAACATTGATAAAGAGAAGAACAAATTAAAAATCTATCAAAAACTATATACTCAGAAAATATTACACCGCTTTAATCATTCTAATTGTTCTCCAGTTTCTATACCCGCAGAGCCTGGCATAAAATTTGCTCAACAAAAGGAACAACTGCATTCCAAGTTTCCTTATCGTGAAGCCATAGGATCGTTAATGTATTTAATGGTGTGCACACGTCCTGACTTGGCATATATAGTTGGAGTGCTCAGCAGATTTGTTGAAAGCCCAGCGGAATCTCACTGGCAAGGCGTAAAAAGGGTCTTAAAATATATAAAAGGAACTGAAAATCGAGGTATTACGTATGATATTGGATCTAACTCTGGAAATCTTGTGATGTTTTGTGACTCGGACTGGGCTGGAGACGTCGATACGAGACGCAGCACAACCGGTTGGATAGGTTTTATGAATGGAGGTCCGATTGCATGGAGTTCCAGAAAACAAACGGTGACGGCGACATCAACTACAGAAGCTGAATTTATAGCACTGTGTGCAGCTACGAAAGCAGTAAAATGGTTGAGAAAGTTAGCTACTGATATCGACTTAATCCAGATCAGTTCAACTCCGATATACTGTGATAATCAGCGAGCAATCTCGTTAGTAATAAACCCAGAATCTTCAAAAAGGACAAGGCACATTGATACTCAATACTTTTATACTTGTGACATTCAACGTGAGGGTGATATCAATGTACAATATGTAGAGTCAACCAAGCAACTTGCAGATTTGTTAACCAAAGCTCTCTCTAAACAACAATTTTTTAATTTGATTCAAAATTTTGGCTTCCATGATTAATCATATATATATATTTTAATTTGCTATTAATTTACTTAATCGAGAGGGACTGTTACATTTAGCGCTTTTCGTAAATTAAGAATGTGGCAACTCACACATAACTTATAACACTTATGTTTTGACATCATCTTACAATATTTGAAGTTCTCGCAGATAAAACTATATATTTGTTAATGTCAAATAGCATTTCCTTTTTCTTTTGAAACTTCCTTCTTTTTTTTGGCTGTCATCGGTACAACACGTAAATTTGTAAAATATAATTTATTCATTCGCAGTAAAAATAAAACAATTACAATAAACCAAACTGTTATTATTTGTCTGAGGTAACTGAAAAACTACAAAAACTACAACAGGGTGTCGCGGCAGTTTTTCCTGCCAGTTCGGACACTTCGAAGTCACCGTGTTCTCCTTTCCGCATTTGTAGCAGAAGATTTTGCGGGTAGTGGACAAACAGTCTCGGAAAATATGTCCTGGAGGTCGACAGTTCCAGCAGATGACCTTGCTGGTCGCTCCCAATGCGTCCACTTCTCCAGCAACGATCACCTCTGTTGCTTCTTCTTGGAGAGCTACCTCATGCACCTTAACCGTCGGTGGCGGTCGCGGTGGATGCTGCTGTCGCTGCATCGACAAAAGTGCCTCAGCTCTCCGAACTTCTCGGCTAAATTCGCTGAGACTATCTGTTCGTATAGGGAACAGTAGCTGAGCCAGAGATGTTTTGAAATTTCCTCTCATTATCTCCACTAGCTGTGCTTCCCTGTAGGGAGTCCGTTGCTGGTTCTTCAACTTCATTATCGCGTTATAATACTCCTCGGAAGTCTCATGCGATTGCTGTCTTCGGCTCAAAATCTGCATTTGGATTTGAAATTCACTCTCGAAACGCTGGAACTGCGTTAACATCGCTCTCTGAAATTCACTCCAGCTAAGAGTAGGGTTAGTCTTACGATACTCCCAGTAGAACACTTTTGCTGAGCCGTCCAACAGGTGAAGAAGTCCTTTCATCAACTCAGACTCGGAGCATTCATTATCTCGGCATTTCTCTCTGACTTGGAACAGAAAATCTTGAATATTAACTGTTTTCTGTGTCCCATCAAACTTCAAACCCCATTTGGTCAAATCTTGTCTCCTTGGGGCATACTGCTCAAAACGTACTCCACCATCTGTATTCCGCTGGAACTCTCTCTGTGGCCTAGTTCGTGGTGGGGTTGATCCCTGTGTGGGCCAAAAGTTTCCTCCAGGCACTGGTTGGACATTGTTTGCCAGCCTAAATCCATTAGGAGCCATCGAGTCTTGCATGGAAACAACTTGTGGTCGCGCGTACATCGAAGGCTGTTCTGCTTCTGACCGCCTTTGAGGTTCAGGTGCTGGTAGCGGAGTTGGTATTACACTCGGCAACTGAGATGGACGTCTTATCTCCTCTAACTGCCGATGCAAAGTCTCATTATAGCTAGCAGGTTGATAGCCTGCTGGTGCGGCGATCAATGTTGGCATTGTCGCTTCGGTAGGGTGATTAGCCCCGCCGACGGCTGCCGCTTGTCTAGTCGCCGCTAGTATAGCTGGTAAAATTCTCCGAATCAGAGCCTCTTTGTCGATTCCTGGCCCTGTCCGGTCGCTAGCCTCGGCTCCTGGCCTGGGTGCTGTTTCAAATTGAGTAGGACTGGCGTCACCCATGCGTCGCCGTCTTGTTCGCGCTTCAAGTGCAGTTAGTGCACTGAGGTCTGGAGAATCGAAAGTTTCTGCATGATCCTGAGATCCCAAAATCCCCGTTTGGTGTTGACTTCCCACTGGGTAGCCGTGTCCACTTGATCCCACCACTTGGGCGGAAGCGGAAAAAGCTGACGTCGCGGCCGCGGCCGCTGTCTGGTTGATAGCTACCTCAGGCGCTGCCTGGGTCTCTGCCTCACCTGCGAAGGCATCTTGGGTCTGAGGAGTCCCTCCTTCACCTCCTCCAGGTGGCGAACGCCGAACTGGCATCGTTATCAACCGATGACGTCCAAAACACACGCAAGGGAAAGTTTTTGGTTTATTTCCCCTTTGAGGATACCAAATAATTGAAACAAAAGTATCGATACCGCTTCTTCATAAACCAAGAAAATTGGCTCCGCGGTGTTGACGACTAGCGTCCAGAAAAATTAAAACGAAAAGAAAAGTTGAAAATCGAAGATTAAAAGTCAGCTATTGAAAAATGCTGAGCAAATTAATTTAAAAACCAGATAAAAATAACGACCAGAAAAAACTTTACACTGAAAAGTTAGAATTAGGTTAATTTTAAATAAAAATTTTCAAATATCAAAAGCAATATAATAAAAATCAACTAAAACAAACAAAAGACCAAACACAAGCTTTCATCAACCTTGTATTTGGGAAACAAAAAAATCTGCCCATAACGAAAGCCGATGATTAAAATCGCGAATAAAAAATGAAAATCTTAAATCAAAACAAAATCGTAAACAAAATTATTATCCGAAAGTCGGATCAAAACTTGAAGTTCAAAACAAAATAAATCTTAAACAAACGATAACCAAAACTCGTATCGAAATTTAAAATTTAAACTCAAAAATTTCTTTATGACCAAAACGATAACCAAACTCGTATCGCAAATCAAAATTTAAACCCAAACTCTCAAAAACGAAATCGATAACCAAACTCGTATCGAAATTTAGAATCCAAAAACTCAAAAATTTACGTAATTGAATGGTAAGTAGGGGTATGTATAGATAATTTTTCAGATGACACAATATAAGTTACGCACACTTCTCTAATACAAAACAAAACAAAACTCGTACTAAATCTGCAAATTTGGAGGCACACTGAAAGCCAAAAAGAGGGCAAACGTAATGAGTCTAATACCACGCTTACGTGACTCTCTCTTTCAGACTCCCCTGAATACTCCCTTCGTATTCAGCTTAACCATTACTGATTAGTAGCTACCGAAAAACTATTACTCTATTCTAAAACTGTAAAAAAAGTATAAAATGCTAACATCTTGTCGTTCATGTATTACACCAAACGTCGCAACGCGGTTAGATCCTGGGATCTTCACCGGGACTTACGTGTGGCCTAATGACGCTACCGGACAAAACGAGCATTAGTGCGACCGAAAGTCCTGCCAATCATGCGCTGAACAAACGTCCCAACGCGGTTAGACCAGAAGATCTTCGCCGGGACTTACGCTTGTCCTGACAGCATAACTATGCAAAACTTTTACACTATTGGGTTAAACGCAAAAAAAATATAAAAATAATAATCTAAAAAGGATCATCAAAAACCTAAGTCAGTCCTCCACTTGGAGCAATTGCTCCTGACATTGTCGCAGGAACAAGCCTTCACAAGTCGAGACACTCGACCAAAGTATCCTAAGAAAATTTCCTTGCCCCCCGGCAATCCCGTCGCAACGCGTTCAAGATTTAATAATCCTTAAACGGGACTTACGTGAAGCGTAAGGACAATGAAAACTTCCTAAGCTAACTATGTAGACTAACGAAATTATCTTCGGGCCCCACGTTGGGCGCCATTATGTCGTATGGGCACAGACTGCAATTGGACTAAGTTGATTAAAGAGTTTAGGTGCTGGACTAGTGGGGCACTCAGTTTGCCTTGCGTTTAAGCCGGGCTGGTAACTCGCCGGACGGGGGGGATCTTTCCACTTCCTAAGCACATCAACAGTCTGCCACAGAACAATAAATACATACTGAGGCTTACTCAAACATTCTCGCGACATAAAATTAAATAAAAGGAGCCCAAAGATAATCATCGTTAGTAGACACAAACAAAACGAACAAACCGAAAACCGAACATGTACCAAAAATAGTTCTGTTATAGAGAAGTTTCAAGGGACTACTCCCAAAACGCGTAATTATAGCTGACTGGTGTTGATGCCAGCTTGAACCCTCCCTTTGGAAGCACCAACAGGCTTCCGCATGACACTGCTACGTCTGCAGTGTCCCAATAACAAAAAAGTGTCACTCACCAATTACCCTAACATACCCTCTACCTTACCATAAAATTTGGCTTAATTAACCATATCGAAAACGCACCAGAATTTCAATTTCAATAACAATTTATTCATAATTTTAAGCTAAATTAAAACTAACTCAATACAAAAATTTGAAAATAAATGGGTGCCACAAGGGCAAAGCGCTCTCTCAGTGGTTACAAAAATCTCCACGGAGCAAAACAATGAACCCCAAAAGGCTAAATGACTTAATCATATTATACTAATTTTTCTTAAAATGTTAACAATTTACTTAATAAGGGTAATCAACTTCAAAAAAAAAAACATGCAAAATTAATCTTAACATTATGCAGAGCGACACCTTAAAACCCAAGGGGTATCTCAACTAATACTGGCATATGCCCTAGTGACACTGTCCAGAATTTCACCGAACGCGAAACTTCCCGAAGGTTGAAACCGTACCGAGTATGGTGCCCGAGCTCTGATGCCGCGACGCCTAACTTATTTAGACCCCGATGGTCTATGAATAATAAAAAAAACGAACACTACTAGGCCGACCTAGTTTATCGCGCACGAAATTATATACCCAGAGGCAATTCGCATGGGTGTAAATATATAAATAAAAAAAACACAAAATAAATTAATCAAGGAAAATATATATATATTCAGTCAGTCAAGGTCCGCAGGTCATTTTGTCTGAAAATACGGCAGATCTGAACGCAAAACCTGGCCACTAGGGAGTATGCGGGTCCCCAACAGCCTAAGACAGCCGCTCTTTATACAATTTCCTTACTCTAACTTCTTAATGCTTCTTAACGCTTTAACGGCGATTTTTTTTTCATTATTTATTATTTCTTTTCTGAGACTTTAATATTTTGGCTTAATTATTTCTGTTGATCTAGGTTTTTTTTATTTTCCATTTTCAGTTCACTGGGTTAAATGTCATTTTACAAATTTCGTTCTTACTTTGATAATTATTTTGTTTCTTGAAATTCCATAATTTTTGTATTCCTTTCTTTTTCTTGCTCTTCAAAATTGTTATTGCTTATTGACTGCTCGACCAGTTTTCGATTTTCAAAATTTTCATATCGTTTCGTTTTCTAATTTTTTATTTTTTTTATTTATTTAAAAACATCTTTCACTTATAAATCTACCCTACTCTACCTAAGGCTTAACGTCCATTCTTAGGTGGACGGATCCGGGCGGTCCGTAAGAGGAATAAAATGCACGGACTTACCTTCATTCAGCAGGGATAAAATGTGGGACTGACTATGGGGTGTGGTGGTAACTGGATTATAGATGCTGTGGCTGATGATGGAAGCTGGCTATGGCTGGTGATGGAATCTGGCTGTGGCTGGTGTGGTTGACTATGAACGGACGGACAGAAAGGGCCCTGGATTCTTGCTTTTGGGTGCCCCTGTCTTGTTGAACTTCTCCGGGTGGACAGAACGGACACGGATTTTTGCTTAGTTGTCCCTGTCGCTGGATAAAAGGCAGCAAAAACACACACGCTGCCGGCACTGTATCGACACCCGACAAGTAACGAAGCACTGAATCTGGCGTGGAATGTCAAACACTTTTTTGGCACGGACTTTCGGCACAGAAGGTTCTTAATGGCGCAGATTTTTTTATGGCGCAGATGATATGGCGCTTGATGATGGGGCGCGGTTCTTAGGCGCAAATAATATGGCGCAGATGAGAAGGCGCAGATGATATGGCGCTTGATGATGGGGCGCGGTTCTTAGGCGCAAATAATATGGCGCAGATGAGAAGGCGCAGATGATATGGCGCTTGAAATATGGCGCTGGTAGTATGGCGCTTGTAACATGGCGCTTGTAATATGGCGCTTGCCTGGTGGCCAGGGCGTTGAGCGCCCGCTGGTGCTCCACTTCCGGCGGTAATGGCGGGGTACAGGCATAAATTGCCTGCCTTCGGGAGTGGATGCAAACCTAGGGGGGCTCTCGGCTGGAGTAGCGCAAATACAGGGGTCACTAAGGCACAAAGTGGTGCCGGTTGCTTGGCCGACGGCGGCGTCTGACCAATGGTAACGATATTGTCGTCACAGTCGGCTATAGACACGCAGAATAACGAGCAAAGTGCGGGCTGCCTCAATTCCAGGGTGAGTTTTTCCTTCGCCGGCGGATTCCTACCTTGCGGAACTGTATGTTGGTGGCTTCCTTTTTATTGTGGTTACTCACTTGGGCTGCGTACTGGTTAATAAAAATGCTTCTTAGTTACACTAGCACGATGTTGCCTTGTTCGCAGATATCAAAGAATTGTTCGATCAAAAATGGCGTGACACGATGACGCCTCGAAAATTTCAATATTATGCCGGTGTTGGTAACTAGTGGTTGTTTCGTCTATGTATCATCTGGAAATTAGCCGTTGGTGTACGTAAATAAACACGGCTGACAACCATGAATTTCACAATTTCTCATGGTGTAATTAATGAGGGTGTGGTGAGCATGTCGGGTCGCGGTCATCACACCGTTATTCGACAGATTCCACCACAGTTTAAGCATGGTTTAAAAAACCTCCATGATCTTGAAGCACGTTTGTGAGAAATAGAGTTTCTGACATTCTCGATGGCGTAGGAGATGCAAACTGGCAACATGTCGACTCTGAACTTAACCCTGCAGATATTGCCAGCCGCAGATGCCACCTGGCTAAAACTGCCCGGCACGCAATGGCCGGTGAAAAAAAGTTATGGACGACACAAATATCGAATAAAAACCAGTTAAAGTATTTGGCACCACAACATCTGAAGACCCCTTGATTAGGGTCCCAACGCTTCCACGCGCCTATAGAGTTTAAGCGTACCTACAACTCTTTTGGAGAAACACCGGCAAAATCGGATCGATTTTAGAATATCATCGCTGACCATCACTTCCACAGAAATCGAACAAGTCAAAACTCAATTCATTGTTCTTACGCAGAAGTATTAATTGTTTATTGACTGTTAATCATTTTTATTGACTCTTAATCCTTTTCTAGGATCAAAGGCAGTAATTACTTACAACGCACTGACTTACAACGAACGCCATCCGATCATTTTACCAGATGCCGCAAATTTACGAGGTAGTTGGTTGAGTTTTACTATTCACGGAGGAAATCAACTCATGACTCGAGTTTTAAGATCATAGTTCAAAGCATGTGTACAGATAATGGCATCACTTCCACCGGAACGTTCAATGTTATCAAGACCCTTCCACCATACAGCAGTTGATTTTGCAGAATTTTACGGGAAGAGCTTGTCGTATTATTTGCATTTTCGTATGCTTTGCTACAAAAGCAGTACATTGGGAAGTAGCAAGGGATTTGTCGACACAATCTGTCTTAGCTGCTTTAGCTAGATTTATCGGACGTCGCGGATGTCCAATGAGAATTTACGCTGATAGCGGTACAAATTTCGTGGATGCAGATGAAATGGAACGGAAAGATAGGGTAGCTTTCTCAAAAGTGGTGCTCTGCTGCAAAATATAAGTTAAATCCTAGAATGGAGTTTCATTCCACCAGGCGCTCCTCATATGGGAGGCAGGGGTCAAGTCGTTTAAAGTACACTTGCATAAATTTACTCGTTATATGAACTTCACTCGTTATATGAACTGTCTAAACCCAAGACCTTCAAGTCCGGCTACTTTCCAATTGGTACTCCAATTTTGGCAACCACTGAACCAGACTTGTCGGAAGAAGAAATAACACTCTGAAACAGATGGAAGCGTTTAAAGATAATACCTTTACCAGAGATGGGAGGCTAATTATTTAAATGAGTTACATCGTCGACATAAATAGAAGTACCATCGCGAGAATGTAAAAATATATGATCTTGGGACGATAAGGCAAGAAAGGAAAATAGGTGGAGTTATAAAAACTTATCCCGGATGTCAGCTTTGTCGAACTACGAACATCAAATGGCCCACTTAATCGCCATTAAGAAAAGTTATAAAACTATTTTCAGATCTGTAATACACCCAAAAAATTAATATGATATATATAATAAAACTACGGGGCCACCTGCTATGAGTCTGCCGACTTAGATCAGTGTTGCCACATCCCTCCTATTTTTTCATCTTTAGTTTTATCCCAGGATCTCCTGGTTGGCCAAGACTGCCGGTGAATTATCCATATGGTTTGGTGGCGAAGTATTAATCGATGTCGACGTTGATACTTGCGAAATTGTAGATGACGGTATTTTTTCACATGGCTGATGTTTGTGCTAAATGTTTTCCCGTTACCAACTTATTGTTACTTCGTTTCCACTTCTGTGGACCACTTCATATTCTGTTACATCAAGGTTTGTTTTCAGCTTATACGGAAATACGATATTCTAGAGTAGCACTTTATCCCCAACACCTATTTCTGATTCTTTTGCTTTCCGCCTTTTATACCCCCCTTCCTTTCCCTTCTGTTTATTTGTGCAGTATAAATATCTTGCCGACGAGTCAATCATATCCTCTGATATATGCTGAATACTTCGAATTTTGTCCCGCATAACTCGGTTAAACATTAGTTCAGATGGAGGTGATCCTGACTTGCCATGAGGTGTAATATTATACATCAAAATAAACTTTTGTATTTCCTGTTTGTAGTTGGTGCAACTTTTAATCTTTTGGAGAAGGACTTGTTCATATTATCAACCTCTCCATTGGCCTGTGGCCAGTACGGTGGCGTGGTGATCTGTGTGATGTCGTTAATGTGACAAAAAGGTTTAAGTTCTGAGCTAACGTATTGTCGTCCATTATCTGTTCTCAAAGATTTTAGCAATCCCAGTCTACAAAATATTTCCTCCTTGGCCTTCATGATTTTGTCGGACCAGGGACCATTCGGAAGCGAATGCCTCTGCATCGGTGCCTGACTCGTTACTTGGGAAACAAGCAGACAGGCGCGATAGTTCTTAACAAAGTTTTCTGCTGCTTTATCTATCAATGGCCCCCCAGACTTTGGCTTTTAGCCTACGTTTCATAGCTGACTCTCCTGGGTGTCCTTCATGAGCTAATTTAAGTATTTTAATCCGCAGCGACTTAGGTATTGCAATTCTAGTGCCTCGCAGAAGAATAGTCTCAATCGCTTATCGCAATGGATAGTAAATACTCGAATTATCCGAATCCCACGACTCCTTTCTGATATTTGCAATATTAATGGAGATTTTTTCATCTTCCGAACTTCTTTTAGCTAAGACAGTGATGGTAAGAGGAGTTTGTTACAATACGAAATATATTCTCCTCACAATTCCATCAAATGAGGTCGTGTCAGAGATTTTGCAAAGCCTAGGTACCGCATCAGCAATATTTTGCTTTCTCGTACGATAGATTAGATCTACCCATGCAAATTCCAAGCCTGCTAGATAGTAATAGAATTTTTCTACTGACCATACTAAAGCCACACTTTCCTTTTCAGTAGCGAAAGATATAATTTTCAGATCACCATTGGAATCAAATTGGATCACGACCGCGCCCAAGGCCACTTGGCTTGCGTCTGCTACTACGCGAGTTCTGTTTTTCGGATCAAAGTATTACAATCAACTTAAATACAATCAACACCGGCGAAATCCGTGGACTTAGACCAAACACAGGTTCGATTATGCCCAGACTGATTGCCTCCTCAAGCTTAGGCGTCACTTTTTCTTCGAATGCCATTTGCGAATGGCCACTTCCGAATTCGCCATTTCCGAATTCGATACCATTTCTGAATCATTATTTACTACAATCGGAGCATCAAACACACAACTGACGTTGAGAACCTGATCTAAAACATATGCTTTGAATTGATTTGATGAAGTTGATCGAATATTCAGAAGACCGGTTTTTATTTTTCAATATCGTCCAGTCTTTCTCACTCACAAGATTAAATCGTGAGCCGGGATCAATGACCATTAAAAGTGCTTGTCCCCAAATGCGGCAATCTACGATTTCATCGCTTTTGTAGTTGTCGTCGATTTTGAGGCAGCCGAATTCTTGGCATGCATCAACATCATCCGAACCCTTTCCTTCTTCATTTTGATTAAAAAGTACTTGAATTGGTCTAGTGTGGCGTTGCTTCATACTCCTCAAATCTCATTTTAAAACTTTTGTCTTACATTTGAGAGCAAAGTGCCAGTAAGAAAGCATTTGGTGCATTTCCTGCCGGATAATTCATGGAGTTGCCGATGTTACCAGTTACGATGACCCCAAATGGAATCATTATTTAATCATTCTTCTTTACCCTTCTACCTTTCTTTTCACATGTATTGAAATGCAAGTTTGCATTATTTGGTCGATTCGAAAAAACACTATTACATACATACAAACAAACATTTTATTAAAGAACTTTTATTCCAACGATTTCCAATTTACTTATGTTGCAACAGTTAAAACCACTGAATTCTTTAGCTTACACTATTTTTACGATTCTAAAGAATCATTACAAAATTTTGCTGGATGTTCTCCAACATGCGCCTCATTTATTGAAACCAAAATTAATTGGAAATGCACCATATAATAAGTAGTAAGCAATTCATAACAATAAGTACATGAAAATGTTAATTTGAAATTCCGTTAATAAACTCAGTTCGATTCGGTAACAGCCAAACGAACAAAATAATAAATTACTTAGCAGAAGCTAAGATAGAAGAAAAACATATATTTTTTTTTTCAAATTCCGATTAACGGGAAAAAATTGGCGACGAGGATACAATAATGTCAAATCCTACGTTATTAGTTATAAAATTGTGAAAGTGACAGTGTAAAACAACAATTTTTTTTTACAAAGTCTGACAAGAATGAACAAATTTTTTTTAAAGTGAACTGTGGAAAAAAAGAGGATTCAAGTTAAAATCCAAAGCGAAGCCACATAACAAATTGGCATAAAAATAAACTATTGAATTAATATCTGAGGAAAAGTAAAAATCCGAAGTGAAATCGCATAAAAACATTGGCATAAAAAAATAAATTGTTATTGAATTATTCCCCGCGAAAAGTCAAAGACAAAAAGTGAAGCCGCATAAAGCAAAAGTGTTTTGTTAAACCCAAAAGAAGAAAGCCTAGAAGAAGACCTAATAAGAGGATCCTGAAACCCAAACCCCAAGAAGAAAAGGACAACCCCAAAAATAAAGTAAGAAAAAGTTATTCATTAATGTAAGTTATAAGATATTCATTAAAACTGTAAATGAGGTGTCCAGCGGTAATCGATATTTAACAATTTTTGTATTCTCTTTATAAA
The DNA here is from genome assembly GCA_963931995.1 of Phaonia tiefii. Classification (NCBI taxonomy): domain Eukaryota; kingdom Metazoa; phylum Arthropoda; class Insecta; order Diptera; family Muscidae; genus Phaonia; species Phaonia tiefii. The sequence goes on along the minus strand of OZ008368.1, from coordinate 106,522,592 downwards.
ATTTATTGACGCAGCAATGATTTCTACGGGACCCTCCAGTGATAAAAAAAAAAAGAAAAAATAATAGTCATAAATAAAAATAACACGGTGCGACTGAAAATTTACACATTTTCCCTATAATTATCCTCTCCCTTTCATAAAAAATACACTGAAATGGCAACCCCAAACCAAATACAATTGGACCCAATAAAATACTTGACCAATATCCCTTAGTATAATGGCAATAGGAATGATTTAATACCATTCACTAGGCTTATAGATATAGTCCATCCGTTACTTACGACATATGATGAACTATCACAACTAGTTTTTCCGACATAATAAAAAGTAGATTGGTAGGAAATGCGACCGAAGTCCTAGAAATAAACACATAGGCACAATCTTGGAACTCCATCAAGGGAGTCTTGGAAAACAATTTTGGGGAAAAGAAAAGTTGTGAAGAACTTTTCAACGAATTAAGGGCAGTTACATTTAATAGAACAACAATTGGGTTTTATAATGATATAAAATATAGATTAAGACGACTTTGTAATAAAGCAACTTTGGTTCTTGGAGAAGGTGAAGCTGCAAATCAAGTCGCGCGTAATAACCAAAGGTCAGCCTTACATATATTCAGCAACAAAATGCTTGAACCAATGAGGACTGTTTTGGCCTGTTGAAACCCAACAACCTTAGAAGAAGCAATGGACATTTTGCTCGAGAATGGATATGACCGAATGGGAAAAGATGGCCGTATAATTTAAAAACAGATGAACGAAAACCAGGATCAAAAAAATCATCCGGAAAATACCAATGGAAGCAGGAAAAATTATCAACGGAACAATTATAATAATCGACAAAATTATCAGGGGGAAAACAACAATATTCAAGAACACAATAGAAATAATAATCAACATTTTAACAATTAAAATAATAATCGTAGGGAGGACAACTCGTATAGACAAGATAACCACGGAAGCATTGAAAATGATAACCCACATTTTGCAAATAATCGAAACCCCCATCAACCAGAACCTATGGAAGTGAACAACGTTGAACATTTTCAGGAAGCAGCCTCAACGGAAAACTTCCATATATAACGGTTAAATCTAAATTACGTCGATTGAAATTCATCATCGATACAGGAGCAACACACTCCATAATAAACCCCGGATTATGCCATCCTAAATGGAAGACACCCTGTAGATCTATGAATATTAAAACACTTCAAAATACTGTTAAAATAGACGAAAAAGTATCAGTTCCAATCTTCGAAGAATTTGGTGGTACACCAGATATGAAAATAGAATTTTTGATCTGTAAATTCCGTGACCAATTTAATTGTTTAATTGGAAATAATATATTGAAAAATGTGAATGCTTTATTAAACTTAAAAGACAGTCTATTAGAAATTGGTGATCAAAAACTTCCCATTCGATACACTAATGATAACTAACTTAAATATAATTAGACATTGGATACTGCACAAAAAACTGGATGCTAGCGGGAAGAAAACATGGAGGCTTGTAGTCGATTACAGGAAACTTAACGAAGTTACAATTAATGACAAATATCCAATTCCGAATATAGATGAAATTTTGGAAAAACTCGGGCGTTGTCAATACTTCACAACGATTGACTTAGCCAAAGGCTTTCATCAGATCGAGATACATGAAACGGACATACCGAAAACGGCATTTAGTGTAGAAGGCAGTCATTACGAATTCCTTCGTATGCCATTCGGGCTGAAAACGGCTCCAGCCACCTTCCAACGGCTAATGAATAATATCCTAAGTGATTTAATTAACAAAGTCTGCTTAGTCTATTTAGACGACATTATCATTTTCTCGACGTCATTACAGGAGCACTTGGAATCACTTTCGAAAGTATTTAAGCGACTACAGGAGGTGAATCTGAAAATACAATTGGACAAGAGCGAATTCATGAAAAGGGAAACAAATTTCCTTGGTCATGTTGTCTTAGATGAAGATATCAGACCTAATCCTGAGAAAATAATTTGTGTCCAGAAATTTCCTTTACCATCAACGCAGAAGGAGATTAAACAATTCCTTGCTCGTCCCATGATAAAATGTCTAAAAAAAGAAGCAAACGTTGAAATCGAAAATTCTGAATACAATGACAGTTTCGATTCAATTAATAGGCTATTGACAAATTCTCCTGTCTTGGCTTATCCCGATTTTGACGAAAAATTCATTTTGAAAACAGATGCAAGTAATTATGCTCTAGGAGCAATATTGTCTCAAAAAGACTATCCTATTTGTTATGCAAGTGGGACATTAAACGGCGCCGAGCAAAACTACAGTACAATCGAGAAAGAGTTACTCGTGATCGTTTGGGCCACGAAATATTTTAGGCCATATTAATTTGGTAGACGTTTTATTATCGAAACAGACCATAGACCTCTAACATGGCTATTTTCAATTAAAGAGCCTAACTCCAAATTGGTAAGATGGAGGTTGCGGTTACAAGAGTACAATTATGAAATCAAATATAAGAAAGGTTTACTAAACGGCAACGCAGATGGTCTATCTAAAGTTGTGTTTATAAATGAAAATGGGAACCAAAATGATTATGAAAATGAATCGCCAAATATAATTGAAACTGGAAATCCATTAAATTTTTATCGCAGGCAAATAATACTTCGAAAAACAGCATCCGGATCACTTAAAATAAAGAATGAGCAAATCTTCAAAAACAGCCGAAAGACGATCTCTGCGTAAATATTCGATGAAGACACAATATAACAATATTGAAAAATCATTTTAACCCTGTTAAAACAAACGCAGTATTCATAGACGATAAAACAGTCTATGAAAAACTGAACCAAATTGTGAACAAATATTTTTGCGAAAATAAAAATTTTAAAATTGTAATATGTAAAAAGATTCTCACAGACATTTTAGACGAAAACACATTAACAGACACAATAGAAAAAGAGCATTTAAAAAATAATCACAGAGGAATTAATGAAAAGTTCAGCGAACTGAAAACTGAAATTTACAATCCTCAATTGAAATTGCGTATAACACAATATATAAATAACTGCGACATATGTAATAAGGAAAAATATGACAGAAGGTCTTGCAAACAAAAATTCAAGTTAACTGAAACTCCCGAAAATCCAGGGGAAATAGTACATCGACAAATTCTCTAAACATGCACAATAGGGTGGGGCGATTAGTATGGAAGGAAAAAATCTTAATGGGCGCTTCGCGTTGCTGATTCTTGGGATTGTAGTGAGCAAAAAAGTCCACCAGACCATACGTCTACTGTGAAAATCGAGCTACAAGATTTTGGCTTGCAGTTTTTTCTCAGACTTTTGTCACGTTTTTTGGATATTTTGGCCTATAACAGCCAAACCATTGAGATTTTTTTAGCCAATACTCAGACAAAAATTGTAGCCAAGACAATAGTTAAGAACTCTCTGGTACATCGCAAAAGCATTGAAACGCTCATTCAGGCAGTTTTGACCTTGTGAAAGTGAACATTTTTCGTGAAATTGTTGTTCATTGTCAGTTGTTCATAGCGCAAAATCATAAAAATGTTCTATTTCTTATTTTTTCCACTTTTTTTTATCCAAAAACATAATGTTTTTTTTTTGTTTTGTTCAATATTTATTTTGAAAATTGTGAGAAATTGATTTAAAGCACAAAGTAATTGTATTGGTAGAGACAAAGTATGAATCAAGAAGAAAGCAATTATTGTTTTAAACGATTTCACATCAAAAATTCCAATTCAGTGTATTTTTCATTCAAAGATTGCCTTCCAAATCTTTTCGAGATTCCATACGAGGCGCTTTCTTTTGGCCTTCAGATACAGATGCCATTATACCTTCACGGTTTTTGTCGATTGAGCGCTTAGCAACACTAGCTAGTAGCTGGACATGACGCTCGGTACCTTGAATATGACAAGGTCTTAGTGGGTCTGAAAATGGTAGATCTTCATCATCTACACATTCGATGTATTGTTGTAAATGCGCATACGGAATTTTCCTGGTAAATGACGGTTCAAATAACAATGCTTTGTCCTCTAAATCGATCATGTGAACGTAATCCGTACAATCAAAATTGATGTTTGGTTTTACATATTCGCAAAGCTCAGTTAAATCGCATACGTTGTCGCGAATATACAATATTTTTTTGAGTGCCAATTTACGAATTTCTTTACAATCATCGAATAACATGATCAACAACACATTTTCACTGTGTGCGAAATAGGAGTTATTCTCTGTTACGTGATTTACGATGTTACGTAAGTTGTCTGGTAAATATAGCGTCCACTGGATGAATTTTCCAAGCAGAGCACTACCGTATACAGCCAAATTGTAGTATTTGACGTTGAAATACATGCGAACATACTCTTTCATGGTGTACCTTGCCAAAATTTGTAAATTTTGTTATGGGTTTTCTGTCGCAATATACACACGGATCAATCTACTAGCTTTTGTTATCTATCTCGAATGTCCTACCGGTCCAGGTTTGATGTTTGCAAGATTAATTGAGCCACTACCATTTGAAACGGCTTGGGCAATTTGGTATTGATATTTAACGTCCGTGGAAAGTTGATTTTCAGCATCTGTACTCATTGGAGGAATGTGTTCAAGTGGAATAAGTTGAAAATTTTCGATAACTTGAAAAATGTTTAGATTATTTCAATAAAAAAATTACAAAACTATATCCTATGGAGAAAGAAGTACATAAGGTTATGATGTTTACTTGTAATGTATTGCAAATATCTATCCGTTGAGCTAATGATCCAGTGCTTTTTGTCGGTCCAGTAGTGGCCGATTTTTCGACAGCGTTGTACAGATGTCGGAACGGCAATTCGTTGAAATGAAGTAAACAGATAAACCAATGTATTGGTCTATCTAGATAGCGTTCGAAGAGACGCAATACACCTCCACCAATTAAATTTTCAAGTGAAAGATTTTCAGATTTGAAAAATGCAATCAATTCGGCTTGTTTCGCTTTGGAGGTTTCGTCTTTGCCTTCTAAATTCACATAGCCAATTAGTGACGAATGTGGTTCACGTATTACTACTAGGTGTGGTTCTTTTCGCATTGTAGTGTGATATACTTCATTAATTTTCTCCCGAGTTAATGAATCATATTTGCGACCATCAAACGAAAAAGCGATCAACGATTCACCATCGTGACTTGCTCGTAAAACATCGTGTCTCGATTTTTCACGCTCTCGGCTCACTTTTCTTTTATTAATGGTTTAACCTCGCTCATCCTTAAACTGTATGTCAGCGAATAAAGCTGAAGCCAAAACAGATGCTAATTGATCGGATACCCCAAAGCGATCGCACATCATTGCATGGATTTCCGAACCAGGAGGTTCATAGTTTTCCAATTTATGCACATCTGATGCGGTTGGTTGAAATATTGGATCAGATGATGCATCTGAATGTAACGATGGTAACACAGTCGATATTTCTGTTTCGACTGGTAAATATTCAGGTATTGTATGTCTGCGTTCTTTATGCTGATCCAACATGAATTCATGGAGTCGGTCAGGATTTTTGCCATAATTACATCGAGCTGTTTTGAGCTTGCATTTACATTTTTCGATGTAAAATATTTTCGTTGTGCTGTCAACAAATTCTCTGAATTTAGCATCATTTTTTATTTGTCTCTTACAAGCTTCACGGTAATTTTTCAATAATCTGCCCAATTTCTTAATAATATTTTTTTGATGTGTTAACATCTATAGCGGCGTATAGGGACTAAATCTCTAAAAGTCAACACATGCAAACAACACACAGACAGGTTTTCTGCTGCTGCTAAAACCAGATTTTATGCTGCAGCTAAAACCAGATTTTCTGCGACTGCGAAAGAGAATAATGACGTGTTAATCAAAAATCAGCGAGCAAGAGAGCAATGAAAGAGTGGTGTGGCAGGGGTGAGGCAAACGAAATTGTGTCTATAGCGTATGTATTAACATAATAATGTATGTATGTTCATGTGTCTGTTGCTGTTGTTGAACGGAGATATAAAGCATAGCCACGCAAAATTGCATTTACAAGCCGACGTAATGGTGACACACTAATACGTCAGCTACTTCGTACAAAGTATGTGTGATGTTGTGTGTTTGGCTGTTTCGTTGCTGTTGATATGGCAAACATGTGGTTATGTGACACATGTATACGTCAGCTATAAATAAAATAAATGGTTTCCCATTACATCCCATGAAGGGACTGGGGAGAACTTCTCACAATCACTGAGCTGTGCGCTTTCCAGTTTTCACTCACTGATGGGGACCTACAGTTTTACACCGATTCCGAACGGTAATTTGAGAAGATTTTTCATGGCTAGATACTCGATAGTGTCGCCGTCACTATGCGAGGTGACCGCCGCCGAAAGAATTTTTTTTTTTGAAGGTGGTCAGAGCCGGGTTCGAACCCAGGATCTCATGTACAAGAGCCGCGCACACTAACCATTGCACCACCGACGGCCAGCTACCAGCTTCGTCAGCTACTTCGGACAAAGTATGTGTGATGTTGTGTGTTTGGTTGTTTCGTTGTTGTTGCTATGGCCAAACAAAGCGAGTCATTTGATGTTCAGCATTGCCCGGTGTATACAAAAACAAGTAGAAACGGTGTTAAGTTCGGCCTTGCCGAAGCTTATATACCCTCCACCATGACAATTTACACTCACACTCTCTACTCTTTGCATTCCCTTCACAGTTTTTCTTTTAGGTACAATAATAACCTCAATATTTAATTTGTTCCAAATTTGTATCAATTTGTCGACAACGTGTGGGGTGAATGTGTCGCATGAAAACATTTTATTTGCGTTTTTGCAACGAGCGGCCAAGAAAAAATAATGTTTCAAAATGTCGCTCATAGTTGGAAGCGAAATATCGTCTAATTCAGCCTCTAAACCGAATTTCAATATGTTTTGCGAAGGCATATGTTCTAGATTTGATGATGACGCTGATGATTCTGGATGCGTCTCCATCTCCACATTCTCTGTATTATCAGAATCCACTGGATTATCCATATTTTTTATTTCTTAAATAAAAAAAATGATTTTTATTAGCACTGCACAGTTTATACACGAAACAATTAATTATTTACATTTGCGGCAGATATTTTAAAATGCGTATTTAATTTTATGTGTATTTGATGCTGTGCTCGTTTACAATAAACTAACAAAAATGCGTCAAATGAACTGAAAACAATAGAAGTATAAAAAATAAGAAATAAAATAAATAGAATAAAATAAAAGTATAGAATAAAAATAAGAAATATAACATTTTTATGATTTTGCGCTATGAACAACTGAAAATGGTAATTTATCTATATTTTCACGAAAAATTTGCACTTTAACAAGGCCAAAACTGCATGAAGGAGCTTTCCAATGCTTTTGTGATGTACTAGAGAGTTCTTAACTATTGTCTTGGCTACAAGTCTTAGTATTGGATCGAAAATCTCAATGGTTTGGCTGTTATAGGCCAAAATATCAAAAAAAACGTGAAAAACGTTGACCATGAAAAAGAAGTTTTTTCTCAGTAACATGTTCAGAGAAATTGTAGCCCGAGACAATAGCTACAACTATACTTTTGAAAATAAGTCAAAATTTCAAATAGTTTACGATGAGCCCAAGAAAATTTGCAAATTTTCCAAAAAAAATAAAGTCTGAGAAAAAACTGCAAGTCAAAATCTGGAAGCTCGATTTTCGCCGTAGACGTATGGTCTAGTGGACTTTTTTGCTCAGTACAATCCCACGAAGCGCCCATTAAGATGTTCAAATCGCCCCACCCTAATGCACAAACCATAAAAGTTAAAAGCAGATCGTGGATCGATTTTAAAACAGCATTAACGCAATATCTAGCCACGGTTGGAGGCATCAGAAAACTAGTTGTTGATAACGAATTGGGATTCAAGGCTAGAAGTTCATTACACTTCGAATAATAACCATACGTCTAATGCGGACGTAGAGAGACTCCATAACACTATAAATGAACATGTCAGAATATTAAAACACGACCCCAACAGAAATACTGAATCCGTTGAAGAAAAACTATACAGAATAATAATGTACTACAATAACTAACACAATTCATTCTACTACGGGAAGGAAACCTATAGACTTCAAAAATGGTACTTTAAACCATGATGACTATCCCCCAATCAGGGATAAAATTATTAAATTAAAAGAAAGGACAATGGAGAAATTAATCGAAAATAGAGAAGATATAGATATTCAAACAGGGCCAGTATATTTGAAAGGCGAAAGAGGTGGTAAGAACCACTCCAAATTCCGGAAAATTATAGTAACCCAAACAGATAATGATCACGTTATAACAAACACTAACCATAAATACTACAAATCACATATTAAGAGAAAGAAAAAACTACAAAATAAAAATTACAAACCGACCTAATAACAAAATTCTTCTTTAGATGACACCGTTATTATTTATACTTCTCTTGACCTCTACTCTAATGCCCAGTTTTTGACTTCGTATTTAAATTAAAATTAGCTAATTTAATTTTAATTTTAAACACCGTTTAATTACAGATTGTGTTTTTCAGTGAAAAGTTAATTTTCAGTTAATTTCAGTGTTAAAATATGGTAACACTATCAAAAGTCAAAATTTATGATTGATATCCCTTGTGTAAACAGCTGAGTTATGAAGAAAAAGAAGAAGATATAAATAAACACCGCGATTAGCAGTATTGTCCGTCGGTTTGCATTTTCATCGATTTTCCGTCCGCTAGTTTATATTTGTCCTCGATACTCCGTCTGTCTGTGTCCGCGATACTCCGTCCGTCTGTTTTACTTTTCTTTTAATCAATATTGCATCTATAATGGACAAAAGAAGCCCAAATTTTACAAGCGCTGAGGTGAAATACTTAGTACGCGCAGTAAAAAAGTGGAGCCACATTATAGAATGCAAGAAGAGCGACACCACTTCCAGCGAGGAGAAATTGAATGCCTGGAAAGCAATTGAAAGGGAGTTTAATTGCAAATACGAGCACACTTTTCGCTCACATAAAGTGCTTAAAACAAAATACGCTAACCTAAAGGCAACGTCGAAGCAAAATTTTGCAGCAGATAGAAGGGAAACGTATAAAACTGGTGGCGGGTCTGCAACACCGAAAACTGCTACGAAAACGGACCATTCCATATTAGTAATATAGTTTTATTCAGCAACTCCCATGTTTCGATATCGCTCATATCTTCTTCGCAGCTTGAATCCATTTTAGTTTTTATTTTTATAATTTTTCACAAAATTTCATGTAATTTGAGCAGAAACGAACAACAACAAACAACTGTCAAAACCATATGGTCGTTTCATCGTATTTTAATAAAACTTAAATGCCCATGGGAGGTAGTTTAAATGTTATTTAAATGATGACTGAAAAACACAAATTTTGATTTAAGTCGCATTTAAACATAAATAGACTTTGATTGCGAAGTCAAAAACTGGCCCTAAGAGTAACACTCTCAGACTATGGAGATACACGATCTATCTGAAAACGAAGGATACATCCCAATAAAAGAGGACAACCTAAATATTATAGATCGTTACAATAGAGTATTTCATTTCGTTAATCTAAATAGCTACTATTTATAACACTATTGAGAATATAAATAAAAATATAAAATTATTAGATAGTCCCATATCAGATTTACAACCATTAATACACACTATGAAAACCAATTTTAAATCACTAAATAAAAAGTTAGACAATCGAGCGCCACATTTTAGAAACAGACGTGGACTGATAGACGGTTTAGGTAAACGCATCAAATTCATAACGGGCAATATGTACAGCGAAGACGAAGTAGAAATACGAGCCGCTCTTACAAATTTCAAGAAAAGCACCGACAGGAATTCGCTTGAAATTGATAGTTTAATACAAGTAAGTGAGACACTTTCTTCCCAAATCAAAACCATCACGGGACACATAAATAAGCAACAATCTATTGTCGGGAAATATATTAATAAATTTAAATATGAAGTCCAGAACAGGATATCTACACTAGAAGATGAGGTAACGTTTATGAAGCATCTGTATCAAATTGATAGCGATATAAATCTGTTAAAGAATCACATAGATGACATTGGCCGAGTAATTTTTACTAGTAAATTAGGTATCATTCCTACAGACCTCTTAAACGACGAATAAATTGAAATATTAGATAACTTTGAGACACACACCAAGACTAAGGTAGCCATTTCATTCCATGATAACCAAATAATTATTATCCTATCTATTCCCGTGTTCACTAGATATTCCTTTTCCCAAATAGTTTTGGAACCTATTCCAAGCAAATTTAATAAATCCTTATACTTAACAAAAAACCGCATATTAATAGATGAAAAAAATCATATATTTTATCCAAATGTATCGCAATTATACAAAGATCTAGAATTAGTGAACGATAAATCCATTAAAAATATTGTTGAAAATAATGAAGCCAATTGCAAGCTAATAAAAAATAACACGACTGAAATAAAAGAAATCAGACCAGGACTAAATATATTTAAGAATTTCTTTCAAATTTTTACAAACGATTGTAACTATAAAAAACAATACTCTAGTAATATACATATATTCCTAATAATTTTTGAAAATTGTAAACTAAATGTTGGAAGCAAAACCTTTCGTAATAATAAATTTACTTTCAAAGAGAAATTCATACAAACACATCTAATAACAAAAATTAATGACAACCAAGCATTCGTCGATTTAAATTTAAATGATCTATATATTAAATAAACAAAGTATGAAGAAAATTTCAAAGATTTGACAACAAGTCATAAAATAAATAAGACTATGAACATTACCACCAATAGTGTAACAATATTAATATTATTTGTAATAACTAGTATTGTATCTATTCCACGAAAAAGAAAGGTAAAAGTTTTACAAGTTTTATCGGAGCCTCAATCTAAAGGAGGGGGAGTTACGATAACCCCAAATAGAATCATTATTTAATTATTCTTCTTTACCCTTCTACCTTTCTTTTCACATTTATTGAAATGCAAGTTTGCAGTATTTGGACGGTTCGAAAAAACGCTATTACATACAAACAAACATTTTATTAAAGAACTTTTATTCCAACGAATTCCAATTAATTTATGTTGCAACAGTTAATACCATCGAATTGTTTAGCTTGCACTACTTTTATGATTCTAAAGAATCATTACAAAATATTGCCGGATGTTCTCCAACATGCGCCTCATTTAGTGAAACCAAAATTAATTGGAAATTCACCATATAATAAGTAGTAAGCAATTCATAACAATAAGTACATGAAAATGTTAATTTTAAGTTCAGTTAATAAACTCAGTTCGATTCGGTAACAGCCAAACGAACAAAATAATAAATTACGGACAACAAAATTGTTGCCCTCCCGCCCACATCTAAAATACCCAGTGTCTGAATTCTGACAAAAATTTTTCTTCGACAAAATGTTCTTCGCTATCTCCTCATCGACCTTTGTCAGCATACTTTGATTCAGCTTGTTGATTTGTTCATAAACTTGACAAGCTTCGATGATGTCAGTTAGACTCTGCTCTTTTCCCAATAGCCTCTTTTTCAGTTCAACTGGAGCCCACGGGTCAATTAGTTTGTCCTTAGCCCCCCGTCAAAAACATGTTCTGAATCCTTCGAACAAACACATATGCCTGGCCAGACCCTTATACGTTTTTATTCATTTGTATGGCAAAAAGGGTACCGTAACTTTGAATTTCTAAGTATGTTCGTTTATTATTTTTGTCTTTAGATTTTTTTTTGGTTTGTTGATATATGTAGCTACCTAAATGTAAAAAAATTTTATTCATTTTGTGGACTGCATGAAAAACAAGTATAATCAAATTTAGAATGTTGTTGGCACACAGGATTAGTGCATTTGGTGCAGTAAAAACGTGTCTTCCTATGCAGCTTTTCGTCTTGCGTGGCACAAATTCTGCAATCTTTTCTGGAATTCAGTGTACTAGGGCTGATTTGTTGCTTAGGCAGCGTGTTGCTGGGAATATTCAACGGCCTTCCAAAGAAAGATTCAATGGCCAAACGGTTGAAATATGGTTGTTGTTCATGCGATTTTCAGTATTAGCAAGCACCAATTGTTTACTCAGTGTGTTCAAGAACATTCGTCGCTTCTCTTTTCTGGTTCCTTCTGTATTTTCATTGCATATGATGTAAGCGGCCAATCCCATGACGTCTATCATGTTGCAAAAAAATGCTAATGGCCAACGTCTGGTTGACCGTTTTGTGGAGTAATGCGTTACCATTTGGTCCGTTGTATCAACGCCGGCCTTTGTTGAATTGTAAAATAATATAGCTTTCGGTTTTTTTGCTACGCCTTCAACTTTCTCGGTGTAGTGCACAGTGGATAGTAGATTTACTGCTTTGTTATTCTTTGGAACGTAGCTGCACAGTGATACAAGGTTATTATAGAAACCGAACACGGATGTAAGCTCTGGCCGTTTGCTGTCTTTTTTCACTTCTTTGGGAAGACACCTTTTGCTGCATCTAATGGTGCCAACGTATGCTAGTCCAATCGACGACAGACGTTTCGCTGCGTCTATTGTTGTAAAGAAGTTATCAGCAATAATAGTTCTGCCGCTGTTTATCGATTATCCAAACTCATGAGAACATTTTCGCCTTGGTTTGTCTCTCGTTGTTCTGCCTCTTTACCAGTGTACAGTTTTCCTTGCAACGGATATTTGGTTTTCGCATCGCATGCCCACCATACTTTTATGCCATACTTTGCGGGCTTTGATGAGATGTATTGCGTGAACTTTGTGCGCCCACGGTATGGAAATAGCTGCTCATCGATGGTTACACTTTCGTATGGTTCAAATTACTGGCAAGATTGTTATTCAAGAAGTTCCATATGTAGCGAATGAGAGCAGCTTTGTCGGTTTGTTGACGAAATGCGCGCGTACGACTATCGTCAAATCGAATACAGCACACCAAAGTAACAAATCGTGTATATGACATGGCTACACGGAATATTGGTGGTGCATCAATTTGTCACATCAATCTTGAGAGCTGCATAGTATTATGACTGGCAACAAAAGCCAATAGTATCCCAATAAAAGCGTCAAGCTCAACACTTGTCATATCAACCCATACTCGTGGTGTGCAGTTTGCATGTTCTACGTTCCATTTGCGTGTAACTTTTTCTCCATATATATTTATTTCCGTTACGATGATGAACGTAATACTCGGTGAAAAGAAAAGCTTAAACACCTCAAGCGGAGTGGTCGGGTTTGTTTTTGGTCCACCTCTGAAACGCATGATATTGTGCTGGCGGAATCTCACTGTCGCGGGTTCCGCTGTACTCCACTTGGTACCATCTTTTCCAAGCAAAAACCCGTCTGCAGCTTGAGTTGGTGCATTCTCACTTTCTTCTTCGGAATCTTCATCGCTGTCGAATATTTCATTTGCTTCAATTTCCAATTCATATTCAATATCCGAGGCGTCATCTTCGGGCACAAAATCTGAGTTTTCACCGCTTTGGTCTTCAAATAAATCTAGCTCTTCGTCTGCGTCTGTGTGAAGTGCGAAATCACGCTGTAACGCTGATGATAGTTGTTGTTGGAACTTATCAGTAGGGCTGACTGTACGTAAGCGCGTATTGTAGACAAATTCTAAATCCTCTGCCATAATAATAGTAATAATTTTACTTTAGTTTCCGCACAAAAAATTTATATTACGGACTATCGATGTTGTATGTTCAGCATTTAATAATAAACTAACTGAACTCAAAACCAAAATCACAAACGAAAGAAAGAAATAAGAGAAAAATGAACACAAAAACTACCTGGATGCAAATATCTGCATTGGATTCACATAAAAACAACCCAAAATATAAAAAATACCTGTAAACATTGTATTTGTAGAAAAATAACCCAAAACGTGTATAATAATAATTTATTTCATACAAATTGTATAGGGGTCTGGCTAGGCATATGTGTTTGTTCGAGGGGGACATTTTTTTGCAGTTTTCGTCGTGTTGGAACGATATTTTTAAATTTTTTTGTAAATAGAAAGCCAACAATATTTTAGGCGGCTACCGGGAAATACAGGTATCTACCTAAACCAGAAGTGTGTTTAATTAACGCTCTAAAATTAAATATTCCTGGCCAGAACCATGAGTTTGTCCAAGGGTTAATACATATTTCTTCTATTTCCGTTTTTGTCGATCCGAAGGAACATTTCGCAACATGTTGCCTTAAGCGCAAAATAAATTTGTTAAAAGGCTTTCCTTCAGATGGTGTTAGATTTCTGTACAAATGTCTTTCAAGTGTCGAATTTATCTTACGCTAAAAATATTCGTCTAACTTCGTAACCAATATAGTGAACACATCTTTATCCACTTTCGAATCGTACTCGACCAGACCGCCAGGAATATTGTATATAACCTCCAATTGAAGCAACTTTTTCTTCTTTTTCACTGAAGCGACTATCTCTTTCGATGCAAGATACATCTTGAAAGGTAGAAACCATTTTCGCACTCCACACGCAGCAAAGCTTTATCTATCAAATCTCACAGAAATAGTTTTATGCCCGACATTATTATTCTTCAGCAAAGAAGTCTCCAATCTTAAAACATGTGGCTGAGAAACAGAAAATTTCATAATTTAATGTGTGTTTAATGAAGAAACACAAGAAATTATTGTGTGGGAAATGCATGTTGTGAGGTTTGGTAATTTTAGTAAAGGGATGTTAGAAATACATGCTGAACGCATTAGGCGAGGTTTTAAGATAACAAACAAGAGTATTAATAAGGAAAATGTTAATGGATAACAAATGACATGTGTAGTTTCGCGGCATGTGGTACTTGTGATTAGAATAGTCTGACTGTGTGGCAACAAAACAGAACACACACAATAATCTGGTACTGATAAGAAGCAAGGAAGGGAAAGGGTTCCCATAAACATAGATGGGTAATAAATTATCACTGACAATGTGTGCACAGCCTTCGGACTGATAAAGACTCTTTCTTGCTTCTCTAGTTTTAGGTAGGTTAAGAATCATTTTCAGGTTGAGCTATTAAGTACAGTTGTTTTAAAATAAAGTAGAGTTTATCAACAACACTCAATAGAAGCGGTTGAATATCAAAGAAGCATCGCGCCTCAAACATTTGGTCCTTCGAACCGGATTTAATTAATTGCGAAGTAATTAACTTGGAGGTTGAGTTAAAACAAAATTCAAAATTAATTAAAAACAGAAAAGAAGATTATCGAGAGCCAAAGAAAATCGGCTATGCGAACAAAGCGTATTTCACTTCTTAAACAGTGAAATAATTGAAATTTAGTGAAGCTATAGCAAACCAGCGACAAAAAAAAATGGTAACTGAAGCCAGAATGAACCTGTATAAAAAACAGGCAGCAATCGTAAAAGATATGGAACGATTGGGTGAAGGACGAAAATTGAGATCCGTCGTGAAGAAGCAAAGAATGGAGAGACTGGAAACACTGTGGCAAGAGCTGAAAAATAACCACGAACGTCTGGAAGAAGCTGGTTGTTTCACCGAAATCTATTTTAAGGAAGATTATTTTGGCTCCTACAAAGAATGCTACTTGAAAGCTACAAAGACTCTAATCAGTTTGCTAGATGGAAACATAAGCCATAAGAATGCTGAAATTGTGTACTGGAAAACCCAAGTTGAGAAGGATGTGGCGAAAGTAAGAGAAATAATAGTTGGAAACAAAAAACCAGATGCAGCTTAAAGGTCATAGATCATTAATATTCGAGAAAAAAGAGCGGATAATGAAAGTTTATGATCATCTAAGGGAAAAATTTTACGTTCGGGACGAGTTGCTAGATGAAGACTATGATTCCATTCAATAAGAAATGGCATCAACAGTAGACGCTATAGCAGAAAAATTAGAACAATCCTATGGGACTACGAAAACGCAAACTCAGCAATTAGAAGCTATAAAGATTCCTAAATTCTGCGGAGATACAAAGAAGTCGTCCTCATTCCACGACCTGTATAAAAAATTTATCCACGAAGATCAAAGGACAATAGAAGTTGAAAAGATGTATCGACTAAAAGTCTTAATATGTGGAAATGCCAGTAGACTGATTCACCATCTGCAAATCAATAGTAATTGATCGAATATTGGATCAGTCATCGGTGAATAGTAGAGATGCGAATAGTATGAGAAATCTACTTGATTTCTCAAAGCAAAGCAAAAAACCGTATACTGCACAAAAAACAACAATGACGACAACAACAACGCAGCAATGTTTACACTGCAAGGCGAGTGGGCACCATATTATAAAATGCTAAAAATTCATGGAACTGCAGCCGAAGAAAAGAAACGACATAATAAGGAACTATAAAATTTGCCGAAAATGTCTGAAACACAATGTCATGCGAAGATGCGACAGTAAAATAGTATGCGAGAAATGCAGAGGTTTCCATCATACAGTATTGCATACGGAGCTTAGAAAAGAAACGAATGTTTCAATGATGACTAATTCAACTGGAAAAATATTGTTGGCAACAGCACAGAATCGAGTAAAGTGAAGTCAATGCGAAAATGAAACTATGAGAGCTCTAATAGATCAAGCCGCAGTGATATCTGAAGAAGCGGCGCAAATACTTAATATTCCAAGGAAAAGGCTGAACGTGGAAGTACATGGACTTGGTGGGACGCTAGTTGGTGTAGCAAAACACCAAGTGAATTTAGAAATCCAGCAGCAGTTTGTCAGTAGCGACAGACTTAAAGTTAATGCGATTGTAATGCCTTCAATTGCCTCATGTCATCCAGATATATCATTTGACTACAGCATCAGCGCATGGAAGAATTATACCTTGGCAGATCGTAACTTTAACCGATCAGGCAGAATTGCAGAATTGATGTCGTTATTGGTAGCTATCTCTATTTCGATCTTCTGGAGGGAGGGATGATCAAGAAAGACACAGTCCTCGGTCAAGCAACAAAGCTTGGGTGGATATTATCTGGGAATTTGAAAATAATACAAAAGAATCCTGGTATATCAGCTAGCATGACACAATTAGAGAAATTCAGGGAGTTGGAGGAAATTAATAATCACGAAAATCCTCACGAAGACGAAATCTGTATGCGACATTATACAGCTACGTGCAGAGAAAACAACGAATGCAGGTTCGTGGTACAGCTTCTCTTCAAATAAAATACGGAACTTGGTGATTCATATAAACGAGCAACGGCTAGATTCACGAGTTTAGAAAAAAGATTTCAAGCTAGCGATCTAATGAGTGTCGAGTACACCAATTTTGTGGACGAATACTAGAAGCTTGGGCATATGAAAAAAGTAGAGCAGAGGACGTCTGAGAAATACTATATACCCCATCAAGCTGTAATAAGAGAAAATAGTCTGACAACAAAGCTACGAGTGGTTTTCGACGCATCAATGAAAGCATCAAATACAAAAAGCCTTAATGATATTATGTATGTTGGTCCTAGAATGCAGAAGGATGTGTTCTACATACTCATTAACTTCCGAATGCATAAGTATGTGATGGTTGCGGACGTCGAGAAAATGTACAGACAAATTGTGGTGGATGAATCAGATCAGAATTATCAACATATCCTATGGAGAGGCGACAAGAACGCACCGATAGAAGAGTACAAATTAACTACGGTAACATACGGCACTTGTTCGGCTCCATTTCTGGCCGTGAGGACATTGTTCGAAATTGCAGCAGAGTGCAATGATGAGAATATTACAAAAATAATAGGGGATAACTTCTACATGGACGATCTGATGACAGGAGCAGACTCTATTGAAGAATGTATAGAGATACAAGAAAATCTAAAAAACGCTTCATTTGCGCTATGGATTTCATTTGAGAAAATGGCGCTCGAATGCGGCAGAAACTCTAAAGGGAATAACATAACATAAAATCGGACGAGTTCATGTTTAAGGTTGCTACTACGAGTGCTGCTGCGACAACTAAGAGGATAGCTTTATCGCACTTACCTAGAATTTTTGATCCTTTGGGGCTATTAACACCTATAACTGTCACTGCAAAGTTAGTTATAACGGGTTTTTCAATAAGAGCGCTACAAAAGTTTTTTTAAATAAAAAAAAACCGGTTTTAGATACCAATGAAATTCTTTATTCCTGTGAAAGTACGTTCGATGCCATTATGTATGGAACTCGATTTCTTTTGCTTGGCCACCACGGGCACGCTTGCAGAAGTCCAGACGCTGAACCCAATTTTCGACGGTTTTCAAGCATAAATCGACCGATACTGCTGCAATTTCATGTTCGATATTCGTACGAAATTCATCCATCGTCGCTGGCTTGTTGGCATAGACCATAGACTTGACGTAGCCCCACAGGAAATAATCTAACGGCGTCAAATCGCACGACCGAGGCGGCCAATCGACTGGGCCATTTCGTGAAATAACACGTTCACCAAACTTGGTTTCCAATAAATTGATTGTGGCATTCGCTGTGTGGCTTGTGGCGCCGTCCTGTTGGAACCACATGTCCTCCAAGTTCATATTATCCAATTGGGGCCAAAAATATTCGGTTATCATTGAACGGTAGCGATTCGCATTCACAGTAATGTGCTGGTCTTGATCATCACGGAAGAAGTACGGCCCAAAAACGCCGCCGGCCCATAAACCGCACAAAACCGTAATTTTTTCGGGATGCAATGATGACTCATGCATTACGTGTGGATTGCTGTCTGACCAATAACGCATATGTTGCTAATTGACGAAGCCATTCAGCCGGAAATGAAATGACAAAACCATATTCTTTCTCCAACTACGTTGCCACCTGTAATGAGTCTTCCGACTTAGATCAGTGTTGCCACAAGATTCATCAAAATCTTACTCACATTCGCCAACGTACACTAATTCTTACACTATTCTAGATGTGGGTTTCGGATGACAGGTTTGAAACGTGGAAATCGATGCGAGTCCTCATCAGTCATTCCTCAACGGTTTCGCGCATCGCCTATTCGACATTCAAAATGCTGGGTCTCAGTTCGTTCAAATATGAAGGAAGTCGGTTTACACCCTCAAAATTTTGTCTCGAAATGCCAACAACATATGGATGTCGCTTTTCAACGCTCTAAGTACTGACGAATTGCCAATTAGGCACTACTCAGACCCAATAATTGAAGGCCCGACCCGTAATCCACACAACGACACTTTATCTGATGATGGCTCGCGCACCAATACCCCTATATAAAGGGTGGTCCAACCATAATGCACGATGTTAATTGTGAGTCACACCTTAACTTCAAGTTTTTTCCCCAATTTAATTTGATATTTCTTTGTTTCAGTGTTTCAGAAATTCAACCATGGAGAGGTACATAATTGAGCAGCGCGTTAAGATTGTTGAAGCCTTTTACGAAAATGGGCGTTCAAATCAAAATGCATTTCGTTCACTTCGTAATTTTTTTGGTCAGCGTGGTAACGCACTTGTGGCAAGAAATTGAGGATATGGACCTGGACGATATGCAGTTCCAAATATTTCCACTGACCACCCTATAATTACAAATGCAACCCAGCGATAGTATCGCGTCAACTTTCAAATGATACATTGAACTCGCGCATCGTAAAAGTCATTGTTTACTGAACATTTTATATTTTGGTCATCCTAAACATTTAAGAAAAACATAAACTAAATAAACCAATAAAGGTGAATTATAATTTTCTGTTAATTTAAACGTACTTGACTTTATTATTTTTTGGTAACAAGAAAGTAAGTAATTACAATTTATGCTTTCAATGTCGGAAGTGGGATTGGATTCGCGGAAACCAACAAAACCAACGTATGGTGGAACGATTGACTCAAACGTTTATAATGTGCAGTGGTTGAATTTCGTGGAAGAAACGATAAAAAAAACGAAGGGTGATGACGGCACTTACAACCTAAATTGTTGAACAAAGTGTTGAGCAAAACGTAAGCGAACGGCGGCGAACACTGCTGCGTTATGGACAAAAATCAGAAATCTGACTCGGTTGGAATTGAATGTTTCATTTTAAAGCTAATAGCGTAGATAAAAAAAATCAGCAAAGATTTTTTCATAGAAATAGATTTTTTGTCCTCCAGAACAATTTAAAGTGAAGGATTTGTATGCTAAATAATTTGATTTTTCAGATTCGTTCGTTAGTAGATGAAGCAGAATATTTGTGGAAGAAATAAAATTAAGTTCTATTTTTTGGATAGGTAAGAATCGGTACAAATTCAGTTTATTTTTCATTTGGTATAAATCTTAAAAAAAATTTTAATTGATTTTTAAAAATTTACTCTTTCAAGATGAATTCTCATTTTTTGATGGCAAAATGAAAAAAAAAATAATAAAAAAAATTTTTTTAAAAAAATTCTTTTATTTAACTTAAAATGATAGAAACCGTAAAATCGAACTAAAAAGTAAAACATAAAAAAAAACTGCAGACAGTTGTCCGAGGCCTTCGTCACGGACTGTCCCTGCAGTCTGTGTCAGAGACACGGCCATTAAGTTTAACGTAGAATACGATATCCGATAAGACAGAAAACATATATAACAATAAATGATAAATAACATAAGCGAATGAATTTTATTTTAATTTACTAAACGTCAACTGTCAGCTGCTGGCAAACAGCATCAAGCAGCATTGTTATTTTGCTTACTTGGCAGCACTTTCATATAACATAAAAATGTCTAAACTAATTTTTTCATATATTTTTTATAATTATATATCCATATTAAATTCAAATTCACATTTAACATTTTGTTTCACTTAAATACACAAGTAAATATTCGAAATTTCAATATTTCAGCAATCAAAACAACAGCCGAAGGTTTGTGTCCACACTGAAACAGCAGCATAGTTTGTGCTCACGCTACAAACTCAAACACTCAACCAAACACCACGCATATGTTTGAGTGTATGTGTTTAAACAATTTTCATTTGAGAAATTTGAATATTAGGAAGATATCAACCAATATGAAATGTATATCAAACGAAAGATAACATCTTCATTTACCTACAAAAAAATTTTTAAAAAAAGTTATCTCGCCGTTTCCTCATAATCAATGAAAGAAAGATTACAACAATAACAATCTGACATGACTCCCTATACCGTAAGGTAAGACGTATTCTACGCCAATATTAATTAAATAAAAGATATGCAATATGTAAACACTATGACAACAAAATCAAAGTTCTACTTATCTTAAACAGTTAAATAAAAGAATAATGCATTTTTATCAGTTCGACATATTGGCCGTTATGTATTCTAAAAGATAATGATTCCTATATTTAAAGTATAATCAAATATTGTCTGATCGAATCTCCAGCATTACATTTACCAACGATCTGAAGATCTCGCAATTTATATAAACTATAATTGAAGAGTTTCATATTAATTTACATATTTACATACATTCCAAAATTTATTTTATGAATATTTTAGTAATTTATATTTATAGTAGATTGATAAATTTTAATTTCAAACAGGTCATGGTTTTATTAAGTCACTTGATTATTTTGTCAATGTAACTGATGAAAGCTGTCATGATATAGTTAAATCGTTAATTGTTACCTATCTTCGTCTGTGGTCATTCATTAATTACTAATTTTAATATTTCATTATCGTGTATGTGTGTGAATATATGTTAGAGTTATCAACTTTATTGTGTTACTCTCAGAATAATTTTTATATGAGGCGGTACAACGACAAACGGACGAAGTCACTTAAGCGACAGTTATGTCGAAATTATGTCATTGCCTAAGTAGTACATTGTGCAAAGTACCACGGGAACCTGATTATTGTGACCGGCACTAGGAATTGAACCGGCTTCCTTCCGAATGCAAGCACGGTTGAACTAAACGCTCGATTTATAAAAGAAATAGTTTTTTGTACCATTCTAAAATTACCAAAATTTTAATCTAGTTGTTGTTACATATGTCTAACAAATTAATGATTGGTTATAAATAATTGTTTTAAAAATTCAAATTTTGTTAATGAGAAATTTTATTATCAAATTTTTTGATGAAAAATGCGTCATTCTTTTATTTAAGTGTTTAAGATAAGTAGAAATTTGATTTTGTTGTCATAGTGGGTACATATTTCATATATTTTATTTAGTTAATATTTTTTACTTTTTAGTTCGTTTTTACTGTTTCTATCATTTTAAGTTAAGTAAAAATTTTTTTTTTTATTATTTTTTTTCTTTTTAGTCTTTTTAATTAATTACACAAGTCAACACTAGTTTTGGAGCCAAGGAACTGTATATATTTTTTAAACTAGGACTTCATACTGATTACAAAAAGTTGTAATTCTTACGTGTAGTTTTCGCGTATTTCGCTGTTGTGCATATATATAAAAAAAGTGATTTTTTACATTATATTACGTCTTCAACCTTTTTCGGATAATGTGTTTCAAACAACATAGCAAATTCCATGAGTGACATATTTTCGAAATCGTAATCTGGGTGGTTTATAGGGCGCTTCTCATATCTCTCGAAAATGTTTGTATGATACCCGACAGCAGAGCCAGTTTCATCGAACTTCAAGACCTTGTACCTTTGTTCTGGCTTACATGTATTTAAAAAAATACAACGTCGAGAACCATCGCGCATTTTCAAGTGGCATAAACGAAAACGTTCGCACGCTGACACTTGTCTAATTTCGTGGAAATATAAGAGTCTTCTCGACGAATTTCTTGTATAGTCCTAGCGACGGCAGGAGCAACTCCTGTAGGTTCATTTTTCGATATGTATTTGGCTATGTAGCACGCGATTGCACCGTTGGTGCCGCATGGTTGAATGTCCATATTTCCTTTCCACAATTTCAAGGGTGTAGGGTTGTAATTATTGATCCATTTGTCTTCTTCTCGTCTTTTCAACAAAACAATTCTTCCACCACTACGAACAAATTCTGCTGAGGAATGAGATACTAATTTAGTTGGTTGACATTCTTGCCGAGGGAATCCGAACCGACAGTATGCCGTTGAATTTTTCTAGCAAGTCGCTGTATGTCTGTGAGTCTGACATTTAGTAACTAAGCTTCTTAGATCGGGATCTTCTTCAGATGGTAATTCACAAGAACAGACTTTATCTATTAGCTGCAATCCCTCTGGTGTGTCAAATCCAGGACATTCTTCTAACCACAAAACCATATGTAGATGTGGGCTTCCACGATTTTGAAATTCAATTCTCCAATAAAAATCTTTCACTTTAGCTCCGAAAATGTCTTGGTTGTTCTTCAAAAGTACCAACGGAGCCGATACTCTGATCATGAATTGACGACTGACAACAGTTGGGAATTTTTCAATCAACCTTTGAGTTTCTTGGAGAGTCAGAGAGTACACTATGACAACAAAATCAAAGTTCTACTTATCTTAAACAGTTAAATAAAAGAATAATGCATTTTTATCAGTTCGACATATTGGCCGTTATGTATTCTAAAAGATAATGATTCCTATATTTAAAGTATAATCAAATATTGTCTGATCGAATCTCCAGCATTACATTTACCAACGATCTGAAGATCTCGCAATTTATATAAACTATAATTGAAGAGTTTCATATTAATTTACATATTTACATACATTCCAAAATTTATTTTATGAATATTTTAGTAATTTATATTTATAGTAGATTGATAAATTTTAATTTCAAACAGGTCATGGTTTTATTAAGTCACTTGATTATTTTGTCAATGTAACTGATGAAAGCTGTCATGATATAGTTAAATCGTTAATTGTTAGCTATCTTCGTCTGTGGTCATTCATTAATTACTAATTTTAATATTTCATTATCGTGTATGTGTGTGAATATATGTTAGAGTTATCAACTTTATTGTGTTACTCTCAGAATAATTTTTATATGAGGCGGTACAACGACAAACGGACGAAGTCACTTAAGCGACAGTTATGTCGAAATTATGTCATTGCCTAAGTAGTACATTGTGCAAAGTACCACGGGAACCTGATTATTGTGACCGGCACCAGGAATTGAACCGGCTTCCTTCCGAATGCAAGCACGGTTGAACTAAACGCTAGATTTATAAAAGAAATAGTTTTTTGTACCATTCTAAAATTACCAAAATTTTAATCTAGTTGTTGTTACATATGTCTAACAAATTAATGATTGGTTATAAATAATTGTTTTAAAAATTCAAATTTTGTTAATGAGAAATTTTATTATCAAATTTTTTGATGAAAAATGCGTCATTCTTTTATTTAAGTGTTTAAGATAAGTAGAAATTTGATTTTGTTGTCATAGTGGGTACATATTTCATATATTTTATTTAGTTAATATTTTTTACTTTTTAGTTCGTTTTTACTGTTTCTATCATTTTAAGTTAAGTAAAAATTTTTTTTTTTATTATTTTTTTTCTTTTTAGTCTTTTTAATTAATTACACAAGTCAACACTAGTTTTGGTGCCAAGGAACTGTATATATTTTTTAAACTAGGACTTCATACTGATTACAAAAAGTTGTAATTCTTACGTGTAGTTTTCGCGTATTTCGCTGTTGTGCATATATATAAAAAAAGTGATTTTTTACATTATATTACGTCTTCAACCTTTTTCGGATAATGTGTTTCAAACAACATAGCAAATTCCATGAGTGACATATTTTCGAAATCGTAATCTGGGTGGTTTATAGGGCGCTTCTCATATCTCTCGAAAATGTTTGTATGATACCCGACAGCAGAGCCAGTTTCATCGAACTTCAAGACCTTGTACCTTTGTTCTGGCTTATATGTATTTAAAAAAATACAACGTCGAGAACCATCGCGCATTTTCAAGTGGCATAAACGAAAACGTTCGCACGCTGACACTTGTCTAATTTCGTGGAAATATAAGAGTCTTCTCGACGAATTTCTTGTATAGTCCTAGCGACGGCAGGAGCAACTCCTGTAGGTTCATTTTTCGATATGTATTTGGCTATGTAGCACGCGATTGCACCGTTGGTGCCGCATGGTTGAATGTCCATATTTCCTTTCCACAATTTCAAGGGTGTAGGGTTGTAATTATTGATCCATTTGTCTTCTTCTCGTCTTTTCAACAAAACAATTCTTCCACCACTACGAACAAATTCTGCTGAGGAATGAGATACTAATTTAGTTGGTTGACATTCTTGCCGAGGGAATCCGAACCGACAGTATGCCGTTGAATTTTTCTAGCAAGTCGCTGTATGTCTGTGAGTCTGACATTTAGTAACTAAGCTTCTTAGATCGGGATCTTCTTCAGATGGTAATTCACAAGAACAGACTTTATCTATTAGCTGCAATCCCTCTGGTGTGTCAAATCCAGGACATTCTTCTAACCACAAAACCATATGTAGATGTGGGCTTCCACGATTTTGAAATTCAATTCTCCAATAAAAATCTTTCACTTTAGCTCCGAAAATGTCTTGGTTGTTCTTCAAAAGTACCAACAGAGCCGATACTCTGATCATGAATTGACGACTGACAACAGTTGGGAATTTTTCAATCAACCTTTGAGTTTCTTGGAGAGTCAGAGAGTACACTATGACAACAAAATCAAAGTTCTACTTATCTTAAACAGTTAAATAAAAGAATAATGCATTTTTATCAGTTCGACATATTGGCCGTTATGTATTCTAAAAGATAATGATTCCTATATTTAAAGTATAATCAAATATTGTCTGATCGAATCTCCAGCATTACATTTACCAACGATCTGAAGATCTCGCAATTTATATAAACTATAATTGAAGAGTTTCATATTAATTTACATATTTACATACATTCCAAAATTTATTTTATGAATATTTTAGTAATTTATATTTATAGTAGATTGATAAATTTTAATTTCAAACAGGTCATGGTTTTATTAAGTCACTTGATTATTTTGTCAATGTAACTGATGAAAGCTGTCATGATATAGTTAAATCGTTAATTGTTAGCTATCTTCGTCTGTGGTCATTCATTAATTACTAATTTTAATATTTCATTATCGTGTATGTGTGTGAATATATGTTAGAGTTATCAACTTTATTGTGTTACTCTCAGAATAATTTTTATATGAGGCGGTACAACGACAAACGGACGAAGTCACTTAAGCGACAGTTATGTCGAAATTATGTCATTGCCTAAGTAGTACATTGTGCAAAGTACCACGGGAACCTGATTATTGTGACCGGCACCAGGAATTGAACCGGCTTCCTTCCGAATGCAAGCACGGTTGAACTAAACGCTCGATTTATAAAAGAAATAGTTTTTTGTACCATTCTAAAATTACCAAAATTTTAATCTAGTTGTTGTTACATATGTCTAACAAATTAATGATTGGTTATAAATAATTGTTTTAAAAATTCAAATTTTGTTAATGAGAAATTTTATTATCAAATTTTTTGATGAAAAATGCGTCATTCTTTTATTTAAGTGTTTAAGATAAGTAGAAATTTGATTTTGTTGTCATAGTGGGTACATATTTCATATATTTTATTTAGTTAATATTTTTTACTTTTTAGTTCGTTTTTACTGTTTCTATCATTTTAAGTTAAGTAAAAATTTTTTTTTTTATTATTTTTTTTCTTTTTAATTAATTACACAAGTCAACACTAGTTTTGGTGCCAAGGAACTGTATATATTTTTTAAACTAGGACTTCATACTGATTACAAAAAGTTGTAATTCTTACGTGTAGTTTTCGCGTATTTCGCTGTTGTGCATATATATAAAAAAAGTGATTTTTTACATTATTATTTACATAAAAACTTTCTTTTCTTCACGAAAGGTGAATGATGTGCAGTGGGAAGGTCTCGTTGCATTCCCCAACAGTAGTCAGCCATCATATGCCGATCCCATCGGCCTTGGTACCTCGCTTCCATAGTTTTCAGATCCTGATGAAACCGCTCCCCTTGCTCATCGCTACAAGATCCAAGATTATCTGGGAATCGGTCGAGATGACTATGAAGGTAGTGCAATTTGACATACATGTTGCATCCCAAGTTTTTAAAGTTATCTAGCATGTGGTTAACATTTTGGCGATAGTTTCTTGACTTGTAATTTCCAAGAAAGTTTTTAATAACTTCAACAAAAGAAAAAATTCAATAAATTCATTCATTGAATTTATAAAACTGGAATCTTTAATTAATTTTTTTATTTGTGGACCATCAAAAACTCCCGCTTTTATCTTCTCTAAGCTTAGTCCTGGAAATTTTGTCGTTATATAAGAGAAACACTGGCCATTTTTATCCAGGGCTTTGACAAACTGCTTCATAAGACCTAGTTTAATGTGCAAGGGAGGCAATATAATTTTTTCTTTTGGAACTAAATGTGGATTTATGATGTTATGATTTCCAACCTCCAACGCCTCACGTACTGGCCAATTTAGTTTTACCCAGTGTAGGTGCTTGGCCCGGCTGTCCCACAGACAATATAAACATGGATATTTGGTGAATCCACTTTGCTGTCCTAATAAGAAATTAGTCATCTTAAGATCAGCACATATAATCCATTGGTGCTCGCCGTATTTGATTTTGTCTAGCACAAGTGCGATATTTAAGTATGTTTCTTTTTCTTGTAGAATGGGCAATTGGAACTGAACCATATGTATTGCCATTGTGTAAAAGTACACACTTCAGGCTTCGTTTGCAGCTATCTATAAAGAGGCGCCATTCATTTGGCCGGTATTCGGAAACACCCATTGCCAGAATAAGGCCTTTCACATCAGAACAAAATACAATATCGTCTTCCGAATGAAAAAATTTTAGTAAGCCTTGCTCTATTTTTTTGCGATAGTATGTCACTTTTGTATGTGATACCAACATGTTTCTTTCTTTTAGTCTAGAAGCCATTACCCCTGCAGATTCTTTAGGTAATTCAAGATCTCTTACGATATCATTTAAGTCGTCTTGTGTAAATAATTTGGGGTTTGTAGACGGTATTTCTTCAAAATCACTATCGCTACTCATTTCGACAAGGATTTCTTCAAACAAGGGTTCATTTTCAGAGCCTAATTTTGGAACAGGTACTTCCTGGGAATATGGTAGAGGTCTTCTGGCTTATTCTACGACTGGATAAATAATTTTTTTCAGATTAATTCCACGTAGCTTAATACAACAAATGTAGCAGTCATCTAAGTGATTTTTTTGTTCTTTCCACTGCATAGGCACTCCGAATTTTATACGACGTCTTTGACCATTCATACACTGTCTTAATTGTTCACAGCACATTTTGCAAACCCTTTGAGGAATCCACGGCTTATTTTTATCCTCAATTTGCAAATTAAAATAAAAAATAAGCACTTTTTATAAAATCCGTTATGGGTTTTCTAAACTTTTTAACGGTGTAGTCACCACAAATGTAACAAAACACGTTTGGATCATTGAGACAACTTCTTCGCGACAACGACATGTTATTAAATATTGTTAAATATGTCCGTCTTATGCTTTTTATTTATTGGAAATTCACACGCTTTTTGTTTCACGGAAATTCACACGCTTTTTGTTACGTAGGAAAAATTTTTTTTTCACATTTTTAGTATTACCACTAACGGTTTCTCGGCACCATTTAACTTTTTCTAATTTGTTGACTTGTGTTATGTATTATTTCCAAATGATCAATTTTTTTATTTATTTACAACGATTTACAAACATAATATATTAACAACGATTTAGAAACATAATATACAATTCCTATTAAGAGGAAATCAATTAATTTGTGTCCTTAATCTATTCATTTCTTCCAGTGCTAGTATGTTGCAAAGTTTTTTGCCTGTCAAAACAGAACAGTCTAATTCTTCGATCATTAGACCTTCCAATGAGCGAACTCTACTTAAAGCAACTTATGCTTGTCGTTCTTGGAAAATTTTTGGTCCCAAGTACACAACTGCTTAGTCGACGGTAGAACCTTGCATTTTATGAGCGGTCGAAGGATAAAACTAGTGGTAGGATCCTCCGTTCTGCTGTTCCGTAACTGTGTTTTGCCGGAAATTGAACTGCAATGGGCGATATTTGGTGAACGTCAATTTGACCGAAATTCACTCTCACTGAAGGCACGTCATTTTCATACATTTGTGCACGTCTGAAATTTGGCCAGATGATTTCTTCAATAAATCCAATAGCGCCATTCAAAAGTCCTTTGGATACATCGATGTTTGAACGACGCATTACTTTAGCTCCTGTGAATAACTTCAACCCTGCTGGAAGTCCCCCAGTTTTGTTGACATCAGATGGTATGATTCTTTCTAACTCAACGTCCTGTATGTTCCTCGTGGAATTGATGATTCTATCTTGGGCCTTAACAGCGCAAATTCGCGCGTTCTTTCATTCGAATTTTTTGAGCACCAGCTCATTGGGTCGTTTACATGTTTGTTCGTCGGAAAAATTATCAGCGCTTTTTCAATGGAAAACTCACCATCTGCTTCTTTTGATACTTTTTGCATCAGAATTCTGATATGTTCAGCTTCAATTTCTCCAATCCTTAAGGCATTCAAAATATTGATGAACTTATTGTCACCTTTTTGACGCATGTTTTCGTTTAGTTCGCGTAAAGAGAAAAATTTCCAAAGATGTAGTGCTGGTTTCATATGTGGAGGCTGGTCGAAAACTTGATGTCCTCGAACTGGAGGTAGTTGAAATAGGTCACCGAAGACTATCACATTGATTCCGCCAAACACTTCTTCGTTATTTTTCACTTGTTTCAAACGATTGTCAATCATACACGACATTTCGTATGGCACCATAGAAATTTCATCGATGAACAAGAACTGGATGTACCGCCACTGTCGACGCATGATTTGAAGGTAGTTTCCTGTTAACTGTAACATATGCACAATTCGACCATCTTTTTGTACTGGCAGCTTCAAAGCACTATGTAATGTATTCCCGTTTATCAAACGTGCACCGACGCCAGTTAAAGCACAGACCTTAACTGATTGCATGTTAGAAAACGTTAATATATAAGTTATGCGTAGCTAACAACATTACCATAACAACGATTAACTTTATTTCTCAGTACTGTCAGGGTAAAAGATTTTCCTGTTCCAGCCCCACCGGTGATAAAGATGTATTCTCGGTCAGGAGAACCTTGAAGTTGGTTTTGAATAGAACTTGTGAGTCTATTAAGCAGATTTCGTTGTTCTACATTCATTGCATTTCGTGCTGTATCAAACTCCTGGTCATTCATTTGATATTCGCTCTCATATTCCACTTCATCGTCTATTTCAAGAATTTCGTGCTCTTCTAAAACTTGGAAAGCATGGACTTGAACAAGTGCGTTTTCTAAATCTTTGTCACGCTGTCTGTAAGTTTCCATGTACGCTGATTTGGCTTTTAGATCTTCTTCCTTTGCGAGAAAAGCTTCTTTTGCAGAATCAAAATTTGCCATTACATTGTTGTCATTTCTGAAAAGCGTGTACTGAACAAGAAAACTATAATAAAAGTTTTCTGGTTCTGTTGCTGCCTTGAAATGTGGTACTCTAATCGTTGCTGGTACGTTTCTTTCCGCATTTTGGAATTATCAGTCAACTTGATGACCTGACTGATTCGTTCCGAAGCTATCTCTTCATAAGCATCAACATCAACATCGTCTTCAACCTTTTTCGGATAATGTGTTTCAAACAACATAGCAAATTCCATGAGTGACATATTTTCGAAATCGTAATCTGGGTGGTTTATAGGGCGCTTCTCATATCTCTCGAAAATGTTTGTATGATACCCGACAGCAGAGCCAGTTTCATCGAACTTCAAGACCTTGTACCTTTGTTCTGGCTTATATGTATTTAAAAAAATACAACGTCGAGAACCATCGCGCATTTTCAAGTGGCATAAACGAAAACGTTCGCACGCTGACACTTGTCTAATTTCGTGGAAATATAAGAGTCTTCTCGACGAATTTCTTGTATAGTCCTAGCGACGGCAGGAGCAACTCCTGTAGGTTCATTTTTCGATATGTATTTGGCTATGTAGCACGCGATTGCACCGTTGGTGCCGCATGGTTGAATGTCCATATTTCCTTTCCACAATTTCAAGGGTGTAGGGTTGTAATTATTGATCCATTTGTCTTCTTCTCGTCTTTTCAACAAAACAATTCTTCCACCACTACGAACAAATTCTGCTGAGGAATGAGATACTAATTTAGTTGGTTGACATTCTTGCCGAGGGAATCCGAACCGACAGTATGCCGTTGAATTTTTCTAGCAAGTCGCTGTATGTCTGTGAGTCTGACATTTAGTAACTAAGCTTCTTAGATCGGGATCTTCTTCAGATGGTAATTCACAAGAACAGACTTTATCTATTAGCTGCAATCCCTCTGGTGTGTCAAATCCAGGACATTCTTCTAACCACAAAACCATATGTAGATGTGGGCTTCCACGATTTTGAAATTCAATTCTCCAATAAAAATCTTTCACTTTAGCTCCGAAAATGTCTTGGTTGTTCTTCAAAAGTACCAACAGAGCCGATACTCTGATCATGAATTGACGACTGACAACAGTTGGGAATTTTTCAATCAACCTTTGAGTTTCTTGGAGAGTCAGAGAGTCTGAATCAACTGCATCATAGCCATCCGCAATCAAAAGAGCTTTGCGCATATCAATCCAATGCAGGTCGTTGCTACTGGACGTAAAGAAGAAATGAGGGGGGCCTAGACATCGAATTTGTGCAAGAAGTTCAGTGAGAGCTGTGTTCCAGTATGCAGCCGATCTTCTCAATTTGTGAATGTGAAGGTGGACGTCACTTATCATTCCATCCTGTCCCTGAATTTTTTTTCCACATGCAGCGATGGTTGACTTGACACGATAATATTGAAACATGGACAGGGCATAGAAAAGATAATCATTCCTTTGGAATCTAGAGTCATTACCGAGGATTCTGAATTGGTGGTAATCTAGGGGTGATATTTTCACTAGCATTCTTTCTTTTAAACCATTTATCCCATAAGGAAATAAATGGTACCAAGCAAACTCTTCTGCTTTCAATTCGCGGCTTTCGTTAACAATATTATCCGTCGTTTTCCGAACTATCTCGTTCAGTCGTGTTGAAACATTGATTTCTTCTTCGGCATCTGGTTGAATGCAATCAATTGGTCCCATTAGTGATGTTTGCAATGGTAAATAATTGATCGCTAAAGTATCTTCTTCCATCTATAATAAACAATTACTGAAGGTTATTCCTTATTATTCTTTACCGGAAGACTAGGTTCCAGTAGATGCAAGGCCCTGTCGTTGTTATTTAAATTGACATTAACACCTTCATTCCATTGTTTGCAGGAAGGTAGATCACTGTTATGTAGTTGATTGCGTAATCAACGTTCCTTGATCCCGTACCTCTCTTACATATACGATGCAATTCGGTAATGTAATCACATTGTATAGCACAAGCTTTCCCATCACTTGCGACAAAATCGACAAAATAATATCGATCAATTGATTTGATGAGAGCAAATGATTTACCGTTTGCGATCAATATTCCAGCTTCATGTTGTTCGAATAACTTCAGAATTCCATCCTTCAATTTGTATCCTATGTTGCCGTGATTAGCTCGATCGCTTAAACTTCCGTAAATGTCAGTTTCTCCATCATACTCGATTCTGAAATTCTCGTAGAACATGTGAATCTTATCTTTTATAATATCGAAGTCGGCGACATTGAGGTACTCGCTTTCTGCTATTTCATCTTCGTTTTTATTTTGCGCAATCGTTGTTCTTATACGAGAATACAAACTGTCACCTTCAATCATATTTTCATTCAAGATGTTTGTATTCCATTGACCAACATCTAGGATTGAAGACCGCACAACAAAGGTAAGAGCCATTGCGCAGCATTGAACACCAGCGTATACGGGATTGAATAATATACAAAAGATTATTATTATTATAACTAGTATTATAATTATTATTATAATTATGATTGTTATTACTATTATCATTGTGGACGCTTACCGCATCACCTTGATGCAGTGAAGCACGAATTATGCGAGATTTGTCCCCAAGCGATTTGCAGGCAGAAACATCTTGCTCTTCTGCGTTGGACACTTCGTTATTGTTTACATTTGATAGTCTAATGATGTCGCGTTCATCAAGATGCACGTTTCCATCAATAGTAACATCTCCATACAATGGATTATTCAGTTTTAGCAACTCAAGTGCAGCAATTAGTTTTTCCTTCGAAACAGAGTAATCTTTTATGATGTTAATGTTTTCCAGATGTTCAGTGACCACAATGATGTCGGAGTTAGAAGTTGATCTTGGTTAGAACGTCGGTAATTTGTCAACAACTTCAAAAATGTCAGTTGCAAACAGTACAGCTTGACCCTTAAAACCATATTGGCCATACAATCCTGAAAATTTTATGATTTTCAAGAAAGGGTTTATTCTGGCGAGCAATCGCTGTTCCGATTGAGACAAGCCTTCTAATTCTGGAGGGATTGGTCCTGGATCGAGATGGTTCCAATAAGATTTTGCTGGCGGATTCGTTTTTTGCTTGAAATGTGCGTCTTGCATCGACAACACATTGTAAGCGCTTCTTTACCAACTAATTCCGGAGGTATGTAATCCGGCGGGTTTCCCAATCGAAAAACCTGCACTTGCTTTGGGTAACATTTCTTCGTACAAACTTCACACACTTTTTCTGCATAGACATCGATTGATTTTTCAAAATTTGCCTCACTCTCATTCCTTAATGCTCTTTGGATTGCATCTTGTGTTCTCCTTCGGAATAATCTTTCACTGCTGATCTCCGATACTTCTTGTGCACGTTGACGTCTTCGCTGCTTATCGAGGCGGGCCTCTCTTTGGCTTGCAGTTTCCCTATCACGTTTATCTTTATATAGCTGTCTCACTTTTTCCAATCTTCGATTGCGTTGCGTTGCAGTTTCAGGTTTACCCATTCTGAAATAAACGTTTATTGGTTACTAGTGCAAATCTGCAAAAGTAATCAAAGTTGACTTACCTTGGAGCTAGAGTTGACTTGCTGTAAATATCACAACACTTTATTTTTTAAATTCTTTTATTTATTTTAAAGTAACATCATCGGAGCGAAATCGATGATAACCAAATTTATTAGGTGCGAAACGTATCACATTTTTGTTTGACTTGTCAAAAAGTAGATTTGACATAACCAATAACAAAGTGAAGTTTGACAATTTGACAAACATCTTTTCTTTATGTTAGTATTGAATTAATATAAGAAAACTTTGCACATCAATTTGATTTGAGCATTTTAAGCGATGGGCGTAGTCAATGTTGATGAAATGCTATTTTTTTAAAAGGTGGTGTATAAATATGCTCTTCAACCGATTTTCACGAAATTTCTCGCAATAGTTCAATTTTTACAGCCAAAATTATTTTCGGTTTGTATGGGCAGTGGGCTATGGGCGTGGTCAATGTTGATGAAATGAGTTTTTTTAAAAGATGGTATATAAATATGCTCTTCAAGCGATTTTCATGAAATTTGACGCAATAGTCCAATTTTTACAGCCTAAATAATGGTTTGTATGGGCGGTGGGCGTGGTAATTGTTCACGATAACTTGTATTGTCACCGAAGTTCGCCAATTTTCATGGAGTTTAACAAAGTCTAAGTATAAAAATTTTGCATTGCAAGATTTGACAACACGTCATGTAAGTTAAATAAAAGAATTTAAAAAACATCATAAAATATTTTTTCATGATAAATTTATTTAAACTTTAGTCTATTAGAAAAATGCAAAATCATCTCCGCTTTGTTCCACTTCTTTTATATTTATGTTTTTTAAAAAGTGCTTAAAATTACTTTTTAACTTGTTAGTCAAACGTGAATTATTTTGTAGGAGATTATTTTTACTTTAATTAGCAAATATCAAGCGCTTTTGATATCCTCTGTCCGACGAACCATTGACGACTGAAACTGAAACGTAATAAATCAGCGAAAATAAGGATCATTAAATTCTTCAATTTACTCGCTCATTCAGGAATATTTATGAATCACTGACGGAGAGAATAATGCAAAATACTGATACACACTTACGAGATAGACTCTCTTTGTCCCTCTTTATTTCTCTTGCTCTCAAGAGAGCATAAAGCTGCAACAAAATCGGCAAACAAACGTAGATATATTTGGTATGCAAACACATATGTTATAACATATTAATCATTGTGTCTCAAACATGTAATATTAAATAGCAAATAAAATTTGTTTGGACACAAGTATATTATATTTGCGGCAAGCTCCAAACACACGTTATAACGGGTTTTTCAATAAGAGCGCTACAAAAGTTTTTTTAAATAAAACAAAACCGGTTTTAGATACCAATGAAATTCTTTATTCCTGTGAAAGTACGTTCGATGCCATTATGTATGGAACTCGATTTCTTTTGCGTGGCCACCACGGGCACGCTTGCAGAAGTCCAGACGCTGAACCCAATTTTCGGCGGTTTTCAAGCATAAATCGGCCGATACTACTGCAATTTCATGTTCGATATTCGTACGAAGTTCATCAATCGTCCCTGGCTTGTTGGCATAGACCATAGACTTGACGTAGCCCCACAGGAAAAAATCTAACGGCGTGAAATCGCACGACCGAGTCGGCCAATCGACTGGGCCATTTCGTAAGATAACACGTTCACCAAACTTGGTTTCCAATAAATTGATTGTGGCGTTCGCTGTGTGGCTTGTGGCGCCGTCCAGTTGGAACCTCATGTCCTCCAAGTCCATATTATCCAATTGGGGCCAAAAATATTCGGTTATCATTGAAGCGATCCGCATTCACAGTAATGTGCCGGTCTTGATCATCGCGGAAGAAGTACGGCCCAATGACGCCGCCGGCCCATAAACCGCACCAAACCGTAATTTTTTCGGGATGCAATGATGACTCATGGATTACGTGTGGATTGCTGTCTGACCAATAACGCATATTTTGCTTATTGACGAATCCATTCAGCCAGAAATGAGCCTCATCGCTGAAGATGATTTTCCGATGAAAATCCGAACGTAGCGCTCTTAAATTTGAGGCCACTGACTCCAAATTTCGGTAGTAAATTTTAATAATTTCGACTCGTTGTTGGCTCGTATATCTTTCCATGATGAAATGACAAACCTTACTGAAGAGAAATGTCAAAAGAGCGGAAAAAAATATGGCATCGTTTGCTGTCCTTATCGATTTACTTTTGTAGCGTCTCTGTTGAAAACCCTTTTATTTGCATCCAAACAACTAAAAACGACACATTTTCGATTTCCTTCAAATTAGGCATACAATTTTCTGCATTGAAAATCTTTTACATGCCTAATTTTAGTTAAAATCACTTTATCCGTTAGGGTGTTACGGCAGTCTATACATCTGTCTTACAGATGAAAAAAAAGATCCATGAAGAGAAATGTCAAAAGAGCGGAAAAAAATATGGCATCGTTTGCTGTCCTTATCGATTTACTTTTGTAGCGTCTCTGTTGAAAACCCTTTTATTTGCATCCAAACAACTAAAAACGACACATTTTCGATTTCCTTCAAATTAGGCATACAATTTTCTGCATTGAAAATCTTTTACATGCCTAATTTTAGTTAAAATCACTTTATCCGTTAGGGTGTTACGGCAGTCTATACATCTGTCTTACAGATGAAAAAAAAGATCCATCGATCCAACAAACAACAAAAATTCTTTTTTTCAAACTCTTTTTCGTGATTTAATAAAATCTTGTTTCGAGTAGTTTCACGAAAAAATTCCAAAATTTCATTTTTATATGAATTGACAAAAGTTTTGTCGTTTTTATTGGTTTTTTATATACATAATATTAAAAAATATTACTTTGAAAAAAAATATATAAAATCATACTGTTTTGCGGCTTCAAAAAGCATAAATTTTTTACTTGATACTCAAAAATTATAAGTTTCATTAAAAAAATACGAAATATGAATTTTTTTTTTTATTTTTACAGTTTTGTTTTTACAGTTTGTACACTTATCTACCAGGGAAAAATAAGAACAAGTCCCTATCTGCTGTTATTGGAGAAGTGTTTTTAAAAACCCTTTACGTTTCTGCGTAGAATAATAATAATAAAAGTTTCGGTTTTTATGGGCGGTGGGCGTGGTCAATGTTGATGAAATGCTATTTTTTTATAAGGTGGCATATAAATATGTTCTTCACGCATTTTTCATGAAACTTGTTGCAATAGTTCAATTTTGACAGCCAAAAATAATTACGGTTTGTATGGGCGGTGGGCGTGGTCAATGTTGATGAAATGCTTTTTTTTGATAAGGTGGCGCATAAATATATTCTTTACACAATTTTCATGAAATTTGTCCCAATAGTTAAATTTTTACAGCCAATAATAATTTCGGCTTGTGTGGGCGGTGGGCGGTGGGCGATGGGCGTGGTCAATTTTGTCGATACTTTTAAATTTTCTTAAGTCTATTATATTAGGGACTCGTGCCAAATTTTATCACCCTAGGACGACTCCTTCTATTATTGTCCCATCGATGTACTGGGACAAAGCACTGCGGGCCGATGGTAACCGCACCAACTATATAAACGTGTAAAGAAAGCCCACGGTAACCGCGGTATAACTAAACGTCTTCAACGGCGAAGACGTGGTACGACCTAAGGGGAATATTGAAGGAGAAAATACAACGCAACGAAACGGTTGGGAAAGCAAAGCATTAATTAAAGTTAGTGTACATTGTGTTTTTCTATTGCTCTACGGCAGTGGTAACCACCCCATAGCCTCGTGAGGCAGACAACAATCGTATTTTTCACACAGACACGATCGACATCTCAGTGTACACTACAAATATATTTGATTCGAAGCATCAGTCTATGCCTGTCCCTGCAGTTTCAAAAGTAGCTAGTTGCTCTATGTAGTCAGTTATTTCGTTAGCGAAAATCCTGACCAGCTTCTTGAGTGGCTACAGGTAATGCAAGAGTTCGCCTTGTGATTATTACAAGTACCAAAACAACAAAAAAGCAATGCACTGAACCGTTATCCCATTATGATTTTTGGTTGCTTTGTTATTTTTTTGTGTTGGCGTCAGTTGCTATTAAACGTTCGTAGAAGTATCATCGTGACAGCGTACGTGGGTTAACAGTGAATTTTAATATTTAGAACGGTAAAATGACAAGCGAAAGAAAAATGAAACGCTTAATAAAGAAAGAACAGGAACAAATTGTGCAAAGTTTGAAAATGTAGAAAAATAATCTGGTGAAGACAATGAAAAAGATTTATTCATAACATTATGGTCCGGCGACTTCATCAAGCGGATGTAACTAGCGATCTGCATGGTACATGGTAGTGCAGAGGGTAGCCACTGACTACCGTCAATAACATCCCCATATAAAATTTGTCAGTGTAAAGTATTGCTAGTAGTCTGGCGGGTAGTTAATGGTAATTATTGGTATTTAGGGAAATAACTAAAAATTCGTTAGCTACGTCGACTGCAGGGGTGCGTTTGCGACCGCACGCAAGCACATAATACGCTGGGCTGCGTGCGTTCGGTTTTGCCTACCACTGCTCTACGGTATAACAGTCGGTATTATGGTTTTGATGTCATCGTTGCTCATCGATCAAATTAAAGTAAAATTAAGGGAGCTTAATTTATCTACAACTGGTTCTAAAACCGAATGAGTACAACGTCTGGCGACAGCTTTGGGCAGTGACAATATTGAATCTAACGATATTCCAGATGTAGCGAACACAACGGATAACGCTATTGGAGGCGAAAACATGCAACAACAGATAAACGAGTTGCGCTGCATGATGGAAGAAATGATGAGTTTGTCACATGCTACCGTCGGGCAGCAACAGCAGAGTTCAAGTGTGTGCGAAGGCGAAAACGCTGTAAAGTCGAGTTTACAACAATCAACGTCGCGAGTGTCGGAACTTTTAATGCCGATGCAATTCCGGAATTTGACCCGTCGAAGGACGAAATGTTTTCTGTCGAACAATTCGTAGACCGTGTTAATAAATCGATCAGTGCTTACGGCTGTGACGAAAAAAGTGTACTTTTAGCGGTAAAAAGCGGTTAAAGCTGCATCGAAAATGTGGTTATGGCACTTGGTGTGAGTTTTCTGAATCGTTATGCGCGGAATTCGGATCAAGAATGGATGCAGCAGATATCCACTACAAAATTTGTAACACCATGAGTCAACCTGGTCAAAAGTTGATCGATTTCTGTTTTAGAATGAGTGCCTTGGGAAAACGTTTAAAGCTCAATGAATTGTCGGTCGTCAAGTACACCCGCGAAGGACTTAAACATCGCGAACTGCAAATACAAATTACTATAGCCGCATTGAAATTTTATACAATTAAACAGATGCGAAAGACAATTGAAAATTATATAGGGAATTTGCAAAGTAATCGGCCAATAAGTAGAAATGATAACAACTCTACGGGTACAGTAAACATGGAGCAGCGTAAAAATGTTGGTAAACCAAAACAAATCGTGTGCTATAATTGTGGTAACGGAGAACACATATCGAGTAAGTGTACTGAACCGCCAAAAGGTCCGAGATGTAAAGACTGCAATAAAGTGCATGCGCTTGGAGCCTCAAAATTGTGGCAAGACAACCTTAAGATCGGTAAGTCGGGCAAAAGAGAACAGAATCAGTAGAATGGTGATCATTAAGGACAAATCGTACAGTGCATTCCTCGACACGGGTAGCGAAATAAACATGGTTCGACGATCAGTTGTGGACAAGATTGGGCAAGTACGGTCTTGCTCACCGGTAAAGTAAACGCGACTGTAGATTTCGATGAAATTGAAATAGAAATAAAACGATACGTCATAGACGATGATAAAATAATATCGGATATATTTCTCGGAAGTGACATTCTTACCAAAAATAGCATTCGCGTTGTAATTCGTGACGAGCCTATGAGAATTTAATCTGCTCTGGTACAGGCGGTACGTAAAATCGACGCAAAGCAAATACAGTTAGACACAAACGATAGCGGTGTTAGGGAAAAGCTGATCAACATCTTTGGTAAATATGCGGAGGTTTTCAGTAGCGACGTCATTAATATCGGCCGAACGAGCATGGTAGAGATGCAAATTAAGCTGACCACTGACAAGCCTATTGCGCAGAAACCCTACCGTATACCACAACCAAAACGTGATATTGTGGCGAACATGCTAAAAGAGTTGTCTGAGTCTGGAATTATCTCAGAATCAAGGTCGGAATACTTCAGTCCATTGGTGCTCGTCGACAAAGAAGATGGAGGTGTTCGACTATGCATCGACTACCGGCGAATCAATCGATTCACTGTGAGTGATATATTTCCAACACCCAACATCGAGGAGCGTCTCCAAGAGGTAATTAAGAATAAATATTTTTGTGTTTTGGACCTAAACAGCGGTTATTACCAAATAACAGTTAATGCCGACAGTCGTAGATACACTGCATTTATAACACCAGAGAACCTCTATGAGTTTATTTGTATGCCGTTTGGCTTAAAGAATGCGCGAGCAGTGTTCCAACGTTTAATGGCACAACTCAAGAATATGACGCGCCATAACGATATTAGTCATTACATGGATGACATTCTTGTAGGCGGCACTTCGATTTCAGAAGTAATTGACAAACTAGAGCGAGTTCTATTTTAAAAAATCGAATTTTTAATGGAGACCATTCAATTTCTTGGTCATGAGCTGCACAGCGAAGGCATTAGTCCAGGAGGTGCAAAGGCAGCGGCAATATTTAACTTCCCAGTACCCACAACGGCGACCGAAATCAAGATTCTTGGGACTTAAAAATGCATCCCTGTGCCACGAATGACTACGAATGAGGTGCATAAAATACATGCGTAACGACACAGCGATAGTCTCGCGTCAACTTTCAACCGATACACTGCACTCGCGCATGGTAAAAGTCATTGTTTACTGAAAATTTTATATTTTGGTCACCCTAACCATTTAAGAAAAACATTGAACCTAATTATGTCTCAGAGTCATTGAAAATATTGACCATCGGGTAGATGTATGCCACCGGAGCCATGCCGAGCATTTGTCAAGTTACAAAAAAGGATTACATACATACTCGTATTAAAAGTGATTAATTAAAATAAAGTTTTATGCAATTGTACTT
Organism: Phaonia tiefii; assembly: GCA_963931995.1. Taxonomy (NCBI): domain Eukaryota; kingdom Metazoa; phylum Arthropoda; class Insecta; order Diptera; family Muscidae; genus Phaonia; species Phaonia tiefii. Next base: position 106,481,649 of record OZ008368.1, on the reverse strand, counting down.
TGTATTGAACTTTGAACTTTGTATTGAACTTTGTATATAAAATTCCTGGTTCTAAAATTGCTACACATAACATATTAAAACTTAACTCTAATGTTAAAACTACAACTCTTTTAAAACTCTTGAAACATACAAACAAATCCAACACAAATGTATAAACATCACATTTATTGTATACGCAAACAAAACATTAAATGTGAAATATTGAAAATTAGACATAAGTTAATTAAAATTCTTGTACAAAAAACACTAACATTGAATCCCAAAAACAGTTTAGACAAAACCACATTAAACAAAGATACATAGTCATTTTGTAAATATTCATTTTGAATTAAAACTATACACATCAACACTCAAATATACTGTGTAACTATTACACAATAAATAGAACATTGAAATTTGAATTAAAACCTATCAAACAGAAATATTTTTTAAGTTAAATAAAAAGGGCTTAGATCCTAAATAAAACTATTAAAATATTTTTTGTTTATATCTCTTAGAGGTTTTCGTCACGGAAAATTGGCTTAAAATTGTGGTAGTTATAGGATTTCATTTCATTCTTTCTTTATACAGTCTATGGATGACAACAATCCATACAGACTAGCTTAAAATTAACAAAAATTTTCTTCAAGAGATTTTATAAATGATATTATTGGAAGAGATATCTATATCTACTTCATTAAACGTATTTATATTACTAAATTCCCGTAATGACCTCAAAATAGGTTTATGCATTGAATAGTATATTGAACCAATCAACGAAGGAAGAGAGGGGCACTCAATACGTCCACAAATTAGCTTCTAGGTAAATGTAACAGAAATCCTTTTCCGGGATTAACTAGTGAGTCCAGATAAATAAGTTTACACCTATCTTCATACGAAAGCATAGGTTCACTAAAATTAAGAGAATAAAGAGCAAATTAAAAAAAAATCTGAAAATTTGAACTAATTTTGAGTTAAAATTAACTAAAACTGAGGAAAATTGACCTTCGTTTGGAGCCAAAGATTTTTAAACTCAATTTTAGTTCATGAACTTCCTTGGATGTAGTTCATACTTTGAACTGGGCGTTAGTTCAAACTTATTGATTTTTAGTTTCATGAAAACTAACCATGAACTAGACTTGAGTAAATGTTTGTAGCAAATATAGGAAACCGTTACTTGTTTTTGGTTCAAATGTACATCATATTTAACTAAATTTAAGTTCAATTGAACTAAAATCAAGGTAGAAATAAACCTTGTATAGAGCCAAAGATATTATTTACTCATATACAGTTCATTATTTCCATATAATAAGTACATACATTAATAAACTTGGAATTAGTTCAAAATATTCATGCTCAGTACAAACATCTGCAACATCTACCCAAGTAAGTTATACGATAACAAAAACCAGTTCAATGGTTTTTAGAAATAAACTAAAAATAAGTTTGTAATTTCCTTTAGGAAAAGGGACCATGTTCTCTCCGGTTAGTGAAAAAAATGTAAATGCCGCGGGTGGGATTCGAACTCCCATTCGCTGAACGATCGTTTTGATATTTGAGAAGCATCATCTTAGCCACTGCGGTGTGTCTTCACACTAGTCACTAACCGAAGACATTTATTGTGCAGAGTGATTGTTTGTCCCTACTTACACATTGCTTTCCTACTTACACGCACTGATGGCGAAGTTTTCAAAGTTCTATTTATAGAACGAACTATTCTAATTGTAGTTGTCTCGTTCTGTTCTGGTCCACAGTAAGAATAACAACCACTATGGAAGTCGGATGTGCCACGCCCCTTTTAGCAATCAATATATCTCAAAAAATATATGGACGATTCGTTTTAGATCATGTTTTAAAAATTCAATGTTTCTAATTTAAAAAAAATATTTGAATCAAATCGGCCATGTATCTTTTGAGATACATTGAAATATGTTTACAACAGCCTGATGTACAATATACTACCGATGTGGTGCAAACTACTTTTTGGGAAATCTATTAAAAATTTCAGACCCTGAAGCTAAGACAGTGACCACAGGCACGAATGAATATCAATATCATTGAGGTCATTTTCGAGAGCATCCTAAATATCTTTATCCTAATACTGCATTTTGTAAAAAAAAATTCAGAATAGTCTTATAGAGACTACTATAAACACTAGAAATTAGAAAGGAACCGATGCCGTGATTCCGCGCATTCCCATGATACCTACATTCATGCCCATCGATTTCAAAAGATTGCAGTTTCCGATTCGGTTGGCATTTTCGATGACCATAAATAAAACAGTCACAGTTAGTCACTTCAATTTGACAAATCCGTGTTTTTCCCACGGACAATATATGTTGCATGTTCACGTGTGGGTGAACCTTCAGATTTTTATATATATTTGCAACAGATGGCAAAACTAGAAATATTGTATATCTTAGAGCACTTGCATAAATAGAAAAATGATAGCAAAATTATGTTTCATTAAAATTACATTTCGGGGGTAGCGAAGCGCAACGGGTATAGCTATTATAGTATACTGAGAAGCTTCTCAAACAAATCAACACCCGATCGAAATCTAAACAAATACTTCTAACAAATAGTTATTTTATATTCTTCTTCATAATATTCCAGTCAAATACAGGTTTATTTGCCCATTGTCAATTAAACGTGGCATTAGCCCGTGTCAGAGCGCCAGCGGATGTATCCATTTACTGCAAACATAATGGAATAAAATAATTTTGTTCACCCTTTGACAGAACGTAAATAAACTAATACATTTAATTTTGATTTGTATTCGGTCAGAAGGCGAATGGTACGATTTAATTAAATCCCTCGGGATATCACAGCAGTACAGCTTGATGAAGCCATTGAACGTCCAGAATCATACCGTCCAGATCTGCATTTTAAAATAAAAGAGAAGCATTAGTTATGAAAAATAAATATGTATGTTGATTCATTCAAGAAAAATTTAATAGCATTTTTACATTGCAGAAATGGCAATACAAATTTTTCTAAATGAATCGGCATAACTTTAACTAATATATTGACAATATTATTTACACGATATTATAATATTATCAATGTTTCATTTCAAACTGTAACACAAGAGAATAATGGCAAATCGAACATAAAATAATTCAATATGTTTGCGCAGTTGATGAAAGAGAGAATAAACAAATAAAGTTTTTAAATGTCCGTATATAGAAATTGAATTAGAAAGACAAGTGTCGTGATGAAAAATTAAGTAACAACATCGTTCACCATAATGTTAAAAGGTTATTAAAGTAAAGGGTAGGGCCAAATATCACACATTCGCTTAAAGTAAAAAGAAGACTAAATTGTGACCGGTTGTTTTCCACAAATTGAGCCAAATTTTAGCAGTTTAGTCCACTTATTTCACGAATTAAGGAGTCTTTTCTTTTAATATCTAATATTAACACAATTATATCACCTAAAGTTTGCTAACGACATGCCCCAATATATCTGCGTAAATATGTGACGATGGATAGATAGGAGAAAGCTGAAATAATAATACTACACGGATTATATACTTATTAGAGTGACATGTTTTAACGTAGAATACGTTATACGGTAAGGTAGGGGTGTTGATCTGGAGCACAAAATTTTGAGAAAATGTTTGTCAACTTTCACCCACTTTTACTTAAATATTAAAACATATTTTAGCAATTTTTATATGTTACTCAGTTTTGGTAATATGTTTTGTTTCGAATTACATTAAAAAAATTATATGTCTATATATAAAAGTTTTATGTAGTTAAGGAAATAAATATTTAAGAGCATGATATTTTAGATTTTTTTGTACATGCCGCTGTTGTTGTTGGTTTGTAAATGCCGCTGTTGTTTTTGTTGTTGTTGCAGCGTGTAAATGTGTGTGTGTGTACATTTCGTTTTGTTGGATCGGTCGGCTATTAGTTCGTTTGGAGGGGAACATAAAATGAAGGGAGGGGAGCGTGGACACTTGTGTGTGCTTGAAAGTTTACAGATCTTTGCTGTCGTTTGTTTACTTCCGTGAGCAGCGTGTAAATGTGTGTGTATGTACATTAATACAAAGGATTGGCGATGTATACGCTCACTATATCAATGGCGTTTTTCCTAAACACATTTCTGTGAATACATTGGGAAGTAGTTGGAAAGCAGCTAATCTATTGTGCTGCCATATCATAAAATGTATTGCTGTAGCTGTACTTCATATGAAGATGTCGCTATAATGTAATACGTTAAACTAGATATAGTTTCATCCTTAAACATATGGCATACAGTCTTCGAGCACGCAAACTAAAAAATAAATTAATAAATCTTGTTCAAAACTATTCCAATCGTTTAGATCAGTGGTTTCCAAACTTATTTGGGTTATCGCCATCATTTTGGTAGTTTTGTTGTTGTCTTATTTTACTAAAAATTATACTGTACATACATAAAATAACTTATCACACATAACTTATCCCATCTAAAATTAATTAACTTTAATACATGCAAACGCCTACTTATGTTACAAAAACTTAATAACTAGCTATCAGCTGTATGCGTATATCTCTACATATATAAAAATTACGTGTATGTTCGTGATCGCTAAACTCAAAAACTACTGGACCGATTTTGACCAAATTTTATATGCATGCTCTATGGGCCGTGAGTAGTGTTTCTGTGTAGTTTCGTTCGACAGATGGCGCAATATTTATTTTTTTGGTGTTGATAAAATAGATGGCGCCCACGTCGAGATATTAATCATTGTTTACCATCTGATGTTATAAATACTTTTGAAGGCAGGACGAAGTCTGCCGGGTCAGCTAGTATTAGATAGATTTAAATCATTTATCAAAAATTATATTTAATTCATATATTTTAATTGCAACGTATTCTACGTCTGACCTATGCGCCCGTGTTATCTAACACAGGCTTGTTATTTTTTTTTATGTAATTCTTTTTTCTTTGTATTCATGGATTTCATGGTCAAATATTATGCCACATGATGAAAAAATGTTATGCTGAAAATTTTGGGGGAAATCGGGCGACGTTAGCACGAAGCACCAAAGGTCAAAGTTCAACATTTCTGATTCATCTATTTCCAATAGACAACTTGGAGAAACAGTAATTTTTATTCGGATTTTTATGAAATTATTAATTAATTAATTAGTTATTAATTAAAATATATTTTAATATGTCTACTAGATTGAATATATGAACTTTTTAAGTCTTCTAAATTTGCATCTTTTGTATATTTTCGTCTATTATGTTATACAACCTGAAAGTAAGTGTGTCATTATTTTAAAGAGAAAGCTACTTGAAATATGAATTAATACCTTCAATAAATACTGCCTCTGTTCGTCATCTTTAGTAATTTTGTCGTGGTACTCTTGGACCAACTTGATTTCTCTCTCGGCACTGTCATTTACTACATTCAAGTTTTTTTCTTTTTGATAATCCTTCAAATCATTCCAAGATTCTGGATTTGATGAGAAGAAATCCATTGAAATATCAAATCGCTTGATTTTTTTTTGTTTTGGAAAATAAATCTTCTAAAAATATCGAATCACCTCTAGAAATAAAATTGATAAAATTTTCAATTGATATTGACAGCTTCTTTGTGCAATCGTGGTCTTCATCTTCGTCATCATGATCAGCGTCGAGTAACATCTTTCTAACGAGCTTGCATTTAATTTCATTATCAATTCTTTCGTCGAATAAAACAAAAACCACACACTCCTCACTCATTCAGTAAAGATGATTTCTGATTTTTGAAATGGCTCTATCAGCTATCTGTTTATTAATATTTTTATAAATCTCTAATTGTCGCAAAAATTTTAAATCGTTTAATGGGGCTTTATACGCGTTGTCCGAGTCAACCCACAAATTTTAGTAACATTTACTTCTTCGACTACTTCGACTAACCCGTTAATTCCCAAATTTGTTAGTTCTGGAAATTGATTGTGAAAAATTAAAATTTTTAGGCTATAAATAGCCTTGGCCATCCATCTGGCGTGATGCAGAGCACCTGTTTTTTAAATTGTATACCGCGCGGGAGTTCCTCCAAGAAATATTATGTTTAATTCCAAAAATTCTTTATAATCATCGCTTGCGAACGATTGTACAATTTTGTGGTAAGCAAAGTTTAAAGTTTCGGTCATATCATTGCCTTATATTTCAGTTATTCTAGGACGAGTAAAACCCGTCGAAAAAATATCCCGATTTATTTTAGGCCAGTGATTTTTAAACTTTTTGAAGATATCAACGTGTGGGCCAGCCATTGTTCATATTTGTCCTGCAAATACTCCTGCTAGGACAATTTCACAAATATGGTGTCTGCAACCCAGGAACAATATATCTCTTCCTATAGATCTTTCTAATAGATTGCAAGCACCAAGCTTGTGCTTTTTGTAAAATATTCTTTTTCTCTAAAGCATCGTAAACTGCAGATGAAATTTCGAGTCCCGTTCCAGAAGGAATGTCAGCAATATCTATAATTTGTTCAATGCCAGGCGCTGAAGCTATAATTGCAAGACCATCTTCTTGTTTTCCAGTTATTGAGGGAAGGAGTTTAGTATCCCAATGTATAGTTACGAGATGATTTTGAGTAGCAAACTCGTGCATTATTTTTTGATTTTGCGCTTTTCTTAACATTACTCGATGTTCACGTATCGAATTACGGATTAAAATGAAATTAGACGGATTCTGTCCTAATGCTACCAATAAGTGGACAGACTCCCTTTGGCTAACTTTTAATTTGTCTAGGACTGCAGCAAGTTTTGGGGTTTAAATGTTTTCCTTTTGTCGTCGTCTGTGTGTGTCTCTGATTGAATACTTAACGTATCACACGTCAAGGTATCCCACATATCGACCTCTGGAAACAATTGCATGGCATTTTCAATATAAATATATGTATAGAAAGTAACACAAATAGTACCTGTTGATGTTATTAAATTCTCTTGGTATTTTTGTCTTCGGACTTTTTCCGTTTTTGTTTCTGCAACTCTTTTTCTTTAACATTCAAGTTTGCTTTCAATATGCAGCATACACGTCCCTTTACTCTTTGTTTAATAAAAAATTGTTTGGTCCTTTCAACGTTTATCAGGTCTAACGCGTTAGTATGAGCAATATCGAATAACTCACACAGGTCACTTTTCCACTTTTTCCTAACATTAATATGAAATTTGGTGTTTTTGGACTTATTCTTCGATATATTTTCCCACTGGGTATACAACCCAATTAATTTCATTTTGGATTTAAATAAGATCTAAGTAGGTATGCCCGATTTTCTCCAAAATTCCATGCTCCTGCATCACTGAGTGTGCACTTTTTTACACAACTTCATCGGCCTTATATTATAAAATAGCACTTTAAGATATTCGTCTTTAGATGTCAATTTATTCCCCGTCAGTTTTGGGTTTGGGTAACCAATAATATATAAATTTTATTTGAAAAATCGGACATTATTTATTGTTGACAATTACAGAAAAAATCAGATTTTCATACACTTATCACCAATACTTAAACTGAATGATGGAACATACTATATCACACATAATTCAATAACAAAGGAGTACTAGAACTTTACAAAGTAAATATAATGTGTTTTTTATTAAATATTTTTTTATTATTTTTTTTTTACTTTTGACCTGGAGGCACTACGTGTTAACATCGCCTGATTTCCACCAAATTTTTACCAGATAAACAACAACTTCATAGTTGCAATCCCACCAAGTTTCGTAAAAAATTGTTCAACCCAATTTTGTCCAAATTTTTACCAGATTAAGAGTAACTTTACTGTTGCAATTGCACCGAGTTTCATAAAAATCCGAATAAAAATTAGTATGTTTCTGCAAGTTGTCTATTAGTTAGATAAATAAGAAATTATTGAACTTTGACCTTGAGGCGCTACGTGTTAACGTTACCCGATTTCCTCCAAATTTTTACCAGATACACAATAACTTCTGTATTGCAATTCCACCAAGTTTCACAAACATCCATCATGAAATATGTATATTTGTAGACGCTGTCACTTGGAAAAACATAATTTCAAAATTGTTGAACTGTGACCTTCGGGCGCGACGTATTACCACTGTCCAATTTTCCCCAAACTTTCAGCATAACATTTTTTCATCAAGTGGCATAATAGTCGGCCATGAAATCCTTGAACTTCAAAAGTAAGGGAAATTATGCCACTCTAATTCTTATAGTACTCGTATTAGAATAGTTTAACAAATTTAAAGCCTGTCAATAAGTTTCTCTATGGCTTAATGAATTGTGGAAATGCTGCATAATTTCATACATAGTTTAAACCACCGTATATTTATCATTTACATGTGTAACTCTTGGTACATGGAATATAACTGGAGAACAGTACAATACTCTAGCTTTAGACTACTTTGTTTACAAGCGTCATCGCGCCCTGCGTACAGCTAATAAATATGTTTAATTTACCACGTAACCTTTATCAGGCCAGCATGTTATTTAAAACAGATCAGGTTTGCTCGTTTACTCCAAATATTCAATGCCCTAATATAAATTACCGAACCTTACGGTAAACCATGAATTGATTAGGATGCCAGTTTTTCCGAGACCTTCAGCTTAAAATCTATTACTATATTCCATTTAGTATATTCAGGTAAAGAAGGACATTATCGTTACAAAACTATTAGGTGTGGAAAAGGTGTAGAATAGGATTCTATCAATCTAATTTAAGAAATTTTTATTTGAAGTGTATTCACACAATTATATCATCGAAAGTATGCTAACGATATGTTCTAAAAAATTTGCATGCATAATAAAATGAATATATCAATAAAAGTAGGAATAAGTATATGTTGAACATGTTATATGAGTGCCAAAAACTAAAAAAATTAAAAGCTGCACTCTAGGTTCCCCTACGCAACAATAAACTGTCCAAACTTTCCTGATGCAAAGTTAATGCTACCGTATATTTATCAGTTGGGCAGTAATTGGCGAAAAATACAATACAGTAACGTAGAGGCTAGTGGAAAACATAAAGACCAAACGTACAGCTACTGTGACTTTTTTACCACCTAACCGAAGCTATCAGTGGTAACTAACCACGGCAATAAAAACCAATGGTCTAATATAAATTACCGGACTATGCAATGTAAACTAAGATGTAAAAATTGGAAGTATTATTGTGCCCAAGCTCAAGTTTTACAATTTATTAAATTAGGCAAATCACATGTAAATTTAAGGGTGTGAAGATAAATGTATCCGATAAATTTATTTATCGAAGACACAAACCACTTATACAAAATTTCTGAAATCTCATTTTTTGTAAAAAAAAAAGTAATTTTGTACAGAAAAAAGAGCCAATAAGCGTTTTTGAAGCCATTTATGATGAATATAGCATATACATAATTAGCTTTATATAGAACAAATATTTATTCTTCCTGTAAAAAACTCACCCTGGTTATTTTTTATCTAACCTGGGTCGCTCACGATAAAGGCGAATAACCTTCTAATGTTTAGCCGCCTAACACCGTAGAAGCTCATAAACAGCACAGCCTATATATCCTGATTCCATTTGAGATCGGAGATATAGCCTAATTTATGAATTGGACCATGTCATTGACAATAATAATGATTTCGAGTGCTAATACTGGGTACTACTGATAAAAGTGAATGGACTAACTATATACTCCAAATTAGCCCCATGGGAGCACATAACATCCCCATTACAAATATATGCTGATTCCATTTCAGATCGGAGATATAGTCAACTTTATGAAGCGACCCATGTCATTGACGGAAATAATGATTTCGAGTGCCACTATTGGACACTCCTGATAAAAGTGAATTGACTAGCTATATACTCCAAATTAGCCCCATGGGAGCACATAACATCCCCATTACAAATATATGCCGATTCCATTTCAGATCGGAGATATAGTCAACTTTATGAAGCGACCCATGTCATTGACAGAAATAATGATTTCGAGTGCCAATATTGAACACTCCTGATAAAAGTGAATGGGCTACCTATATATTCCACATTAGCCCCATGGAAACACATAATATCCCCATTACAAATATATGCCGATTCCATTTCAGATCGTAGATATAGTCAACTTTATGAAGCGACCCATGTCATTGACAGAAATAATGATTTCGAGTGCCAATATTGAACACTCCTGATAAAAGTGAATGGACTAACTACATACTCCAAATTAGCCCCATGGGAGCACATAACATCCCCATTACAAATATATGCTGATTCCGTTTCAGATCGGAGATATAGTCATGTGTATGTACATAATTATGTAGTTAAACGAAGTACAGGTACATTGTGCATACCTGTATACCCGAAATTAGCTCCATAGAAACAGGTAGTTCCATAGAAACAAGTAGCGTCTCTACAGCTCGAAAACTTTCCAATGTTGGTTATGAAAGACCAATATTTTTAAAATCTATTATTGTTATTGCTAATAATTCCTTAAAAAAGATTCATATATTTAATAATACTATTAAATAAAAAAAAAATAACAAGCCTGTGTTAGATAACACGGGCGCATAGGTCAGACGTAGAATACGTTGCAATTAAAATATATGAATTAAATATAATTTTTGATAAATGATTTAAATCTATCTAATACTAGCTGACCCGGCAGACTTCGTCCTGCCTTCAAAAGTATTTATAACATCAGATGGTAAACAATGATTAATATCTCGACGTGGGCGCCATCTATTTTATCAACACCTTTACTTTTGCCTAAGAATTATATGTTGCGAATTTGAAACAAATCGGTTCATGTATGAGTCGGTGTCGGGATACTTAACGCCGCCACACGCCGATTAAGCACCTAACGCCTTCAGCGAGTTCTTGAGTTACGATGCAAAAACACAAAAAAAATAAATATTGCGCCATCTGTCGAACGAAACTACACAGAAACACTACTCACGGCCCATAGAGCATGCATATAAAATTTGGTCAAAATCGGTCCAGTAGTTTTTGAGTTTAGCGATCACGAACATACACGTAATTTTTATATATGTAGAGATATACGCATACAGCTGATAGCTAGTTATTAAGTTTTTGTAACATAAGTAGGCGTTTGCATGTATTAAAGTTAATTAATTTTAGATGGGATAAGTTATGTGTGATAAGTTATTTTATGTATGTACAGTATAATTTTTAGTAAAATAAGACAACAACAAAACTACCAAAATGATGGCGATAACCCAAATAAGTTTGGAAACCACTGATCTAAACGATTGGAATAGTTTTGAACAAGATTTATTAATTTATTTTTTAGTTTGCGTGCTCGAAGACTGTATGCCATATGTTTAAGGATGAAACTATATCTAGTTTAACGTATTACATTATAGCGACATCTTCATATGAAATACAGCTACAGCAATACATTTTATGATATGGCAGCACAATAGATTAGCTGCTTTCCAACTACTTCCCAATGTATTCACAGAAATGTGTTTAGGAAAAACGCCATTGATATAGTGAGCCTCGCCAATCCTTTGTATTAATGTACATACACACACATTTACACGCTGCTCACGGAAGTAAACAAACGACAGCAAAGATCTGTAAACTTTCAAGCACACACAAGTGTCCACGCTCCCCTCCCTTCATTTTATGTTCCTCTCCAAACGAACTAATAGCCGACCGATCTAACAAAACGAAATGTACACACACACACATTTACACGCTGCAACAACAACAAAAACAACAGCGGCATTTACAAACCAACAACAACAGCGGCATGTATAAAAAAAGTCTAAAATATCATGCTCTTAAATATTTATTTCCTTAACTACATAAAACTTTTATATATAGACATATAATTTTTTTAATGTAATTCGAAACAAAACATATTACCAAAACTGAGTAACACATAAAAATTGCTAAAATATGTTTTAATATTTAAGTAAAAGTGGGTGAAAGTTGACAAACATTTTCTCAAAATTTTGTGCTCCAGATCAACACCCCTACCTTACCGTATAACGTATTCTACGTTAAAAAACTTAAAAATAAGGAGATACATATAATATAATTAAAACTGTGAGGGATATCGAACCCGAGAACGAGCGCCAAAAGTACAACAGCAGGCCGGCCTACTAATTGCACCACACACGACACATGGTGCTGGTAAACTTGCGTTGAATAAGATAGTATAGAGAGCAGGATAAGTTTCTCAAAGATAAATATTTATCGTTTGCGCTCTAATATATGACGTTGTGTGAAATAACTCCCATTGAACTCAGCAAATAACGGTACTACTTGAGAACATTTGAGCCAGGGATGGGAAATATAGTATTACAGTACAAGTTTTTAGACCAACAGCTCTTGGCAAAGGGAAAATGAAAATGTAATTTCGATCAGTGTTTGAATGTATACTTAACGAAAACGACTCAAATCACAAACAATTTTGATCTTTTCTGGATTTGGATTAGCACATTTTTGTAAATCATAATCTGTCGCTGAGTACTCAGAAAAATACAAATTAGTTCATGATAGAGCAGCGATCCAAATCCATTTTCTGTTAGATTTCGCTCAAGTAGAAAATATAACAACGATGCTCTAGCTCTGAGTCGGAGAATAAAAACAACGAACAGAGGCCAAAAAAAAAACGAGGCAGTCACAATACGATTGTATGTTTATCTCTGCTAGAGTAAAGAACCAATGAAACCGATGCTCGTGACTCAAAGGCAATCACAGTTTTTGCCACCATAGGCGAAGGTGGCAAAATTTTATTTTATGAAATGGATAAATGGATATTTTTAAAAGAAGTTGATAAAGTCAATATTACGATGTTCAGGAATAAATTTTATTTGGAATTGCATATCAGCTTTCAGCGACTCAGTTTGAAAAGCTCATTATGGTCTCTACCGGTGATTTCGATTGGCATTATTTACAAACTGTAGTATTTTTGTACAACGAATACAATTTTTGACTGCGAACAATGTGGGCAGCCATAGTAAGTTGTCAGAGTTGATGTTGACATACAGCAACTCCAAAAAATGAGTGCTCAGTTTCACATTAAAATTGTATATAATCTTTTCACTTCACTCTTAAACTTAAAAAAAAAATTAATTGTTTTGTATTTAGTAAAATGTGTACTTTGATTTTGTGAGAAAATAAAACATATTCAGTTTTCAGAGTTTCTAAAATTACAACAAAAACGGAATAAGTACTTTTTCTTAGCTCCAAAAAGTGAGGGCCCATTTATACACCGTATGTTGAGGAAACAGGTTTGAAATAACGGGAAACTAAATTTAACATCATGCAAAAATTAGGAAGCCTATCAGTAAGAGTTTGTCGGAGGACAAAGACATATTATAAAATATTGTCGATATGACTCCTAAACGTAAGGCAACATTGGAGAGGTGAGTGAAGTTATAAACGTTTATAACTACCAAAGACACCAACCATTTTGCTTATTGTGAATAGTTAGGGCTACCGTAAGTACTCTGGGAGCCCCGGTATTCAACTCTATCCCCGCTTTTTTGAAAAAGTGAAACCGTGAAAAAGTTCAGGTTTCGTATGGAAAATTCTAGAAAGGACGAGTGGGCATATCTGAAAAACGACAGGGGTGGCATCAATCGTGGGGATACCATAAGTACTCTTGGAGCCCCGGTATCCAACCCTATCCCCACTTTTTCAGATTCGATTTCAGAGTGGGCGTATCCGTAGTGAAAAAATTTAGTTTTCATTTGGAAAATTCTGGACAGGCTGAGTGGTCATATCAGTAAAAGGACAGGGGTGGCGTCAATCATGGGGATAATATAAGTACTCTCGGAGCACCGGTATCCAACCCTGTCCTCAATTTTTACATATTCGATTTCAGAGTGGTCGTATCCGTAGGGAGAAAATTCAGATTTCATATGAAAAATTTTGGAGAGAACGAGCGGGCATATCGGAAAGCGGCAGGGGTGGCATCAATCATGGGGATGTCATAAGTAGTCTGGGAGCCCCGGTATCCAACCCTGTCCCCGCTTTTTCAGATTCGATTGCAGAGTGGGCGGATCTGTAGTGAAAAAATTCAGTTTTTATATGGACAATTCTGGTTTGGATGAGTGGACATATCTAAAAACCGGTAGGGGTGGCATCAATCATGGGGATTCAATAAGTAGTCTGGGAGCCCCGGCATCCAACCGTCCCCACTTTTTACAGATTCGATTTCGGAGTTGGGTATCCGTAGTGAAAAAAATTCAGATTTCATATGCAAAATGCTGGAGAGGACGAGTGGGCATATCTGAAAACCGACATATCTGAAAAACGACAGGGGTGGCATCAATCATCATCATCAAACAACTAAATGAAAAATGTCAAAAAACAAAACTTTTATAAATAAAAAAACCTTCGATATGCGTGGATTGAACCAGGTACCATAAACCTAAAAAAAAGTTACCAAGCTACATTACTGTGTACTAGACTGCCGTTATTCATTGCATGTTTTGTGCTTTCTGTCTTTGTACATATGTAAATATGTCATACATTCGTTGTGCACATATTTTATGAACAAAACTGGAGTTTACGAGTGATTTCTGATGAATCTCAGACGAATTGCATAATTTAATAATGCTACAAACATTTTAACTAAATTTATATATGTATATAAGCTAAATAAAATATACTTAAGTATGCAGTGTATTAGAATTTCTGGGTTTAATAAAAAAAATATAAAAATATCTTCAAGCCGGAGCGGGGTTCGAACCACGTGCATAAAGAAACTGCATGCATTCTACTTGGCCCTCAGCGCTCTAGACCACAGAGCCACATACATTTTTTTGTATAAGGTTAGTATTTATTGATACTACATGTTCGTTCTATACCATCAATACTTTTTTAAAGTTTGCAATTCGGGGAAAAACACTACATATCTATTTGTGTGCATACATTCCAATGCAAATGAATATTTGTGTGTAGATATGTTAAAGTTTAGTATAATTGAAACTTGTGATGGGAAATGTGGTGCAATGTACCACTTTTGGTGCAATTGAAACTTTTTTGGTACAATGGTACATTCAATTATACTAAACTTTAACATATCTACATACAAATATTCATTTGCATTGGAATGTATAAGTTATCATAATATGCTGCAGTTCCCACGCCAAACTCAGCTTTTATTACGTCGTCATAAGCGGATGGTCATTATTGCAAGTGTTGGGAATATTACCCTATACACGAGGCGCATAGTCAGCGTGTTACTTCAATTGACCAGCACTACCACCGTCGCACTGTTCAGGTGTTCACGAATATGATCCTCTACACGAGGCGCTGAGTCCACTTATTACTGCAACCACACCGTCATCACCAACACAGCGTCGACAATCATACTACCTTGGCCAGCGCGACGTCGGCAGAGAGCAACAGGCGACAACATAATTATATTATTAGTTTTAAGTTAGTTCATCTTTATCAAGAGACTCAACAGCACGAAGTTGCTAAATAAAGTTATTCGTAAAAGTAACATAAAAGTTTTTAATTGGCGCCCAACGTGGGGCACGAAAGTGCTAAAGTGAAAAAAATAAAAACTTGAATGCTCAAGTTTAATCAAGCAAACAAACTGAAACAAATAAATCAAATCAACCCCCAAAGTGAAATAATAATATTATAACATCGAAACTCAAATTTAAAAGTGAGCTCTTAATCCAGATAAACTAAACAAGTAAATTGGAAGAAAAACTGTGAACTAACGTCACCAAAAACAACTTTACCAAAAAAAGTGCTAGCTTTGGAAAAATTAAAACCTTGGAACTAAAAACTTCGAACCAATAAACAAACAAATAAACAAAACTTTAAGCAATATTAAGATATTATAACTTTAAAACTCTAATTTAAAAGAACCCTCTTAGGGTAAATAAACTCAACAAAAAAAAGCTGTGAAATTAAAGTCACCAAAAGCAACGAGGGCTTTGGGCAGCGTGAAGGTCTATTGCATAGAGGCCACGAAGTACGACCACTGATCTGACAAAGTTAACAACTGAGGAACGATTCTAAAGAAGCAGTTGCGGAACCGGCGAACCATTGAATAAGCAGTTTCTATACTAAAATAAGAATTGAAATGTAAGTAAAGTGTTCATTCTTTAATCTTTTGTGAAACAAAGTGGATTCTTTTAAATAATAATAAAACGAGTGTTGATGACAGAGTTAAGTGTTATTTTTAATAATCTAAGTATATCAGACCAAGATACAATGAACGCCGAACAGGTCAAGCAATGCATCGATGCCGCGGTAAGTGCGGCCCTTCAGGGTCAACGAACAATTATTGACGTTCAAAATACACTTCTAAGAGAACAAATAAGAAACTTGACGACTAGGTTAGGTGCTTTAGAAGCTCCGTCCCGTCATATTGAGACGTACGAGGAAATACAGATTACAAATACCGCAGGCAACGAAAGTTTAGACGCTGCCAAGTCTTTGCCGGAGTTTGACGGAAATCGGGAAAGATATGTTTCATGGCGAGCTCCAGCCAAAGCTGCCCACAAAATTTACGAAGGATGTGCTGGCACTGCTAGATATTACCAAGCGGTGCTGATAATCCGGAATAAAGTGGTGGGACCGGCTAATTCTGTGCTATCATCATTCAACACCGTGTTAAATTTTATGGCTATAATATCTCGATTAGACTTTACATATTCGGACAAAAGGCCAATATATCTTATTGAACAGGAACTCTCGACATTAAGACAGGGCGACCTTTCGATCTCGGAATTTAACGACGAAGTTGAAAAAAGAGTCGCTATGTTAGTTAACAAGACAACAATGACACATGGTGATAATCATGACCTAATAGGCTATCTCCACCGGACGCTAACGAGGAATATTCGTCGTTAAGCACTAACGACGTTATTCATTCGTCGTTAGCCCATACTAAAAACAGGTCTTAATTATTCGTCGTTAAGCACTAATCACGAATAATTAGAGGAAAAATGCTAATACAACTCTGAAATATTCCACTTAAATCGTAATATACTAGTATAACAGGCTGTCAAAAATGTAAACAAAAACGAAAAACAACAAAAAATGTCTAGCTTTCAGAACGATATTTTTACAGCAGTGTCTGCAACATCATCCGCCACGGCAGCCAGGAAAACATCAACCTCCGCCTCCAAATCTACAAGCAAGAAGCCCCCACATCAAAGAAAGCGTAGTAATTGGTCTGCCGATAATGAGAAGCTGCTGGTAGAGGTGTGGGCCGAGCACATAACGGACCTGCGCGGAACCCGGAAAAACACGCACGTGTTTGAAGAGATGCGGGTCGCGATGGAGCGATACGGCTGCTTGTTTACTGGGGGAGAAATCCGGACAAAAATAAATAATTTGTCGTGCCGATATAGGTGAGTAGAAATTGTATTTATAGTTATTGCAACATTGAGCGTTTTCACATTGGCCGACACGACACCAGCACGACAACGATACCAGTGGGAGCGCAAACTCATATAAGTATATGGGAAAGCTTTCACATTTGCCAACATGTCGGTTTTTTGCCGTTGCCGGCAACGATATGTCGGCGAGAAGCAAACACTCCACTCATGCCGTTGACGGCAGTTGTTTATGCCGTGGTGGTGTCGTAAACGCTCATTCACTTATACCAAGAAAATATTTTTAGGAAGGAAAAATCAGCGGTCGGTATATCCGGAGGTTCTCCCTCAGCTTGGCCACTCTACCAGGGCATTCACGCTATCCTGGGCCGTTTCAAAATAAATAATGTAAGGGAGTTAATCGAGGAGAGCATAGAAGGTGAGTGTTTTTAAATAAAGATAATTCTTCGCGACCAAATTTGTTTTTTTTACAGACCAGCCTTGTGAAGAGGTTGAATATTTAGAAGATTCAATGATTTCTTGGTCATCCACACAACGCTCCAGTACGTCACCTGGACCTTCAGCTGGGAGGTGCAAAAAATTGTTCCAAGAAAAAATTCTTGAAAAAATGAGCAATATGGAGGAACAAATTGCTGCTCAGACAGAATATCTGAAGAAGCATGATGACAAAGTGTTCGGTTCAATGGAAACTTTCGTGCAGGACTCAAAGGAGATGAAGGACGCCTTTGTGAAATACTGTGAACACACAGTACGCAGAAATCTTTAGGCATGTAACCCAAGATTGTTCACAAAGATGTTATTTTAAAATTAAACTTTTATTTTCAATTACTTAATTAATAATATTTAAATGAATTAATAAAATGTGTTTTTTCCCAAAAGTTATGCTGCAGTTTTGTTGTACGCCACCACAACTCATCAGCACCGCTTAGCGGTCTCAGCCACAACAAGAAAAATTATTTTTATCAAGCTCCAGATTTATTGTAATTCCTTTATTTACTTATTTTTTAAATATTAATTGTAATTATACAATTGATCTGGATGTTGGTAAAATCGTCTTAATCGTCCTCAGATCTGACGGTTAATGAACCGGCAATGGATCTTCTAATTTCCTCAGCACTGGTGTTTTCATCACCGAGTATGCAAATGTGTGTAGGTTGTTCATTTGTTTCATAATTGAGTTGTTCAGTTAACCAATTATTATTTATTTCATCATTTTTTTCATTCAGGAAGTTGTGTAATATGCAACAAGCCTTAATGATAGCATTAGCATTACCAATGCTATTATCTACACCTTTTCCAATTCGTCTAAACCAGGCTTTTAAGTGGCCAAAGGCATTCTCCACTACCCTTCTACATTTAGACAACCCGTAATTGAAGCTCTTTTGCATCCGGTCTTGCTCGCAATGATATGGGTACGGCTTCATTAGATTTTTAGAAAATCTAAAAGCAGAGTCACCTATTATTACAATGGGTACTTCAACTCCATTAATTGTTTTTGACATCTGCGGTAGAAGAGGGCATTGGTCCAAATTTTTTTTTAAAAGAGATTCTTCAAATATTGTTGAATCGTTGCACCGGCCAGGGCTACCGACGTTTATGTAAATAAATCTGTATCTGAAAAAATGTACAAAATGAAAGAGAACTTAATATTAAATATAAGTATGTATACAAACCTATAGTCGACCAATGCAAACAGAACTGTAGAATACCACCCTTTATAATTGAAATAGTCTACGGCATCCGAGGAACGGGGATGAATTTCTATATGGCACCCATCTGCATATGTGCAATACTTATTATTATACTGCTAGTACGTATCATTTGGAAAGAACTCACCTATTGCGCCTAGGCATTGTGGAAAGCCCATGGCATGGAAGCCGTTTACGAAATCTTCTACTTTTTCCAATGTCAGAGGAAAATTGGTAATGTAGTTCGTCTTCAAGTTGGACCAAAGCGAAACGCAAAACTGGTTCAATATTTTGCCCACGGTACTTCTTCCTACGCCAAATAGGTTTGCCACAGTTCTGTATTCCGCCGATGAACCCAAGGCGTATACAGCAATTGCAACCCTTTTTTCTAGGGGTATTGCTTTGCGGTAATTGGTGTCTTGCTTACCAAAAGAAGGCAACAGTGAGCAAAGAACCTTGAAAGTTTCTCTGGACATCCTAAAATTTTCTTTAAAAAACTTTCCGCTGTTCTCTTGGCAATCGACTTCCCAGAAGCACTTTGAGCGTTCCTAAGAAGGAGTTTAAAAACACACATATTACACTCGCTTACTTACAACTAAACACGGTGTGGATATCAACATCAATATCCTCGCGCACATTTGCTGAAGGCAACTCCATAGGAGCCGAAGGATGCAATACAAATATATGTATATAGATTTAAATAACAAAAAACATACTAATTGCCACAATCTTTTTTCCGGATTCACCGATTGTAAATATGTAGCTTGCAGACATCTCATAACATCCTGCATACATTTTATGTTTTGCAATATAAGTTTACGCTTTTTATTATAATCAAATAAGGGCATTTTTATCACTCCTTCTCTTCTAATTAAAATATTTTGTATAAAAACTTGGAGATTTTCCATTTTTTTCAAATAAATTGTTTGATATTTACTGTTTACTTTTTTTGTTTGTAAACAACGATCTGTCAACCTTAATTACGAAAGCTCGGTGGAGACGGAGAAATTTAGCTTAATTATTTTTCGTCGTTAGCGTCCGGTGGAGATAGCCTATTACGGTGAACCTGAATTCAAAATATAGACAGGATGGGCTTAGGGTATTTACTTCTGGATTGAAAAAACCCCTTTGCGATATTTTGTTTTTTTCTCGACCAAACGATATGGCAACTGCATTAGCCCTTGCCCAAGAAGTTGATGCAAATCACCAAAGGTATTTATTTGCGACAAGTTTCGCTAAAAGAGGTGAATCTAGGGGTGAGAACAACCCTCATTACAGAATTACCAATAAAGTACAGAATGCGAACACAGGACGGAGGGTTTCGGAACCCATGGACATTGACCCTTCTTCGTCAAAATTTAAATTTAATAACAATCCGAATTACCGACACGGGCAGAATATTCCCAGATTTGAAAAATCCGATAACCAGGGTCGGCTTGGCGGAAATAACACGAACCAATTAAGAGCGGAAAAACGGTCTGCAGAGTCAGGAAGAACTGAAGCGAACCAAAAATGGCAGAGATTAAACCATATAAAACAGGACGTTCAAGACGAGAATGGAGATTCAGAGGATTTCGGAGAATTGCAAGAGCAGGTCCTTGCAATTCTCCGAAATCCTCTGAATCTCCATTCTCGTCTTGAACGTTCTGTTTTATATGGTTTAATCTCTGCCATTTTTGGTTCGCTTCAGTTCTTCCTGACTCTGCAGACCGTTTTTCCGCTCTTAATTGGTTCGTGCAAATGAGGTCGATGAGGACATAAATGAGCTTAATTTTTTAGAAGTAGGTCCCTGCTGCCTTGGATATCAAGACTAATAGCAGGGAGACCCATAAAACTCTTAATTGACACGGGAGCCTCAAAAAACTACATTAGGCCGCTAAAAGAACTACGAGGAGTAGCATTAGTTTCGCGACCATTCTCAGTAAAATCTATCCATGGTGACAATAAAATAGAGAGAAAGTGTAAATTTAAGCTTTTTGGTGTAATTTCCGATTTCTTTATACTCCCAGGCCTGGAAACATTTGACGGTATAATAGGATTGGATTTGCTTAACAGTCTTAATGCAATCATTGACCTTGGAAGAGCTAAGATAGTTCACGACAATGGTGAAGAAGATATCCTGTACAATGTTTGTAGAGATGTTAACCATTTAACTTTGAATACTGATGATGTTCCCGCTAACGTTAGGGCAAACTTTGACTGCATGATAGACAAGAATGAGGGAGCTTTCGCTGATCCTGATGAGGCTCTTCCCTATAATACAAACGTAGTGGCCACAATTCGAACCGAGGACGAGGAACCTGTGTACTCACGACTGTACCCGTACCCATTGGGTGTTGCCGAATTTGTCAATAAGGAGATTCAGAGCTTGCTTGCAAACGGTATTATAAGACCATCCACATCTCCATACAACAACCCCGTCTGGGTGGTTGACAAAAAAGGGTTGGACGAATCTGGATGCCAAAAAAGGCGTTTAGTAATCGATTTCCGAAAGTTGAACGAGAAGACGATCAGCGACAATCACCCTATTCCGGACGTAGCTGAAATATTGTCCAATTTAGGTGGTAGTCAATATTTCACTACCCTCGACCTTAAACCTGGATTTCACCAGATAGAGTTAGCCGAACGCGATAGGGAAAAAACCGCATCTCGATAAAGAACGGCAATTACGAGTTCTGTCGCCTACCTTTCGGACTGAAAAATGCCCCTAGTATTTTCCAACGAGCCATAGACGACGTTTTACGGGAACACTTAGGGAAATGCTGTTTTGTTTACATAGACGACGTTATTATTTTCTCGAAGTCTGAGGAACAGCATGTAACGGATGTTGAGTCAGTGCTCAAAAGTTTGCTTGAAGCCAATATGAAGGTCTCAGTGGAAAAATCTAAATTTTTCACTCAAGAAACAGAGTACCTTGGATTTGTGATTTCTAGAAATGGAATTAAAACATGTGCAGACAAAGTAAGCACAGTGAAGAACTTCCCACAACCTACTACACTACGCGGAGTGAGATCATTTCTTGGCTTAGCAGGATATTACAGATGTTTTATAAAAGATTTTGCTAAAATAGCACAGCCTCTTTCGAATATTCTTAGGGGAGAAAATGGCCGTGTATCTGCATCGCAATCGAAGAAAATCGAGATTGTATTGGATGATGAACAGATCCGGGCATTTAACGCTTTAAAGAACATCTTGGTCTCAGAGGACGTAATGTTAACCTACCCGGATTTTAGGAAACCATTCGACTTAACTACTGATGCGTCGTCACATGCCATCGGCGCTGTCTTATCGCAAGATGGGAAGCCCATTACCATGATATCACGGACACTTACTAGCACTGAGGAGCACTATCCGACAAATAAGCGCGAGCTTCTTGCAACTGTCTGGGCTTTAAAGTCCCTTCGGAATTACCTTTACGGTGTGAAGAGTCTTAATATCTTTACGGATCATCAACCACTAACATTCGCGGTTTCGGACAGAAATCCGAACGCGAAAATTAGAAATTGGAAAGCTTTCATTGATGAATGTAACGCTAAGGTTTTTTATAAACCTGGAAAGGAGAATGTTGTCGCGGACGCTTTGTCTAGACAACATATTAACAACCTTAGTGACGATTCTAGCACTATAACTGAAAACACTGTTCATAGTGAGGAATCATTATCAAACGTAATAGAGTCGGTAGACAAGCCAGTTAATTGTTTTCGGAACCAGATAATAATTGAGCAGGGAGAAATTCCGGAAAAGAAATGTTTTATACTATTTGGGACGAAAATTCGACATCTTATAACATTTAAGGACGATAATGATCTTATGACATTGTTGCAACAGGCAGTAAATACTGATGTAGTTAATGCGATACATTGTGACTTGCCAACATTGGCTCGTTTTCAACACCGTCTGGTTCAACTTTTCCCCGGGGTTAAACTTCGATTTACGAAAAGACTGGTAACAGATATTACTGATCTGAATGACCAGAAGGAAATTATTGCCACAGAACATAGCCGAGCTCATCGGGCCCCTCAGGAAAATGTTAAACATATTCTTTAGGATTATTTTTTTCCGAAAATGGAAAAAAAAGCTAAGGAAATAGCAGCGAACTGCCAAATTTGTTCAAGGTCAAAGTATGAACGACATCCCAGGAAACATCTGATAGCACAAACACCAATCCCAACATTTTGTGGAGAAATTCTTCACATTGACATTTTCTCCACGGACTCAAAACTGTTTCTTACTTGTGTCGACAAGTTTTCAAAATTTGCAGTGGTTCAGTCATTAAGGTCTAGAACGATAGTTGACGTAAAACCACTGCTCCTTCAAATGTTAAATTTATTTTCGGGAACAACAACTATCTATTGCGATAATGAGAAATCGTTTAATTCGCACAGTGTTAAGTCTACACTGAAGAATATTTTTAATATTGATATTGTAAATGCCCCACCACTGCATAGTACCTCAAATGGCCAGGTGGAAAGATTCCACAGCACTATTATTTATGGGCCTACTGGCGATCTCAACCGCCAGAGTGTTGAACTATTCCGACGCAGACTACATTCCGGTATATGATGGGAACTTAATCATTTGGGAGAAATACGGCTACTTGAAACACGTGACAAACTTAACACTTTATTCTGTCCTTAGAGACGAAGCGGCAAATGCATCTTACCTTTTACCTGAAACACATATGAGGAAAGTACTCATCGCGGACCTTGATCAGATTGACAGACTTCTACAGTTGGTAAACGTTCACCACAGACAGAAGCGCGCATTCGACACGCTAGGAACAATACTGAAGTATATCACGGGAACTCCAGATCACGAAGACTTTCAAAGATTGGAAAATACAGAACAGCTACTTATAAATGAACAGGACAGACAAATTAATATAAATACAGAAGTTCAATTGCAGATAAGAGATTTAACGAAAACGGTGAATAAAATCTTAGCAATTGAGAAAAAGGCTAAAATCGATACCGGACACCTCTTTGATGTATTGCTAGCAAGGAATAGGGCGATAATTGCTGACCTTGATATTATAATGCTCTCTATCACACTCGCAAAGATTGGCTTGCTAAATCCAGTTATCCTGGATAGTAAAGAAATTGATTTGTTTCCGACGAATGAACACTTTACCATATCCGATATTGTAAGAATTGCTAATACTAAGATAATACAGGCAAACAATGTAATATATTTTCTCATAAAATATCCTATACCTAAGTCAGTATGTAAGAAACTTATAATTTTTCCTGTTGCTCACGATGACAAAATATTACATCTTCAAGAGTCCACTATAGCTGAGTGCCGAAATCATACAATTGCAGTTAGAAATTGCACTGAAACAGTACCCTCATTTTGCATGGCTTCATTTTCTACATCGTGTGCCCTACAACTTATTTCCGGCAATAACACGAGTTGTAGCACGACCTTTAACAACCTTCCAGCCGTTACCGAAATCGATGATGGCTTTATTGTGATCAATGACCAAACCGTCGTAATAGAAGAAAAAGATGAGCCTCCACTAACTGTTAGCGGCACATACTTAGTGCTTTTTGACGATCAGGTGAAAATCAACGAAACAACTTTCAGCAACAGGAATGCGACGGTAGCTTTAAGTCCAGGAATACCACGGGCCGGAAAGGTCAATTTGAAAGAACATCTGGAAATTCTAAGTATCCTAAGTATTTTAGGAGTTATGGGCCTCCATAGTCCGGTTATACGGCGGGGTTACTATATATTAGCAACCGTGTAAGGGAATTTGTCTGCCAGCATTTTTGCATAATATGACGGACAATAAACCAAACAAATTAAATGAAAATTTTCGATGACTCGCTTAATTATCAAAATTTAGGCCGTTGAAATTTTCAAAACTTATCGAAAATATTTTTTAAATTTTGCACGTATAACAGTAAACAACAATTTTCGATAAAAGTTATCGAAAATTTTCATTTGTTTCCATTTATTTTTTGATTTTTCATAAAATACGTTTCAAGAGAAAACAGTTATTTAATTTTACACGCTTATCTTCAGATTTACTAGTAGAATCATTAAATTATTACTTCTTTGCGCAAACTAAAAAATATATCCGAAAACTTTTGAAACTTTCAACGGCCGATATTTTGATAACTAAGCTAGTTATCGAAAATTTTCATTTAATTTTGTTGGCTTATTTTGCATCATTTTATGGAAAAATGCTGTCAGACAAGTTTTTTACAACGATTTTAATACATAGTAATCCTCCATATATCCGAACTTAGGAGGCCCATAACTCCCAAAATAGGATTTTCCGCAAATATTGGTATTTAACATTTTGTTTTACCCTCTTCCGTTAAATTTGTTTTTGCGTGGGGCACCTGAAATATTAGTAGTTGAGTTCCTAATCCTCTACAAACTAGAGATGTTCACGTGAGTAAGTTTTGACTCACGCACGCTCACGTACGGAACACAGCCACTCACGCACGAAGATTTTGTCGGCACTAACGTTCATGCACGCTCACGTGAGCAGAATTTTATCCTACTCACATTCACGCGTGAATCACGCGTGATTCACGACAATCACGCAAAATTTACTCACAAAAATAAAACAGGGTTTTGACATGAACTACTTGCTTTATATCCAAACCAATATTAAAAACTATACAAAACAGTGTTTGTAAAAGGTAGGTTCTTAAATACGTTAATTGCGATCATATTCAGGAACTATACACTACTACACTTAAATGTAAATGCCTTAGTTAAATTAAGTGTCGTTTTTAATAAATTTACCAAATGATGGAACAACATTTTATCACCTTTATCTTAAATAAGTTTGCCTGTTATTTCCATTAGTATTCTTCCAGACGGACAATGGGGCCAATTGAAAAATAAAGTGGTAATAATGTTATAAATTATAAATTATTGGTCAGATTATTAATGTTATAAATTATAAATTATTCGTCAGATTATTTTAGAAGAAGTCAGGCCTTAAGGAACATTGAATCTGTTTCAACGAACAGTTTGCTACAGAGTGTGAAACTTGTAACCAGATTTTTTTGTTTTTGAGATTCTACTAAGCAGCACAAACAAAAAACACTCTGAGTCTGACCTTTACAATGATAGTTGAAATCATAAGCTTAACATGTCAGTTTTTGCACTGACACCGTTTAGTCTTCTTGCAATAACTTGGTAATTTTGAGTCAATATGCTACATTGACTAAACATCAAAACAATTTGTTCAAGTCTTTCAACCCGGTCGGTAACGACAATCTCTTAAAGTTAAAATTTTTTTAAACCTAAAAAAAGGAATGTTTTCGAAAGGGTACCAATACAAAATATGAAATATTAAACCTAAAAAAATTATTTGAAAACTGAAGTAAATTAAATAGTTTTGTGTCTTGCGTATAAATTGTGGACCTGCTAGCATGTGCACAGTTATTGCGTTTCTGAGATTATAAGGCCAACATTTTCGAAAATCTTTTTTATATGTCAGTCAAACATCCCTTATATTATATATATGCGCATTTAATATTTAATTTTATCATTTAAAGCTATGTGCTTTTGGTACGGGGTTGCCAAATTTTGCTCATCTGTGATTCGAGACCGAACGCGTCAATTAATATTGAGCGGCCGACTTTGACATCCTCTCTATTGTCAGTGGTGTGCAAAATTAGTCGAACATTAACTCGGTAATCATTTATAAAGAAAAATAATACCTTAATCTTACACGCCGGTGACTGTTGTGATGAAAATTTAAATAAATATAAACTTTTAAGTCACCGCATCTGAAAAATAAACAATTAAAGCTATATTTTGTGTACGTTATTTTATTTCATTTGTTTACAACTTGTTTCATTTGTTTACAAAACTTTTTTAATGTGAAACCAGGTCGCAAAAATTCTACTCCGACACCGCGAAACCTTTATGGGAGCTACACCAGAGAAAACAAAACTAAAAAAACGAGGTTTTGCTGCATATACCGAAGTCACAAGATAAAATGAAAAAGTTGAGAATATTTTTCATTTAAATACCCACACTTGCCTATATCTGGTAGCGTTCTTATTGTTCGTCCGTTGTTTATTGTGTTTTGATCTCCGCCAACTGTCTGCCCAACAAAATTTGTCCTTGGTAGTTTTTGAAAATGGTTCATATCGTTCAACATTTTCGTATAGCCCCATACATGAAGCTTTGGACAATGGGCTCCATTGTTTTACAAATCTTAACGTACTTCAGTAAAATTCGGTGCACATACTTTTTTTTGGGTGGAGGACTATCAGCTCCCAAGTTTACAATTCTTAACCAATTTCTACCAAGTTTGGTACATACCTTTATTTATAAATAAAGGATGTAGTGTTTGAAAATGGACGGTGTCAAACTACACTTTTCATATGTCCCGCTTACAGATTCTACGAATCAGGCTTGGTACCTATAAATCTTAATATTGCTGCATGTGCAATTATTTGGTTCAGGGTAGAAGATTGTAGCCACCAAGCTGGGACCATCGGCTTCTAAAGTTGAAACTATTACTTGATTTAACTAAAATTAGCCCCCTACTTTGAGAGGCTGCAAATACTAAACTATTATAACAAAATTTCTTAGAGCTCTTCATAGGTCGTGCATACTTTTGAAAATATGCCATATATCCGTCATTGGCCATCATAACTCAAAAACATAATTTTCAGTAACAGGACTTGAAACTTTCGAGTTGTATAGGATTGTGTGGAAAAAGCTAGGTTAAAAATACTCTCATGCCGAACTTAAAAACAATTTTAATATGTGAATCAGTTTTTCTGATAGGACAAGGAGAATATTTGGCATTATTCAGCTCAATAAAGCTAACTTTTGAGTTATGGCGGTCGTGTCGCAAATGAGCGATATGTAGGTCTACGATTTTTTATAGCCCCCATAGACGTTATTACATCCAAGCTAGGTAACTTGTGGACAGTGGTCGAGAAAGATTAAATTGTTTCCAAAATTGGTCTCAAAAACTACAAAAGCGGTCATCATTCTTCGTAGAAAGTTTTAGGCTTCAAATTTTGTTAAGATCAGCTAATATTTAGAAGATTGTGCCATGCTTAGTTTTTTTTATTAATAACGTTTATTAAGTAGTATATTACAACTATAATCTTCAGATATAAACATTTTTGTTGCGACTAGCTTCATTTATTAAGCTAACAAACAATTTAGTTCGAGCAAAAATACAAATAGAGAAACTAAATGGACTGTTTCTGGAAAATGATCTACATAATTATAAATATTTAATTACATAAATCAAATGGTTTTTTTCTTTTCAATCTACTATTGGAGTTTGTTTGAGTTAGAATTGAAGCCTCTTGGTTCACGTGTGCCAGTAATCTGCCTTTGTGTTTTTCTGCAGCTTCTTTGATTATAATATCGACAGTGTTTATTCCACGATCACGATGGAGATCGCTATCACGTACATACCATGAAGCGTTGGTAGCGCGTCGAATTACTTTATTTTGGAATTGTTGGATAACCTTTATGCTCGAATCAGCGGCACAATCCCAAAGTTGTATGCAATACACAAATACTGGTTGTAGCATTTGTTTGTATATTAGGAGTTTATTATAAATTGATAGGCGTGATGTTGACTTTATTTTAGATCAGAAAATTTTATCTTACTTCTTTTCTAGTGTTTTTACTCGGCTATACTGGTCAATTGTTGTTAAATGAAAAACTTTAAATTAATTAATTTTTTCTCCGACGTTTCGACTGTGTTTCTAGACTTTTTCAAGGAGTTGTTTTTTATTTCGTTGAAAATGCTAGAAGATAACAATAACAATACCTCTATTATTTCCGCTTAACTTTAATTTTAATTATACATACAATTTCAATTGTCCATCAAGTTTGAGTGCATAGTATGCTGTTGTAATATGTACTAATGTTGTCAATGTCTTCTTTGTCGTTCATTGTTATGTTTTCTTTTTGTCTAATTCTCAAACTTTCCAATGTGAAACGTCTGTTTTGTTTATTTTCCATTTTCTATATCCAATATTCTTGTTTTGTCAAAGTCAGGAGTATGTCCACGTTCTAGCATGTTTTGCTATTCCAGTGTTGCTTTTTCCCTTTTTGATGTCAGTTTCGTGTTCTGTTAGTCTTGTATTGAGTGATCGTTTGGTTGTCCCTATATAGATTTGGTCACATTGTCGATTTGTTGATCCCCTACAGGGTATTTCATAAACAACGTTACATCTTTCAGCTTTACCTATTTTATCTTTTGCGCTTTTAAATATTTGTTTTAATGTTATGTTAGATTTGTGTGCAAATACTATGTTACTCTCTGGGAACATTTTTCTCAGAGAGTTATTGTCAGTAAGGTTGTTTATGTATGGTATGCTAATGTATTTTTTCTCTACATTAGAGTTGTCTCTTGTTGTTCTATTGTTTGTGGTGTTAGTTTGTGATTTTAGTTTTTGGTTTATTAATGTGTTTGTTATGTTTGGTGGATAGTCATTTTGTTGTAATAATTGTTTTAGTCTTGTTATGTTGTGGTCTATGTATTCTTTGTCTTTTTTGGTTGGTATGAATTACATTTAATAATTCTTTCTGATGATATATGTTTAGTGTACCAGTTGAATCTAAGCTCATTGTTCAGTTTGTGTATTTTTAGTTCTAAAAATGGTATGGCAGTGTTTTGTTCTATCTCAACTGTGAATTGTAATTTTTCATGTTGGCTGTTAAGTTCATTTAGAATTGTGTGTATGTCCTATTTGTTGACTATGGCAAATATATTGTCAACGTACTTTGTCAAGAATTTAATGTGTGTCCCTTTGTCTGCAAGTCTTCCTATGGTTTGTTGTATAATGTAGTCTAGTACTATGTCTGCTATTGTTGGTGACAATGTATTGCCCATAGGCATGCCAAAAGTTTGTATGTATGTATATATTATCGTCATATGTGAAATAGTTATTATCCCTTAAGCAAAATTGTAGTAGTTTAAGAAATGTGTTTTTAGGCATACTTGTGTGTTTTTTACTTGTTCCCACTGTGTCATTATTATTTTAATTGCCAAATACGTCGGAACGTTAGTGAAAAGGGAGATTACATCAAATGAGACTAGTGTGTCATCATTCTCCAGTATGATATTCTCCAATTTGTTTTTGAGTTCAAAGGAGTTCTTTATGTTCAGGTCGGATGAGATAAGGTGTTTCAATATTTCTCCTATGTGTTTTGCCATACTGTAACATGTTACATTTGTTGAGGATGAAATTGGTCTCATTTGTGTCCCTACCTTATGGATTTTAGGTAGCCCGTACAATCTTGGTGCCATCTATGATGTACTCTATAGTTGAGTTTTTTGTTTATATCTAGTCAATATGTCCTTGTTTGAATAGTTGATTCACCATGTTATTATTGCTATTTTGTAGTTTTTTCGTTGGATTCATTCTAGTTCGTTTATATGTATTTTTGTCCTCCAATAGTTTGGTCATTTTCCCCCGGTATTCTGTTTTATATAAGATCACTGTTTTACCACCTTTGTCTGCTGTTGTTATAAGTATATTGTCCTTGTTCTCTCTGATAATTTTTTCCGTTGTGTTGTAGGTTTGTAGAATGAATTGTTCCAGGGAATTAGTGTTCTTGTTTCTTTAGTAGTTTAATATTTTCGATGTGAGTTTAGTTCATATGCCGTCTTTTTCTTTATCCGCTTCTAAGGTTAGTGCGTATTGTTCTACATCTGCTATTAATTGTATGAAAGATACATTTTTACTCGATGTAGGAAGAGTGAATTTTTTCCCTAAGGAGAGTAGCCATTCGCTTTCTATTGGAAAATCTATATCTGTTTTATTTATTAGCCAATTTTCGTTGTATGTTAGGTTGAATTTTTCCAGTGCTTTGATTTTCAATGCATTTGTTTTGTTCTTATGTTTCGTATGATCAAAAATTTTGTCTGCCTTGTAGTTAACCTCATTTTAGTCTAGAATTTGGTGTTAAAAATTATGAAAATCAACATGCGAGACTTTTCCCAAACTCCAAAATTAAAAATTTTGTTCCAAAATCATTAATTTTCTGCCAAGGCTGGCTATAGGGTGAATGCCCAAAAAATTTTAAATTGCATTTAACACCTTTGGCAAGGCCCTTGCTGAAAAAAAATACAACATTTTGTGTCTTTCTTACAAAATATTTGAGAAACTATTGAAAGAATGATGATACCTTTCCTAACAAATTTAATTTTTTTTCAGTTTGAAAACATTTGAAATTTGAGAAGTTGTCATTACCAACCGGTTTTAAATAATTTAGAAATATTTTTAACTTACGTTTGGTTGCAGTCTTGCCAATATAGGTGGTTTTTTGAACTACATTTTGGCTCAAAACTACCAAGTTATTACCAGTGCGAATGTTTACATTTTAAACTTATAATTCCAAATATTTTTGTAACGGTTAGAGATACGACACAAGGCTCGGCTAAGTAGAATCTCAAAAACAAAGATCATTTAAATCAGACCACAAGTTAGGAACTTACATCCCATGAAAGTTTTGTCTGCCTGTAGTGAAACGTACGTTAAAACAAGGTGCCTCTAAATACCAGATTCTAAAAGCCTGACTTCTCCCCTACAAATCCTTTGTGCATTCTCAAACAATCGGAAGTATAGTTTAGAAGTTCTGATATTGTTACCACTTTTTTTGCAAACGGTGCCACTGTAAAATTTATAACAACTCTTTCGCTTGTAGCAGAGTTCCTTGAAATACAGAAGATGATTAACGACGCTTTGTTAGAGGGAAATGTTATTAGAAGCCTTCAAAAAATACTTTGTGTAACAAAGTAGTAAGAAAATCAAATTTAAATGATATCAACCATCCGTGACTCACGCGAAAATAGTACACTCACTCACGCAAAGATTGGACTCACGCACGAAGATTTTTTCACTACTCACGTTCACCCACGCTCACGTGAGCAAAATTTGGCCCTATCACGTTCACGCGTGAATCACGATAATCAGGTGACTCGTGCCCATCTCTACTACAAACGCAGAATGGTTGGCTTGCTCGGCACATTATTTAAACCAAAACAATCCCGCCAAATTCTTGGTGTTTTTAATTTTTTTTTTTTAAATAAAATGTAATAACTTCAATACGTAATTGGTGCGTTAGATGCTCTACAATAAATTGTTATCGACCGCTCTGATAGATATATGCAATCCGTATAGTTCGTGCACAGATTTTAATACATGGCGGTCAGTCCACGAACTATTCGCAACTAAAAACACTGATATAAAAGGAAAAGGCGATGCCGAAGATATTGTTTTTTTAACGCCGTCAGACCACCATAGTTCTCTTCGAAAAATATGGCAACTCTGAACATTTGTAATCGCAAAATTAAGGTAGAAAATGCGCATATATAATAAAATTGACTTTTGAGAGACATACAAAATACGCATTTTTTATTATTTTCCCAAAAATATTAACATCGCCTAAAATGTCCAGAAGCTATCATGTCCTCAAGGTATCCATTAGACATACGAATAGTACGTGGACCGTCCAGAAAGTATCGAAAAGTCTATGAAGTATACAGCATACGAAAAAATTGGACTCGAACTTTACGGCATGCACACATATATGAATACACACCGTATGTTTGTGGCCAATTTTTGATGTATTGATTATTTGGTATACATTTGCATTGTTTTCGGACTGAGCGCATATTATTTTTGTGGCTTGCGTATAAATTGTGGACCTGCTAGTATGTGCACAGCTATTGCGTTTCTGAGATTATGTTCGAAAATCTTTTTTATATGTCAGTCAAACATCCCTTTTATTATATATATGCGCATTTAATATTTAATTTTATGATTTAAAGCTATGTGCTTTTGGTACAGGGTTGCCAAATTTTGCTCATCTGCGTCCATTAATATTGAGCGGCCGACTTTGACATCCTCTCTATTGTCAGTGGTGTGTAAAATTAGTCGAAGATTAACTCGGTAATCATTTATAAAGAAAAATATTACCTTAATCTTACACGCCGGTGACTGTTGTGATGAAAATTTAAATAAATATAAACTTTTAAGTCACCGCATCTGAAAAATAAACGATTAAAGCTATATTTTGTGTACGTTATTTTTTTTCATTTGTTTACAACTTGTTTCATTTGTTTACAAAACTTTTTTAATGTGAAACCAGTTCGCAAAAATTCTACTCCGACACCGCGAAACCTTTATTGGAGCTACACCAGAGAAAACAAAACTAAAAAAACGAGGTTTTACTGCATATACCGAAGTCACAAGATAAAATTATAAAGTTGAGAATATTTTTCATTTAAATACCCACACTTGCCTATACCTGGTAGCGTTCTTATTGTTCGTCCGTTATTTATTGTGTTTTGATCTCCGCCAACTGTCTGTCCAACAAAATTTGTTCTTGGTAGTTTTTGAAAATGGTTCATATCGTTCCACATTTTCGTATAGCCCCATACATGAAGCTTTGGACAATGGGCTCCATTGTTTTACAAATCTTAAGGTGCATACTTTTTTTTTGGGTGGAGGACTATCAGCTCCCAAGTTTACAATTCTTAACCAATTTCTACCAAGTTTGGTACATACCTTTATTTATAAATAAAGGATGTAGTGTTTGAAAATGGACGGTGTCAAATTATACTTTTCATATGTCCCGCTTA
Organism: Phaonia tiefii; assembly: GCA_963931995.1. NCBI lineage: Eukaryota > Metazoa > Arthropoda > Insecta > Diptera > Muscidae > Phaonia > Phaonia tiefii. The sequence continues at coordinate 106,448,091 of OZ008368.1, read as the reverse complement.
CAGATACTACGAATCACGCTTGGTACTTATAAATCTTAATATTGGTGCATGTGCAATTATTTGGTTCAGGGTAGAAGATTGTAGCCACCAAGCTGGGACCATCGGCTTCTAAAGTTGAAATTATTACTTGATTTAACTAAAATTAGCCCCCTACTTTGCGAGGCTGCAAATACTAAACTATTATAACAAAATTTCTTAGAGCTCGTCATAGATCGTGCATACTTTTGAAAATATGCCATATATCCGTCATTGGCCATAATAACTCAAAACATAATTTTCAGTAAAAGGACTTGCAACTTTCGAGTTGTATAGGATTGTGTGGAAAAAGCTAGGTTAAAAATACTCTCATGCCGAACTTAAAAACAATTTTAATATGTGAATCAGTTTGTCTGATAGAATAGGACAAGGAGAATATTTGGCATTATTCAGCTCAATAAAGCTAACTTTTGAGTTATGACGGTCGTGTCGCAAATGAAAGATATGTAGTTCTACGATTTTTTATAGCCCCCATAGACGTTATTACATCCAAGCTAGGTAACTTGTGTACATTGGTCGAGAGAGATTAAATTGTTTCCAAAATTGGTCTCAAAAACTTCAAAAGCGGTCATCATTCTTCTTTAAAAGTTTTAGGCTTCAAATTTTGTTAAGATCAGCTAATATTTAGAAGATTGTGCCATGCTTAGTTTTTTTTATTAATAACGTTTATTAAGTAGTATATTACAACTATAATCTTCAGATATAAACATTTTTGTTGCGACTAGCTTCATTTATTAAGCTAACAAGCAATTTAGTTCGAGCAAAAATACAAATAGAGAAACTAAATGGACTGTTTCTGGAAAATGATCTACATAATTATAAATATTTAATTACATAAATCAAATGGTTTTTTTCTTTTCAATCTACTATTGGAGTTTGTTTGAGTTAGAATTGAAGCCTCTTGGTTCACGTCTGCCAGTAATCTGCCTTTGTGTTTTTCTGCAGCTTCTTTGATTATAATATCGACAGTGTTTATTCCACGATCACGATGGAGATCGCTATCACGTACATACCATGAAGCGTTGGTAGCGCGTCGAATTACTTTATTTTGGAATTGTTGGATAACCTTTATGCTCGAATCAGCGGCACAATCCCAAAGTTGTATGCCATACACAAATACTGGTTGTAGCATTTGTTTGTATATTAGGAGTTTATTATAAATTGATAGGCGTGATGTTGACTTTATTTTAGATCAGAAAATTTTATCTTACTTCTTTTCTAGTGTTTTTACTCGGCTATACTGGTCAATTGTTGTTAAATGAAAAACTTTAAATTAATTCATTTTTTCTCCGACGTTTCGACTGTGTTTCTAGACTTTTTCAAGGAGTTGTTTTTTATTTCGTTGAAAATGCTAGAAGATAACAATAACAATACCTCTATTATTTCCGCTTAACTTTAATTTTAATTATACATACAATTTCAATTGTCCATCAAGTTTGAGTGCATAGTATGCTGTTGTAATATGTACTAATGTTGTCAATGTCTTCTTTGTCGTTCATTGTTATGTTTTCTTTTTGTCTAATTCTCAAACTTTCCAATGTGAAACGTCTGTTTTGTTTATTTTCCATTTTCTATATCCAATATTCTTGTTTTGTCAAAGTCAGGAGTATGTCCACGTTCTAGCATGTTTTGCTATTCCAGTGTTGCTTTTTCCCTTTTTGATGTCAGTTTCGTGTTCTGTTAGTCTTGTATTGAGTGATCGTTTGGTTGTCCCTATATAGATTTGGTCACATTGTCGATTTGTTGATCCCCTACAGGGTATTTCATAAACAACGTTACATCTTTCAGCTTTACCTATTTTATCTTTTGCGCTTTTAAATATTTGTTTTAATGTTATGTTAGATTTGTGTGCAAATACTATGTTACTCTCTGGGAACATTTTTCTCAGAGAGTTATTGTCAGTAAGGTTGTTTATGTAAGGTATGCTAATGTATTTTTTCTCTACATTAGAGTTGTCTCTTGTTGTTCTATTGTTTGTGGTGTTAGTTTGTGATTTTAGTTTTTGGTTTATTAATGTGTTTGTTATGTTTGGTGGATAGTCATTTTGCTGTAATAATTGTTTTAGTCTTGTTATGTTGTGGTCTATGTATTCTTTGTCACTTATATCTATTACCTTACTTATAAGATTATAAGCTTGATTTGTCTTTTTTGGTTGGTATGAATTACATTTAATAATTCTTTCTGATGATATATGTTTAGTGTACCAGTTGAATCTAAGCTCATTGTTCAGTTTGTGTATTTTTAGTTCTAAAAATGGTATGGCAGTGTTTTGTTCTATCTCAACTGTGAATTGTAATTTTTCATGTTGGCTGTTAAGTTCATTTAGAATTGTGTGTATGTCCTATTTATTGACTATGGCAAATATATTGTCAACGTACTTTGTCAAGAATTTAATGTGTGTCCCTTTGTCTGCAAGTCTTCCTATGGTTTGTTGAATTATGTAGTCTAGTACTATGTCTGCTATTGTTGGTGACAATGTATTGCCCATAGGCATGCCAAAAGTTTGTATGTATGTATATATTATCGTCATATGTGAAATAGTTATTATCCCTTAAGCAAAATTGTAGTAGTTTAAGAAATGTGTTTTTAGGCATACTTGTGTGTTTTTTACTTGTTCCCACTGTGTCATTATTATTTTAATTGCCAAATACGTCGGAACGTTAGTGAAAAGGGAGATTACATCAAATGAGACTAGTGTGTCATCATTCTCCAGTATGATATTCTCCAATTTGTTTTTGAGTTCAAAGGAGTTCTTTATGTTCAGGTCGGATGAGATAAGGTGTTTCAATATTTCTCCTATGTGTTTTGCCATACTGTAACATGTTACATTTGTTGAGGATGAAATTGGTCTCATTTGTGTCCCTACCTTATGGATTTTAGGTAGCCCGTACAATCTTGGTGCCATCTATGATGTACTCTATAGTTGAGTTTTTTGTTTATATCTAGTCAATATGTCCTTGTTTGAATAGTTGATTCACCATGTTATTATTGCTATTTTGTAGTTTTTTCGTTGGATTCATTCTAGTTCGTTTATATGTATTTTTGTCCTCCAATAGTTTGGTCATTTTCCCCCGGTATTCTGTTTTATATAAGATCACTGTTTTACCACCTTTGTCTGCTGTTGTTATAAGTATATTGTCCTTGTTCTCTCTGATAATTTTTTCCGTTGTGTTGTAGGTTTGTAGAATGAATTGTTCCAGGGAATTAGTGTTCTTGTTTCTTTAGTAGTTTAATATTTTCGATGTGAGTTTAGTTCATATGCCGTCTTTTTCTTTATCCGCTTCTAAGGTTAGTGCGTATTGTTCTACATCTGCTATTAATTGTATGAAAGATACATTTTTACTCGATGTAGGAAGAGTGAATTTTTTCCCTAAGGAGAGTAGCCATTCGCTTTCTATTGGAAAATCTATATCTGTTTTATTTATTAGCCAATTTTCGTTGTATGTTAGGTTGAATTTTTCCAGTGCTTTGATTTTCAATGCATTTGTTTTGTTCTTATGTTTCGTATGATCAAAAATTTTGTCTGCCTTGTAGTTAACCTCATTTTAGTCTAGAATTTGGTGTTAAAAATTATGAAAATCAACATGCGAGACTTTTCCCAAACTCCAAAATTAAAAATTTTGTTCCAAAATCATTAATTTTCTGCCAAGGCTGGCTATAGGGTGAATGCCCAAAAAATTTTAAATTACATTTAACACCTTTGGCAAGGCCCTTGCTGAAAAAAAATACAACATTTTGTGTCTTTCTTACAAAATATTTGAGAAACTATTGAAAGAATGATGATACCTTTCCTAACAAATTTAATTTTTTTTCAGTTTGAAAACATTTGAAATTTGAGAAGTTGTCATTACCAACCGGTTTTAAATAATTTAGAAATATTTTTAACTTACGTTTGGTTGCAGTCTTGCCCGTATAGGTGGTTTTTTGAACTACATTTTGGCTCAAAACTACCAAGTTATTACCAGTGCGAATGTTTACATTTTAAACTTATAATTCCAAATATTTTTGTAACGGTTAGAGATACGACACAAGGCTCGGCTAAGTAGAATCTCAAAAACAAAGATCATTTAAATCAGACCACAAGTTAGGAACTTACATCCCATGAAAGTTTTGTCTGCCTGTAGTGAAACGTACGTTAAAACAAGGTGCCTCTAAATACCAGATTCTAAAAGCCTGACTTCTCCCCTACAAATCCTTTGTGCATTCTCAAACAATCGGAAGTATAGTTTAGAAGTTCTGATATTGTTACCACTTTTTTTGCAAACGGTGCCACTGTAAAATTTATAACAACTCTTTCGCTTGTAGCAGAGTTCCTTGAAATACAGAAGATGATTAACGACGCTTTGTTAGAGGGAAATGTTATTAGAAGCCTTCAAAAAATACTTTGTGTAACAAAGTAGTAAGAAAATCAAATTTAAATGATATCAACCATCCGTGACTCACGCGAAAATAGTACACTCACTCACGCAAAGATTGGACTCACGCACGAAGATTTTTTCACTACTCACGTTCACCCACGCTCACGTGAGCAAAATTTGGCCCTATCACGTTCACGCGTGAATCACGATAATCAGGTGACTCGTGCCCATCTCTACTACAAACGCAGAATGGTTGGCTTGCTCGGCACATTATTTAAACCAAAACAATCCCGCCAAATTCTTGGTGTTTTTAATTTTTTTTTTTTAAATAAAATGTAATAACTTCAATACGTAATTGGTGCGTTAGATGCTCTACAATAAATTGTTATCGACCGCTCTGATAGATATATGCAATCCGTATAGTTCGTGCACAGATTTTAATACATGGCGGTCAGTCCACGAACTATTCGCAACTAAAAACACTGATATAAAAGGAAAAGGCGATGCCGAAGATATTGTTTTTTTAACGCCGTCAGACCACCATAGTTCTCTTCGAAAAATATGGCAACTCTGAACATTTGTAATCGCAAAATTAAGGTAGAAAATGCGCATATATAATAAAATTGACTTTTGAGAGACATACAAAATACGCATTTTTTATTATTTTCCCAAAAATATTAACATCGCCTAAAATGTCCAGAAGCTATCATGTCCTCAAGGTATCCATTAGACATACGAATAGTACGTGGACCGTCCAGAAAGTATCGAAAAGTCTATGAAGTATACAGCATACGAAAAAATTGGACTCGAACTTTACGGCATGCACACATATATGAATACACACCGTATGTTTGTGGCCAATTTTTGATGTATTGATTATTTGGTATACATTTGCATTGTTTTCGGACTGAGCGCATATTATTTTTGTGGCTTGCGTATAAATTGTGGACCTGCTAGTATGTGCACAGCTATTGCGTTTCTGAGATTATGTTCGAAAATCTTTTTTATATGTCAGTCAAACATCCCTTTTATTATATATATGCGCATTTAATATTTAATTTTATGATTTAAAGCTATGTGCTTTTGGTACAGGGTTGCCAAATTTTGCTCATCTGCGTCCATTAATATTGAGCGGCCGACTTTGACATCCTCTCTATTGTCAGTGGTGTGTAAAATTAGTCGAAGATTAACTCGGTAATCATTTATAAAGAAAAATATTACCTTAATCTTACACGCCGGTGACTGTTGTGATGAAAATTTAAATAAATATAAACTTTTAAGTCACCGCATCTGAAAAATAAACGATTAAAGCTATATTTTGTGTACGTTATTTTTTTTCATTTGTTTACAACTTGTTTCATTTGTTTACAAAACTTTTTTAATGTGAAACCAGTTCGCAAAAATTCTACTCCGACACCGCGAAACCTTTATTGGAGCTACACCAGAGAAAACAAAACTAAAAAAACGAGGTTTTACTGCATATACCGAAGTCACAAGATAAAATTATAAAGTTGAGAATATTTTTCATTTAAATACCCACACTTGCCTATACCTGGTAGCGTTCTTATTGTTCGTCCGTTGTTTATTGTGTTTTGATCTCCGCCAACTGTCTGTCCAACAAAATTTGTTCTTGGTAGTTTTTGAAAATGGTTCATATCGTTCCACATTTTCGTATAGCCCCATACATGAAGCTTTGGACAATGGGCTCCATTGTTTTACAAATCTTAAGGTGCATACTTTTTTTTTGGGTGGAGGACTATCAGCTCCCAAGTTTACAATTCTTAACCAATTTCTACCAAGTTTGGTACATACCTTTATTTATAAATAAAGGATGTAGTGTTTGAAAATGGACGGTGTCAAATTATACTTTTCATATGTCCCGCTTACAGATACTACGAATCACGCTTGGTACTTATAAATCTTAATATTGGTGCATGTGCAATTATTTGGTTCAGGGTAGAAGATTGTAGCCACCAAGCTGGGACCATCGGCTTCTAAAGTTGAAATTATTACTTGATTTAACTAAAATTAGCCCCCTACTTTGCGAGGCTGCAAATACTAAACTATTATAACAAAATTTCTTAGAGCTCGTCATAGATCGTGCATACTTTTGAAAATATGCCATATATCCGTCATTGGCCATAATAACTCAAAACATAATTTTCAGTAAAAGGACTTGCAACTTTCGAGTTGTATAGGATTGTGTGGAAAAAGCTAGGTTAAAAATACTCTCATGCCGAACTTAAAAACAATTTTAATATGTGAATCAGTTTGTCTGATAGAATAGGACAAGGAGAATATTTGGCATTATTCAGCTCAATAAAGCTAACTTTTGAGTTATGACGGTCGTGTCGCAAATGAAAGATATGTAGTTCTACGATTTTTTATAGCCCCCATAGACGTTATTACATCCAAGCTAGGTAACTTGTGTACATTGGTCGAGAGAGATTAAATTGTTTCCAAAATTGGTCTCAAAAACTTCAAAAGCGGTCATCATTCTTCTTTAAAAGTTTTAGGCTTCAAATTTTGTTAAGATCAGCTAATATTTAGAAGATTGTGCCATGCTTAGTTTTTTTTATTAATAACGTTTATTAAGTAGTATATTACAACTATAATCTTCAGATATAAACATTTTTGTTGCGACTAGCTTCATTTATTAAGCTAACAAGCAATTTAGTTCGAGCAAAAATACAAATAGAGAAACTAAATGGACTGTTTCTGGAAAATGATCTACATAATTATAAATATTTAATTACATAAATCAAATGGTTTTTTTCTTTTCAATCTACTATTGGAGTTTGTTTGAGTTAGAATTGAAGCCTCTTGGTTCACGTCTGCCAGTAATCTGCCTTTGTGTTTTTCTGCAGCTTCTTTGATTATAATATCGACAGTGTTTATTCCACGATCACGATGGAGATCGCTATCACGTACATACCATGAAGCGTTGGTAGCGCGTCGAATTACTTTATTTTGGAATTGTTGGATAACCTTTATGCTCGAATCAGCGGCACAATCCCAAAGTTGTATGCCATACACAAATACTGGTTGTAGCATTTGTTTGTATATTAGGAGTTTATTATAAATTGATAGGCGTGATGTTGACTTTATTTTAGATCAGAAAATTTTATCTTACTTCTTTTCTAGTGTTTTTACTCGGCTATACTGGTCAATTGTTGTTAAATGAAAAACTTTAAATTAATTCATTTTTTCTCCGACGTTTCGACTGTGTTTCTAGACTTTTTCAAGGAGTTGTTTTTTATTTCGTTGAAAATGCTAGAAGATAACAATAACAATACCTCTATTATTTCCGCTTAACTTTAATTTTAATTATACATACAATTTCAATTGTCCATCAAGTTTGAGTGCATAGTATGCTGTTGTAATATGTACTAATGTTGTCAATGTCTTCTTTGTCGTTCATTGTTATGTTTTCTTTTTGTCTAATTCTCAAACTTTCCAATGTGAAACGTCTGTTTTGTTTATTTTCCATTTTCTATATCCAATATTCTTGTTTTGTCAAAGTCAGGAGTATGTCCACGTTCTAGCATGTTTTGCTATTCCAGTGTTGCTTTTTCCCTTTTTGATGTCAGTTTCGTGTTCTGTTAGTCTTGTATTGAGTGATCGTTTGGTTGTCCCTATATAGATTTGGTCACATTGTCGATTTGTTGATCCCCTACAGGGTATTTCATAAACAACGTTACATCTTTCAGCTTTACCTATTTTATCTTTTGCGCTTTTAAATATTTGTTTTAATGTTATGTTAGATTTGTGTGCAAATACTATGTTACTCTCTGGGAACATTTTTCTCAGAGAGTTATTGTCAGTAAGGTTGTTTATGTAAGGTATGCTAATGTATTTTTTCTCTACATTAGAGTTGTCTCTTGTTGTTCTATTGTTTGTGGTGTTAGTTTGTGATTTTAGTTTTTGGTTTATTAATGTGTTTGTTATGTTTGGTGGATAGTCATTTTGCTGTAATAATTGTTTTAGTCTTGTTATGTTGTGGTCTATGTATTCTTTGTCACTTATATCTATTACCTTACTTATAAGATTATAAGCTTGATTTGTCTTTTTTGGTTGGTATGAATTACATTTAATAATTCTTTCTGATGATATATGTTTAGTGTACCAGTTGAATCTAAGCTCATTGTTCAGTTTGTGTATTTTTAGTTCTAAAAATGGTATGGCAGTGTTTTGTTCTATCTCAACTGTGAATTGTAATTTTTCATGTTGGCTGTTAAGTTCATTTAGAATTGTGTGTATGTCCTATTTATTGACTATGGCAAATATATTGTCAACGTACTATGTCAAGAATTTAATGTGTGTCCCTTTGTCTGCAAGTCTTCCTATGGTTTGTTGAATTATGTAGTCTAGTACTATGTCTGCTATTGTTGGTGACAATGTATTGCCCATAGGCATGCCAAAAGTTTGTATGTATGTATATATTATCGTCATATGTGAAATAGTTATTATCCCTTAAGCAAAATTGTAGTAGTTTAAGAAATGTGTTTTTAGGCATACTTGTGTGTTTTTTACTTGTTCCCACTGTGTCATTATTATTTTAATTGCCAAATACGTCGGAACGTTAGTGAAAAGGGAGATTACATCAAATGAGACTAGTGTGTCATCATTCTCCAGTATGATATTCTCCAATTTGTTTTTGAGTTCAAAGGAGTTCTTTATGTTCAGGTCGGATGAGATAAGGTGTTTCAATATTTCTCCTATGTGTTTTGCCATACTGTAACATGTTACATTTGTTGAGGATGAAATTGGTCTCATTTGTGTCCCTACCTTATGGATTTTAGGTAGCCCGTACAATCTTGGTGCCATCTATGATGTACTCTATAGTTGAGTTTTTTGTTTATATCTAGTCAATATGTCCTTGTTTGAATAGTTGATTCACCATGTTATTATTGCTATTTTGTAGTTTTTTCGTTGGATTCATTCTAGTTCGTTTATATGTATTTTTGTCCTCCAATAGTTTGGTCATTTTCCCCCGGTATTCTGTTTTATATAAGATCACTGTTTTACCACCTTTGTCTGCTGTTGTTATAAGTATATTGTCCTTGTTCTCTCTGATAATTTTTTCCGTTGTGTTGTAGGTTTGTAGAATGAATTGTTCCAGGGAATTAGTGTTCTTGTTTCTTTAGTAGTTTAATATTTTCGATGTGAGTTTAGTTCATATGCCGTCTTTTTCTTTATCCGCTTCTAAGGTTAGTGCGTATTGTTCTACATCTGCTATTAATTGTATGAAAGATACATTTTTACTCGATGTAGGAAGAGTGAATTTTTTCCCTAAGGAGAGTAGCCATTCGCTTTCTATTGGAAAATCTATATCTGTTTTATTTATTAGCCAATTTTCGTTGTATGTTAGGTTGAATTTTTCCAGTGCTTTGATTTTCAATGCATTTGTTTTGTTCTTATGTTTCGTATGATCAAAAATTTTGTCTGCCTTGTAGTTAACCTCATTTTAGTCTAGAATTTGGTGTTAAAAATTATGAAAATCAACATGCGAGACTTTTCCCAAACTCCAAAATTAAAAATTTTGTTCCAAAATCATTAATTTTCTGCCAAGGCTGGCTATAGGGTGAATGCCCAAAAAATTTTAAATTACATTTAACACCTTTGGCAAGGCCCTTGCTGAAAAAAAATACAACATTTTGTGTCTTTCTTACAAAATATTTGAGAAACTATTGAAAGAATGATGATACCTTTCCTAACAAATTTAATTTTTTTTCAGTTTGAAAACATTTGAAATTTGAGAAGTTGTCATTACCAACCGGTTTTAAATAATTTAGAAATATTTTTAACTTACGTTTGGTTGCAGTCTTGCCCGTATAGGTGGTTTTTTGAACTACATTTTGGCTCAAAACTACCAAGTTATTACCAGTGCGAATGTTTACATTTTAAACTTATAATTCCAAATATTTTTGTAACGGTTAGAGATACGACACAAGGCTCGGCTAAGTAGAATCTCAAAAACAAAGATCATTTAAATCAGACCACAAGTTAGGAACTTACATCCCATGAAAGTTTTGTCTGCCTGTAGTGAAACGTACGTTAAAACAAGGTGCCTCTAAATACCAGATTCTAAAAGCCTGACTTCTCCCCTACAAATCCTTTGTGCATTCTCAAACAATCGGAAGTATAGTTTAGAAGTTCTGATATTGTTACCACTTTTTTTGCAAACGGTGCCACTGTAAAATTTATAACAACTCTTTCGCTTGTAGCAGAGTTCCTTGAAATACAGAAGATGATTAACGACGCTTTGTTAGAGGGAAATGTTATTAGAAGCCTTCAAAAAATACTTTGTGTAACAAAGTAGTAAGAAAATCAAATTTAAATGATATCAACCATCCGTGACTCACGCGAAAATAGTACACTCACTCACGCAAAGATTGGACTCACGCACGAAGATTTTTTCACTACTCACGTTCACCCACGCTCACGTGAGCAAAATTTGGCCCTATCACGTTCACGCGTGAATCACGATAATCAGGTGACTCGTGCCCATCTCTACTACAAACGCAGAATGGTTGGCTTGCTCGGCACATTATTTAAACCAAAACAATCCCGCCAAATTCTTGGTGTTTTTAATTTTTTTTTTTTAAATAAAATGTAATAACTTCAATACGTAATTGGTGCGTTAGATGCTCTACAATAAATTGTTATCGACCGCTCTGATAGATATATGCAATCCGTATAGTTCGTGCACAGATTTTAATACATGGCGGTCAGTCCACGAACTATTCGCAACTAAAAACACTGATATAAAAGGAAAAGGCGATGCCGAAGATATTGTTTTTTTAACGCCGTCAGACCACCATAGTTCTCTTCGAAAAATATGGCAACTCTGAACATTTGTAATCGCAAAATTAAGGTAGAAAATGCGTATATATAATAAAATTGACTTTTGAGAGACATACAAAATACGCATTTTTTATTATTTTCCCAAAAATATTAACATCGCCTAAAATGTCCAGATGCTATCATGTCCTCAAGGTATCCATTAGACATACGAATAGTACGTGGACCGTCCAGAAAGTATCGAAAAGTCTATGAAGTATACAGCATACGAAAAAATTGGACTCGAACTTTACGGCATGCACACATATATGAATACACACCGTATGTTTGTGGCCAATTTTTGATGTATTGATTATTTGGTATACATTTGCATTGTTTTCGGACTGAGCGCATATTATTTTTGTGGCTTGCGTATAAATTGTGGACCTGCTAGTATGTGCACAGCTATTGCGTTTCTGAGATTATGTTCGAAAATCTTTTTTATATGTCAGTCAAACATCCCTTTTATTATATATATGCGCATTTAATATTTAATTTTATGATTTAAAGCTATGTGCTTTTGGTACAGGGTTGCCAAATTTTGCTCATCTGCGTCCATTAATATTGAGCGGCCGACTTTGACATCCTCTCTATTGTCAGTGGTGTGTAAAATTAGTCGAAGATTAACTCGGTAATCATTTATAAAGAAAAATATTACCTTAATCTTACACGCCGGTGACTGTTGTGATGAAAATTTAAATAAATATAAACTTTTAAGTCACCGCATCTGAAAAATAAACGATTAAAGCTATATTTTGTGTACGTTATTTTTTTTCATTTGTTTACAACTTGTTTCATTTGTTTACAAAACTTTTTTAATGTGAAACCAGTTCGCAAAAATTCTACTCCGACACCGCGAAACCTTTATTGGAGCTACACCAGAGAAAACAAAACTAAAAAAACGAGGTTTTACTGCATATACCGAAGTCACAAGATAAAATTATAAAGTTGAGAATATTTTTCATTTAAATACCCACACTTGCCTATACCTGGTAGCGTTCTTATTGTTCGTCCGTTGTTTATTGTGTTTTGATCTCCGCCAACTGTCTGTCCAACAAAATTTGTTCTTGGTAGTTTTTGAAAATGGTTCATATCGTTCCACATTTTCGTATAGCCCCATACATGAAGCTTTGGACAATGGGCTCCATTGTTTTACAAATCTTAAGGTGCATACTTTTTTTTTGGGTGGAGGACTATCAGCTCCCAAGTTTACAATTCTTAACCAATTTCTACCAAGTTTGGTACATACCTTTATTTATAAATAAAGGATGTAGTGTTTGAAAATGGACGGTGTCAAATTATACTTTTCATATGTCCCGCTTACAGATACTACGAATCACGCTTGGTACTTATAAATCTTAATATTGGTGCATGTGCAATTATTTGGTTCAGGGTAGAAGATTGTAGCCACCAAGCTGGGACCATCGGCTTCTAAAGTTGAAATTATTACTTGATTTAACTAAAATTAGCCCCCTACTTTGCGAGGCTGCAAATACTAAACTATTATAACAAAATTTCTTAGAGCTCGTCATAGATCGTGCATACTTTTGAAAATATGCCATATATCCGTCATTGGCCATAATAACTCAAAACATAATTTTCAGTAAAAGGACTTGCAACTTTCGAGTTGTATAGGATTGTGTGGAAAAAGCTAGGTTAAAAATACTCTCATGCCGAACTTAAAAACAATTTTAATATGTGAATCAGTTTGTCTGATAGAATAGGACAAGGAGAATATTTGGCATTATTCAGCTCAATAAAGCTAACTTTTGAGTTATGACGGTCGTGTCGCAAATGAAAGATATGTAGTTCTACGATTTTTTATAGCCCCCATAGACGTTATTACATCCAAGCTAGGTAACTTGTGTACATTGGTCGAGAGAGATTAAATTGTTTCCAAAATTGGTCTCAAAAACTTCAAAAGCGGTCATCATTCTTCTTTAAAAGTTTTAGGCTTCAAATTTTGTTAAGATCAGCTAATATTTAGAAGATTGTGCCATGCTTAGTTTTTTTTATTAATAACGTTTATTAAGTAGTATATTACAACTATAATCTTCAGATATAAACATTTTTGTTGCGACTAGCTTCATTTATTAAGCTAACAAGCAATTTAGTTCGAGCAAAAATACAAATAGAGAAACTAAATGGACTGTTTCTGGAAAATGATCTACATAATTATAAATATTTAATTACATAAATCAAATGGTTTTTTTCTTTTCAATCTACTATTGGAGTTTGTTTGAGTTAGAATTGAAGCCTCTTGGTTCACGTCTGCCAGTAATCTGCCTTTGTGTTTTTCTGCAGCTTCTTTGATTATAATATCGACAGTGTTTATTCCACGATCACGATGGAGATCGCTATCACGTACATACCATGAAGCGTTGGTAGCGCGTCGAATTACTTTATTTTGGAATTGTTGGATAACCTTTATGCTCGAATCAGCGGCACAATCCCAAAGTTGTATGCCATACACAAATACTGGTTGTAGCATTTGTTTGTATATTAGGAGTTTATTATAAACTTTATTTTAGATCAGAAAATTTTATCTTACTTCTTTTCTAGTGTTTTTACTCGGCTATACTGGTCAATTGTTGTTAAATGAAAAACTTTAAATTAATTAATTATTTCTCCGACGTTTCGACTGTGTTTCTAGACTTTTTCAAGGAGTTGTTTTTTATTTCGTTGAAAATGCTAGAAGATAACAATAACAATACCTCTATTATTTCCGCTTAACTTTAATTTTAATTATACATACAATTTCAATTGTCCATCAAGTTTGAGTGCATAGTATGCTGTTGTAATATGTACTAATGTTGTCAATGTCTTCTTTGTCGTTCATTGTTATGTTTTCTTTTTGTCTAATTCTCAAACTTTCCAATGTGAAACGTCTGTTTTGTTTATTTTCCATTTTCTATATCCAATATTCTTGTTTTGTCAAAGTCAGGAGTATGTCCACGTTCTAGCATGTTTTGCTATTCCAGTGTTGCTTTTTCCCTTTTTGATGTCAGTTTCGTGTTCTGTTAGTCTTGTATTGAGTGATCGTTTGGTTGTCCCTATATAGATTTGGTCACATTGTCGATTTGTTGATCCCCTACAGGGTATTTCATAAACAACGTTACATCTTTCAGCTTTACCTATTTTATCTTTTGCGCTTTTAAATATTTGTTTTAATGTTATGTTAGATTTGTGTGCAAATACTATGTTACTCTCTGGGAACATTTTTCTCAGAGAGTTATTGTCAGTAAGGTTGTTTATGTATGGTATGCTAATGTATTTTTTCTCTACATTAGAGTTGTCTCTTGTTGTTCTATTGTTTGTGGTGTTAGTTTGTGATTTTAGTTTTTGGTTTATTAATGTGTTTGTTATGTTTGGTGGATAGTCATTTTGCTGTAATAATTGTTTTAGTCTTGTTATGTTGTGGTCTATGTATTCTTTGTCACTTATATCTATTACCTTACTTATAAGATTATAAGCTTGATTTGTCTTTTTTGGTTGGTATGAATTACATTTAATAATTCTTTCTGATGATATATGTTTAGTGTACCAGTTGAATCTAAGCTCATTGTTCAGTTTGTGTATTTTTAGTTCTAAAAATGGTATGGCAGTGTTTTGTTCTATCTCAACTGTGAATTGTAATTTTTCATGTTGGCTGTTAAGTTCATTTAGAATTGTGTGTATGTCCTATTTATTGACTATGGGAAATATATTGTCAACGTACTTTGTCAAGAATTTAATGTGTGTCCCTTTGTCTGCAAGTCTTCCTATGGTTTGTTGAATTATGTAGTCTAGTACTATGTCTGCTATTGTTGGTGACAATGTATTGCCCATAGGCATGCCAAAAGTTTGTATGTATGTATATATTATCGTCATATGTGAAATAGTTATTATCCCTTAAGCAAAATTGTAGTAGTTTAAGAAATGTGTTTTTAGGCATACTTGTGTGTTTTTTACTTGTTCCCACTGTGTCATTATTATTTTAATTGCCAAATACGTCGGAACGTTAGTGAAAAGGGAGATTACATCAAATGAGACTAGTGTGTCATCATTCTCCAGTATGATATTCTCCAATTTGTTTTTGAGTTCAAAGGAGTTCTTTATGTTCAGGTCGGATGAGATAAGGTGTTTCAATATTTCTCCTATGTGTTTTGCCATACTGTAACATGTTACATTTGTTGAGGATGAAATTGGTCTCATTTGTGTCCCTACCTTATGGATTTTAGGTAGCCCGTACAATCTTGGTGCCATCTATGATGTACTCTATAGTTGAGTTTTTTGTTTATATCTAGTCAATATGTCCTTGTTTGAATAGTTGATTCACCATGTTATTATTGCTATTTTGTAGTTTTTTCGTTGGATTCATTCTAGTTCGTTTATATGTATTTTTGTCCTCCAATAGTTTGGTCATTTTCCCCCGGTATTCTGTTTTATATAAGATCACTGTTTTACCACCTTTGTCTGCTGTTGTTATAAGTATATTGTCCTTGTTCTCTCTGATAATTTTTTCCGTTGTGTTGTAGGTTTGTAGAATGAATTGTTCCAGGGAATTAGTGTTCTTGTTTCTTTAGTAGTTTAATATTTTCGATGTGAGTTTAGTTCATATGCCGTCTTTTTCTTTATCCGCTTCTAAGGTTAGTGCGTATTGTTCTACATCTGCTATTAATTGTATGAAAGATACATTTTTACTCGATGTAGGAAGAGTGAATTTTTTCCCTAAGGAGAGTAGCCATTCGCTTTCTATTGGAAAATCTATATCTGTTTTATTTATTAGCCAATTTTCGTTGTATGTTAGGTTGAATTTTTCCAGTGCTTTGATTTTCAATGCATTTGTTTTGTTCTTATGTTTCGTATGATCAAAAATTTTGTCTGCCTTGTAGTTAACCTCATTTTAGTCTAGAATTTGGTGTTAAAAATTATGAAAATCAACATGCGAGACTTTTCCCAAACTCCAAAATTAAAAATTTTGTTCCAAAATCATTAATTTTCTGCCAAGGCTGGCTATAGGGTGAATGCCCAAAAAATTTTAAATTGCATTTAACACCTTTGGCAAGGCCCTTGCTGAAAAAAAATACAACATTTTGTGTCTTTCTTACAAAATATTTGAGAAACTATTGAAAGAATGATGATACCTTTCCTAACAAATTTAATTTTTTTTCAGTTTGAAAACATTTGAAATTTGAGAAGTTGTCATTACCAACCGGTTTTAAATAATTTAGAAATATTTTTAACTTACGTTTGGTTGCAGTCTTGCCAATATAGGTGGTTTTTTGAACTACATTTTGGCTCAAAACTACCAAGTTATTACCAGTGCGAATGTTTACATTTTAAACTTATAATTCCAAATATTTTTGTAACGGTTAGAGATACGACACAAGGCTCGGCTAAGTAGAATCTCAAAAACAAAGATCATTTAAATCAGACCACAAGTTAGGAACTTACATCCCATGAAAGTTTTGTCTGCCTGTAGTGAAACGTACGTTAAAACAAGGTGCCTCTAAATACCAGATTCTAAAAGCCTGACTTCTCCCCTACAAATCCTTTGTGCATTCTCAAACAATCGGAAGTATAGTTTAGAAGTTCTGATATTGTTACCACTTTTTTTGCAAACGGTGCCACTGTAAAATTTATAACAACTCTTTCGCTTGTAGCAGAGTTCCTTGAAATACAGAAGATGATTAACGACGCTTTGTTAGAGGGAAATGTTATTAGAAGCCTTCAAAAAATACTTTGTGTAACAAAGTAGTAAGAAAATCGAATTTAAATGATATCAACCATCCGTGACTCACGCGAAAATAGTACACTCACTCACGCAAAGATTGGACTCACGCACGAAGATTTTTTCACTACTCACGTTCACCCACGCTCACGTGAGCAAAATTTGGCCCTATCACGTTCACGCGTGAATCACGATAATCAGGTGACTCGTGCCCATCTCTACTACAAACGCAGAATGGTTGGCTTGCTCGGCACATTATTTAAACCAAAACAATCCCGCCAAATTCTTGGTGTTTTTAATTTTTTTTTTTAAATAAAATGTAATAACTTCAATACGTAATTGGTGCGTTAGATGCTCTACAATAAATTGTTATCGATCGCTCTGATAGATATATGCAATCCGTATAGTTCGTGCACAGATTTTAATACATGGCGGTCAGTCCACGAACTATTCGCAACTAAAAACACTGATATAAAAGGAAAAGGCGATACCGAAGATATTGTTTTTTTAACGCCGTCAGACCACCATAGTTCTCTTCGAAAAATATGGCAACTCTGAACATTTGTAATCGCAAAATTAAGGTAGAAAATGCGCATATATAATAAAATTGACTTTTGAGAGACATACAAAATACGCATTTTTTATTATTTTCCCAAAAATATTAACATCGCCTAAAATGTCCAGAAGCTATCATGTCCTCAAGGTATCCATTAGACATACGAATAGTACGTGGACCGTCCAGAAAGTATCGAAAAGTCTATGAAGTATACAGCATACGAAAAAATTGGACTCGAACTTTACGGCATGCACACATATATGAATACACACCGTATGTTTGTGGCCAATTTTTGATGTATAGATTATTTGGTATACATTTGCATTGTTTTCGGACTGAGCGCATATTATTTTTGTGGCTTGCGTATAAATTGTGGACCTGCTAGTATGTGCACAGCTATTGCGTTTCTGAGATTATGTTCGAAAATCTTTTTTATATGTCAGTCAAACATCCCTTTTATTATATATATGCGCATTTAATATTTAATTTTATGATTTAAAGCTATGTGCTTTTGGTACAGGGTTGCCAAATTTTGCTCATCTGCGTCCATTAATATTGAGCGGCCGACTTTGACATCCTCTCTATTGTCAGTGGTGTGTAAAATTAGTCGAAGATTAACTCGGTAATCATTTATAAAGAAAAATATTACCTTAATCTTACACGCC
Source organism: Phaonia tiefii (assembly GCA_963931995.1). Lineage (NCBI taxonomy): Eukaryota > Metazoa > Arthropoda > Insecta > Diptera > Muscidae > Phaonia > Phaonia tiefii. The sequence continues at coordinate 106,429,920 of OZ008368.1, read as the reverse complement.
GGTGACTGTTGTGATGAAAATTTAAATAAATATAAACTTTTAAGTCACCGCATCTGAAAAATAAACGATTAAAGCTATATTTTGTGTACGTTATTTTTTTTCATTTGTTTACAACTTGTTTCATTTGTTTACAAAACTTTTTTAATGTGAAACCAGTTCGCAAAAATTCTACTCCGACACCGCGAAACCTTTATTGGAGCTACACCAGAGAAAACAAAACTAAAAAACCGAGGTTTTACTGCATATACCGAAGTCACAAGATAAAATTATAAAGTTGAGAATATTTTTCATTTAAATACCCACACTTGCCTATACCTGGTAGCGTTCTTATTGTTCGTCCGTTGTTTATTGTGTTTTGATCTCCGCCAACTGTCTGTCCAACAAAATTTGTTCTTGGTAGTTTTTGAAAATGGTTCATATCGTTCCACATTTTCGTATAGCCCCATACATGAAGCTTTGGACAATGGGCTCCATTGTTTTACAAATCTTAACGTGCATACTTTTTTTTTGGGTGGAGGACTATCAGCTCCCAAGTTTACAATTCTTAACCAATTTCTACCAAGTTTGGTACATACCTTTATTTATAAATAAAGGATGTAGTGTTTGAAAATGGACGGTGTCAAATTATACTTTTCATATGTCCCGCTTACAGATACTACGAATCACGCTTGGTACTTATAAATCTTAATATTGGTGCATGTGCAAATATTTGGTTCAGGGTAGAAGATTGTAGCCACCAAGCTGGGACCATCGGCTTCTAAAGTTGAAACTATTACTTGATTTAACTAAAATTAGCCCCCTACTTTGCGAGGCTGCAAATACTAAACTATTATAACAAAATTTCTTAGAGCTCGTCATAGATCGTGCATACTTTTGAAAATATGCCATATATCCGTCATTGGCCATAATAACTCAAAACATAATTTTCAGTAAAAGGACTTGCAACTTTCGAGTTGTATAGGATTGTGTGGAAAAAGCTAGGTTAAAAATACTCTCATGCCGAACTTAAAAACAATTTTAATATGTGAATCAGTTTGTCTGATAGAATAGGACAAGGAGAATATTTGGCATTATTCAGCTCAATAAAGCTAACTTTTGAGTTATGACGGTCGTGTCGCAAATGAAAGATATGTAGTTCTACGATTTTTTATAGCCCCCATAGACGTTATTACATCCAAGCTAGGTAACTTGTGTACATTGGTCGAGAGAGATTAAATTGTTTCCAAAATTGGTCTCAAAAACTTCAAAAGCGGTCATCATTCTTCTTTAAAAGTTTTAGGCTTCAAATTTTGTTAAGATCAGCTAATATTTAGCAGATTGTGCCATGCTTAGTTTTTTTTTTTATTAATAATGTTTATTAAGTAGTATATTACAACTATAATCTTAAGATATAAACATTTTTATAGCGACTAGCTTCATTTATTAAGCTAACAAGCAATCTAGTTCGACCAAAAATACAAATAGTGAAACTAAATGGACTGTTTCTGGAAATTATGTACATAATTATAAATATTTAATTACATAAATCAAATGGTTTTTTTCTTTTCAATCTACGATTGGAGTTTGTTTGAGTTAGAATAGAAGCCTCTTGGTTCACGTGTGCCAGTAATCTGGCTTTGTGTTTTTCTGCAGCTTCTTTGATTATAATATCGACAGTTTTTATTCCAAGATCACGATGGAGATCGCTATCGCGTACATACAATGGAGCGTTGGTAGCGCGTCGAATTACTTTATTTTGGAATTGTTGGATAACCTTTATGCTCGAATCAGCGGCACAACCCCAAAGTTGTATGCCATACACAAATACTGGTTGTAGCATTTGTTTGTATATTAGGAGTTTATTATAAATTGATAGACGTGATGTTGACTTTATTTTAGACCAGAAAATTTTATCTTACTTCTTTTCTAGTGTTTTTACTCGGCTATACTGGCCAATTGTTGTTAAATGAAAAACTTTAAATTAATTCATTTTCTCGACGTTTCGACTGTGTTTCTAGTCTTTTTCAAGGAGTTGTTTTATATTTCGTTGAAAATGCTAGAAGATAACAATAACAATACCTCTATTATTTCCGCTTGACTTTAATTTTAATTATACATACAATTTCAATTGTCCATCAAGTTTGAGTGCATAGTATGCTGTTGTAATATGTACTAATGTTGTCAATGTCTTCTTTGTCGTTCATTGTTATGTTTGCTTTTTGTCTAATTCTCAAACTTTCCAATGTGAAACGTCTGTTTTGTTTATTTTCTATTTTCTATATCCAATATTCTTGTTTTGATAAAGTCAGGAGTATGTCCACGTTCTAGCATACGTTTGGCTATTCCAGTGTTACTTTTTCCCTTTTTGATGTCAGTTTCGAGTTCTGTTAGTCTTGTATTGAGTGATCGCTTGATTGTCCCTATATAGATTTGGTCACATTGTCGATTTGTTGTTCCCCTACAGGGTACTTCATTAAAAACGTTACATCTTTCAGCTTTACCTATTTTATCTTTTGCGCTTTTAAATATTTGTTTTAATGTTATGTTAGATTTGTGTGCAAATACTATGTTACTCTCTGGGAACATTTTTCTCAGAGAGTTATTGTCAGTAAGGTTGTTTATGTATGGTATGCTAATGTATTTTTTCTCTACATTAGAGTTGTCTCTTGTTGTTCTATTGTTTGTGGTGTTAGTTTGTTTTTGTTATGTTTGGTGAGTAGTCATTTTGTTGTAATAATTGTTTTAGTCTTGTTATTTTGTATTCTATGTATTCTTGTAAGCTTGATTTGTCTTTTTTGGTTGGTATGAATTATAATTAATAATTCTGTCTGATGATAAATGTTTAGTGTACCAGTTAAATCTAAGCTCATTGTTCAGTTTGTGTATTTTTAGTTCTAAAAATGGTATGGCAGTGTTTTGTTCTATCTCAACTGTGAATTGTAATTTTTCATGTTGGCTGTTAAGTTCATTTAGAATTGTGTGTATGTCCTATTTATTGACTATGGCAAATATATTGTCAACGTACTTTGTCAAGAATTTAATGTGTGTCCCTTTGTCTGCAAGTCTTCCTATGGTTTGTTGTATTATGTATTATGTCTAGTACTATGTCTGCTATTGTTGGTGACAATGGATTGCCCATAGGCATGCCAAAAGTTTGTATGTATATATTATCGTCATCTGTGAAATAGTTATTATCCCTTAAGCAAAATTGTAGTAGTTGAAGAAATGAGTTTTTAGGCATACTTGTGTGTTTTTTTACTTGTTCCCACTGTGTCATTATTATTTTAATTGCCAAATACGTCGGAACGTTAGTGAAAAGGGAGATTACATCAAATGAGACTAGTGTGTCATCATTCTCCAGTATGATATTCTCCAATTTGTTTTTGAGTTCAAAGGAGTTCTTTATGTTCAGGTCGGATGAGATAAGGTGTTTCAATATTTCTCCTATGTGTTTTGCCATACTGTAACATGTTACATTTGTTGAGGATGAAATTGGTCTCATTTGTGTCCCTACCTTATGGATTTTAGGTAGCCCGTACAATCTTGGTGCCATCTATGATGTACTCTATAGTTGAGTTTTTTGTTTATATCTAGTCAATATGTCCTTGTTTGAATAGTTCATTCACCATATTATTATTGCTATTTTGTAGTTTTTTCGTTTGATCCATTCTAGTTCGTTTATATGTATTTTTGTCCTCCAATAGTTAGGTCATTTTCCCCCGGTATTCTGTTTAATATAAGATCACTGTTTTACCACCTTTGTCTGCTGTTGTTATAAGTATATTGGCCTTGTTCTATCTGATAATTTTCTCCGTTGTGTTGTAGGTTTGTAGAATGAATTGTTCCAGGGCATTAGTGTTCTTGTTTCTTTAGTAGTTTAATATTTTCGATGTGAGTTTAGTTCATATGCCGTCTTTTTCTTTATCCGCTTCTAAGGTTAGTGCGTATTGTTCTACATCTGCTATTAATTGTATGAAAGATACATTTTTACTCGATGTAGGAAGAGTGAATTTTTTCCCTAAGGACAGTAGCCATTCGCTTTCTATTGGAAAATCTATATCTGTTTTATTTATTAGCCAATTTTCGTTGTATGTTAGGTTGAATGTTTCCAGTGCTTTGATTTTCAATGCATTTGTTTTGTTCTTATGTTTTCGTATGATCAAAAATTTTGTCTGCCTTGTAGTTAACCTCATTTTAGTCTAGAATTTGGTGTTAAAAATTATGAAAATCAACATGCGAGACTTTTCCCAAACTCAAAAATTAAAAATTTTGTTCCAAAATCATTAATTTTCTGCCAAGGCTGGCTATAGGGTGAATGCCCAAAAAATTTTAAATTGAATTTAACACCTTTGGCAAGGCTCTTGCTGAAACAAAATACAACATTTTGTGTCTTTCTTACAAAATATTTGAGAAACTATTGAAAGAATGATGGTACCTTTCCTAACAAATTTAATTTTTTTTCAGTTTGAAAACATTTGAAATTTGAGAAGTTGTCATTACCAACCGGTTTTAAATAATTTAGAAATATTTTTAACTTACGTTTGGTTGCAGTCTTGCCAATGTAGCTGGTTTTTTGAACTACATTTTGGCTCAAAATTACCAAGTTATTACCTAAAAACTAAAGCAAGTCAGTGCGAATGTTTACATTTTAAACTTATAATTCCAAATATCTTTGTAACGGTTAGAGATACGACACAAGGCTCGGCTAAGTAGAATCTCAAAAACAAAGATCATCTAAATCAGACCACAGGTTAGGAACTTACATGCCATGAAAGTTTTGTCTGCCTATAGTGAAACGTACGTTAAAACAAGGTGCCTCTAAATACCAGATTCTAAAAGCCTGACTTCTCCCCTACAAATCCTTTGTGCATTCTCAAACAATCGGACGTATAGTTTAGAAGTTCTGATATTGTTACCACTTTTTTTGCAAACGGTGCCACTGTAAAATTTATAATAACTCTTTCGCTTGTAATTCCTTGAAATACAGAAGATGATTAACGACGCTTTGTTAGAGGGAAATGTTATTAGAAGCCTTCAAAAAATACTTTGTGTAACAAAGTAGTAAGAAAATCGAATTTAAATGATATCAACCATCCGTGACTCACGCGAAAATAGTACACTCACTCACGCAAAGATTGGACTCACGCACGAAGATTTTTTCACTACTCACGTTCACCCACGCTCACGTGAGCAAAATTTGGCCCTATCACGTTCACGCGTGAATCACGATAATCAGGTGACTCGTGCCCATCTCTACTACAAACGCAGAATGGTTGGCTTGCTCGGCACATTATTTAAACCAAAACAATCCCGCCAAATTCTTGGTGTTTTTAATTTTTTTTAAATAAAATGTAATACAATAAAATGTCTACAATAAATTGTTATCGACCGCTCTGCACAACTGTTTTATCCCGAAACATCTTTGTATGAAAGTAGATATATGCAATCCGTATAGTTCGTGCACAGATTTTAATACATAGCGGGCAGTCCACGAACTATTCGCAACTAAAAATACTGATATAAATGGAAAAGGCAAAGCCGAAGATATTGTTTTTTTAAAGCCGTCAGACCACCACAGTTTTCTTCGAAAAATATGGCAACTCTGAACATTTTTAATGGCAAAATTAAGGTAGAAAATGCGCATATATAATAAAATTGACTTTTGAAAGACATACAAAATACGCATTTTTTATTATTTTCCCAAAAATATTAACATCGTCTAAAATGTCCAAAAACTATCATGGCCTCAAAGTATCCATTAGACATATGAATAGTACGTGGACCGTCCCGAAAGTATCGAAAAGTCTATGAAGTATACTGCATACGAAAAAATTGGACTCGAACTATACGGCATGCACACATATATGTATACACACCGTATGTTTGTGGCCAACTTTTGGTATATAGATTATTTTGGATACATTTGCATTGTTTTCGGACTGAGCGCATATTATTTTTGTGTCTTGCGTATAAATTGTGGACCTGCTAGTATGTGCACATTTATTGCGTTTCTGAGATTATATGGCCAACATGTTCGAAAATCTTTTTTATATGTCAGTCAAACATCCCTTTTATTATATATATTCGCATTTAATATTTAATTTTATCATTTAAAGCTATGTGCTTTTGGTACAGGGTTGCCAAATTTTGCTCATCTGTGATTCGAGACTGAACGCGTCAATTAATTTTGAGCGGCCGACTTTGACATCCTCTCTATTGTCAGTGGTGTGTAAAATTAGTCGAACATTAACTCGGTAATCATTTATAAAGAAAAATAATACCTTAATCTTACCAGCCGGTGACTGGTGTGGTGAAAATTTAAATAAATATAAACTTTTAAGTCACCGCATCTGAAAAATAAACGATTAAAGCTATATTTTGTGTACGCTATTTTTTTTCATTTGTTTACAACTTGTTTCATTTGTTTACAAAACTTTTTTAATGTGAAACCAGTTCGCAAAAATTCTACTCCGACACCGCGAAACCTTTATTGGAGCTACACCAGAGAAAAAAAAACTAAAAAAACTAGGTTTTGCTGCATATACCGAAGTCACTAGATAAAATTAAAAACTTGAGAATATTTTTCATTTCAATACCCACACTCGCCTATACCTGGTAGCGTTCTTATTGTTCGTCCGTTGTTTATTGTGTTTTGATCTCCGCCAACTGTCTGTCCAACAAAATTTGTTCTTGGTAGTTTTTGAAAATGTCGTTCAACATTTTCGTATAGCCCCATACATGATGCTTTGGACTCCATTGTTTTACAAATCTTAACCACCTTCAGTAAAATTCGGTGCAGATACTTTTTTTTTGGGTGGAGAACTATCAGCTCCCAAGTTTACAATTCTTAACCAATTTCTACCAACTTTGGTACATACCTTTATTTATAAATAATCGATGTAGTGTTTGAAAATGGACGGTATCAAACTACACTTTTCATATGTCCCGCTTACAGATACTACGAATCACGCTTGGTACTTATAAATCTTAATATTGGTGCATGTGCAATTATTTGGTTCTGGGTAGAAGATTGTAGCCACCAAGCTGGTACCATCGGCTTCTAAAGTTGAAACTATTACTTGATTTAACTAAAATTAGCCCCCTTATTTGAGAGGCTGCAAATACTAAACTATTATAACAAAATTTCTTAGAGCTCTTCATAGATCGTGCATTCTTTTGAAAATATGCCATATATCCGTCATTGTCCATCATAACTCAAAAACATAATTTCCAGTAACAGGACTTGAAACTTTCGAGTTGTATAGGATTGTGGGGAAAAAGCTAGGTTAAAAATACTCTCATGCCGAACTTAAAAACAATTTTAATATGTGAATCAGTTTTTCTGATAGAATAGGACAAGGAGAATATTTGGCATTATTCAGCTCAATAAAGCTAACTTTTGAGTTATGACGGTCGTGTCGCAAATGAGCGATATGTAGTTCTACGATTTTTTATAGCCCCCATAGACGTTATTACATCCAAGCTACGTAACTCGTGTACATTGGTCGAGAGAGATTAAATTGTTTCCAAAATTGGTCTCAAAAACTTCAAAAGCAGTCATCATTCTTCTTTAAAAGTTTTAGGCTTCAAATTTTGTTAAGATCAGCTAATATTTAGCAGATTGTGCCATGCTTAGTTTTTTTTTTATTAATAATGTTAGTTAAGTAGTATATTACAACTATAATCTTAATATATAAACATTTTTATTGCGACTAGCTTCATTTATTAAGCTAACAAGCTATTTAGTTCGAGCAGAATTCAAGTTTGAGTTAGAATTCAAGCGTCTTGGTTCACGTGTGCCAGTAATCTGCCTTTGTGTTTTTCTGCAGCTTCTTTGATTATAATATCGTCAGTGTTTATTCCAAGATCACGATGGAGATCGCTATCACGTACATACCATGGAGCGTTGGTAGCGCGTCGAATTACTTTATTTTGGAATTGTTGGATAACCTTTATGCTCTAATCAGCGGCACAACCCCAAAGTTGTATGCCATACACAAATACTGGTTGTAGCATTTGTTTGTATATTAGGAGTTTATTATAAATTGATAGGCGTGATGTTGACTTTATTTTAGACCAGAAAATTTTATCTTACTTCTTTTCTAGTGTTTTTACTCGGCTATACTGGTCAATTGTTGTTAAATGAAAAACTTTAAATTAATTCATTTTTTCTCCGACGTTTCGACTGTGTTTCTAGACTTTTTCAAGGAGTTGTTTTTTATTTCGTTGAAAATGCTAGAAGATAACAATAACAATACCTCTATTATTTCCGCTTAACTTTAATTTTAATTATACATACAATTTCAATTGTCCATCAAGTTTGAGTGCATAGTATGCTGTTGTAATATGTACTAATGTTGTCAACGTCTTCTTTGTCGTTCATTGTTATGTTTGCTTTTTGTCTAATTCTCAAACTTTCCAATGTGAAACGTCTGTTTTGTTTATTTTCTATTTCCTATATCCAATATTCTTGTTTTGTCAAAGTCAGGAGTATGTCCACGTTCTAGCATATGTTTTACTATTCCAGTGTTGCTTTTTTCCTTTTTGATGTGAGTTTCGTGTTCTGTTAGTCTTGTATTGAGTGATCGCTTGGTTGTCCCTATATAGATTTGGTCACATTGTCGATTTGTTGTTCCCCTACAGCGTATTTCATAAACAACGTTACATCTTACAGCTTTACCTATTTTATCTTTTGCGCTTTTAAATATTTGTTTTAATGTTATGTTAGATTTGTGTGCAAATACTATGTTACTCTCTGGGAACATTTTTCTCAGAGTTATTGTCAGTAAGGTTGTTTATGTATGGTATGCTAATGTATTTTTTCTCTACATTAGAGTTGTCTCTTGTTGTTCTATTGTTTGTGGTGTTAGTTTGTGATTTTAGTTTTTTGTTTATTAATGTTTTTGTTATGTTTGGTGGGTAGTAATTTTGTTGTAATAATTGTTTTAGTCTTGTTATGTTGTGGTCTATGTATTCTTTGTCACATATCTATTACCTTACTTATAAGATTATAAGCTGTGTTGATTTTTGTCTTTTTTGGTTGGTATGAATTATATTTAATAATTCTTTCTGATGATATATGTTTAGTGTACCAGTTGAATCTAAGCTCATTGTTCAGTTTGTGTATTTTTAGTTCAAAAAATGGTATGACATTGTTTTGTTCTATCTCAACTGTGAATTGTAATTTTTCATGTTGGCTGTTAAGTTCATTTAGAATTGTGTGTATGTCCTATTTATTGACTATGGCAAATATATTGTCAACGTATTTTGTCAAGAATTTAATGTGTGTCCCTTTGTCTGCAAGTCTTCCTATGGTGTGTTGTATTATGTAGTCTAGTACTATGTGTGCTATTGTTGGTGACAATGGATTGCCCATAGGCATGCCAAAAGTTTGTATGTATATATTATCGTCATATGTGAAATAGTTATTATCCCTTAAGCAAAATTGTAGTAGTTTAAGAAATGTGTGTTTTAGGCATACTTGTGTGTTTTTTTACTTGTTCCCACTGTGTCATTATTATTTTAATTGCCAAATACGTCGGAATGTTAGTGAAAAAGGAGATTACATCAAACGAGACTAGTGTGTCATCATTCTCCAGTTTGATATTCTCTAATTTGTTTTTGAGTTCAAAGGAGTTCTTTATGTTCAGGTCGGATGAGATAAGGTGTTTCAATATTGCTCCTATGTGTTTTGCTATACTGTAACAGGGTACATTTGTTGAGGATGAAATTGGTCTCACTGGTGTCCCTACCTTATGGATTTTAGGTAGCCCGTACAATCTTGGTGCCATGGATGATGTACTCTATAGTTGAGTTTTTTGTTTATATCTAGTCAATATGTCCTTGTTTGAATAGTTGATGCACCATGTTATTATTGCTATTTTGTAGTTTTTTCGTTGGATTCATTCTAGTTCGTTTATATGTATTTTTGTCCTCCAATAGTTTGGTCATTTTCCCCCGGTATTCTGTTTTATATAAGATCACTGTTTTACCACCTTTGTCTGCTGTTGTTATAAGTATATTGTCCTTGTTCTCTCTGACAATTTTCTCCGTTGTGTTGTAGGTTTGTAGAATGAATTGTTCCAGGGAATTAGTGTTCTTGTTTCTTTTGTAGTTTAATATTTTCGTTGTGAGTTTAGTTCTTATACTGTCTTTTTCCTTATCCGCTTCTAAGGTTAGTGCGTATTGTTCTACATCTGCTATTAATTGTATGCTAGGATACATTTTTACTCGATGTAGGAAGAGTGAATTTTTTCCCTAAGGACAGTAGCCATTCGCTTTCTATTGGAAAAATTATATCTGTTTTATTTATTATCCAATTTTCGTTGTATGTTAGGTTGAATTTTTCCAGTGCTTTGATTTTCAATGCATATATTGTGTTCTTATGTTTGCGTATGATCAAAAATTTTGTCTGCCTTGTAGTTAACCTCATTTTAGTCTAGAATTTGGTGTTAAAAATTATGAAAATCAACATGCGAGACTTTTCCCAAACTCAAAAATTTAAAATTTTGTTCCAAAATCATTAATTTTCTGCCAAGGCTGGCTATAGGGTGAATGCCCAAAAAATTTAAATTGCATTTAACACCTTTGGCAAGGCCCTTGCTGAAATAAATACAACATTTTGTGTCTCTCTTACAAAATATTTGAGAAACTATTGAAAGAATGTTTTTTTTCAGTTTGAAAACATATTAAATTTGAGAAGTTGTCGTTACCAACCGGTTTTAAATAATTTAGAAATGTTTTTAGCTTACGTTTGGTTGCAGTCTTGCCCGTACAGGTGGTTTTTTGAACTACATTTTGGCTCAAAATTACTAAGTTATTACCTAAAAACTAAAGCAAGTCAGTGCGAATGTTTACATTTTAAACTTATAATTCCAAATATCTTTGTAACGGTTAGAGATACGACACAAGGCTCGGCTAAGTAGAATCTCAAAAACAAAGATCATCTAAATCAGACCACAAGTTAGGAACTTACATGCCATGAAAGTTTTGTCTGCCTATAGTGAAACGTACGTTAAAACAAGGTGCCTCTAAATACCAGATTCTAAAAGCCTGACTTCTCCCCTACAAATCCTTTGTGCATTCTCAAACAATCGGACGTATAGTTTAGAAGTTCTGATATTGTTACCACTTTTTTTGCAAACGGTGCCACTGTAAAATTTATAATAACTCTTTCGCTTGTAATTCCTTGAAATACAGAAGATGATTAACGACGCTTTGTTAGAGGGAAATGTTATTAGAAGCCTTCAAAAAATACTTTGTGTAACAAAGTAGTAAGAAAATCGAATTTAAATGATATCAACCATCCGTGACTCACGCGAAAATAGTACACTCACTCACGCAAAGATTGGACTCACGCACGAAGATTTTTTCACTACTCACGTTCACCCACGCTCACGTGAGCAAAATTTGGCGCTATCACGTTCACGCGTGAATCACGCCAATCACGTGACTCGTGCCCATCTCTACTACAAACGCAGAATGGTTGGCTTGCTCGGCACGTTATTTAAACCAAAACAATCCCGCTAAATTCTTTGTGTTTTTAAATTTTTCTTTAAATAAAATGTAATAACTTCAATACGTAGTTGGTGCGATAGATGCTCTACAATAAATTGTTATCGACCGCTCTGCACAACTGGCAAATACAAATGGCGGTCAAAAACATAGGTCTGGAACATAAAAACACACTGTATTTTGAGTGTAACTCATCTTACGCCTCAAATTTAAATTTTTGGAATTAGTTCCGTGGAACCAAACTTTCATGCCATACAAAATTATTAAAATATATTGTACCGTTTAAGATTTATTCAAAAACGACATCGGCCTGCAACGCAAAAACACCCCGTAGTATGGTTACATAAATACGTTTAAAAACAATCAAATCGTCAAAAGAATTCAAATTTGACAAATAACCATTTAAACTTGTAGAACCCTAATAATTTGTAGTCTGAAATTGTGGAACTTTCACAAATTAATGCCACAAAATGTCTGTTACAGCACCGTACGGATAAGCCAACTTCCGATTACCCTTACAGTTTTTAGTAACATCGACAATTCCTGGTATTGTGTGCAAATTATTTTTGCACAACACGTGTTGATAATTTATTTCAAGCATTAATGGAAAAGTGGTTATGTTGGTTAAATGTTAGATGAAGTTAAAAGTCTTTGGTGACTGAGTGCGTCAAGGCGTCGCTGCAGTGGGTGGGGTTTGGGTTCAATTCCTATGACAGGCAAATTTTTTTTTTAATTTTAATTTTTTTTTTTTTTTCTATTTGTTTAGTTTTTTAAGAAAAATTTTAATATTTCTGTAAGAGCAGGCAATTTATTGAAAAGTAATTCCAAGTTCTAGAAACTTTTATCTCGAAACATCTTTGTATGAAAGTAGATATAGGCAATCCGTATAGTTCGTGCACAGATTTTAATACATAATGGGTAGCCCACGAACTATTCGCAACTAAAAACACTGATATAAATGGAAAAGGCGAAGCCGAAGATATTGTTTTTTTTAACGCAGTCAGACCACCATAGCTCTCTTCGAAAAATATAACAACTCTGAGCATTTTTAATCGCAAAATTAAGGTAGAAAATGCGCATATATAATAAAATTGAATTTGGAAGACATACAAAATACGCATTTTTTATTATTTTCCCAAAAATATTAACATCGTCTAAAATGTCCAGAAACTATCATGTCCTCAACGTATCCATTAGACATATGAATAGTTCGTGGACCGTCCAGAAAGTATCGAAAAGTCTATGAAGTATACTGCATACGAAAAAATTGGACACGAACTATACGGCAGGCACACATACATATATGAATACACACCGTATGCTTGTGTTCAATGTTCGAAAATCTTTTTTGTATGTCAACATGTTCGAAAATCTTTTTTATATGTCAGTCAAACATCCCTTTTATTATATATATGCGCATTTAATATTTAATTTTATCATTTAAAGCTATGTGCTTTTGGTACAAGGTTGCCAAATTTTGCTCATCTGTGATTCGAGACTGAACGCGTCATTAATATTAAGCGGCCGACTTTGACATCCTCTCTATTGTCAGTGGTGTGTAAAATTAGTCGAACATTAACTCGGTAATCATTTATACAGAAAAATATTACCTTAATCTTACACGCCGGTGACTGTTGTGCTGAAAATTTAAATAAATATAAACTTTTAAGTCACCGCATCTGAAAAATAAACGATTAAAGCTATATTTTGTGTACGTTATTTTTTTTTCATTTGTTTACAACTTGTTTCATTTGTTTACAAAACTTTTTTAATGTGAAACCAGTTCGCAAAAATTCTACTCCGACACCGCGAAACCTTTATTGGAGCTTCACCAGAGAAAACAAAACTAAAAAAACGAGGTTTTGCTGCATATGCCGAAGTCACTAGATAAAATTAAAAACTTGAGAATATTTTTCATTTCAATACCCACACTCGCCTATACCTGGTAGCGTTCTTATTGTTCGTCCGTTGTTTATTGTGTTTTGATCTCCGCCAACTGTCTGCCCAACAAAATTTGTCCTTGGTAGTTTTTGAAAATGGTTCATATCGTTCAACATTTTCGTATAGCCCCATACATGAAGCTTTGGACAATGGGCTCCATTGTTTTACAAATCTTAACGTACTTCAGTAAAATTCGGTGCACATACTTTTTTTTGGGTGGAGGACTATCAGCTCCCAAGTTTACAATTCTTAACCAATTTCTACCAAGTTTGGTACATACCTTTATTTATAAATAAAGGATGTAGTGTTTGAAAATGGACGGTGTCAAACTACACTTTTCATATGTCCCGCTTACAGATTCTACGAATCAGGCTTGGTACCTATAAATCTTAATATTGGTGCATGTGCAAATATTTGGTTCAGGGTAGAAGATTGTACCCACCAAGCTGGGACCATCGGCTTCTAAAGTTGAAACTATTACTTGATTTAACTAAAATTAGCCCCATACTTTGAGAGGCTGCAAATACTAAACTATTATTACAAAATTTCTTAGAGCTCTTCATAGATCGTGCATTCTTTTGAAAATATGCCATATATCCGTCATTGTCCATCATAACTCAAAAACATAATTTCCAGTAACAGGACTTGAAACTTTCGAGTTGTATAGGATTGTGGGGAAAAAGCTAGATTAAAAATACTCTCATGCCGAACTTAAAAACAATTTTAATATGTGAATCAGTTTTTCTGATAGAATAGGACAAGGAGAATATTTGGCATTATTCAGCTCAATAAAGCTAACTTTTGAGTTATGACGGTCGTGTCGCAAATGAGCGATATGTAGTTCTACGATTTTTTATAGCCCCCATAGACGTTATTACATCCAAGCTAGGTAACTTGTGTACATTGGTCGAGAGAGATTAAATTGTTTCCAAAATTGGTCTCAAAAACTTCAAAAGCGGTCATCATTCTTCTTTAAAAGTTTTAGGCTTCAAATTTTGTTAAGATCAGCTAATATTTAGCAGATTGTGCCATGCTTAGTTTTTTTTTTTATTAATAATGTTTATTAAGTAGTATATTACAACTATAATCTTAAGATATAAACATTTTTATAGCGACTAGCTTCATTTATTAAGCTAACAAGCAATCTAGTTCGAGCAAAAATACAAATAGTGAAACTAAATGGACTGTTTCTGGAAATTATGTACATAATTATAAATATTTAATTACATAAATCAAATGGTTTTTTTCTTTTCAATCTACGATTGGAGTTTGTTTGAGTTAGAATAGAAGCCTCTTGGTTCACGTGTGCCAGTAATCTGGCTTTGTGTTTTTCTGCAGCTTCTTTGATTATAATATCGACAGTTTTTATTCCAAGATCACGATGGAGATCGCTATCGCGTACATACAATGGAGCGTTGGTAGCGCGTCGAATTACTTTATTTTGGAATTGTTGGATAACCTTTATGCTCGAATCAGCGGCACAACCCCAAAGTTGTATGCCATACACAAATACTGGTTGTAGCATTTGTTTGTATATTAGGAGTTTATTATAAATTGATAGACGTGATGTTGACTTTATTTTAGACCAGAAAATTTTATCTTACTTCTTTTCTAGTGTTTTTACTCGGCTATACTGGCCAATTGTTGTTAAATGAAAAACTTTAAATTAATTCATTTTCTCGACGTTTCGACTGTGTTTCTAGTCTTTTTCAAGGAGTTGTTTTATATTTCGTTGAAAATGCTAGAAGATAACAATAACAATACCTCTATTATTTCCGCTTGACTTTAATTTTAATTATACATACAATTTCAATTGTCCATCAAGTTTGAGTGCATAGTATGCTGTTGTAATATGTACTAATGTTGTCAATGTCTTCTTTGTCGTTCATTGTTATGTTTGCTTTTTGTCTAATTCTCAAACTTTCCAATGTGAAACGTCTGTTTTGTTTATTTTCTATTTTCTATATCCAATATTCTTGTTTTGATAAAGTCAGGAGTATGTCCACGTTCTAGCATATGTTTGGCTATTCCAGTGTTACTTTTTCCCTTTTTGATGTCAGTTTCGAGTTCTGTTAGTCTTGTATTGAGTGATCGCTTGATTGTCCCTATATAGATTTGGTCACATTGTCGATTTGTTGTTCCCCTACAGGGTACTTCATTAAAAACGTTACATCTTTCAGCTTTACCTATTTTATCTTTTGCGCTTTTAAATATTTGTTTTAATGTTATGTTAGATTTGTGTGCAAATACTATGTTACTCTCTGGGAACATTTTTCTCAGAGAGTTATTGTCAGTAAGGTTGTTTATGTATGGTATGCTAATGTATTTTTTCTCTACATTAGAGTTGTCTCTTGTTGTTCTATTGTTTGTGGTGTTAGTTTGTTTTTGTTATGTTTGGTGAGTAGTCATTTTGTTGTAATAATTGTTTTAGTCTTGTTATTTTGTATTCTATGTATTCTTGTAAGCTTGATTTGTCTTTTTTGGTTGGTATGAATTATAATTAATAATTCTGTCTGATGATAAATGTTTAGTGTACCAGTTAAATCTAAGCTCATTGTTCAGTTTGTGTATTTTTAGTTCTAAAAATGGTATGGCAGTGTTTTGTTCTATCTCAACTGTGAATTGTAATTTTTCATGTTGGCTGTTAAGTTCATTTAGAATTGTGTGTATGTCCTATTTATTGACTATGGCAAATATATTGTCAACGTACTTTGTCAAGAATTTAATGTGTGTCCCTTTGTCTGCAAGTCTTCCTATGGTTTGTTGTATTATGTATTATGTCTAGTACTATGTCTGCTATTGTTGGTGACAATGGATTGCCCATAGGCATGCCAAAAGTTTGTATGTATATATTATCGTCATATGTGAAATAGTTATTATCCCTTAAGCAAAATTGTAGTAGTTTAAGAAATGGGTTTTTACGCATACTTGTGTGTTTTTTACTTGTTCCCACTGTGTCATTATTATTTTAATTGCCAAATACGTCGGAACGTTAGTGAAAAGGGAGATTACATCAAATGAGACTAGTGTGTCATCATTCTCCAGTATGATATTCTCCAATTTGTTTTTGAGTTCAAAGGAGTTCTTTATGTTCAGGTCGGATGAGATAAGGTGTTTCAATATTTCTCCTATGTGTTTTGCCATACTGTAACATGTTACATTTGTTGAGGATGGAATTGGTCTCATTGGTGTCCCTACCTTATGGAGTTTAGGTAGTCCGTACAATCTTGGTGCCATGGATGATGTACTGTGTAGTTGAGTTTTTAGTTTATAGTCAATATGTCCTTGTTTGAATAGTTCATTCACCATATTATTATTGCTATTTTGTAGTTTTTTCGTTTGATCCATTCTAGTTCGTTTATATGTATTTTTGTCCTCCAATAGTTAGGTCATTTTCCCCCGGTATTCTGTTTAATATAAGATCACTGTTTTACCACCTTTGTCTGCTGTTGTTATAAGTATATTGGCCTTGTTCTATCTGATAATTTTCTCCGTTGTGTTGTAGGTTTGTAGAATGAATTGTTCCAGGGCATTAGTGTTCTTGTTTCTTTAGTAGTTTAATATTTTCGATGTGAGTTTAGTTCATATGCCGTCTTTTTCTTTATCCGCTTCTAAGGTTAGTGCGTATTGTTCTACATCTGCTATTAATTGTATGAAAGATACATTTTTACTCGATGTAGGAAGAGTGAATTTTTTCCCTAAGGAGAGTAGCCATTCGCTTTCTATTGGAAAATCTATATCTGTTTTATTTATTAGCCAATTTTCGTTGTATGTTAGGTTGAATGTTTCCAGTGCTTTGATTTTCAATGCATTTGTTTTGTTCTTATGTTTTCGTATGATCAAAAATTTTGTCTGCCTTGTAGTTAACCTCATTTTAGTCTAGAATTTGGTGTTAAAAATTATGAAAATCAACATGCGAGACTTTTCCCAAACTCAAAAATTAAAAATTTTGTTCCAAAATCATTAATTTTCTGCCAAGGCTGGCTATAGGGTGAATGACCAAAAAATTTTAAATTGAATTTAACACCTTTGGCAAGGCCCTTGCTGAAACAAAATACAACATTTTGTGTCTTTCTTACAAAATATTTGAGAAACTATTGAAAGAATGATGGTACCTTTCCTAACAAATTTAATTTTTTTTCAGTTTTTTTTTGTCATTACCAACCGGTTTTAAATAATTTAGAAATATTTTTAACTTACGTTTGGTTGCAGTCTTGCCAATGTAGCTGGTTTTTTGAACTACATTTTGGCTCAAAATTACCAAGTTATTACCTAAAAACTAAAGCAAGTCAGTGCGAATGTTTACATTTTAAACTTATAATTCCAAATATCTTTGTAACGGTTAGAGATACGACACAAGGCTCGGCTAAGTAGAATCTCAAAAACAAAGATCATCTAAATCAGACCACAAGTTAGGAACTTACATGCCATGAAAGTTTTGTCTGCCTATAGTGAAACGTACGTTAAAACAAGGTGCCTCTAAATACCAGATTCTAAAAGCCTGACTTCTCCCCTACAAATCCTTTGTGCATTCTCAAACAATCGGACGTATAGTTTAGAAGTTCTGATATTGTTACCACTTTTTTTGCAAACGGTGCCACTGTAAAATTTATAATAACTCTTTCGCTTGTAATTCCTTGAAATACAGAAGATGATTAACGACGCTTTGTTAGAGGGAAATGTTATTAGAAGCCTTCAAAAAATACTTTGTGTAACAAAGTAGTAAGAAAATCGAATTTAAATGATATCAACCATCCGTGACTCACGCGAAAATAGTACACTCACTCACGCAAAGATTGGACTCACGCACGAAGATTTTTTCACTACTCACGTTCACCCACGCTCACGTGAGCAAAATTTGGCCCTATCACGTTCACGCGTGAATCACGATAATCAGGTGACTCGTGCCCATCTCTACTACAAACGCAGAATGGTTGGCTTGCTCGGCACATTATTTAAACCAAAACAATCCCGCCAAATTCTTGGTGTTTTTAATTTTTTTTAAATAAAATGTAATACAATAAAATGTCTACAATAAATTGTTATCGACCGCTCTGCACAACTGTTTTATCCCGAAACATCTTTGTATGAAAGTAGATATATGCAATCCGTATAGTTCGTGCACAGATTTTAATACATAGCGGGCAGTCCACGAACTATTCGCAACTAAAAATACTGATATAAATGGAAAAGGCGAAGCCGAAGATATTGTTTTTTTAAAGCCGTCAGACCACCACAGTTTTCTTCGAAAAATATGGCAACTCTGAACATTTTTAATGGCAAAATTAAGGTAGAAAATGCGCATATATAATAAAATTGACTTTTGAAAGACATACAAAATACGCATTTTTTATTATTTTCCCAAAAATATTAACATCGTCTAAAATGTCCAAAAACTATCATGTCCTCAAAGTATCCATTAGACATATGAATAGTTCGTGGCCCGTCCCGAAAGTATCGAAAAGTCTATGAAGTATACTGCATACGAAAAAATTGGACTCGAACTATACGGCATGCACACATATATGTATACACACCGTATGTTTGTGGCCAACTTTTGGTATATAGATTATTTTGGATACATTTGCATTGTTTTCGGACTGAGCGCATATTATTTTTGTGTCTTGCGTATAAATTGTGGACCTGCTAGTATGTGCACATTTATTGCGTTTCTGAGATTATATGGCCAACATGTTCGAAAATCTTTTTTATATGTCAGTCAAACATCCCTTTTATTATATATATTCGCATTTAATATTTAATTTTATCATTTAAAGCTATGTGCTTTTGGTACAGGGTTGCCAAATTTTGCTCATCTGTGATTCGAGACTGAACGCGTCAATTAATTTTGAGCGGCCGACTTTGACATCTTCTCTATTGTCAGTGGTGTGTAAAATTAGTCGAACATTAACTCGGTAATCATTTATAAAGAAAAATAATACCTTAATCTTACCAGCCGGTGACTGGTGTGGTGAAAATTTAAATAAATATAAACTTTTAAGTCACCGCATCTGAAAAATAAACGATTAAAGCTATATTTTGTGTACGCTATTTTTTTTCATTTGTTTACAACTTGTCTCATTTGTTTACAAAACTTTTTTAATGTGAAACCAGTTCGCAAAAATTCTACTCCGACACCGCGAAACCTTTATTGGAGCTACACCAGAGAAAAAAAAACTAAAAAAACTAGGTTTTGCTGCATATACCGAAGTCACTAGATAAAATTAAAAACTTGAGAATATTTTTCATTTCAATACCCACACTCGCCTATACCTGGTAGCGTTCTTATTGTTCGTCCGTTGTTTATTGTGTTTTGATCTCCGCCAACTGTCTGTCCAACACAATTTGTTCTTGGTAGTTTTTGAAAATGTCGTTCAACATTTTCGTATAGCCCCATACATGATGCTTTGGACTCCATTGTTTTACAAATCTTAACCACCTTCAGTAAAATTCGGTGCAGATACTTTTTTTTGGGTGGAGAACTATCAGCTCCCAAGTTTACAATTCTTAACCAATTTCTACCAACTTTGGTACATACCTTTATTTATAAATAATCGATGTAGTGTTTGAAAATGGACGGTATCAAACTACACTTTTCATATGTCCCGCTTACAGATACTACGAATCACGCTTGGTACTTATAAATCTTAATATTGGTGCATGTGCAATTATTTGGTTCTGGGTAGAAGATTGTAGCCACCAAGCTGGTACCATCGGCTTCTAAAGTTGAAACTATTACTTGATTTAACTAAAATTAGCCCCCTTATTTGAGAGGCTGCAAATACTAAACTATTATAACAAAATTTCTTAGAGCTCTTCATAGATCGTGCATTCTTTTGAAAATATGCCATATATCCGTCATTGTCCATCATAACTCAAAAACATAATTTCCTGTAACAGGAATTGAAACTTTCGAGTTGTATAGGATTGTGGGGAAAAAGCTAGGTTAAAAATACTCTCATGCCGAACTTAAAAACAATTTTAATATGTGAATCAGTTTTTCTGATAGAATAGGACAAGGAGAATATTTGGCATTATTCAGCTCAATAAAGCTAACTTTTGAGTTATGACGGTCGTGTCGCAAATGAGCGATATGTAGTTCTACGATTTTTTATAGCCCCCATAGACGTTATTACATCCAAGCTAGGTAACTCGTGTACATTGGTCGAGAGAGATTAAATTGTTTCCAAAATTGGTCTCAAAAACTTCAAAAGCAGTCATCATTCTTCTTTAAAAGTTTTAGGCTTCAAATTTTGTTAAGATCAGCTAATATTTAGCAGATTGTGCCATGCTTAGTTTTTTTTTTATTAATAATGTTAGTTAAGTAGTATATTACAACTATAATCTTAATATATAAACATTTTTATTGCGACTAGCTTCATTTATTAAGCTAACAAGCTATTTAGTTCGAGCAGAATTCAAGTTTGAGTTAGAATTCAAGCGTCTTGGTTCACGTGTGCCAGTAATCTGCCTTTGTGTTTTTCTGCAGCTTCTTTGATTATAATATCGTCAGTGTTTATTCCAAGATCACGATGGAGATCGCTATCACGTACATACCATGGAGCGTTGGTAGCGCGTCGAATTACTTTATTTTGGAATTGTTGGATAACCTTTATGCTCTAATCAGCGGCACAACCCCAAAGTTGTATGCCATACACAAATACTGGTTGTAGCATTTGTTTGTATATTAGGAGTTTATTATAAATTGATAGGCGTGATGTTGACTTTATTTTAGACCAGAAAATTTTATCTTACTTCTTTTCTAGTGTTTTTACTCGGCTATACTGGTCAATTGTTGTTAAATGAAAAACTTTAAATTAATTAATTTTTTCTCCGACGTTTCGACTGTGTTTCTAGACTTTTTCAAGGAGTTGTTTTTTATTTCGTTGAAAATGCTAGAAGATAACAATAACAATACCTCTATTATTTCCGCTTAACTTTAATTTTAATTATACATACAATTTCAATTGTCCATCAAGTTTGAGTGCATAGTATGCTGTTGTAATATGTACTAATGTTGTCAACGTCTTCTTTGTCGTTCATTGTTATGTTTGCTTTTTGTCTAATTCTCAAACTTTCCAATGTGAAACGTCTGTTTTGTTTATTTTCTATTTCCTATATCCAATATTCTTGTTTTGTCAAAGTCAGGAGTATGTCCACGTTCTAGCATATGTTTTACTATTCCAGTGTTGCTTTTTTCCTTTTTGATGTGAGTTTCGTGTTCTGTTAGTCTTGTATTGAGTGATCGCTTGGTTGTCCCTATATAGATTTGGTCACATTGTCGATTTGTTGTTCCCCTACAGCGTATTTCATAAACAACGTTACATCTTACAGCTTTACCTATTTTATCTTTTGCGCTTTTAAATATTTGTTTTAATGTTATGTTAGATTTGTGTGCAAATACTATGTTACTCTCTGGGAACATTTTTCTCAGAGTTATTGTCAGTAAGGTTGTTTATGTATGGTATGCTAATGTATTTTTTCTCTACATTAGAGTTGTCTCTTGTTGTTCTATTGTTTGTGGTGTTAGTTTGTGATTTTAGTTTTTTGTTTATTAATGTTTTTGTTATGTTTGGTTTGTAGTAATTTTGTTGTAATAATTGTTTTAGTCTTGTTATGTTGTGGTCTATGTATTCTTTGTCACATATCTATTACCTTACTTATAAGATTATAAGCTGTGTTGATTTTTGTCTTTTTTGGTTGGTATGAATTATATTTAATAATTCTTTCTGATGATATATGTTTAGTGTACCAGTTGAATCTAAGCTCATTGTTCAGTTTGTGTATTTTTAGTTCAAAAAATGGTATGACATTGTTTTGTTCTATCTCAACTGTGAATTGTAATTTTTCATGTTGGCTGTTAAGTTCATTTAGAATTGTGTGTATGTCCTATTTATTGACTATGGCAAATATATTGTCAACGTATTTTGTCAAGAATTTAATGTGTGTCCCTTTGTCTGCAAGTCTTCCTATGGTGTGTTGTATTATGTAGTCTAGTACTATGTCTGCTATTGTTGGTGACAATGGATTGCCCATAGGCATGCCAAAAGTTTGTATGTATATATTATCGTCATATGTGAAATAGTTATTATCCCTTAAGCAAAATTGTAGTAGTTTAAGAAATGTGTGTTTTAGGCATACTTGTGTGTTTTTTTACTTGTTCCCACTGTGTCATTATTATTTTAATTGCCAAATACGTCGGAATGTTAGTGAAAAAGGAGATTACATCAAACGAGACTAGTGTGTCATCATTCTCCAGTTTGATATTCTCTAATTTGTTTTTGAGTTCAAAGGAGTTCTTTATGTTCAGGTCGGATGAGATAAGGTGTTTCAATATTGCTCCTATGTGTTTTGCTATACTGTAACAGGGTACATTTGTTGAGGATGAAATTGGTCTCACTGGTGTCCCTACCTTATGGATTTTAGGTAGCCCGTACAATCTTGGTGCCATGGATGATGTACTCTATAGTTGAGTTTTTTGTTTATATCTAGTCAATATGTCCTTGTTTGAATAGTTGATTCACCATGTTATTATTGCTATTTTGTAGTTTTTTCGTTGGATTCATTCTAGTTCGTTTATATGTATTTTTGTCCTCCAATAGTTTGGTCATTTTCCCCCGGTATTCTGTTTTATATAAGATCACTGTTTTACCACCTTTGTCTGCTGTTGTTATAAGTATATTGTCCTTGTTCTCTCTGACAATTTTCTCCGTTGTGTTGTAGGTTTGTAGAATGAATTGTTCCAGGGAATTAGTGTTCTTGTTTCTTTTGTAGTTTAATATTTTCGTTGTGAGTTTAGTTCTTATACTGTCTTTTTCCTTATCCGCTCCTAAGGTTAGTGCGTATTGTTCTACATCTGCTATTAATTGTATGCTAGGATACATTTTTACTCGATGTAGGAAGAGTGAATTTTTTCCCTAAGGACAGTAGCCATTCGCTTTCTATTGGAAAAATTATATCTGTTTTATTTATTATCCAATTTTCGTTGTATGTTAGGTTGAATTTTTCCAGTGCTTTGATTTTCAATGCATATGTTGTGTTCTTATGTTTGCGTATGATCAAAAATTTTGTCTGCCTTGTAGTTAACCTCATTTTAGTCTAGAATTTGGTGTTAAAAATTATGAAAATCAACATGCGAGACTTTTCCCAAACTCAAAAATTTTAAATTTTGTTCCAAAATCATTAATTTTCTGCCAAGGCTGGCTATAGGGTGAATGCCCAAAAAATTTAAATTGCATTTAACACCTTTGGCAAGGCCCTTGCTGAAATAAATACAACATTTTGTGTCTCTCTTACAAAATATTTGAGAAACTATTGAAAGAATGTTTTTTTTCAGTTTGAAAACATTTTAAATTTGAGAAGTTGTCGTTACCAACCGGTTTTAAATAATTTAGAAATGTTTTTAGCTTACGTTTGGTTGCAGTCTTGCCAATGTAGCTGGTTTTTTGAACTACATTTTGGCTCAAAATTACTAAGTTATTACCTAAAAACTAAAGCAAGTCAGTGCGAATGTTTACATTTTAAACGTATAATTCCAAATATCTTTGTAACGGTTAGAGATACGACACAAGGCTCGGCTCAGTAGAATCTCAAAAACCAGATTCTAAAAGCCTGACTTCTCCCCTAAAAATCCTTTGTGCGTTCTCAAACAATCGGAAGTAGAGTTTAGAAGTTCTGATATTGTTACCACTTTTTTGCAAACCGTGCTACTGTAATATTTATAAAAACTCTTTCGCTTGTAGCAGAGTTCCTTGAAATACAGAAGATGCTTAACGACGCTTTGTTAGAGGGAAATGTTATTAGAAGCCTTCAAAAAAATACTTTGTGTAACAAAGTAGTAAGGAAATCGAATTTAAATGATATCAACCATCCGTGACTCACGCGTAAATAGTACACTCACTCACGCAAAGATTGGACTCACACACGCTCACGCACGAAGATTTTTTCACTACTCACGTTCACCCACGCTCACGTGAGCAAAATTTGGCGCTATCACGTTCACGCGTGAATCACGCCAATCACGTGACTCGTGCCCATCTCTACTACAAATGGTTGCAGAATGGTTGGCTTGCTCGGCACATTATTTAAACCAAAACAATCCCGCTAAATTCTTTGTGTTTTTAAATTTTTCCTTAAATAAAATGTAATAACTTCAATACGTAGTTGGTGCGATAGATGCTCTACAATTAATTGTTATCGACCGCAAATACAAATGGCGGTCAAAAACATAGGTCTGGGACATAAAAACACACTGTATTTGCAGTGTAACTCATCTTACGCCTCAAATTTAAATTTTTGGAATTAGTTCCGTGGAACCAAACTTTCATGCCAAACAAAATTATTAAAATATATTGTACCGTTTAAGATTTATTCAAAAACGACATCGGCCTGCAACGTAAAAACACCCTGTAGTATGGTTACATAAATACGTTTAAAAACAATCAAATCGTCAAAAGAATTCAAATTTGACAAATAACCATTTAAACTTGTAGAACCCTAATAATTTGTAGTCTGAAATTGTGGAACTTTCACAAATTAATGCCACAAAATGTCTGTTACAGCACCGTACGGATAAGCCAACTTCCGATTACCCTTACTGTTTTTAGTTACATCGATAATTCCTGGTATAGTGCAAATTATTTTTGCCGCAACGTGTTGGTAATTTATTTCAAGCATTAATGGAAAAGTGGTTATGTTGGTTAAATGTTAGATGAAGTTAAAAGTCTTTGGTGACTGAGTGCGTCAAGGCGTCGCTGCAGTGGGGTGGGGTTTGGGTTCAATTCCTATGACAGGCAAATTTTTTTTTTTATTTTTCTATTTGTTTAGTTTTTTAAGAAAAATTTTAATATTTCTGTAAGAGCAGGCAATTTATTGAAAAGGAGTTCCAAGTTCTAGAAACTTTTATCCCGAAACATCTTTGTATGAAAGTAGATATATGCAATCCGTATAGTTCGTGCACAGATTTTAATTCATAACGGGCAGTCCACGAACTACTCGCAACTAAAAACACTGATATAAATGCAAAAGGCGAAGCCGAAGATATTGTTTTTTTAACGCCGTCAGACCACCATAGCTCTCTTCGAAAAATATAGCAACTCTGAGCATTTTTAATCGCAAAATTAAGGTAGAAAATGCGCATATATAATAAAATTGACTTTTGAAAGACATACAAAATAAGCATTTTTTATTATTTACCCAAAAATATTAACATCGTCTAAAATGTCCCGAAACTATCATGTCCACAAAGTATCCATTAGACATATGAATAGTTCGGGGACCGTCCCCAAAGTATCGAAAAGTCTATGACGTATACTGCATACGAAAAAATTGGACTCGAACTATACGGCATGCATACATATATGAATACACACCGTATGTTTGTGGCCAATTTTTGATATATAGATTATTTTGAATACATTTGTATTGTTTGTAGACTGAGCGCATATTATTTTTGTGTCTTGCGTTTCTGAGATTATAAGGCCAACATATTCGAAAATCTTTTTTATATGTCAGTCAAACATCCCTTTTATTATATATATGCGCATTTAATATTTAATTTTATCATTTAAAGCTATGTGCTTTTGGTACAAGGTTGCCAAATTTTGCTCATCTGTGATTCGAGACTGAACGCGTCAATTAATATTGAGCGGCCGACTTTGACATCCTCTCTATTGTCAGTGGTGTGTAAAATTAGTCGAACATTAACTCGGTAATCATTTATAAAGAAAAATATTACCTTAATCTTACACGCCGGTGACTGGTGTGATGAAAATTTAAATAAATATAAACTTTTAAGTCACCGCATCTGAAAAATAAACGATTAAAGCTATATTTTGTGTACGTTATTTTTTTTCATTTGTTTACAACTTGTTTCATTTGTTTACAAAACTTTTTTAATGTGAAACCAGTTCGCAAATATTCTACTCCGACACCGCGAAACCTTTATTGGAGCTACACCAGAGAAAACAAAACTAAACAAACGAGGTTTTGCTGCATATACCGAAGTCACAAGATAAAATTAAAAAGTTGAGAATATTTTTCATTTAAATACCCACACTTGCCTATACCTGGTAGCGTTCTTATTGTTCGTCCGTTGTTTATTGAGTTTTGATCTCCGCCAACTGTCTGTCCAACAAAATTTGTTCTTGGTAGTTTTGAACATGGTTCATATCGTTCAACATTTTCGTATAGCCCCATACATGAAGCTTTGGACAATGGGCTCCATTGTTTTACAAATCTTAACGTACTTCAGTAAAATTCGGTGCACATATATTTTTCTTGGGTGGAGTACTATCAGCTCCCAAGTTTACAATTCTTAACCAATTTGTACCAAGTTTGGTACATACCTTTATTTATAAATAACGGATGTAGTGTTTGAAAATGGACGGTGTCAAACTACACTTTTCATATGTCCCGCTTACAGATACTACGAATCAGGCTTGGTACTGTACTGTTTGTACTATTTTGGTACACACCCACAACAATAATCTAATAATTATATTGTACTAATTGTAACATTACCACTTCCTGGTACTATTTGTGATACGATAGTATTTTACCATCCCTGATAAAAAGCGCTCAGAAACATAAGTAGGCAACTGTATGCAAAACACAAAAACAACATAAACAGAAAATGTACCACTTCTTGGTACTATTTGTGATACGATAGTATTTTACCATCTCTGATAAAAAGTGCTCAGAAACATAAGTAGGCAACTGTATGCAAAACATAATGAATCACAAAAACAACATAAACAGAAAATGTACAAGCATAATGCAACAACTAGATACACAAACAATGTAAACATAATTAGAGCAAAGGAGATGGGAATAAATGTAATATTGCAATAAGTAATTCTAAGTAGGATAACAATAGATTTAAGATAGATTTAAGAAGTACCGTTAAGTAGGTATTTAAGGAACAAAATTTGAAAATAAATTATCATTTAACAGATCAAACTCAGCCGAGTCTTTTGGCTTCTTCTTAAATAAAAAAGCTACCTGGCGCTCTTGAAGCTGCCGGTACATAAAAATACATTCCAGCCAGTGGCTTTCTTAAAAGCCGGCTACTCTTTAGGCAGGTCCTAAATAATACATACTTCTGCGAACAGATCATCACATGGCGATCCTGCCAAACAAATTACAGGACATTGGGGACAGATCCATCCCTTCATCGGCAACAACAACAACAAATCAACAACAACCAAGGGCACTGACCATAGACGAGTACAAGAAGCGGCTAGCGAGGAAAGAAGAAGAAAAATTAACAAGAGTTCCAGCTACGACAAAACCAAAACACCGTCGGGCAGGACGAGTAGTGTACCTTCGGAAAAAATTGGCCGGTTTGAAACGCATGGTGAATGCTGATCCACCACCTTTTTACCCGATAGCAACAGAGATGTGGAAGCAGATTTATGAGTTAGAGGTCGAATTGTCATCCCGGAAGAAAAATACGAAAACACAGTAGTATTAATAGAAGAAAAACAATAAAACCAAACATGTAAAATAAAGAACACAAATAAAACACATGAATAAACACAAACACAGGAAATGAAAAAAAAAGAACATAAATAAAACACATTTGTACATATGTATATAGACACGGATGAATGTATTTATATATCTACCACTCGTATTTACACTATTTATAATCGGGAATTGGTCAAGAATCACCGACAACAAAATTTTTCATATTTTTCATAAGTACATGAAGATATTAAACATAGTAAAGACTATTGAATGGAAGAATTAGATAATTTAGAAGAATTAGCTAGTTACGAAGAATTAACTAGTTACGTAGAAGAACTAGAGAAGATAAAAATAAATTTAAAGAAAAGTAAAAGTAGAGTCTACGGACAGAAATACGTAGATTGCAAATTAGAAAGGTTAGCATCGATACAGGAAAATATAAGTAAGGAGATTGCAGGAGACCAAAACGAAGAAGTAGCCAAATTAAAAAATACAATTGCCAATTTGCTAAGAGAATTAGAAAACAAACTAAAAAATCTAGAGGTAAAAAAATATATAGTCCCAAAGATGGCTTCATTTGACCTATCACTAGTGGGCAAAAATTTGCAAACATTTAAGGGTACTTTTGCATCTTTGGATGATTTCCTAACCCAAACTGAATTATTACATGATTTAACTAAAACAGAAGATAGACAACTATTCATTAAGTACGTCTACAACTTCAAACTTACGACCCAGGTTCGGAGCGTGTTGGGTAGATCCAATAAACCGACAACTTTCGGGGAATTAAAGAAAAGTTTAGAAAACGCATATCCAAACCCAAAAACGCTACAACACGTGCTATCTGAATTGGGGGCGACAAAACAACACAACAACAGTATATCCGAGTTTAGAGAAAAAATTGCTGAGCTTTCAGACCAGCTAAGCTCTTTTGAGATTTTAAGCCTTAATAATCCTTCACAAGAGGCAAGAGATGTCGTTTACAAGGTTAGCGATGGCATAGCTCTCAACACATTTATGAGAGGAGTCAATAATGACTATAAACAAATTTTACTGAGCAACGTGCCCAAGTCGTTTAATGAAGCGGTGGAAAGATGCGTCACGGCAGAAAAGAGTTTTTGCCCAGAGGATAAGCAAGTCTACCAAATGAACAAAAAGAACAACCGAAACTACAACAGGAATAATAACAACTACAGGGGTAACAGCTACAACAGAAATAATGATGAATACACAGGTAACAATTATAACAAATATGACAGAAACGACAACAATCAGAGGAGTGGTTATAGAAACTATAACAACAATAAATACAGAAACGATAACAGGAATGTGAGTTACAACAACGGTAGCTACAACCCAAATTACAGACGGGTAAATAATCGAAGTAACGATTCTGGTGAAGATAATGCCCGAAATAACTACAATGGAAATAAAACATACAACAATAACAACAATATGCGAAACAATAATAACAGAGGAAAACCACCATACCGGACTTATCATGTTGAAGGTGACGATGGCCCAGAAAACGAATCACATAACTTTGATAGAGACCATGATCCGGGAAACTACAATGGCCGGGTGACAGAAGAAATCACCCAGAGCGCCCAAAACTAAGAATTTTCAGTATTTCAAAAAACAATAACGCATTCGTAACTTTAAAATGCAAAAACGTAAATCAAAATTTTTTTTTTCTAATAGATACTGGGGCAGACATCTCGGTATGCAAAGTGAAAACTTTGAATAACATTCACACACGGGAAACGGCAACTTTAACCGGAATAACAAAAGAAGCAATACAGTGCTTAGGAACCAAAAATTTGAGCCTCGACATATCAGACGAAATAATCGATCACACTTTCCATATTGTCAAAAATGATTTCCCAATACATGCAGATGGAATAATAGGACGTGATATGCTGGCAAAGTACATGTGCAAAATAGATTTTGAGACTTTCACCATATTATTTAATGTGCAAGGACGAGACATCATAATACCAATGAACTCGAGACCTGTTTATCAGACGAATATAACGGTACCTGCAAGATCAGAATGCATTGTTCCTATCAATCTGAATATTAAAGAAGATAGCATTGTTTTAAACAGGGAAGTAAAACAAGGAGTATATCTGGGAAATTCCATAATACCAGCAAAGGGCATAGCTCACGTAAAATTACTCAACACAAGCGACAATGAGATAACTCTGAACCACTTGGATTGTGAAATACAACCATTGAGAAACTATAATATATACAAAACAAGAAAAACTGATACGAAGGAAAGAGACAGACTACGCGTTTTGTTGAAAACACTGGACATTGATAGCGAAGATAAAAAAGCCGAAAAATCACTGATTGAAATTTTTACAAAATATGAAGATGTTTTTCATTTACCAGGAGACGAATTGAGCGTAAACAATTTCTATACGCAAGAAATACAGACAACTGATTCTACACCTGTTTACATAAAAAACTACAGACTACCACAAACACAGGTAGATGAAATAAACAAACAAGTCGACCAACTACTCGCAGATAACATAATTGAACACTCTGTAAGCCCGTACAATGCACCATTACTAGTAGTACCTAAAAAAGCCACAAACGGCGAAAAGAAATGGAGACTCGTGGTAGATTACCGCAAACTCAATGATAAAATAGTCAACGATAAATTTCCACTGACGAGAATAGAAGACGTTTTAGATAAACTAGGAAGAGCGAGATATTTTTCCACGTTGGATATGACAAGCTTATTCCATCAGATAGCACTGAATGAAAACTCTAGACCATTAACATCATTTTCCACAGGAAACGGCCACTACCAGTTTAAGCGACTACCATTTGGGCTAAAAATATCATCCAACAGTTTCCAACGCATGCTGACAATCGCGTTAAGTGGCCTAGACGCCGAAGCCTTCCTATACGTCGACGACATCATTGTATTTGGGTGCAGTTTGAAGCACCACAATGATAATTTAATTAAAGTTTTTGAAAGATTAAGAAATTGTAATCTAAAATTAAATGCAAGCAAATGTAGTTTCTTGAAAGCCGAAGTCGTATACCTCGGTCACTTGATCACGGATAAAGGCATAAAAACAGACCCAGCAAAGAACGATGCTATAAGGAAATATCCATTACCAACAACAGCAGATGAGGTAAGACGATTTGTCGCTTTCTGCAATTATTACAGGCGTTTCATCCCTAAATTTGCTGATATAGCTAAAAATTTAAATTCACTTTTAAAAAAAAATATACAATTTGAATGGAATGAGAAATGCCAACATTCATTCAATACATTAAAAGAAAAATTAATTAAACCACCAATTTTACAATACCCGAATTTCGAAAAAACATTCGTACTAACGACAGATGCTTCGAATTATGCCCTTGGAGCAGTTTTATCACAAGGTGAAATTGGTTCAGACTTACCTATTTCATATGCGAGTAAATCATTAGCGAAACACGATCTTAACAAACCAATAATAGAGAAAGAACTCTTGGCCATTCATTGGGGAATAAATTTTTTTAGACCCTACTTATATGGAAGAAAATTTATCGTAATTACCGACCACAGACCATTAGTCTCTTTATTTTTTCACAAAAATCCGTCATCAAAAATGACCCGCATCCGACTGGACTTATGCGACTATGACTTTGAAATAATATACAAAAGAGGAAAAATTAACACTAATGCTGATGCTCTATCGAGAATAAAGCTGAATAGCGATATATTGAAGGCGATGATACCAACAAGAGAGGATACAGATGAGCAAATATTGGCGATAACACGAAGTATGAATAAAAATTTTGACAAAACCCACGAAAAAGAATACTACACTGAAAGAACCCATGAAAAACTTTTTATATGGGAAGGTACCTCACTATCTGATGTAAAGAATATGAGAAAACTAAAATTTGTTATAGACAAGAAGGTCAAGAAGTTGACTATTGAAACAAAAGGAGAAGAAATTATTACAAGGTGCAGTGATAATCCTATAAACACAATGCTGATTTTGGAGAAGCTGACATCAAAAATGCGAGAAATTAACACATTAGAAGTAGCATTAAACAAAAACGATGAAATATTTAAAATCATACCCGTAGAGGAGTTCAAAACTATATTTAACAAATTACAAAAAGGAAGAAATACAAATTTTAAAATTATCCTCTATGATGAACCAAGACGCATCATGTGCAAAGACACGCAGCTAAAACTAATAGCTGAATATCATAACTCGCTACACGGAGGACACTTAGGCGTCAGGAAAACAACACTAAAGTTGAAACAAAGATATATTTGGAAAAACATGGGCAAAATGATAAAGCATTTTGTATTAAATTGTAAACAGTGCAGGCTAAATAAGCAAACCAGAAGTACTAAAGAGAAGTTAACTTTGACTGAAACACCGAGAACGAGTTTTGAAGTAGTATCTATAGATACAGTCGGCCCAATGAGGTTGTCGAATTATCACCGATATATCTTGACAATTCAATGTGAATTAACAAAATACGTCATAGCATGTCCAATGGAGACAAAAGATGCCAAAACCGTGGCAAAAACACTAGTTGAGCAGGTCATATTAAAATATGGTCATTTTAAGATACTTAAATCGGATAAAGGTACAGAATTTACCAATCTGTTAATGTCCGAAGTATGTCAATTATTGGATATAAAACAAATATTTAGCACCCCATACCATCACGAAACTTTGGGTTCTATAGAGCGAAACCATAGAGTACTCAATGAATTTTTATTAAATTACTGTAAAGATGATCACTGGGACATATGGATCCCATATTTCACGTTTGCATACAATACTACACCACATGTTGATACGGGTTACACACCATATGAACTAGTTTTTGGGAAGTTGCCATACTTACCTAATGATATAAAATCAAACAAAAATAAATTTTACAATATAGATGATTATGTTTATGAATTACGCGAAAAATTAAAATTCTCTTTGCAAAAGGCAAAATATTACCTAGAAAAATCGAAAAATAATAGAATTCGGAAAAAAACATATACAAATCCACTAGAAGTAAAAGTAGGAGATTTAGTTATAATAAAAGCCATGAACAGAAGGAAATACCAAGCACCCTATCATGGTCCCTATAGAATAATAGTAAGAGAGGGAGTAAATTCAGTTTTAGACGTAGGAAATATAACTAAAAAGTATCACAATAACATGCTAAGAAAATGGAAAACTATTGAAAATGAATTATGAATAATCTGTAAATTGTAAAACTATACTATATAAACTATATCATAAAATGTGCATACCAAAATATTATAAAAAAAAATTATTTTTCTTGATAATTTTTTCTTAAGGGTGAGGGTGTACTGTTTGTACTATTTTGGTACACACCTACAACAATAATCTAATAATTATATTGTACTAATTGTAACATTACCACTTCCTGGTACTATTTGTGATACGATAGTATTTTACCATCCCTGATAAAAAGCGCTCAGAAACATAAGTAGGCAACTGTATGCAAAACACAAAAACAACATAAACAGAAAATGTACCACTTCTTGGTACTATTTGTGATACGATAGTATTTTACCATCTCTGATAAAAAGTGCTCAGAAACATAAGTAGGCAACTGTATGCAAAACATAATGAATCACAAAAACAACATAAACAGAAAATGTACAAGCATAATGCAACAACAAGATACACAAACAATGTAAACATAATTAGGGCAAAGGAGATGGGAATAAATGTAATATTGCAATAAGTAATTCTAAGTAGGATAACAATAGATTTAAGATAGATTTAAGAAGTACCGTTAAGTAGGTATTTAAGGAACAAAATTTGAAAATAAATTATCATTTAACAGATCAAACTCAGCCGAGTCTTTTGGCTTCTTCTTAAATAAAAAAGCTACCTGGCGCTCTTGAAGCTGCCGGTACATAAAAATACATTCCAGCCAGTGGCTTTCTTAAAAGCCGGCTACTCTTTAGGCAGGTCCTAAATAATACATACTTCTGCGAACAGATCATCACAGTACTTATAAATCTTAATATTGGTGCATGTGCAAATATTTGGTTCGGGGTAAAAGATTGTAGCCACCAAGCTGGGACCATCGGCTTCTAAAGTTGAAACTATTACTTGATTTAACTAAAATTAGCCCCCTACTTTGAGAGGCTGCAAATACTAAACTATTATAACAAAATTTCTTAGAGCTCTTCATAGATCGTGCATACTTTTGAAAATATACCATATATCCGTCATTGGCCATCATAACTCAAAAACATAATTTCCAGTAACAGGACTTGAAACTTTCGAGTTGTATAGGATTGTGTGGAAAAAGCTAGGTTAAAAATACTCTCATGCCGAACTTAAAAACAATTTTAGTATGTGAATCAGTTTTTCTGATAGAATAGGACAAGGAGAATATTTGGCATTATTCAGCTCAATAAAGCTAACTTTTGAGTTATGACGGTCGTGTCGCAAATGAGCAATATGCAGGTCTACGATTTGTTATAGCCCCCATAGACGTTATTACATCCAAGCTAGGTAACTTGTGTACATTGGTCGAGAGAGATTAAATTGTTTCCAAAATTGGTCTCAAAAACTTCAAAAGCGGTCATTATTCTTCGTAGAAAGTTTTAGGCTTCAAATTTTGTTAAGATCAGCTAATATTTAGCAGATTGTGCCATGCTTAGTTTTTTTTTTTTTTATTAATAATGTTTATTAAGTAGTATATTACAACTATAATCTTAAGATATGAACATTTTTATTGCGACTAGCTTCATTTATTAAGCTAACAAGCAATTTAGTTCGAGCAAAAATACAAATAGAGAAACTAAATGGACTGTTTCTGGAAAATGATCTACATAATTATAAATATTTAATTACATAAATCAAATGTTTTTTTCTTTTCAATCTACGATTGGAGTTTGTTTGAGTTAGAATTGAAGCCTCTTGGTTCACGTGTGCCAGTAATCTGCCTTTGTGTTTTTCTGCAGCTTCTTTGATTATAATATCGATAGTTTTTATTCCAAGATCACGATGGAGATCGCTGTCACGTACATACCATGGAGCGTTGGTAGCGCGTCGAATTACTTTATTTTGGAATTGTTGGATAACCTTTATGCTCGAATCAGCGGCACAATCCCAAAGTTGTATGCCATACACAAATACTGGTTGTAGCATTTGTTTGTATATTAGGAGTTTATTATAAATTGATAGGCGTGATGTTCACTTTATTTT
Source organism: Phaonia tiefii (assembly GCA_963931995.1). Lineage (NCBI taxonomy): Eukaryota > Metazoa > Arthropoda > Insecta > Diptera > Muscidae > Phaonia > Phaonia tiefii. The sequence continues at coordinate 106,394,791 of OZ008368.1, read as the reverse complement.
AGACCAGATAATTTTATCTTACTTCTTTTCTAGTGTTTTTACTCGGCTATACTGGTCAATTGTTGTTTAATGAAAAACTTTAAATTAATTCATTTTTTCTCCGACGTCTCGACTGGTTTTCTGGTCTTTTTCAAGGAGTTGTTTTTTATTTCGTTGAAAATGCTAGAAGATAACAATAACAATACCTCTATTATTTCCGCTTAACTTTAATTTTAATTATACATACAATTTCAATTGTCCATCAAGTTTGACTGCATAGTATGCTGTTGTAATATGTACTAATGTGGTCAATGTCTTCTTTGTCGTTCATTGTTATGTTTGCTTTTTGTCTAGTTCTCAAACTTTCCAATGTGAAACGTCTGTTTTGTTTATTTTCTATTTCCTATATCCAATATTCTTGTTTTGTCAAAGTCAGGAGTATGTCCACGTTCTAGCATATGTTTTGCTATTCCAGTGTTGCTTTTTCCCTTTTTGATGTCAGTTTCGTGTTCTGTTAGTCTTGTATTGAGTGATCGTTTGGTTGTCCCTATATAGATTTGGTCAAATTGTCGATTTGTTGTTCCCCTACAGGGTATTTCATAAACAACGTTACATCTTTCAGCTTTACCTATTTTATCTTTTGCGCTTTTAAATATTTGTTTTAATGTTATGTTAGATTTGTGTGCAAATACTATGTTACTCTCTGGGATCATTTTTCTCACAGAGTTATTGTCAGTAAGGTTGTTTATGTATGGTATGCTAATGTATTTTTTTTTCTCTACATTAGAGTTGTCTCTTGTTGTTCTATTGTTTGTGGTGTTAGTTTGTGATTTTAGTTTTTTGTTTATTAATGTTTTTGTTAAGTTTGGTGGGTAGTCATTTTGTTGTAATAATTGTTTTAGTCTTGTTATGTTGTGGGCTATGTATTGTTTGTCACTTATATCTATTACCTTACTTATAAGATTATATGCTGTGTTGATTTTTGTCTTTTGTGGTTGGTATGAATTATAATTAATAATTCTGTCTGATGATATATGTTTAGTGTACCAGTTGAATCTAAGCTCATTGTTCAGTTTGTGTATTTTTAGTTCTAAAAATGGTATGGCATTGTTTTGTTCTATCTCAACTGTGAATTGTAATTTTTCATGTTGTCTGTTAAGTTCATTTAGAATTGTGTGTATGTCCTGTTTATTGCCTATGGCAAATATATTGTCAACGTATTTTGTCAAGAATTTAATATGTGTCCCTTTGTCTGCAAGTCTTCCTATGGTTTGTTGTATTATGTAGTCTAGTACTATGTCTGCTATTGTTGGTGACAATGGATTGCCCATAGGCATCCCAAAGGTTTGTATGTATATATTATCGTCATATGTGAAATAGTTATTATCCCTTAAGCAAAATTGTAGTAGTTTAAGAAATGTGTTTTTAGGCATACTTGTGTGTTTTTTTACTTGTTCCCACTGTGTCATTATTATTTTAATTGCCAAATACGTCGGAATGTTAGTGAAAAAGGAGGTTACATCAAACGCGACTAGTGTGTCATCATTCTCCAGTTTGATATTCTCTAATTTGTTTTTGAGTTCAAAGGAGTTCTTTATGTTCAGGTCGGATGAGATAAGGTGTTTCAATATTTCTCCTATATGTTTTGCCATACTGTAACAGGGTACATTTGTTGAGGATGAAATTGGTCTCATTGGTGTCCCTACCTTATGGATTTTAGGTAGTCCGTACAATCTTGGTGCCATGGATGATGTACTATTTGAATAATTCTTTCACCATGTTATTATTGCTATTTTGTAGTTTTTTCGTTGGATTCATTCTAGTTCGTTTATATGTATTTTTGTCCTCTAATAGTTTGGTCATTTTCCCCCGGTATTCTGTTTTATATAAGAACACTGTTTTACCACCTTTGTCTGCTGTTGTTATAAGTATATTGTCCTTGTTCTCTCTGATAATTTTCTCCGTTGTGTTGTAGGTTTGTAGAATGAATTGTTCCAGGGCATTAGTGTTCTTGTTTCTTTTGTAGTTTAATATTTTCGTTGTGAGTTTAGTTCTTATGCTGTCTTTTTCCTTATCAGCTTGTAAGGTTAGTGCGTATTGTTCTACATCTGCTATTAATTGTATGAAGGATACATTTTTACTCGATGTAGAAGAGTGAATTTTTTCCCTAAGGACAGTAGCCATTCGCTTTCTATTGGAAAATCTATATCTGTTTTATTTATTAGCCAATTTTCGTTGTATGTTAGGTTGAATTTTTCCAGTGCTTTGATTTTCAATGCATATGTTTTGTTCTTATGTTTTCGTATGATCAAAAATTTTGTCTGCCTTGTAGTTAACGTCATTTTAGTCTAGAATTTGGTGTTAAAAATTATGAAAATCAACATGCGAGACTTTTCCGAAACTCAAAAATTTAAAATTTTGTTCCAAAATCATTAATTTTCTGCCAAGGCTGGCTATAGGGTGAATGCCAAAAAAATTTAAATTGCATTTAATACCTTTGGCAAGGCCCTTGCTGAAAAAAATACAACATTTTGTGTCTTTCTTACAAAATATTTGAGAAACTATTGAACGAATGATGGTACCTTTCCTAACAATTTTTTTTTTCTGTTTGAAAACATTTTAATTTTGAGAAGTTGTCGTTACCAACCGGTTTTAAATAATTTAGAAATGTTTTTAACTTACATTTGGTTGCAGTCTTGCCAATGTAGCTGGTTTTTTGAACTACATTTTGGCTCAAAATTACCAAGTTATTACCTAAAAACTAAAGCAAGTCAGTGCGAATGTTTACATTTTAAACTTATAATTCCAAATATCTTTGTAACGGTTGGAGATACGACACAAGGCTCGGCTCAGTAGAATCTCAAAAACAAAGATCATTTAAATCAGACCACAAGTTAGGAACTTATATGCCATGAAAGTTTTGTCTGCCTGTAGTAAAACGGACGTTAAAACAAGGTGCCTCTAAATACCAGAATCTAAAAGCCTGACTTCTCCCCTAAAAATCCTTTGTGCATTCTCAAACAATCGGACGTATGGTTTAGAAGTTCTGATATTGTTACCACTTTTTTGCAAACGGTGCCACTGTAAAATTTATAAAAACTCTTTCGCTTGTAGCAGAGTTCCTTGAAATACAGAAGATGATTAACGACGCTTTGTTAGAGGGAAATGTTATTAGAAGCCTTCAAAAAATACTTTGTGTAACAAAGTAGTAAGAAAATCGAATTTAAATGATATCAACCATCCGTGACTCACGCGAAAATAGTACACTCACTCACGCAAAGATTGGACTCACGCACGCTCACGCACGAAGATTTTTTCACTACTCACGTTCACCCACGCTCACGTGAGCAAAATTTGGCGCTATCACGTTCACGCGTGAATCACGCCAATCACGTGACTCGTGCCCATCTCTACTACAAACGCAGAATGGTTGGCTTGCTCGGCACGTTATTTAAACCAAAACAATCCCGCTAAATTCTTTGTGTTTTAAAATTTTTCTTTAAATAAAATGTAATAACTTCAATACGTAGTTGGTGCGATAGATGCTCTACAATAAATTGTTATCGACCGCTCTGCACAACTGGCAAATACAAATGGCGGTCAAAAACATAGGTCTGGAACATAAAAACAAACTATATTTTGAGTGTAACTCATCTTACGCCTCAAATTTAAATTTTTGGAATTAGTTCCGTGGAACCAAACATTCATGCCATACAAAATTATTAAAATATATTGTACCGATTAAGATTTATTCAAAAACGACATCGGCCTGCAAGGTAAAAACACCCTGTAGTATGGTTACATAAATACGTTTAAAAACAATCAAATCGTCAAAAGAATTCAAATTTGACAAATAACCATTTAAACTTGTAGAACCCTAATAATTTGTAGTCTGAAATTGTGGAACTTTCACAAATTAATGCCACAAAATGTCTGTTACAGCACCGTACGGATAAGCCAACTTCCGATTACCCTTACTGTTTTTAGTAACATCGACAATTCCTGGTATTGTGTGCAAATTATTTTTGCGCAACACGTGTTGATAATTTATTTCACGCATTAATGGAAAGTGGTTATGTTGGTTAAATGTTAGATGAAGTTAAAAGTCTTTGGTGACTGAGTGCGTCAAGGCGTCGCTGCAGTGGGGTGGGGTTTGGGTTCAATTCCTATGACAGGCAAATTTTTTTTTTTATTTTTCTATTTGTTTAGTTTTTTAAGAAAAATTTTAATATTTCTGTAAGATCCGGCAATTTGTTGAAAAGGAGTTCCAAGTTCTAGAAACTTTTATCCCGAAACATCTTTGTATGAAAGTAGATATATGCAATCCGTATAGTTCGTGCACAGATTTTAATACATAACGGGCAGTCCACGAACTATTCGCAACTAAAAACACTGATATAAATGGAAAAGGCGAAGCCGAAGATATTGTTTTTTTAACGCCGTTAGACCACCATAGCTCTCTTCGAAAAATATAGCAACTCTGAGCATTTCTAATCGCAAAATTAAGGTAGAAAATGCGCATATATAATAAAATTGACTTTTGAAAGACATACAAAATAAGCATTTTTTATTATTTACCCAAAAATATTAACATCGTCTAAAATGTCCCGAAACTATCATGTCCTCAAAGTATTCATTAGACATATGAATAGTATGTTTGGGGTCAATTTTTGATATATAGATTATATTGGATACATTTGCATTGTTTGTAGACTGAGCGCATATTATTTTTGTGTCTTGCGTATAAATTGTGGACCTGCTAGTATGTGCACATTTATTGCGTTTCTGAGATTATAAGGCCAACATATTCGAAAATCTTTTTTATATGTCAGTCAAACATCCCTTTTATTATATATATGCGCATTTAATATTTAATTTTATCATTTTAAGCTATGTGCTTTTGGTACAAGGTTGCCAAATTTTGCTCATCTGTGATTCGAGACTGAACGCGTCAATTAATATTGAGCGGCCGACTTTGATATCCTCTCTATTGTCAGTGGTGTGTAAAATTAGTCGAACATTAACTCGGTAATCATTTATGAAGAAAAATATTACCTTAATCTTACACGCCGGTGACTGTTGTGATGAAAATTTAAATAAATATAAACTTTTACGTCACTGCATCTGAAAAATAAACGATTAAAGCTATATTTTGTGTACGTTATTTTTTTTCATTTGCTTACAACGTGTTTCATTTGTTTACAAAACTTTTTTAATGTGAAACAAGTTCGCAAAAATTCTACTCCGACACCGCGAAACCTTTATTGGAGCTACACCAGAGAAAACAAAACTAAAAAAACGAGGTTTTGCTGCATATACCGAAGTCACAAGATAAAATTAAAAAGTTGAGAATATTTTTCATTTAAATACCCACACTCGCCTATACCTGGTAGCGTTCTTATTATTCGTCCGTTGTTTATTGTGTTTTGATCTCCGACAACTGTCTGTCCAACAAAATTTGTTCTTGGTAGTTTTTGAAAATGGTTCATATCGTTCAACATTTTCGTATAGCCCCATACATGAAGCTTTGGACCATGGGCTCCATTGTTTTACAAATCTTAACGTACTTCAGTAAAATTCGGTGCACATACTTTTTTTTTGGGTGGAGGACTATCAGCTCCCAAGTTTACAATTCTTAACCAATTTCTACCAAGTTTGGTACATACCTTTATTTATAAATAAAGGATGTAGTGTTTGAAAATGGACGGTGTCAAACTACACTTTTCATATGTCCCGCTTACAGATACTACGAATCAGGCTTGGTACTTATAAATCTTAATATTGGTGCATGTGCAATTATTTGGTTCAGGGTAGAAGATTGTAGCCACCAACCTGGGACCATCGGCTTCTAAAGTTGAAACTATTACTTGATTTAACTAAAATTATCCCCCTACTTTGAGAGGCTGCAAATACTAAACTATTATAACAAAATTTCTTAGAGCTCTTCATAGATCGTACATACTTTTGAAAATATGCCATATATCCGTCATTGGCCATCATAACTCAAAAACATAATTTCCAGTAACAGGACTTGAAACTTTCGAGTTGTATAGGATTGTGTGGAAAAAGCTAGGTTAAAAATACTCTCATGCCGAACTTAAAAACAATTTTAATGTGTGAATCAGTTTTTCTGATAGAATAGGACAAGGAGAATATTTGGCATTAAATAAATAAATAAATAGTTTCCCATTACATCCCATAAAGGGACTGGGGAGAACTTCTCACAATCACTGAGCTGTGCGCTTTCCAGTTTTCACTCACTGATTGGGACCTACAGTTTTACACCGATTCCGAACGGTATTTTGAGAAGCTTTTTCATGGCTAGATACTCGATAGTGTCGCCGTCACTATGCGAGGTGACCGCCGCCGAAAGAAAATTTGAAGTATTATTCAGCTCAATAAAGCTAACTTTTGAGTTATGACGGTAGTGTCGCAAATGAGCGATATGCAGGTCAACGATTTGTTATAGCCCCCATAGACGTTATTACATCCAAGCTAGGTAACTTGTGTACATTGGTCGAGAGAGATTAAATTGGTTCCAAAATTGGTCTCAAAAACTTCAAAAGCGGTCATTATTCTTCGTAGAAAGTTTTAGGCTTCAAAGGTTTAGGCTAATATTTAGCAGATTGTGCCATGCTTAGTTTTTTTTTTTTTTTATTAATAATGTTCATTAAGTAGTATATTACAACTATAATCTTAAGATATAAACATTTTTATTGCGACTAGCTTCATTTATTAAGCTAACAAGCAATTTAGTTCGAGCAAAAATACAAATAGAGAAACTAAATGGACTGTTTCTGGAAAATGATCTACATAATTATAAATATTTAATTACATAAATCAAATGTTTTTTCCTTTTCAATCTACGATTGGAGTTTGTTTGAGTTAGAATTGAAGCCTCTTGGTTCACGTGTGCCAGTAATCTGCCTTTGTGTTTTTCTGCAGCTTCTTTGATTATAATATCGACAGTTTTTATTCCAAGATCATGATGGAGATCGCTATCACGTACATACCATGGAGCGTTGGTAGCGCGTCGAATTACTTTATTTTGGAATTGTTGGATAACCTTTATGCTCGAATCAGCGGCACAATCCCAAAGTTGTATGCCATACACAAATACTGGTTGTAGCATTTGTTTGTATATTAGGAGTTTATTATAAATTGATAGGCGTGATGTTGACTTTATTTTAGACCAGAAAATTTTATCTTACTTCTTTTCTAGTGTTTTTACTCGGCTATACTGGTCAATTGTTGTTAAATGAAAAACTTTAAATTCATTCATTTTTTCTCCGATGTTTCGACAGTGTTTCTAGTCTTTTTCAAGGAGTTGTTTTTTATTTCGTTGAAAATGCTAGAAGATAACAACAACAATACCTCTATTATTTCCGCTTAACTTTAATTTTAATTATACATAAAATTTCAATTGTCCATCAAGTTTGAGTGCATAGTATGCTGTTGTAATATGTACTAATGTTGTCAATGTCTTCTTTGTCGTTCATTGTTATGTTTGCTTTTTGTCTAATTCTCAAACTTTCCAATGTGAAACGTCTGTTTTGTTTATTTTCTATTTCCTATATCCAATATTCTTGTTTTGTCAAAGTCAGGAGTATGTCCACGTTCTAGCTTATGTTTTGCTATTCCAGTGTTGCTTTTTCCCTTTTTGATGTCAGTTTCGTGTTCTGTTAGTCTTGTATTGAGTGATCGTTTGGTTGTCCCTATATAGATTTGGTCAAATTGTCGATTTGTTGTTCCCCTACAGGGTATTTCATAAACAACGTTACATCTTCAGCTTTACCTATTTTATCTTTTGCGTTTTTAAATATTTGTTTTAATGTTATGTTAGATTTGTGTGCAAATACTATGTTACTCTCTGGGATCATTTTTCTCAGAGAGTTATTGTCAGTAAGGTTGTTTATGTATGGTATGCTAAAGTATTTTTCCTCTACATTAGAGTTGTCTCTTGTTGTTCTATTGTTTGTGGTGTTAGTTTGTGATTTTAGTTTTTTGTTTATTAATGTTTTTGTTAAGTTTGGTGGGTAGTCATTTTGTTGTAATAATTGTTTTAGTCTTGCTATGTTGTGGTCTATGTATTGTTTGTCAGTTATATCTATTACCTTACTTATAAGATTATATGCTGTGTTGATTTTTGTCTTTTGTGGTTGGTATGAATTATAATTAATAATTCTGTCTGATGATATATGTTTAGTGTACCAGTTGAATCTAAGCTTATTGTTCAGTTTGTGTATTTTTAGTTCTAAAAATGGTATGGCATTGTTTTGTTCTATCTCAACTGTGAATTGTAATTTTTCATGTTGTCTGTTAAGTTCATTTAGAATTGTGTGTATGTCCTGTTTATTGCCTATGGCAAATATATTGTCAACGTATTTTGTCAAGAATTTAATATGTGTCCCTTTGTCTGCAAGTCTTCCTATGGTTTGTTGTATTATGTAGTCTAGTACTATGTCTGCTATTGTTGGTGACAATGGATTGCCCATAGGCATGCCAAAAGTTTGTATGTATATATTATCGTCCTATGTGAAATAGTTATTATCCCTTAAGCAAAATTGTAGTAGTTTAAGAAATGTGTTTTTAGGCATACTTGTGTGTTTTTTTACTTGTTCCCACTGTGTCATTATTATTTTAATTGCCAAATACGTCGGAATGTTAGTGAAAAAGGAGATTACATCAAACGAGACTAGTGTGTCATCATTCTCCAGTTTGATATTCTCTAATTTGTTTTTGAGTTCAAAGGAGTTCTTTATGTTCAGGTCGGATGAGATAAGGTGTTTCAATATTTCTCCTATGTGTTTTGCCATACTGTAACAGGGTACATTTATTGAGGATGAAATTGGTCTCATTGGTGTCCCTACCTTATGGATTTTAGGTAGTCCGTACAATCTTGGTGCAATGGATGATGTACTGTATAGTTGAGTTTTTTGTTTATATCTAGTCAATATATCCTTGTTTGAATAATTCATTCACCATGTTATTATTGCTATTTTGTAGTTTTTCCGTTGGATTCATTCTAGTTCGTTTATATGTATTTTTGTCCTCCAATAGTTTGGTAATTTTCCCCCGGTATTCTGTTTTATATAAGATTACTGTTTTACCACCTTTGTCTGCTGTTGTTATAAGTATATTGTCCTTGTTCTCTCTGATAATTTTCTCCGTTGTGTTGTAGGTTTGTAGAATGAATTGTTCCAGGGCATTAGTGTTCTTGTTTCTTTTGTAGTTTAATATTTTCGTTGTGAGTTTAGTTCTTATGCTGTGTTTTTCCTTATCCGCTTCTAAGGTTAGTGCGTATTGTTCTACATCTGCTATTAATTGTATGAAGGATACATTTTTACTCGATGTAGGAAGAGTGAATTTTTTCCCTAAAGGTGGGTACTATGTTCACTTTCCACGGTGAAAATCCATATAAAAAAAATGGTCGTGAAATTCTAGCGACAATTTTCCACCAGACGGTACTATGTTCTTTTCACGAGGAAAACTTTCTGCTTTTTACAACACTGGTTTGCAAGCAGCTTTCTTAGAAAAACAATGACAGCGGCAAAAAGTAAGGACGTAATATTTAAAATATTTGAGTTTTATACTTCACAGATTATCTTGTTTTAGATATTTCTGTAAACTTGTTGGCAATGACAACAATCAACGGATACCGTTAAATATAAAGGAATTGACAAAGAATTCAAAATGACTAACATTGGTGGGCATTGGACCTGTCTCGTCGACGACATCATTGTCTTCGTTACACTCTAAGTAATCCCTAAGCCATGGTCAATCAGCACAGCAGCAACAACAACTATTGGCTTTACCTCAATCCCAGGAGGCGACAACAACAGAAGATGCCACCACCGCTGCATTCCATGCATCACCAAATCATAATCAAAACATCATAATACCATGATCATAATGCACTTCAAAATTACATTAATAAATAGAATAATGGTGAATATCTTCTACCAAGTAATTTCGTGTATTATGGAATATGCGGATAAAGTGGACCGCCCTTTATTTCGGAAAATAGAAACATGGATGAATATCTTAAAGACCGTGCCGAATTCTGTACTGCGGCTGTTACGATTTGCCGCAGTAGGAGAAACGAACATTAAGAGGATATGGGTAAGTAAAGTAACTCAGCAACGGCAACATAAATTAATTTCATTTCCGTTTGGTGATTCTCTAGGTGTTTCACCGGAACGCGTTCCAATGCCGCTTGTAAGGAAGAATATGTGCGCCGTGGCCAATTTACTGATGTGTGCCTTGATACGCCTTTGTGCATCCACTTCAGTGGATGTTTTATGGACTGGCACACCTGTTGTTACATTGCCAGGTGAAACATTGGCGTCAAGGTATGCTTTCGTTTGTATTTTGTAATCACGCTTTTTATGCTAATATATATTTTTTACGAATGTGTGAGATTATTAACATGTTTTTATATTGATTTTACAGAGTGGTTGCTTCCCAATTGGCTACATTGAGTTGTCCTGCACTAATCGCACCCGCCAAGAATACCAAGAAATTTCCACATGCTTGGGTACCGATCGTGAATATCTCAAGGGACAACGGGCAATAGTGTGGAAGGCGCGAGATAAAATCCCGCTTTTTGATTGCCAGCAATATGCCGACATTATTAACATAAGGTGATCAGTGAAAACATATGCACTCGAGGTTTTATCTGTGTGCATTCGAAGAATACATACATATATGTATAGTCATGTTCTGTGAACAGAATCCAAGCAAACAAAACGCTTCATAATCGGCCATGCTCTGTAAACAGAATCCAGAAAAACATAAAACGTTTCAGAATATTTGGGTTTCTGTAAAACAATTCAGAAGAAGCTATCAGTTTTCAATTAGAATGCAAATCCCTTCTGATTTTAAAAACAAACAATTCAGAACAAAAATATTTCATGTTTTAAGAACATCAAAATTGTAGACTTTTTATTCTGAAAGGAAATTCTGATTCAAAATGATTCTGTATGCAGAACAGGGCCGAATATTCGGGTTTCTGCAAAACAATTCCGAAGAAAAATAAGTTCTGTAGCAGAATCCAGACAAACATAAAACGTTTCAGAATTTATTTTTGTTCAATTCAGAAGAAAAATATCAGCTTTGAATTAGAATGCACATACCTTGTAATTTAAAAAAAAAACAATTCAGAACAGAAATATTTCATGTTTGAAGAAGATCAAAGTTGTAGAGTTTTTATTCTGAAAGAAAATTCTGATTCTGAATGCAGAACAGGGCTGATTGTAAAGAATGAACTAAGTAATAATTTCATTCAGTAAATAACTCTCTGTTCCACCTTACCGGGTCACTAATTTTGTTTGTAAATTCTTTATATTAACCCTGCTGTTAGATTAGGACCATTTGGTCCAAATTTTTTCTGTTTTCCCTTGTAACTTTGGAACGGTGATATATACTGACTAAATTTTTCTGCTAATGGGGTCTTTTAATAAAACAATGTTATGTGCGAAAATTAAATTTTCTAACTTTATTCAGGACTGAGAAAAATACAAAATGACGAATCTTAGATTAGAGGACCATTTGGTCAATAGTACATTTTTTCATTACCAAGCGAATGTAAATTCATGTCAAATATTTAGAAGATGTTTTTGATATGTCAAATACTTGCTTTAGAAATTATTGAACCAAAATAGTTACAAAGGATAAGATAAAATTATTATTTTGGATGAAAATTCCAGTATGGACCAAATGGTCCCTCAACCTAAGATTCGTAAATTTTTTCATTACCAAGCGAATGTAAATTCATGTCAAATATTTAGAAGATGTTTTTGATATGTTAGCGGATGTTTTTGATATGTCAAATACTTGCTTTAGAAATTTTTGAACCAAAATAGTTACAAAGAATAAGATAAAATTATTATTTTGGATGAAAATTGCAGTATGGACCAAATGGTCCCTCAATCTAAGATTCGTAAGTTTTTTCTAATCTAACAGCAGGGTTAACTTCACCTGTCTGTATGCATGCATGCATGCCGAAAAAACTGGATTGATTTTTAACCCTTTCCCCGAGATTCAATCGAGCTGAAACTTCGCAGCCAAACTAATGGCGACGACAAAAATGAAGTGTCAAAATATGGGCGGGATTGGACAAAGGGGCGTGGTCATATATAAAGAATTTATAGTCAAAAACTATGTTTTTTACGGGATGGTTTTTTACTTATATTTATTTATTTGCATGAAACTGTATTTACATGATTTCTTAAATTATTTTTTATTAAAAACAGATGGCTTACTGAAACCTTATATCTAGTAAGCCAGAAGGACTAAAATAAATATTTAATAAATAAAGTATTGCCAAATTGCAAAATACTATGTAGTAGGTATTAAATTTACTCCTTACTCTCATTACTCTCTAATTTTGAAATGATGAAGTTACTCTTCCCCAAGAGTAACTTCAGGCATTTTGGAACTCCATTTTATATTTTTATTTAACAAATATTATATATATATTAATTTATTAACAAAAATTGCATCTGATTGAATCTAATATGTTTGTTGATCGATTGGTTAAGTGAATTTGTTGCAAAAAAAAATGGTTAATATTAAGAAAAATTGGAGGACAATGTGGAACGTCCTAGGCGGGTGATGTGAATTTTTATGCCAAAGATAACAATTTAATACTATTTTAACTCATTTTGCACAGTATTTTTCAATATTGAAATTTTTCAATACTTTAAATCTTTATTTTTCTAGCTTACTCGCTTTATAATAACAAGTTTAAGAAATAATCTAATTCAAATTTTAAGCAAATAAATAAAAGTAAGAAAAACAAAATTAGTGAGCGGGTAAGGTGGAATAGAAGCTACAACCACCAACTTCAGATGGTCCACATTGGCCGATTAGCAAATAATCCACAACAGAACTTATAAAAATGTTAAGACATGTATATATACGTGATGTGGTTAAAACTAACGATTTTTTATAAAGTACATTGTCACTTCATCTGTCTAATAACATACAGCGCGCTATGTTTATATACAACCGACAAATATTTAGCGGCGACACTCATTTTGAACATTGACCGCTTTGAGGCCCATTCTAAAGTGAAAATTAAAAATATATATTTTGTGTAAACGCCTTTAATGGAATATTTAAAAAATTATATCACAGACGAAAGGTATTAAAAAGTGAACGTTCGTTATCAATTTGCATTGTTTGCGTATAATAAATTATTTCTTTCCTGTGTTTGGTGTTTGGTAAAATATAACTTTATTCTTTTGTAAAATTTTGACTTAAATCTAAGAGTATTGCTTAGATATATGCGAAGATAAAATAAAATGATTTCATTAACCGGAAAACTTTCTTGTAAGAAATTGGTTTGGAAATTTTATAGTATACACATATGAATGATGTAGAAACATTAACAACAAGCACCCTTATTTTGCCCATTTTATAATACTTTCCACTTTGCTATTTTGTGGACAAAATTTAAATGTGTTTTTACGCAAGGTTGCTAAAGAGGTAATAAAAATAGGTTTAAAAACAGAGATGCGCTTAATTGATACAAATGAGTTTCGTTGCTTTAACCCTCTAATGGTGGATACTAAAACAATGAGAATAAGTTTTTTTGGGTAAATTTTTGCCTCTGATTTAACAAAACTGCTTTGCAAGTCAGTACAAATAATCGTTTACCTTCCATGCGACAAAATATAACTGGTGCATTAAGGCACTCTTGGGACTTTAGTGGTAAAGACAATAAATTTGTAATGACTCCTGTATGTTGGGTTGTATTGAAATCATTGAATTTAAATACAAGTTCATATGAACACACATTATTTATTTTCAGTTATGATAGTCACCAACAAAATTTTTCTAATTCGAACAGCAAAAATGAAGCTGATCGCAAATACACCTGCCTAACTCAAAGCGGAAAAAAGTAATAAAAGGGAGCATTTAGAACCTTATAGCATTTAGAAGCTTATACAAATTAAAAATTGAAAAACTAATAATACTTATCAATTACAATTACATTACTACTTGTAGAAACAAAAATGGAGTTGATGAAGCAACGCAAAATTGAACATAAAAAAAATTTTGTAGAACAGAAGGTGGATAATGATTACTGCAGAAACAGAAAATATGACTACGGCAGTGGCTCCGTTTAGTGGTGAAACTACTGGCACTGGAGGTCGGTTAGAGTTAGATTTCTTGTCCCGGAATTAGATGTACTTATTTAAATAGTGTTGGAATGTAAGTTTACAGATGTTCAAGTTGCTGGCCGTGGCTATGCACCAATCCTTCGCGTGATTAGTAAGACTTTCTCAACTCTTTGAAATCGCTGAAGCACTAAATGTGTTTATTGATGTCATTAATGGTGCCTTCGTTTATGGCAATAAGTTTGCCGAGCCAGTTATGGGATTTTTCAACTCGTACGGCTTAAGGAGTTCATATGAAGGACGGGATAATACTGCCAAAGCAACAGGTTTTAAATAGTGGCGTTATGAGCTCAAAATTCGGCAGGATGATGATTTCAAACCAGACACATTTTTACATTGATCATGTGCTCCAAGGTCTTTATTGCAGCAACACCAGGTGAACTCGACTTGTATTCTGTTCGTCTATATCACACTTCTTGTCTGTCGACATCCCTTCATATGAAATATAAAAGAAACAACATAATGGTTAATAAATAAATGGTTTCCCATTACATCCCATGAAGGGACCGGGGAGAACTTCTCACAACCACTGAGCTGTGCGCTTTCCAGTTTTCACTCACTGATTGGGACCTACAGTTTTACACCGATTCCGAACGGTATTTTGAGAAGCTTTTTCATGGTTATATACTCGATAGTGTCGCCGTCACTATGCGAGGTGACCGCCGCCGAAAGAAATTTGAAGGTGGTCAGAGCAGAATTCGAACCCAGGATCTCATGTACAAGAGTTAATAATTGGTTATATTTAATACACATTTATTTTAATAAGTTTACGCAAAAAACATTCTATGACAGAAGCATGATAATCGCGTCAGCCCAGCTGATTTGTGGTTTTTTCATCTTTTTCGTGGGTACGCAGTCAAATTTGATTTTGTTTCTTTTTGTTTGTAAAATAATTGTTTACGCAAAAAACATTCTATGACAGAAGCATGATAATCGCGTCAGCCCAGCTGATTTGTGGTTTTTTCATCTTTTTCGTGGGTACGCAGTCAAATTTGATTTTGTTTCTTTTTGTTTGTTAAATAAATTGCAAACGATTTCAATCAAAATTCAGTTTATAGCATAGACTTTGTATCCAGTAAGACAAGCTGATTAAATTTTGTGTACATATTGTTTTTCATTATTCATCTAATTTTGACAGCTGAACCACGGAATTTCTAATGCAAGTACCTAATAGATAATTCTACCACGAAACGAAGTTTGATTTGAAACATACATCCAAAATTATAGCAAATATGACTATATTGTAGTCACTCATTTATGGTAAAGTGCATTCCCTATCGACAGTAATTGGAGATAGAGGATAAGGACAGACACCATGTAAACCATTCTTTACATATTATAATCAGGTACAATTTTTTCGTAGAGCAACCGACTAGAAAATGGTTTTTCACAATACCAGAAGTTACTCTATATATAATTTGTATAAAATTTGATTAGTGCAAGGATCGGAAAACGATACTTGTTTTGTCTTTACCAAAAATAAATATCACACAAGTTGAACATAAATTTTGATTTCAAAACTTGAATAACTTTATCAACAGTTTTCGTTTGAATATCTGACGCTGATATTCAAAATAATAAATTACTTTTCAAAATACTTTTCATCAATGTTAAAACAGCAAAAAAAATTTTTAATTTTTAAAGAAACTGTTTTTGTTGAAGGAAAACGTTTTCAAGTGCCACAAACTTAAAAACTTTTTTCAAAACTTGAAAACGTTTTTAGTTATGTAACTATGTACAAGATAAAAACCAAAATAAATTTTAGGTTTTCAAAAAGTACATCATTACAGTACATTAAAGTACATTCATTCGTGAGCATGAACAACAGCTATTGTGTACCGTCCTTCCTGATATCTATTATGTTTACAAATTTGTTTCGTTAATATTTATTCAAATTTATCAGAAATAAAGTTATCGACTAAGCTCATGCTCATAAATGACCGAACATTGTTGAGAAAGTTGCTTAATATTTGAGTTAAAAGTTGAAAACGAAAAAGTATCGTTTTCCGATCTTTGCATTAAATATACTGAATGAATAATTTTGAATTTTAGATTATGCTATTTAATAAAAATTTATAAACTATATATTTTCTGTATTCTACTTTTGTTTTATTGAATGCACAAAATATATCAGTATCTTTATACGGTAATTTGTTTGGGGTTAGTAGCTACTGTCGTATGTTTAATGTCTGCACCACATTTTGCATTGATATTCCAGTTCGTTGAACTGTTTCAGTAGCATTTCGACAGTGCACACAATTTGACTTTCAAATTACCGTTGGGTAGGTACTGCTTCCGATAAAGGACTCATACAATAGATGTGATACGGTATATTACATCCGTTACAGATTATGATGCGAGCATTATTTTTTTTGCCACAATCTTTGAATACTATACAGTAAGCCGGGACGAAAAAAGTCAAGCTAGATATATTGGTTATTTCTTCGTCTACAAAACCCATCTATTTTAAATTCTCAAAATTGTGTTGCTGCAGTTTTAAAGAGCAAAAACAAGAAAAAAATTTACTTTTATTCCTTAAAATTTAAAGTCAATTGCGTTTATTGCATACGTATAATTTTTTTCTTCAAAACTTTTGCAAAACACTACATTTCACCAATGTAACGCAATTATACTTAAATTTTCGAAAATGTGAAATTGAATCTCGTTTTTGCTTTAAGTGCATGGGGTAATTGTGTATTCTACTTGAACTATAGAACGATAGTTTTGCTAACCAAATCCTGTACCTTCAACTTTTTTTTTCGGCCGGGCCTACTGTACAGTCTAAGCATCGCCAGCGCTGTTTCAACATTGTTAGGTATTGCGACATTAGCCCAATGTAGGTATTATCACACTATTGAAAACGGGGTTCCTTTCTATTTACGTCTCCTCCGAGCATTGTGAGCTGTTTAGATCAGTCCTCGTTTTGTGCTGACTAAATCAGCAGCTGCCGTCCTCGATTTATTTGGTTAAATACACCTCCCTTGCCAGCGAAAATATCACTTACACAGCCACCTCAGCCTATATCCTTCAGTCCTATTTTCTTAAAAATCCTAACAGGATCAAACATTCTGGAGAAGTCTGACATGCCCGCTATTCTCCGCTTGCCGGCATCTCATCTCCAGCATTACTGACAATTTCAACCATATCGGGAATCTGTATGGAAGTAGAAAGGGGTTTAAGCGGGTCGACAGGAAACTGTTTAGGTTTATAATTACATGGAAAGTTGACCAAACCAACAGTTTATATGGAAATGGGCACCACAAGTGGAACAAATGTCAAAACGATAATAAAAATATTGTTGTGTCGATGTCTGTGTTGAAAAGGAACAAAAAAACATGTTTCTGTGTTGGAAACAATCAAAAACACGTAGAAAACATACTTTTCAACTTCACAACACTAGTACTGTTTTCACGAGGAAAAAATGGCTAGGCGTATTTTTTCCTCGTGAAAAACATAGTACCCACCTTAAGGACAGTAGCCATTCGCTTTCTATTGGAAAATCTATATCTGTTTTATTTATTAGCCAATTTTCGTTGTATGTTAGGTTGAATTTTTCCAGTGCTTTGATTTTCAATGCATATGTTTTGTTCTTATGTTTTCGTATGATCAAAAATTTTGTCTGCCTTGTAGTTAACCTCATGTTAGTCTAGACTTTGGTGTTAAAAATTATGAAAATCAACATGCGAGACTTTTCCCAAACTCAAAAATTTAAAATTTTGTTCCAAAATCATTAATTTTCTGCCAAGGCTGGCTATAGGGTGAATGCCAAAAAGATTTAAATTGCATTTAACACCTTTGGCAAGGCCCTTGCTGAACAAAATATAACATTTTGTGTCTTTCTTACAAAATATTTGAGAAACTATTGAAAGAATGATGGTACCTTTCCTAACAATTTTTTTTTTCAGTTTGAAAACATTTTAATTTTGAGAAGTTGTCGTTACCAACCGGTTTTAAATAATTTAGAAATGTTTTTAACTTACGTTTGGTTGCAGTCTTGCCAATGTAGCTGGTTTTTTGAACTACATTTTGGCTCAAAACTACCAAGTTATTGCCTAAAAACTAAAGCAAGTCAGTGCGAATGTTTACATTTTAAACTTATAATTCCAAATATCTTTGTAACGGTTAGAGATACGACACAAGGCTCGGCTCAGTAGAATCTCAAAAACAAAGATCATTTAAATCAGACCACAAGTTAGGAACTTACATGCCATGAAAGTTTTGTCTGCCTGTAGTGAAACGGACGTTAAAACAAGGTGCCTCTAAATACCAGATTCTAAAAGCCTGACTTTTCCCCTAAAAATCCTTTGTGCATTCTCAAACAATCGGACGTATAGTTTAGAAGTTATTGTTACCACTAAAAGATATTGTTACCACTTTTTTGCAAACGGTGCCACTGTAAAATTTATAAAAACTCTTTCGCTTGTAGCAGAGTTCCTTGAAATACAGAAGATGATTAACGACGCTTTGTTAGAAGGAAATGTTATTAGAAGCCTTCAAAAAATACTTTCTGTAACAAAGTAGTAAGAAAATCGAATTTAAATGATATCAACCATCCGTGACTCACGCGAAAATAGTACACTCACTCACGCAAAGATTGGACTCACGCACGCTCACGCACGCTCACGCACGAAGATTTTTTCACTACTCACGTTCACCCACGCTCACGTGGGCAAAATTTGGCGCTATCACGTTCACGCGTGAATCACGCCAATCACGTGACTCCTCGTGCCCATCTCTACTACAAACGCAGAATGGTTGGCTTGCTCGGCACGTTATTTAAACCAAAACAATCCCGCTAAATTCTTTGTGTTTTTAAATTTTTCTTTAAATAAAATGTAATAACTTCAATACGTAGTTGGTGCGATAGATGCTCTACAATAAATTGTTATCGACCGCTCTGCACAACTGGCAAATACAAATGGCGGTCAAAAACATAGGTCTGGAACATAAAAACACACTGTATTTGCAGTGTAACTCATCTTACGCCTCAAATTTAAATTTTTGGAATTAGTTCCGTGGAACCAAACTTTCATGCCATACAAAATTATTAAAATATATTGTACCGTTTAAGATTTGTTCAAAACCGACATCGGCCTGCAACGTAAAAACACCCTGTAGTATGGTTACATAAATACGTTTAAAAACAATCAAATCGTCAAAAGAATTCAAATTTGACAAATAACCATTTAAACTTGTAGAACCCTAATAATTTGTAGTCTGAAATTGTGGAACTTTCATAAATTAATGCCACAAAATGTCTGTTACAGCACCGTACGGATAAGCCAACTTCCGATTACCCTTACTGTTTTTAGTAACATCGACAATTCCTGGTATTGTGTGCAAATTATTTTTGCCGCAACACGTGTTGATAATTTATTTCAAGCATTAATGGAAAAGTGGTTATGTTGGTTAAATGTTAGATGAAGTTAAAAGTCTTTGGTGACTGAGTACGTCAAGGCGTCGCTGCAGTGGGGTGGGGTTTGGGTTCAATTCCTATGGCAGGCAATTTTTTTTTTAATTTTTATTTTTTTTTTCTATTTGTTTAGTTTTTTAAGAAAAATTTTAATATTTCTGTAAGAGCAGGCAATTTATTGAAAAGTAGTTCCAAGTTCTAGAAACTTTTACCCCGAAACATCTTTGTATGAAAGTAGATATATGCAATCCGTATAGTTCGTGCACCTATTTTAATACATAACGGGCAGTCCACGAACTATTCGCAACTAAAAACACTGATATAAATGGAAAAGGCGAAGCCGAAGATATTGTTTTTTTAAAGCCGTCAGACCACCATAGCTCTCTTCGAAAAATATAGCAACTCTGACATTTTTAATCGCAAAATTAAGGTAGAAAATGCGCATATATAATAAAATTGACTTTTGAAAGACATACAAAATACGCATTTTTTATTATTTTCCCAAAAATATTAACATCGTCTAAAATATCCCGAAACTATCATGTCCTCAACGTATCCATTAGACATATGAATAGTTCATGGACCGTCCAGAAAGTATCGACAAGTCTATGAAGTATACTGCATACGAAAAAATTGGACACGAACTATACGGCAGGCACACATATATGAATACACACCGTATGCTTGTGTTCAATGTTCGAAAATCTTTTTTGTATGTCAACATGTTCGAAAATCTTTTTTATATGTCAGTCAAACATCCCTTTTATTATATATATGCGCATTTAATATTTAATTTTATCATTTAAAGCTATGTGCTTTTGGTACAAGGTTGCCAAATTTTGCTCATCTGTGATTCGAGACTGAACGCGTCATTAATATTAAGCGGCCGACTTTGACATCCTCTCTATTGTCAGTGGTGTGTAAAATTAGTCGAACATTAACTCGGTAATCATTTATACAGAAAAATATTACCTTAATCTTACACGCCGGTGACTGTTGTGCTGAAAATTTAAATAAATATAAACTTTTAAGTCACCGCATCTGAAAAATAAACGATTAAAGCTATATTTTGTGTACGTTATTTTTTTTTCATTTGTTTACAACTTGTTTCATTTGTTTACAAAACTTTTTTAATGTGAAACCAGTTCGCAAAAATTCTACTCCGACACCGCGAAACCTTTATTGGAGCTTCACCAGAGAAAACAAAACTAAAAAAACGAGGTTTTGCTGCATATACCGAAGTCACAAGATAAAATTAAAAAGTTGAGAATATTTTTCATTTAAATACCCACACTTGCCTACACCTGGTAGCGTTCTTGTTATTCGTCCGTTGTTTATTGTGTTTTGATCTCCGACAACTGTCTGTCCATCAAAATTTGTTCTTGGTAGTTTTTGAAAATGGTTCATATCGTTCAACATTTTCGTATAGCCCCATACATGAAGCTTTGGACAATGGGCTCCATTGTTTTACAAATCTTAACGTACTTCAGTAAAATTCGGTGCACATACTTTTTTTTTGGGTGGAGGACTATCAGCTCCCAAGTTTACAATTCTTAACCAATTTCTACCAAGTTTGGTACATACCTTTATTTATAAATAATGGATGTAGTGTTTGAAAATGGACGGTGTCAAACTACACTTTTCATATGTCCCGCTTACAGATACTACGAATCAGGCTTGGTACTTATAAATCTTAATATTGGTGCATGTGCAAATATTTGGTTCAGGGTAGAAGATTGTACCCACCAAGCTGGGACCATCGGCTTCTAAAGTTGAAACTATTACTTGATTTAACTAAAATTAGCCCCCTACTTTGAGAGGCTGCAAATACTAAACTATTATTACAAAATTTCTTAGAGCTCTTCATAGATCGTGCATACTTTTGAAAATATGCCATATATCCGTCATTGGCCATCATAACTCAAAAACATAATTTCCAGTAACAGGACTTGAAACTTTCGAGTTGTATAGGATTGTGTGGAAAAAGCTAGGTTAAAAATACTCTCCTGCCGAACTTAAAAACAATTTTAATATGTGAATCAGTTTTTCTGATAGAATAGGACAAGGAGAATATTTGGCATTATTCAGCTCAATAAAGCTACCTTTTGAGTTATGACGGTCGTGTCGCAAATGAGCGATATTCAGGTCTACGATTTGTTATAGCCCCCATAGACGGTATTACATCCAAGCTAGGTAACTTGTGTACATTGGTCGAGAGAGATTAAATTGTTTCCAACATTGGTCTCAAAAACTTCAAAAGCGGTCATTATTCTCCGCAGAAAGTTTTAGGCTTCAAATGTTGTTAAGATCAGCTAATATTTAGCAGATTGTGCCATGCTTAGTTTTGTTTTTATTAATAATGTTTATTAAGTAGTATATTACAACTATAATCTTAAGATATAAACATTTTTATTGCGACTAGCTTCATTTATTAAGCTAACAAGCAATTTAGTTCGAGCAAAAATACAAATAGAGAAACTAAATGGACTGTTTCTGGAAAATGATCTACATAATTATAAATATTTAATTACATAAATCAAATGTTTTTTTCTTTTCAATCTACGATTGGAGTTTGTTTGAGTTAGAATTGAAGCCTCTTGGTTCTCGTGTGCCAGTAATCTGCCTTTGTGTTTTTCTGCAGCTTCTTTGATTATAATATCGACAGTTTTTATTCCAAGATCACGATGGAGATCGCTGTCACGTACATACCATGGAGCGTTGGTAGCGCGTCGAATTACTTTATTTTGGAATTGTTGGATAACCTTTATGCTCGAATCAGCGGCACAATCCCAAAGTTGTATGCCATACACAAATACTGGTTGTAGCATTTGTTTGTATATTAGGAGTTTATTATAAATTGATAGGCGTGCTGTTGACTTTATTTTAGACCAGAAAATTTTATCTTACTTCTTTTCTAGTGTTTTTACTCGGCTATACTGGTCAATCGTTGTTAAATGAAAAACTTTAAATTCATTAATTTTTTCTCCGATGTTTCGACAGTGTTTCTAGTCTTTTTCAAGGAGTTGTTTTTTATTTCGTTGAAAATGCTAGAAGATAACAATAACAATACCTCTATTATTTCCGCTTAACTTTAATTTTAATTATACATACAATTTCAATTATCCATCAAGTTTGAGTGCATAGTATGCTGTTGTAATATGTACTAATGTTGTCAATGTCTTCTTTGTCGTTCATTGTTATGTTTGCTTTTTGTCTAATTCTCAAACTTTCCAATGTGAAACGTCTGTTTTGTTTATTTTCTATTTTCTATTTCCTATATCCAATATTCTTGTTCTGTCAAAGTCAGGAGTACGTCCACGTTCTAGCATATGTTTTGCTATTCCAGTGTTGCTTTTTCCCTTTTTGATGTCAGTTTCGTGTTCTGTTAGTCTTGTATTGAGTGATCGTTTGGTTGTCCCTATATAGATTTGGTCAAATTGTCGATTTGTTGTTCCCCTACAGGGTATTTCATAAACAACGTTACATCTTTCAGCTGTACCTATTTTATCTTTTGCGCTTTTAAATATTTGTTTTAATGTTATGTTAGATTTGTGTGCAAATACTATGTTACTCTCTGGGATCATTTTTCTCAGAGAGTTATTGTCAGTAAGGTTGTTTATGTATGGTATGCTAATGTATTTTTTCTCTCTATATTAGAGTTGTCTCTTGTTGTTCTATTGTTTGTGGTGTTAGTTTGTGATTTTAGTTTTTTGTTTATTAATGTTTTTGTTAAGTTTGGTGGGTAGTCATTTTGTTGTAATAATTGTTTTAGTCTTGTTATGTTGTGGGCTATGTATTGTTTGTCACTTATATCTATTACCTTACTTATAAGATTATATGCTGTGTTGATTTTTGTCTTTTGTGGTTGGTATGAATTATAATTAATAATTCTGTCTGATGATATATGTTTAGTGTACCAGTTGAATCTAAGCTCATTGTTCAGTTTGTGTATTTTTAGTTCTAAAAATGGTATGGCATTGTTTTGTTCTATCTCAACTGTGAATTGTAATTTTTCATGTTGTCTGTTAAGTTCATTTAGAATTGTGTGTATGTCCTGTTTATTGCCTATGGCAAATATATTGTCAACGTATTTTGTCAAGAATTTAATGTGTGTCCCTTTGTCTGCAAGTCTTCCTATGGTTTGTTGTATTATGTAGTCTAGTACTATGTCTGCTATTGTTGGTAACAATGGATTGCCCATAGGCATCCCAAAGGTTTGTATGTATATATTATCGTCATATGTGAAATAGTTATTATCCCTTAAGCAAAATTGTAGTAGTTGAAGAAATGAGTTTTTAGGCATACTTGTGTGTTTTTTTACTTGTTCCCACTGTGTCATTATTATTTTAATTGCCAAATACGTCGGAATGTTAATGAAAAAGGAGATTACATCAAACGAGACTAGTGTGTCATCATTCTCCAGTTTGATATTCTCTAATTTGTTTTTGAGTTTAAAGGAGTTCTTTATGTTCAGGTCGGATGAGATAAGGTGTTTCAATATTTCTCCTATGTGTTTTGCAATACTGTAACAGGGTACATTTGTTGAGGATGAAATTGGTCTCATTGGTGTCCCTACCTTATGGATTTTAGGTAGTCCGTACCATCTTGGTGCCATGGATGATGTACTGAATAGTTGAGTTTTTGTTTATATCTAGTCAATATATCCTTGTTTGAATAATTCATTCACCATGTTATTATTGCTATTTTGTAGTTTTTCCGTTGGATTCATTCTAGTTCGTTTATATGTATTTTTGTCCTCCAATAGTTTGGTCATTTTCCCCCGGTATTCTGTTTTATATAAGATCACTGTTTTACCACCTTTGTCTGCTGTTGTTATAAGATATTGTCCTTGTTCTCTCTGATAATTTTCTCCGTTGTGTTGTAGGTTTGTAGAATGAATTGTTCCAGCGCATTAGTGTTCTTGTTTCTTTTGTAGTTTAATATTTTCGTTGTGAGTTTAGTTCTTATGCTGTGTTTTTCCTTATCCGCTTCTAAGGTTAGTGCGTATTGTTCTACATCTGCTATTAATTGTATGAAGGATACATTTTTACTCGATGTAGGAAGAGTGAATTTTTTCCCTAAGGACAGTAGCCATTCGCTTTCTATTGGAAAATCTATATCTGTTTTATTTATTAGCCAATTTTCGTTGTATGTTAGGTTGAATTTTTCCAGTGCTTTGATTTTCAATGCATATGTTCTGTTCTTATGTTTTCGTATGATCAAAAATTTTGTCTGCCTTGTAGTTAACCTCATTTTAGTCTAGACCTTGGTGTTAAAAATTATGAAAATCAACATGCGAGACTTTTCCCAAACTCAAAAATTTAAAATTTTGTTCCAAAATCATTAATTTTCTGCCAAGGCTGGCTATAGGGTGAATGCCCAAAAAATTTAAATTGCATTTAACACCTTTGGCAAGGCCCTTGCTGAAAAAAATACAACATTTTGTGTCTTTCTTACAAAATATTTGAGAAACTATTGAAAGAATGATGGTACCTTTCCTAACAAATTTTTTTTTTCGGTTTGAAAACATTTTAATTTTGAGAAGTTGTCGTTACCAACCGGTTTTAAATAATTTAGAAATGTTTTTAACTTACGTTTGGTTGCAGTCTTGCCAATGTAGCTGGTTTTTTGAACTACATTTTGGCTCAAAATTACCAAGTTATTGCCTAAAAACTAAAGCAAGTCAGTGCGAATGTTTACATTTTAAACTTATAATTCCAAATATCTTTGTAACGGTTAGAGATACGACACAAGGCTCGGCTCAGTAGAATCTCAAAAACAAAGATCATTTAAATCAGACCACAAGTTAGGAACTTACATGCCATGAAAGTTTTGTCTGCCTGTAGTGAAACGGACGTTAAAACAAGGTGCCTCTAAATACCAGATTCTAAAAGCCTGACTTTTCCCCTAAAAATCCTTTGTGCATTCTCAAACAATCGGACGTATAGTTTAGAAGTTATTGTTACCACTAAAAGATATTGTTACCACTTTTTTGCAAACGGTGCCACTGTAAAATTTATAAAAACTCTTTCGCTTGTAGCAGAGTTCCTTGAAATACAGAAGATGATTAACGACGCTTTGTTAGAAGGAAATGTTATTAGAAGCCTTCAAAAAATACTTTCTGTAACAAAGTAGTAAGAAAATCGAATTTAAATGATATCAACCATCCGTGACTCACGCGAAAATAGTACACTCACTCACGCAAAGATTGGACTCACGCACGCTCACGCACGAAGATTTTTTCACTACTCACGTTCACCCACGCTCACGTGGGCAAAATTTGGCGCTATCACGTTCACGCGTGAATCACGCCAATCACGTGACTCCTCGTGCCCATCTCTACTACAAACGCAGAATGGTTGGCTTGCTCGGCACGTTATTTAAACCAAAACAATCCCGCTAAATTCTTTGTGTTTTTAAATTTTTCTTTAAATAAAATGTAATAACTTCAATACGTAGTTGGTGCGATAGATGCTCTACAATAAATTGTTATCGACCGCTCTGCACAACTGGCAAATACAAATGGCGGTCAAAAACATAGGTCTGGAACATAAAAACACACTGTATTTTGAGTGTAACTCATCTTACGCCTCAAATTTAAATTTTTGGAATTAGTTCCGTGGAACCAAACTTTCATGCCATACAAAATTATTAAAATATATTGTACCGTTTAAGATTTATTCAAAACCGACATCGGCCTGCAACGTAAAAACACCCTGTAGTATGGTTACATAAATACGTTTAAAAACAATCAAATCGTCAAAAGAATTCAAATTTGACAAATAACCATTTAAACTTGTAGAACCCTAATAATTTGTAGTCTGAAATTGTGGAACTTTCATAAATTAATGCCACAAAATGTCTGTTACAGCACCGTACGGATAAGCCAACTTCCGATTACCCTTACTGTTTTTAGTAACATCGACAATTCCTAGTATTGTGTGCAAATTATTTTTGCGCAACACGTGTTGATAATTTATTTCAAGCATTAATGGAAAAGTGGTTATGTTGGTTAAATGTTAGATGAAGTTAAAAGTCATTGGTGACTGAGTGCGTCAAGGCGTCGCTGCAGTGGGGTGGGGTTTGGGTTCAATTCCTATGGCAGGCAATTTTTTTTTTAATTTTTATTTATTTTTTTTTCTATTTGTTTAGTTTTTTAAGAAAAATTTTAATATTTCTGTAAGAGCAGGCAATTTATTGAAAAGTAGTTCCAAGTTCTAGAAACTTTTATCCCGAAACATCTTTGTATGAAAGTAGATATATGCAATCCGTATAGTTCGTGCACCGATTTGAATACATAACGGGCAGTCCACGAACTATTCGCAACTAAAAACACTGATATAAATGGAAAAGGCGAAGCCGAAGATATTGTTTTTTTAAAGCCGTCAGACCACCATAGCTCTCTTCGAAAAATATAGCAACTCTGACATTTTTAATCGCAAAATTAAGGTAGAAAATGCGCATATATAATAAAATTGACTTTTGAAAGACATACAAAATACGCATTTTTTATTATTTTCCCAAAAATATTAACATCGTCTAAAATATCCCGAAACTATCATGTCCACAAAGTATCCATTAGACATATGAATAGTTCGAGGACCGTCCACAAAGTATCGAAAAGTCTATGAAGTATACTGCATACGAAAAAATTGGACACGAACTATACGGCAGGCACACATATATGAATACACATTTTGAATACATTTGCATTGTTTTTAGACTGAGCGCATATTATTTTTGTGTCTTGCGTATAAATTGTGGACCTGCTAGTATGTGCACATTTATGGCGTTTCTGAGATTATAAGGCCAACATGTTCGAAAATCTTTTTTATATGTCAGTCAAACATCCCTTTTATTATATATATGCGCATTTAATATTTAATTTTATCATTTAAAGCTATGTGCTTTTGGTACAAGGTTGCCAAATTTTGCTCATCTGTGATTCGAGACTGAACGCGTCATTAATATTAAGCGGCCGACTTTGACATCCTCTCTATTGTCAGTGGTGTGTAAAATTAGTCGAACATTAACTCGGTAATCATTTATAAAGAAAAATATTACCTTAATCTTACACGCCGGTGACTGTTGTGCTGAAAATTTAAATAAATATAAACTTTTAAGTCACCGCATCTGAAAAATAAACGATTAAAGCTATATTTTGTGTACGTTATTTTTTTTTCATTTGTTTACAACTTGTTTCATTTGTTTACAAAACTTTTTTAATGTGAAACCAGTTCGCAAAAATTCTACTCCGACACCGCGAAACCTTTATTGGAGCTTCACCAGAGAAAACAAAACTAAAAAAACGAGGTTTTGCTGCATATACCGAAGTCACAAGATAAAATTAAAAAGTTGAGAATATTTTTCATTTAAATACCCACACTTGCCTACACCTGGTAGCGTTCTTGTTATTCGTCCGTTGTTTATTGTGTTTTGATCTCCGACAACTGTCTGTCCAACAAAATTTGTTCTTGGTAGTTTTTGAAAATGGTTCATATCGTTCAACATTTTCGTATAGCCCCATACATGAAGCTTTGGACAATGGGCTCCATTGTTTTACAAATCTTAACGTACTTCAGTAAAATTCGGTGCACATACTTTTTTTTTGGGTGGAGGACTATCAGCTCCCAAGTTTACAATTCTTAACCAATTTCTACCAAGTTTGGTACATACCTTTATTTATAAATAATGGATGTAGTGTTTGAAAATGGACGGTGTCAAACTACACTTTTCATATGTCCCGCTTACAGATACTACGAATCAGGCTTGGTACTTATAAATCTTAATATTGGTGCATGTGCAAATATTTGGTTCAGGGTAGAAGATTGTACCCACCAAGCTGGGACCATCGGCTTCTAAAGTTGAAACTATTACTTGATTTAACTAAAATTAGCCCCATACTTTGAGAGGCTGCAAATACTAAACTATTATTACAAAATTTCTTAGAGCTCTTCATAGATCGTGCATACTTTTGAAAATATGCCATATATCCGTCATTGGCCATCATAACTCAAAAACATAATTTCCAGTAACAGGACTTGAAACTTTCGAGTTGTATAGGATTGTGTGGAAAAAGCTAGGTTATATATACTCTCACGCCGAACTTAAAAACAATTTTAATATGTGAATCAGTTTTTCTGATAGAATAGGACAAGGAGAATATTTGGCATTATTCAGCTCAATAAAGCTAGTTTTTGAGTTATGACGGTCGTGTCGCAAATGAGCGATATGCAGGTCTACGATTTGTTATAGCCCCATAGACGTTATTACATCCAAGCTAGGTAACTTGTGTACATTGGTCGAGAGAGATTAAATTGTTTCCAAAATTGGTCTCAAAAACTTCAAAAGCGGTCATCATTCTTCGTAGAAAGTTTTAGGCTTCAAATGTTGTTAAGATCAGCTAATATTTAGCAGATTGTGCAATGCTTAGTTTTTTTTTTTATTAATAATGTTTATTAAGTAGTATATTACAACTATAATCT
The DNA here is from genome assembly GCA_963931995.1 of Phaonia tiefii. NCBI lineage: Eukaryota > Metazoa > Arthropoda > Insecta > Diptera > Muscidae > Phaonia > Phaonia tiefii. Next base: position 106,365,728 of record OZ008368.1, on the reverse strand, counting down.
TAAGATATAAACATTTTTATTGCGACTAGCTTCATTTATTAAGCTAACAAGCAATTTAGTTCGAGCAAAAATACAAATAGAGAAACTAAATGGACTGTTTCTGGAAAATGATCTACATAATTATAAATATTTAATTACATAAATCAAATGTTTTTTTCTTTTCAATCTACGATTGGAGTTTGTTTGAGTTAGAATTGAAGCCTCTTGGTTCACGTGTGCCAGTAATCTGCCTTTGTGTTTTTCTGCAGCTTCTTTGATTATAATATCGACAGTTTTTATTCCAAGATCACGATGGAGATCGCTGTCACGTACATACCATGGAGCGTTGGTAGCGCGTCGAATTACTTTATTTTGGAATTGTTGGATAACCTTTATGCTCGAATCAGCGGCACAATCCCAAAGTTGTATGCCATACACAAATACTGGTTGTAGCATTTGTTTGTATATTAGGAGTTTATTATAAATTGATAGGCGTGATGTTGACTTTATTTTAGACCAGAAAATTTTATCTTACTTCTTTTCTAGTGTTTTTACTCGGCTATACTGGTCAATCGTTGTTAAATGAAAAACTTTAAATTCATTAATTTTTGACGTGACAACGTCTTAAATTAGGTTGCGGCTGGGAGTCACTTATGAAAAAGTGTAACGCCCGGTAACGTTACGATGAGTCACCGAACGAGAGAGAGGCCCGCCGAATGCCTTGCGTCTCTCTCCCACTCAATAAATAATTCTGTGTGTGCGGATGTGTGTGTTTACTTGTGTGCCAGAAACGATTTGCTTTGCTGGCTCCCTGCAGTATTGGTAATCGACTCTACGCTGATGAGTTCATCGACTACCACAAACCTTTCGTCGACTACTCGCTAAACTACCAGCAATGCTTTTGAGCGGCGAATTTAACAAGGCGATGTCCGCTTTGGTAATGCCTTACTGTTCGTCGATTACTTCATCGGTAACATTTCGTCGACTCATTTATCGGTAACATTTCGTCGACGCATTTATCGGTAACATTTCGTCGACAGGTTAAGAAAAACAATAGAAAATCTCTGGAGACACTACCTTACAGATTACAACTGAGTACCAATGTAATCGGCGATGTAGTCAATGAAAAATCAATGGCGATGTAGTCGATGAAATGTTGCCAGCCACTACTTGTGAAACTGCAGGGCTTCTAGTGGCTGTTGGTCGGTGGTGTGAGTGTTTTTGTTTTTTGGCACATCATATATATGACGACTTAGCAAGTATGTATGTGAGTATATATGTGCGTGTGTATGAATATTGATTTAGATCAGTCTGCATTGGATAAGGTATTATTTTTTGTTTTTTGTTTTTTGGCTTTATGATATGTGTAGTGTATGTTTGTGTGTAGAAATTTTCATATGAATTAGGTAGCCAAAACGAAACAGAGAGCTGCGGTCGGCTTTAAAAACGATATGCGAATATGATGAATTGAAATACTTTTTGGTTAGTAAATTATTTTCTTTTGTTTTTAATAAAAGAAATGTTTATTTTTTATAATAAAAGAAATGTTTATATTTTATAATAAAGGATATGTTTATTGTTTATAATGTCACATTTGATAATGTGTTCATAGAAATCGCACAGGTACCTAGATGGTGTTGAAATTACTTCTATTTTCCTAAACCATAAGTTTCAATAAATGTTAAAACATCGCCCGTGAGTTCTAACACTCATTGGTTTTTTTTTTTATTTTACAAATTTTAATTAATTTCAAATTTATTTAGCAAAAATTTGAACCTTCGATCTGAATAAATGTTTTGATTTTCGAATTGATTCTTTAAAATTACAAATATTAAGAAAAAGTGGCAGATATAAGAAAACTTGATTTAAACTGTGTTGAGCAAGAATTTTAACATCTAATCAATATGAAAATCAAATCAATCTAAACAAAATATATTTCTATAGTTAAAATTTGTGCAATTCTTATTTTCATTCAATTCCTTGTTCCTATTGTGCAATTTAATTATATTCATATCAATAAATATTCTACCGAGAAAAAGACGTTGTCACGTAAAATCTTCGCCCGTAAAACCGACTTTACAGGCAACAATTTTTTTCTCCGATGTTTCGACAGTGTTTCTAGTCTTTTTCAAGGAGTTGTTTTTTATTTCGTTGAAAATGCTAGAAGATAACAATAACAATACCTCTATTATTTCCGCTTAACTTTAATTTTAATTATACATACAATTTCAATTATCCATCAAGTTTGAGTGCATAGTATGCTGTTGTAATATGTACTAATGTTGTCAATGTCTTCTTTGTCGTTCATTGTTATGTTTGCTTTTTGTCTAATTCTCAAACTTTCCAATGTGAAACGTCTGTTTTGTTTATTTTCTATTTTCTATTTCCTATATCCAATATTCTTGTTTTGTCAAAGTCAGGAGTACGTCCACGTTCTAGCATATGTTTTGCTATTCCAGTGTTGCTTTTTCCCTTTTTGATGTCAGTTTCGTGATCTGTTAGTCTTGTATTGAGTGATCGTTTGGTTGTCCCTATATAGATTTGGTCAAATTGTCGATTTGTTGTTCCCCTACAGGGTATTTCATAAACAACGTAACATCTTTCAGCTTTACCTATTTTATCTTTTGCGCTTTTAAATATTTGTTTTAATGTTATGTTAGATTTGTGTGCAAATACTATGTTACTCTCTGGGATCATTTTTCTCAGAGAGTTATTGTCAGTAAGGTTGTTTATGTATGGTATGCTAATGTATTTTTTCTCTATATTAGAGTTGTCTCTTGTTGTTCTATTGTTTGTGGTGTTAGTTTGTGATTTTAGTTTTTTGTTTATTAATGTTTTTGTTAAGTTTGGTGGGTAGTCATTTTGTTGTAATAATTGTTTTAGCATTGTTATGTTGTGGGCTATGTATTGTTTGTCACTTATATCTATTACCTTACTTATAAGATTATATGCTGTGTTGATTTTTGTCTTTTGTGGTTGGTATGAATTATAATTAATAATTCTGTCTGATGATATATGTTTAGTGTACCAGTTGAATCTAAGCTCATTGTTCAGTTTGTGTATTTTTAGTTCTAAAAATGGTATGGCATTGTTTTGTTCTATCTCAACTGTGAATTGTAATTTTTCATGTTGTCTGTTAAGTTCATTTAGAATTGTGTGTATGTCCTGTTTATTGCCTATGGCAAATATATTGTCAACGTATTTTGTCAAGAATTTAATGTGTGTCCCTTTGTCTGCAAGTCTTCCTATGGTTTGTTGTATTATGTAGTCTAGTACTATGTCTGCTATTGTTGGTAACAATGGATTGCCCATAGGCATCCCAAAGGTTTGTATGTATATATTATCGTCATATGTGAAATAGTTATTATCCCTTAAGCAAAATTGTAGTAGTTTAAGAAATGAGTTTTTAGGCATACTTGTGTGTTTTTTTACTTGTTCCCACTGTGTCATTATTATTTTAATTGCCAAATACGTCGGAATGTTAATGAAAAAGGAGATTACATCAAACGAGACTAGTGTGTCATCATTCTCCAGTTTGATATTCTCTAATTTGTTTTTGAGTTTAAAGGAGCTCTTTATGTTCAGGTCGGATGAGATAAGGTGTTTCAATATTTCTCCTATGTGTTTTGCAATACTGTAACAGGGTACATTTGTTGAGGATGAAATTGGTCTCATTGGTGTCCCTACCTTATGGATTTTAGGTAGTCCGTACCATCTTGGTGCCATGGATGATGTACTGAATAGTTGAGTTTTTGTTTATATCTAGTCAATATATCCTTGTTTGAATAATTCATTCACCATGTTATTATTGCAATTTTGTAGTTTTTCCGTTGGATTCATTCTAGTTCGTTTATATGTATTTTTGTCCTCCAATAGTTTGGTCATTTTCCCCCGGTATTCTGTTTTATATAAGATCACTGTTTTACCACCTTTGTCTGCTGTTGTTATAAATATATTGTCCTTGTTCTCTCTGATAATTTTCTCCGTTGTGTTGTAGGTTTGTAGAATGAATTGTTCCAGGGCATTAGTGTTCTTGTTTCTTTTGTAGTTTAATATTTTCGTTGTGAGTTTAGTTCTTATGCTGTGTTTTTCCTTATCCGCTTCTAAGGTTAGTGCGTATTGTTCAACATCTGCTATTAATTGTATGAAGGATACATTTTTACTCGATGTAGGAAGAGTGAATTTTTTCCCTAAGGACAGTAGCCATTCGCTTTCTATTGGAAAATCTATATCTGTTTTATTTATTAGCCAATTTTCGTTGTATGTTAGGTTGAATTTTTCCAGTGCTTTGATTTTCAATGCATATGTTTTGTTCTTATGTTTTCGTATGATCAAAAATTTTGTCTGCCTTGTAGTTAACCTCATTTTAGTCTAGACTTTGGTGTTAAAAATTATGAAAATCAACATGTGAGACTTTTCCCAAACTCAAAAATTTAAAATTTTGTTCCAAAATCATTAATTTTCTGCCAAGGCTGGCTGTAGGGTGAATGCCCAAAAAATTTAAATTGCATTTAACACCTTTGGCAAGGCCCTTGCTGAAAAAAATATAACATTTTGTGTCTTTCTTACAAAATATTTGAGAAACTATTGAAAGAATGATGGTACCTTTCCTAACAAATTTTTTTTTTCGGTTTGAAAACATTTTAATTTTGAGAAGTTGTCGTTACCAACCGGTTTTAAATAATTTAGAAATGTTTTTAACTTACGTTTGGTTGCAGTCTTGCCAATGTAGCTGGTTTTTTGAACTAAATTTTGGCTCAAAATTACCAAGTTATTGCCTAAAAACTAAAGCAAGTCAGTGCGTAACGGTTAGAGATACGACACAAGGCTCGGCTCAGTAGAATCTCAAAAACAAAGATCATTTAAATCAGACCACAAGTTAGGAACTTACATGCCATGAAAGTTTTGTCTGCCTGTAGTGAAACGGACGTTAAAACAAGGTGCCTCTAAATACCAGATTCTAAAAGCCTGACTTCTCCCCTAAAAATCCTTTGTGCATTCTCAAACAATCGGACGTATAGTTTAGAAGTTCTGATATTGTTACCACTTTTTTGCAATCGGTGCCACTGTAAAATTTATAAAAACTCTTTCGCTTGTAGCAGAGTTCCTTGAAATACAGAAGATGATTAACGACGCTTTGTTAGAGGGAAATGTTATTAGAAGCCTTCAAAAATACTTTCTGTAACAAAGTAGTAAGAAAATCGAATTTAAATGATATCAACCATCCGTGACTCACGCGAAAATAGTAAACTCACTCACGCAAAGATTGGACTCACGCACGAAGATTTTATCACAACTCACGTTCACCCACGCTCACGTGAGCAAAAATTGGCGCTATCACGTTCACGCGTGAATCACGCCAATCACGTGACTCGTGCCCATCTCTACTACAAACGCAGAATGGTTGGCTTGCTCTGCACGTTATTTAAACCAAAACAATCCCGCTAAATTCTTTGTGTTTTTAAATTTTTCTTTAAATAAAATTTAATAACTTCAATACGTAGTTGGTGCGATAGATGCTCTACAATAAATTGTTATCGACCGCTCTGCACAACTGGCAAATACAAATGGCGGTCAAAAATATAGGTCTGGAACATAAAAACACACTGTATTTTGAGTGTAACTCATCTTACGCCTCAAATTTAAATTTTTGGAATTAGTTCCGTGGAACCAAACTTTCATGCCATACAAAATTATTAAAATATATTGTACCGTTTAAGATTTATTCAAAAACGACATCGGCCTGCAACGTAAAAACACCCTGTAGTATGGTTACATAAATACGTTTGAAAACAATCAAATCGTCAAAAGAATTCAAATTTGACAAATAACCATTTAAACTTGTAGAACCCTAATAATTTGTAGTCTGAAATTGTGGAACTTTCACAAATTAATGCCACAAAATGTCTGTTACAGCACCGTGCGGATAAGCCAACTTCCGATTACCCTTACTGTTTTTAGTAACATCGACAATTCCTGGTATTGTGTGCAAATTATTTTTGCGCAACACGTGTTGATAATTTATTTCAAGCATTAATGGAAAAGTGGTTATGTTGGTTAAATGTTAGATGAAGTTAAAAGTCTTTGGTGACTGAGTGCGTCAAGGCGTCGCTGCAGTGGGGTGGGGTTTGGGTTCAATTCCTATGACAGGCAAATTTTTTTTTTTATTTTAATTTTTTTTTTATTTTTCTATTTGTTTAGTTTTTTAAGAAAAATTTTAATATTTCTGTAAGAGCAGGCAATTTATTGAAAAGTATTTCCAAGTTCTAGAAACTTTTATCCCGAAACATCTTTGTATGAAAGTAGATATATGCAATCCGAATAGTTCGTGCACAGATTTTAATACATAACGGGCAGTCCACGAACTATTCGCAACTAAAAACACTGATATAAATGGAAAAGGCGAAGCCGAAGATATTGTTTTTTTTTTAACGCCGTCAGACCACCATAGCTCTCTTCGAAAAATATAGCAACTCTGAGCATTTTGAATCGCAAAATTAAGGTAGAAAATGCGCATATATAATAAAATTTACTTTTGAAAGACATACAAAATACGCATTTTTTTATTATTTTCCCAAAAATATTAACATCGTCTAAAATATCCAGAAACTATCATGTCCTCAAAGTATCCACTAGACATATGAATAGTTAATGGACCGTCCAGAAAGTATCGAAAAGTCTATGAAGTATACTGCATACGAAAAAATTGGACACGAACTATACGGCATGCACACATATATGAATACACACCGTATGTTTGTGGTCAATTTTTGATATATAGATTATTTTGGATACATTTGCATTGTTTGTAGACTGAGCGCATATTATTTTTGTGTCTTGCGTATAAATTGTGGACCTGCTAGTATGTGCACATTTATTGCGTTTCTGAGATTATAAGTCCAACATATTCGAAAATCTTTTTTATATGTCAGTCAAACATCCCTTTTATTATATATATGCGCATTTAATATTTAATTTTATCATTTAAAGCTATGTGCTTCTGGTACAAGGTTGCCAAATTTTGCTCATCTGTGATTCGAGACTGAACGCGTCAATTAATATTGAGCGGCCGACTTTGACATCCTCTCTATTGTCAGTGGTGTGTAAAATTAGTCGAACATTAACTCGGTAATCATTTATAAAGAAAAATATTACCTTAATCTTACACGCCGGTGACTGTTGTGATGAAAATTTAAATAAATATAAACTTTTAAGTCACCGCATCTGAAAAATAAACGATTAAAGCTATATTTTGTGCACGTTATTTTTTTTCATTTGTTTACAACTTGTTTCATTTGTTTACAAAACTTTTTTAATGTGAAACCAGTTCGCAAATATTCTACTCCGACACCGCGAAACCTTTATTGGAGCTACACCAGAGAAAACAAAACTAAAAAAACGAGGTTTTGCTGCATATACCGAAGTCACAAGATAAAATTAAAAAGTTGAGAATATTTTTCATTTAAATACCCACACTTGCCTATACCTGGTAGCGTTCTTATTGTTCGTCCGTTGTTTATTGTGTTTTGATCTCCGCCAACTGTCTGTCCAACAAAATTTGTTCTTGGTAGTTTTTGAAAATCGTTCATATCGTTCAACATTTTCGTATAGCCCATGAAGCTTTGGCCAATGGGCTCCATTGTTTTACAAATCTTAACGTACTTCAGTAAAATTCGGTGCACATACATTTTTTTTGGGTGGAGTACTATCAGCTCCCAAGTTTACAATTCTTAACCAATTTGTACCAAGTTTGGTATATACCTTTATTTATAAATAAAGGATGTAGTGTTTGAAAATGGACGGTGTCAAACTACACTTTTCATATGTCCCGCTTACAGATACTACGAATCAGGCTTGGTACTTATAAATCTTAATATTGGTGCACGTGCAAATATTTGGTTCAGGGTAAAAGATTGTAGCCACCAAGCTGAGACCATCGGCTTCTAAAGTTGAAACTATTAATTGATTTAACTAAAATTAGCCCCCTACTTTGAGAGGCTGCAAATACTAAACTATTATAACAAAATTTCTTAGAGCTCTTCATAGATCGTGCATACTTTTGAAAATATACCATATATCCGTCATTGGCCATCATAACTCAAAAACATAATTTCCAGTAACAGGACTTGAAACTTTCGAGTTGTATAGGATTGTGTGGAAAAAGCTAGGTTAAAAATACTCTCATGCCGAACCGTCATAACTCAAGGTTGTGTCGCAAATGAGCGATATGCAGGTCTACGATTTGTTATAGCCCCCATAGACGTTATTACATCCAAGCTAGGTAACTTGTGTACATTGGTCGAGAGAGATTAAATTGTTTCCAAAATTGGTCTCAAAAACTTCAGAAGCGGTCATTATTCTTCGTAGAAAGTTTTAGGCTTCAAATTTTGTTAAGATCAGCTAATATTTAGCAGATTGTGCCATGCTTAGTTTTTTTTTTTTATTAATAATGTTTATTAAGTAGTATATTACAACTATAATCTTAAGATATGAACATTTTTATTGCGACTAGCTTCATTTATTAAGCTAACAAGCAATTTAGTTCGAGCAAAAATACAAATAGAGAAACTAAATGGACTGTTTCGGGAAAATGATCTACATAATTATAAATATTTAGTTACATAAATCAATTGTTTTTTTCTTTTCAATCTAGGATTGGAGTTTGTTTGAGTTAGAATTGAAGCCTCTTGGTTCACGTGTGCCAGTAATCTGCCTTTGTGTTTTTCTGCAGCTTCTTTGATTATAATATCGATAGGTTTTATTCCATGGAGCGTTGGTAGCGCGTCGAATTACTTTATTTTGGAATTGTTGGATAACCTTTATGCTCGAATCAGCGGCTCAATCCCAAAGTTGTATGCCATACACAAATACTGGTTGTAGCATTTGTTTGTATATTAGGAGTTTATTATAAATTGATAGGCGTGATGTTGACTTTATTTTAGACCAGAAAATTTTATCTTACTTCTTTTCTAGTGTTTTTACTCAGCTATTCTGGTCAATTGTTGTTAAATGAAAAACTTTAAATTAATTCATTTTTTCTCCGACGTTTCGACTGGTTTTCTAGTCTTTTTCAAGGAGTTGTTTTTTATTTCGTTGAAAATGCTAGAAGATAACAATAACAATACCTCTATTATTTCCGCTTAACTTTAATTTTAATTATACATACAATTTCAATTGTCCATCAAGTTTGAGTGCATAGTATGCTGTTGTAATATGTACTAATGTTGTCAATGTCTTCTTCGTCGTTCATTGTTATGTTTGCTTTTTGTCTAATTCTCAAACTTTCCAATGTGAAACGTCTGTTTTGTTTATTTTCTATTTCCTATATCCAATATTCTTGTTTTGTCAAAGTCAGGAGTATGTCCACGTTCTAGCATATGTTTTGCTATTCCAGTGTTGCTTTTGCCCTTTTTGATGTCAGTTTCGTGTTCTGTTAGTCTTGTATTGAGTGATCGTTTGGTTGTCCCTATATAGATTTGGTCAAATTGTCGATTTGTTGTTCCCCTACAGGGTATTTCATAAACAACGTTACACCTTTCAGCTTTACCTATTTTATCTTTTGCGCTTTTAAATATTTGTTTTAATGTTATGTTAGATTTGTGTGCAAATACTATGTTACTCTCTGGGATCTTTTTTCTCAGAGACTTATTGTCAGTAAGGTTGTTTGTGTATGGTATGCTAATGCATTTTTTCTCTACATTAGAATTGTCTCTTGTTGTTGTATTGTTTGTGGTGTTAGTTTGTGATTTTAGTTTTTTGTTTATTAATGTTTTTGTTAAGTTTGGTGGGTAGTCCTTTTGTTGTAATAATTGTTTTAGTCTTGTTATGTTGTGGTCTATGTATTGTTTGTCACTTATATCTATTACCTTACTTATAAGATTATATGCTGTGTTGATTTTTGTCTTTTGTGGTTGGTATGAATTATAATTAATAATTCTGTCTGATGATTTATGTTTAGTGTACCAGTTGAATCTAAGTTCATTGTTCAGTTTGTGTATTTTTAGTTCTAAAAATGGTATGGCATTGTTTTGTTCTATCTCAACTGTGGATTGTAATTTTTCATGTTGTCTGTTAAGTTCATTTAGAATTGTGTGTATGTCCTGTTTATTGCCTATGGCAAATATATTGTCAACGTATTTTGTCAAGAATTTAATGTGTGTCCCTTTGTCTGCAAGTCTTCCTATGGTTTGTTGTATTATGTAGTCTAGTACTATGTCTGCTATTGTTGGTGACAATGGATTGCCCATAGGCATCCCAAAGGTTTGTATGTATATATTATCGTCATATGTGAAATAGTTATTATCCCTTAAGCAAAATTGTAGTAGTTGAAGAAATGAGTTTTTAGGCATACTTGTGTGTTTTTTTACTTGTTCCCACTGTGTCATTATTATTTTAATTGCCAAATACGTCGGAATGTTAGTGAAAAAGGAGATTACATCAAACGAGACTAGTGTGTCATCATTCTCCAGTTTGATATTCTCTAATTTGTTTTTGAGTTCAAAGGAGTTCTTTATGTTCAGGTCGGATGAGATAAGGTGTTTCAATATTTCTCCTATGTGTTTTGCCATACTGTATCAGGGTACATTTGTTGAGGATGAAATTGGTCTCATTGGTGTCCCTACCTTATGGATTTTAGGTAGTCCGTACAATCTTGGTGCCATGGATGATGTACTATTTGAATAATTCTTTCACCATGTTATTATTGCTATTTTGTAGTTTTTTCGTTGGATTCATTCTAGTTCGTTTATATGTATTTTTGTCCTCTAATAGTTTGGTCATTTTCCCCCGGTATTCTGTTTTATATAAGAACACTGTTTTACCACCTTTGTCTGCTGTTGTTATAAGTATATTGTCCTTGTTCGCTCTGATAATTTTCTCCGTTGTGTTGTAGGTTTGTAGAATGAATTGTTCCAGGGCATTAGGGTTCTTGTTTCTTTTGTAGTTTAATATTTTCGTTGTGAGTTTAGTTCTTATGCTGTCTTTTTCCTTATCCGCTTCTAAGGTTAGTGCGTATTGTTCTACATCTGCTATTAATTGTATGAGGGATACATTTTTACTCGATGTAGGAAGAGTGAATTTTTTCCCTAAGGACAGTAGCCATTCGCTTTCTATTGGAAAATCTATATCTGTTTTATTTATTAGCCAATTTTCGTTGTATGTTAGGTTGAATTTTTCCAGTGCTTTGATTTTCAATGCATATGTTTTGTTCTTATGTTTTCATATGATCAAAAATTTTGTCTGCCTTGTGTTAACCTCATTTTAGTCTAGAATTTGGTGTTAAAAATTATGAAAATCAACATGCGAGACTTTTCCCAAACTCAAAAATTTAAAATTTTGTTCCAAAATCATTAATTTTCTGCCAAGGCTGGCTATAGGGTGAATGCCGAAAAAATTTAAATTGCATTTAACACCTTTGGCAAGGCCCTTGCTGAAAAAAATACAACATTTTGTGTGTTTCTTACAAAATATTTACGAAACTATTGAAAGAATGATGGTACCTTTCCTAACAAATTTTTTTTTTTCAGTTTGAAAACATTTTAATTTTGAGAAGTTGTCGTTACCAACCGGTTTTAAATAATTTGGAAATGTTTTTAACTTACGTTTGGTTGCAGTCTTGCCAATGTAGCTGGTTTTTTGAACTACATTTTGGCTCAAAATTACCAAGTTATTACCTAAAAACTAAAGCAAGTCAGTGCGAATGTTTACATTTTAAACTTATAATTCCAAATATCTTTGTAACGGTTAGAGATACGACACAAAGCTCGGCTCAGTAGAATCTCAAAAACAAAGATCATTTAAATCAGACCACAAGTTAGGAACTTACATGCCATGAAAGTTTTGTCTGCCTGTAGTGAAACGGACGTTAAAACAAGGTGCCTCTAAATACCAGATTCTAAAAACCTGACTTCTCCCCTAAAAATCCTTTGTGCATTCTCAAACAATCGGACGTATAGTTTAGAAGTTCTGATATTGTTACCACTTTTTTGCAAACGGTGCCACTGTAAAATTTATAAAAACTCTTTCGCTTGTAGCAGAGTTCCTTGAAATACAGAAGATGATTAACGACGCCTTGTTAGAGGCAAATGTTATTAGAAGCCTTCAAAAAATACTTTGTGTAACAAAGTAGTAAGAAAATCGGATTTAAATGATATCAACCATCCGTGACTCACGCGAAAATAGTACACTCACTCACGCAAAGATTGGACTCACGCACGCTCACGCACGAAGATTTTTTCACTACTCACGTTTACCCACGCTCACGTGACCAAAATTTGGCGCTATCACGTTCACGCGTGAATCACGCCAATCACGTGACTCGTGCCCATCTCTACTACAAACGCAGAATGGTTGGCTTACTCGGCACGTTATTTAAACCAAAACAATCCCGCTAAATTCTTTGTGTTTTAAAATTTTTCTTTAAATAAAATGTAATAACTTCAATACGTAGTTGGTGCGATAGATGCTCTACAATAAATTGTTATCGACCGCTCTGCACAACTGGCAAATACAAATGGCGGTCAAAAACATAGGTCTGGAACATAAAAACACACTGTATTTTGAGTGTAACTCATCTTACGCCTCAAATTTAAATTTTTGGAATTAGTTCCGTAAAATATATTGCACCGTTCAAGATTTATTCAAAAACGACACCGGCCTGCAACGTAAAAACACCCTGTAGTATGGTTACATGAATACGTTTAAAAACAATCAAATCGTCAAAAGAATTCAAATTTGACAAATAACCATTTAAACTTGTAGAACCCTAATAATTTGTAGTCTGAAATTGTGGAACTTTCACAAATTAATGCCACAAAATGTCTGTTACAGCACCGTACGGATAAGCCAACTTCCGATTACCCTTACTGTTTTTAGTAACATCGACAATTCCTGGTATTGTGTGCAAATTATTTTTGCGCAACACGTGTTGATAATTTATTTCAAGCATTAATGGAAAAGTGGTTATGTTGGTTAAATGTTAGATGAAGTTAAAAGTCTTTGGTGACTGAGTGCGTCAAGCCGTCGCTGCAGTGGGGTGGGGTTTGGGTTCAATTCCTATGACAGGCAAATTTTTTTTAATTTTAATTTTTATTTTTCTATTTGTTTAGTTTTTTAAGAAATATTTTAATATTTCTGTAAGAGCAGGCAATTTATTGGAAAGTAGTTCCAAGTTCTAGAAACTTTTATCCCGAAACATCTTTGTATGAAAGTAGATATATGCAATCCGTATAGTTCGTGCACAGATTTTAATACATAACGGGCAGTCCACGAACTATTGCAACTAAAAACACTGATATAAATGGAAAAGGCGAAGCCGAAGATATTGTTTTTTTTTAACGCCGTCAGACCACCATAGCTCTCTTCGAAAAATATAGCAACTCTGAGCATTTTTAATCGCAAAATTAAGGTAGAAAATGCGCATATATAATAAAATTGACTTTTGAAAGACATACAAAATACGCATTTTTTATTATTTTCCCAAAAATATTAACATCGCCTAAAATGTCCAGAAGCTATCATGTCCTCAACGTATCCATTAGACAAATGAATAGTTCATGGACCGTCCAGAAAGTATCGAAAAGTCTATGAAGTATACTGCATGCGAAAAAATTGGACACGAACTATACGGCATGCACACATATATGAATACACACCGTATGTTTGTGGCCAATTTTTGATACATAGATTATTTTGGATACATTTGCATTGTTTGTAGACTGAGCGCATATTATTTTTGTGTCTTGCGTATAAATTGTGGACCTGCTAGTATGTGCACATTTATTGCGTTTCTGAGATTATAAGGCCAACATATTCGAAAATCTTTTTTATATGTCAGTCAAACATCCCTTTTATTATATATATGCGCATTTAATATTTAATTTTATCATTTTAAGCTATGTGCTTTTGGTACAAGGTTGCCAAATTTTGCTCATCTGTGATTCGAGACTGAACGCGTCAATTAATATTGAGCGGCCGACTTTGACATCCTCTCTATTGTCAGTGGTGTGTAAAATTAGTCGAACATTAACTCGGTAATCATTTATAAAGAAAAATATTACCTTAATCTTACACGCCGGTGACTGTTGTGATGAAAATTTAAATAAATATAAACTTTTAAGTCACCGCATCTGAAAAATAAACGATTAAAGCTATATTTTGTGTACGTTATTTTTTTTCATTTGTTTACAACTTGTTTCATTTGTTTACAAAACTTTTTTTAATGTGAAACCAGTTCGCAATTATTCTACTCCGACACCGCGAAACCTTTATTGGAGCTACACCAGAGAAAACAAAACTAAAAAAACGAGGTTTTGCTGCATATACCGAAGTCACAAGATAAAATTAAAAAGTTGAGAATATTTTTCATTTAAATACCCACACTTGCCTATACCTGGTAGCGTTCTTATTGTTCGTCCGTTGTTTAGTGTGTTTTGATCTCCGCCAACTGTCTGTGCAACAAAATTTGTTCTTGGTAGTTTTTGAAAATCGTTCATATCGTTCAACATTTTCGTATAGCCCCATACATGAAGCTTTGGACAATGGGCTCCATTGTTTTACAAATCTTAACGTACTTCAGTAAAATTCGGTGCACATACATTTTTTTTGGGTGGAGTGCTATCAGCTCCCAAGTTTACAATTCTTAACCAATTTGTACCAAGTTTGGTACATACCTTCATTTATAAATAAAGGATGTAGTGTTTGAAAATGGACGGTGTCAAACTACTCTTTTCATATGTCCCGCTTACAGATACTACGAATCAGGCTTGGTACTTATAAATCTTAATATTGGTGCATGTGCAAATATTTGGTTCAGGGTAAAAGATTGTAGCCACCAAGCTGAGACCATCGGCTTCTAAAGTTGAAACTATTACTTGATTTAACTAAAATTAGCCCCCTACTTTGAGAGGCTGCAAATACTAAACTATTATTACAAAATTTCTTAGAGCTCTTCATAGATCGTGCATACTTTTGAAAATATACCATATATCCGTCATTGGCCATCATAACTCAAAAACATAATTTCCAGTAACAGGACTTGAAATTTTCGAGTTGTATAGGATTGTGTGGAAAAAGTAGTTTAAAAATACTCTAATGCCGAACTTAAAAACAATTTTAATATGTGAATCAGTCTTTCTGATAGAATAGGACAAGGAGAATATTTGGAATTATTCAGCTCAATAAAGCTAACTTTTGAGTTATGACGGTCGTGTCGCAAATGAGCGATATGCAGGTCTACGATTTTTATAGCCCCCATAGACGTTTTTACATCCAAGCTAGGTATCTTGTGTACATTGGTCGAGAGAGATTAAATTGTTTCCAAAATTGGTCTCAAAAATTTCAAAAGCGGTCATCATTCTTCGTAGAAAGTTTAAGGCTTCAAATTTTGTTAAGATCAGCTAATATTTAGCAGATTGTGCCATGGTTAGTTTTTTTTTTATTAATAATGTTTATTAAGTAGTATATTACAATTATAATCTTAAGATATAAACATTTTTATTGCGACTAGCTTCATTTATTAAGCTAACAAGCAATTTAGTTCGAGCAAAAATACAAATAGAGAAACTAAATGGACTGTTTCTGGAAAATGATCTACATAATTATAAATATTTAATTACATAAATCAAATGTTTTTTTCTTTTCAATCTACGATTGGAGTTTGTTTGAGTTAGAATTGAAGCCTCTTGGTTCTCGTGTGCCAGTAATCTGCCTTTGTGTTTTTCTGCAGTTTTTGTTCCAAGATCACGATGGAGATCGCTATCACGTACATACCATGGAGCGTTGGTAGCGCGTCGAATTACTTTATTTCGGAATTATTGGATAACCCTTATGCTCGAATCAGCGGCACAACCCCAAAGTTGTATGCCATACACAAATACTGGTTGTAGCATTTGTTTGTTTATTAGGAGTTTATTATAAATTGATTTATTTTAGACCAGAAAATTTTATCTTACTTCTTTTCTAGTGTTTTTACTCGGCTATACTGGTCAATTGTTGTTAAATGAAAAACCTTAAATTAATTAATTTTTTCTCCAACGTTTCGACTGTGTTTCTAGTCTTTTTCAAGGAGTTGTTTTTTATTTCGTTGAAAATGCTAGAAGATAACAATAACAATACCTCTATTATTTCCGCTTAACTTTAATTTTAATTATACATACAATTTCAATTGTCCATCTAGTTTGAGTGCACTAATGTTGTCAATGTCTTCTTTGTCGTTCATTGTTATGTTTGCTTTAGTCTAATTCTCAAACTTTCCAATGTGAAACGTCTGTTTTGTTTATTTTCTATTTTCTATATCCAATATTCTCGTTTTGTCAAAGTCAGGAGTATGTCCACGTTCTCGCATATGTTTTGCTATTCCAATGTTGCTTGTTCCCTTTTTGATGTCAGTTTCGTGTTCTGTTAGTCTTGTATTGAGTGATCGTTTGGTTGTCCCTATATAGATTTGGTCAAATTGTCGATTTGTTGTTCCCCTACAGGGTATTTCATAAACAACGTTACTTCTTTCAGCTTTACCTATTTTATCTTTTGCGCTTTTAAATATTTGTTTTAATGTTATGTTAGATTTGTGTGCAGATACTATGTTACTCTTTGGGAAGATTTTTCTCAGAGAGTTATTGTCAGTAAGGTTTTTTATGTATGGTATGCTAATGTATTTGTTCTCTACATTAGAGTTGTCTCTTGTTGTTCTATTGTTTGTGGTGTTAGTTTGTTTTTGTTATGTTTGGTGAGTAGTCATTTTGTTGTAATAATTGTTTTAGTCTTGTTATTTTGTATTCTATGTATTCTTGTAAGCTTGATTTGTCTTTTTTGGTTGGTATGAATTATAATTAATAATTCTGTCTGATGATAAATGTTTAGTGTACCAGTTAAATCTAAGCTCATTGTTCAGTTTGTGTATTTTTAGTTCTAAAAATGGTATGGCAGTGTTTTGTTCTATCTCAACTGTGAATTGTAATTTTTCATATTGTCTGTTAAGTTCATTTAGAATTGTGTGTATGTCCTGTTTATTGACTATGGCAAATATATTGTCAACGTATTTTGTCAAGAATTTAATGTGTGTCCCTTTGTCTGCAAGTCTTCCTATGGTTTGTTGTATTATGTAGTCTAGTACTATGTCTGCTATTGTTGGTGACAATAGATTGCCCATAGGCATGCCAAAAGTTTGTATGTATATATTATCGTGATATGTGAAATAGTTATTATCCCTTAAGAAAAATTGTAGTAGTTTAAGAAATGTGTTTTTAGGCATACTTGTGTGTTTTTTTTACTTGTTCCCACTGTGTCATTATTATTTTAATTGCCAAATATGTCGGAATGTTACTGAAAAGGGAGATTACATCAAATGAGACTAGTGTGTCATCATTCTCCAGTTTGATATTCTCTAATTTGTTTTTGAATTCAAAGGAGTTCTTTATGTTCAGGTCGGATGAGATAAGGTGTTTCAATATTTCTCCTATGTGTTTTGCCATACTGTAACAGGGTACATTTGTTGAGGATGAAATTGGTCTCATTGGTGTCCCTACCTTATGGATTTTAGGTAGTCCGTACAATCTTGGTGCCATGGATGATGTACTGTATAGTTGAGTTTTTTGTTTATATCTAGTCAATATGTCCTTGTTTGAATAATTCATTCAATATGTTATTATTGCTATTTTGTAGTTTTTTCGTTGGATTCATTCCACTATTTTTGTCCTCCAATAGTTTGGTCATTTTCCCCCGGTATTCTGTTTTATATAAGATCACTGCTTTACCACCTTTGTCTGCTGTTGTTATAAGTATATTGTCCTTGTTCTCTCTGATAATTTTCTCCGTTGTGTTGTAGGTTTGTAGAATGACTTGTTCCAGGGAATTAGTGTTCTTGTTTCTTTTGTAGTTTAATATTTTCGTTGTGAGTTTAGTTCTTATACTGTCTTTTTCCTTATCCGCTTCTAAGGTTAGTGCGTATTGTTCTACATCTGATATTAATTGTATGCTAGGATACATTTTTACTCGATGTAGGAAGAGTGAATTTTTTCCCTAAGGACAGTAGCCATTCGCTGTCTATTGGAAAAATTATATCTGTTTTATTTATTATCCAATTTTCGTTGTATGTTAGGTTGAATTTTTCCAGTGCTTTGATTTTCAATGCATATGTTGTGTTCTTATGTTTGCGTATGATCAAAAATTTTGTCTGCCTTGTAGTTAACCTCATTTTAGTCTAGAATTTGGTGTTAAAAATTATGAAAATCAACATGCGAGACATTTCCCAAACTCAAAAATTTAAAATTTTGTTCCAAAATCATTAATTTTCTGCCAAGGCTGGCTGTAGGGTGAATGCCCAAAAAATTTAAATTGCATTTAACACCTTTGGCAAGGCCCTTGCTGAAAAAAATACAACATTTTGTGTCTTTCTTACAAAATATTTGAGAAACTATTGAAAGAATGATGGTACCTTTCCTAACAAATTTTTTTTTCGGTTTGAAAACATTTTAATTTTGAGAAGTTGTCGTTACCAACCGGTTTTAAATAATTTAGAAATGTTTTTAACTTACGTTTGGTTGCAGTCTTGCCAATGTAGCTGGTTTTTTGAACTACATTTTGGCTCAAAATTACCAAGTTATTGCCTAAAAACTAAAGCAAGTCAGTGCGAATGTTTACATTTTAAACTTATAATTCCAAATATCTTTGTAACGGTTAGAGATACGACACAAGGCTCGGCTCAGTAGAATCTCAAAAACAAAGATCATTTAAATCAGACCACAAGTTAGGAACTTACATGCCATGAAAGTTTTGTCTGCCTGTAGTGAAACGGACGTTAAAACAAGGTGCCTCTAAATACCAGATTCTAAAAGCCCCTAAAAATCCTTTGTGCATTCTCAAACAATCGGACGTATAGTTTAGAAGTTCTGATATTGTTACCACTTTTTTGCAATCGGTGCCACTGTAAAATTTATAAAAACTCTTTCGCTTGTAGCAGAGTTCCTTGAATAACAGAAGATGATTAACGACGCTTTGTTAGAGGGAAATGTTATTAGAAGCCTTCAAAAAATACTTTCTGTAACAAAGTAGTAAGAAAATCGAATTTAAATGATATCAACCATCCGTGACTCACGCGAAAATAGTACACTCACTCACGCAAAGATTGGACTCACGCACGCTCACGCACGAAGATTTTTTCACTACTCACGTTCACCCACGCTCACGTGAGCAAAATTTGGCGCTATCACGTTCACGCGTGAATCACGCCAATCACGTGACTCGTGCCCATCTCTACTACAAACGCAGAATGGTTGGCTTGCTCTGCACGTTATTTAAACCAAAACAATCCCGCTAAATTCTTTGTGTTTTTAAATTTTTCTTTAAATAAAATGTAATAACTTCAATACGTAGTTGGTGCGATAGATGCTCTACAATAAATTGTTATCGACCGCTCTGCACAACTGGCAAATACAAATGGCGGTCAAAAACATAGGTCTGGAACATAAAAACACACTGTATTTTGAGTGTAACTCATCTTACGCCTCAAATTTAAATTTTTGGAATTAGTTCCGTGGAACCAAACTTTCATGCCATACAAAATTATTAAAATATATTGTACCGTTTAAGATTTTTTCAAAAACGACATCGGCCTGCAACGTAAAAACACCTGTAGTATGGTTACATAAATACGTTTAAAAACAATCAAATCGTCAAAAGAATTCAAATTTCACAAATAACCATTTAAACTTGTAGAACCCTAATAATTTGTAGTCTGAAATTGTGGAACTTAATTAATGCCACAAAATGTCTGTTACAGCACCGTACGGATAAGCCAACTTCCGATTACCCTTACTGTTTTTAGTAACATCGACAATTCCTGGTATTGTGTGCAAATTATTTTTGCGCAACACGTGTTGATAATTTATTTCAAGCATTAATGGAAAAGTGGTTATGTTGGTTAAATGTTAGATGAAGTTAAAAGTCTTTGGTGACTGAGTGCGTCAAGGCGTCGCTGCAGTCGGGTGGGGTTTGGGTTCAATTCCTATGACAGGCAAATTTTTTTTTTAATTTTAATTTTTTTTTTTATTTTTCTATTTGTTTAGTTTTTTAAGAAAAATTTTAATATTTCTGTAAGAGCAGGCAATTTATTGAAAAGTAGTTCCAAGTTCTAGAAACTTTTATCCCGAAACATCTTTGTATGAAAGTAGATATATGCAATCCGAATAGTTCGTGCACAGATTTTAATACATAACGGGCAGTCCACGAACTATTCGCAACTAAAAACACTGATATAAATGGAAAAGGCGAAGCCGAAGATATTGTTTTTTTTAACGCCGTCAGACCACCATAGCTCTCTTCGAAAAATATAGCAACTCTGAGCATTTTTAATCGCAAAATTAAGGTAGAAAATGCGCATATATAATAAAATTGACTTTTGAAAGACATACAAAATACGCATTTTTTATTATTTTCCCAAAAATATTAACATCGTCTAAAATATCCTGAAACTATCATGGCCTCAAAGTATCCATTAGACATATGAATAGTTTGGGACCGTCCAGAAAGTATCGAAAAGTCTATGAAGTATACTGCATACGAAAAAATTGGACACGAACTATACGGCATGCACACATACATGAATACACACCGTATGTTTGTGGTCAATTTTTGATATATAGATTATTTTGGATACATTTGCATTGTTTGTAGACTGAGCGCGTATTATTTGTGTGTCTTGCGTATAAATTGTGGACCTGCTAGTATGTGCATATTTATTGCGTTTCTGAGATTATAAGGCCAACATATTCGAAAATCTTTTTTATATGTCAGTCAAACATCCCTTTTATTATATATATGCGCATTTAATATTTAATTTTATCATTTAAAGCTATGTGCTTCTGGTACAAGGTTGCCAAATTTTGCTCATCTGTGATTCGAGACTGAACGCGTCAATTAATATTGAGCGGCCGACTTTGACATCCTCTCTATTGTCAGTGGTGTGTAAAATTAGTCGAACATTAACTCGGTAATCATTTATAAAGAAAAATATTACCTTAATCTTACACGCCGGTGACTGTTGTGATGAAAATTTAAATAAATATAAACTTTTAAGTCACCGCATCTGAAAAATAAACGATTAAAGCTATATTTTGTGCACATTATTTTTTTTCATTTGTTTACAACTTGTTTCATTTGTTTACAAAACTTTTTTAATGTGAAACCAGTTCGCAAATATTCTACTCCGACACCGCGAAACCTTTATTGGAGCTACACCAGAGAAAACAAAACTAAAAAAACGAGGTTTTGCTGCATATACCGAAGTCACAAGATAAAATTAAAAAGTTGAGAATATTTTTCATTTAAATACCCACACTTGCCTATACCTGGTAGCGTTCTTATTGTTCGTCCGTTGTTTATTGTGTTTTGATCTCCGCCAACTGTCTGTCCAACAAAATTTGTTCTTGGTAGTTTTTGAAAATGGTTCATATCGTTCAACATTTTCGTATAGCCCCATACAAGAAGCTTTGGACAATGGGCTCCATTGTTTTACAAATCTTAACGTACTTCAGTAAAATTCGGTGCACATACTTTTTTTTTGGGTGGAGTACTATCAGCTCCCAAGTTTACAATTCTTAACCAATTTGTACCAAGTTTGGTACATACCTTTATTTATAAATAAAGGATGTAGTGTTTGAAAATGGACGGTGTCAAACTACACTTTTCATATGTCCCGCTTACAGATACTACGAATCAGGCTTGGTACTTATAAATCTTAATATTGGGGATGTGCAAATATTTGGTTCAGGGTAAAAGATTGTAGCCACCAAGCTGGGACCATTGGCTTCTAAAGTTGAAACTATTACTTGATTTAACTAAAATTAGCCCCCTACTTTGAGAGGCTGCAAATACTAAACTATTATAACAAAATTTCTTAGAGCTCTTCATAGATCGTGCATACTTTTGAAAATATACCATATATCCGTCATTGGCCATCATAACTCAAAAACATAATTTCCAGTAACAGGATTGTGTGGAAAAAGTAGTTTAAAAATACTCTCATGCCGAACTTAAAAACAATTTTAATATGTGAATCAGTCTTTCTGATAGAATAGGACAAGGAGAATATTTGGAATTATTCAACTCAATAAAGCTAACTTTTGAGTTATGACGGTCGTGTCACAAATGAGCGATATGTAGGTCTACGATTTTTTATAGCCCCCATAGACGTTATTACATCCAAGCTAGGTAACTTGTGTACATTGGTCGAGAGAGATTAAATTGTTTCCAAAATTGGTCTCAAAAACTTCAAAAGCGGTCATCATTCTTCGTAGAAAGTTTTAGGCTTCAAATTTTGTTAAGATCAGCTAATATTTAGCAGATTGTGCCATGCTTGGTTTTTTTTTTTTTTTTATTAATAATGTTTATTAAGTAGTATATTACAACTATAATCTTAAGATATAAACATTTTTATTGCGACTAGCTTCATTTATTAAGCTAAAAAGCAATTTAGTTCGAGCAAAAATACAAATAGAGAAACTAAATGGACTGTTTCTGGAAAATGATCTACATAATTATAAATATTTAATTACATAAATCAAATGTTTTTTTCTTTTCAATCTACGATTGGAGTTTGTTTGAATTGAAGCCTCTTGGTTCACGTGTGCCAGTAATCTGCCTTTGTGTTTTTCTGCAGCTTCTTTGATTATAATATCGACAGTTTTTATTCCAAGATCATGATGGAGATCGCTATCACGTACATACCATGGAGCGTTGGTAGCGCGTCGAATTACTTTATTTTGGAATTGTTGGATAACCTTTATGCTCGAATCAGCGGCACAATCCCAAAGTTGTATGCCATACACAAATACTGGTTGTAGCATTTGTTTGTATATTAGGAGTTTATTATAAATTGATAGGCGTGATGTTAACTTTATTTTAGACCAGAAAATTTTATCTTACTTCTTTTTGTGGTGGATGGTGGCAAGCGAGTATAAAAGAAAACACAACTTGTTGATTTTAAGGTTTAAGACAGACTGACTGTCAAGTGTTTATTTAGCTAGAGCGTAAGCTCGGCACGTAAGTAAGAATAACGAACAATGGTAAGTGATAATGAGTAACAATGGTAAGTATAACGAGTAGTAAATATAAGTAATAATGAGTGATAGTATTAAGTCTAATGAGTAATAATGGTAAAATCGCAAATTAAAGTTAAAGCATATTTATTTTCATATTTTGATATTGGTAATGGACCAATTGTGTCCAATACTACCACATCAAACGGCTTGATGGGTGTAGGAGTTAATACAAGTTTTTCTCTAGTTCCTTTTTTAACTTTATTTAAATTACATTCTTTGCAATTCCCGATAAATGAAGCAATATCTTTTGCCATCCCTTTCCAATAGAATTTTGATTTTAATTTTGCATACAATCTTTTTCGTCCACAGTGTCCTCCTATAAGTGGATCGTTGTGATAAATTTCCAGAAGGTTTCTTTGTTTATTTTTGTCAAAAACTGTTTCGATGGGCTCGACTAGCATAATTTCAAGTGTTTTTAATATTTTGTTACCATGGTTTTTTAAATCTTGAATGCTGTATTCAGTAAAGAAAGAATCATTTTTTGCCCATTCCATAATACAAATGTTATTATTGTTGGCTTTTTCCTGTAGCCTCAAAAGCATATCCTCGAAATTCAATGTTTCGTTGACAATATTAACATCTATAAAAAATTTAAATTTAAAATTTTTATATATTTTTATTTTAATGTTTGCTATTTTGTGATCTTTACAGTATATTTCTGTTTTTATTCTTGAAACTCTCTTGTTGAAATCTTGTGAAAATTTATCATAAACTTGTAACTTTACAGTGCTCAAAGGCGTTTGTTGTATATTGTTTTGCTTGGATATTGCTCGAGTTGTCATAGCTAAAAGAGTTTCACTATTTGTCTCTTTTTTCGAAATCCGAGATAGAGCATCTGCTCCGACATTGGTTTTGCCTTTTATGTACTCTATAGTAAAGTTGTATTCTGAAAGTTCTAATCTTATTTCTGTCAATTTGGACGACGGATCTTTTATGTTAAACAGATATACTAAAGGTCGATGATCCGTTCTAACAACGAATTCTGTTCCATAGACATAAGGTCGAAATTGTTTTATAGCAAAATGTATGGCAATCAGCTCTTGTTCTATGACTGGCTTTTTTTGTTCTGCTTGACTAAAAGCTTTTGAAGCGTAATAAACTGGTAAATCATTACCATTGAAATTTTGGCTTAATATTGCTCCACATCCTATCTTTGAGGCGTCAACTGTAATTAAAAATTGTTTATCAAAATCCGGATATTGAAGTATTTTTGGCGAAATTAATTCCGATTTTATAGATTCGAAAGATTCTTGACATTGTTTATCCCAAACAAAATTAACCTTTTTTCTTGTTATATAATTTAATGGGCCTGCAAGGGAAGCAAAATTAGGAATAAATCTCCTATAATAGTTAGCAAAGGTAATAAATCGTTTTACGGCATCTTTATCTTGAGGTACCGTCTAATTTTTGATTGATGATATTTTAGCGTCGTCGGGCAAAAGTCCATTCGAGGTGCATTTATGACCTAGAAATGTAACTTCAGGTTTAAAGAAATTGCATTTGTATGGGTTTATTTTTAGATTAAACTGCTTTAAAGTTTCAAAAACACTAGATAAATTTCGTAAGTGATGTTCTTTGCTACATCCAATAACAATAATGTCATCTATGTATAGAAAAGCTTTATTTGGTTCTAACCCTGAAAATGCTATAGACATCATTCTCGAAAACGAGTTCGGTGCCACGTTTAATCCGAAAGGTAAAACTTTCCATCGGAATGCTCCTTGATCTGTACTAAATGACGTTAAATCTCGCGAATCTTTATGTAATGGAATCTGATGGAAACCTGAAAATAAATCAATTATCGAAAAGTGGTTTGCTCTACCAAGATTGTCAAGTATATCGTCAATTCTTGGCAATGGAAACTTGTCAGCAACTAGTTTTTTATTGATTGCTCTGAAATCGACACACATACGATATGATTTAGTGCCATCTGTACTTTTCTTTGGTACCAAAATTAAAGGACTGTTGTAATTTGAACAGCTTGGTTCAATTCAATTATTCTCTAGAAGGTTCTGAACTTGCCGCTTTATTTCTGATCTTTGTGTATAAGGAAGCCGATAGTTTTTTATATAGACCGGTGATTTATCGGTAAGTCTCAGTTCTTGTTCATAAAAATTATTTGGAGTCATTTTATCATTTTTCTCCGTATTTCTCACACAGTGACATTAGTTCGTCCCTTATATAATTTGGAATTTTATTTTCCAGAATCGTTTTTAATTCATCGATGCGATTTTCACAAATATCCGTTTTGTTTATTGAGTACACATGAAAGTTTGAAAGTTTTTCAGTTTTAACTTGATAGTTGTGTACAAATTTCATTTCGTCTGTCGTATTCAAAATACATAAAACAGGATTTTCCGAATCCACAATACATTTGCTAATGAATACACCTTCGCAAATTTCTTAAGCTTCTATAAAAACGGGTTCTTTGATATTATTTAAATAGAATGTTCTGAACACCTCACATCTCGGTGGAAAAAAATATGAATTTTTATTTACGCCATGCGAAATTGGAATATTTACTTTCGTACCATACGCCAAAAACGAAACTGTCATGGTGTTGTAGTTAATTTGACACCTGTTTTCTTTTAGAAAATCTTTACCTAAGATGCCATCTGATGGTATATTAAAGTTATCGGGCACGACATGAAAAACTTGTGGTATTGAAAAATCGGAAAATAATAACTCTGTGCTGATTATACCCAATGATTTTGTTATATTTGTATTTACGCCGACGATGTTAATGGTATGTTGTTTATTTATCTGTGCATTATGTTTTATGCTGGAAAATTTTATTACTGATATATCAGCTTGTGAATGGACTAAAAAAGAGTTTGATTTGTATGAAGCGGCGCAATGTAAACTTATAAAATCAGAATAGTTTAAGTTAAAACTGTATACGGATTTAAATATGTTTTCATCGACCGTATTTAATATTCTGCCTCCCTCAACGTGTCCTGTTGAGGGACTTCCGCGTTTAAAGTCCTCACCGAAGAATTTTGGTTATTTCGTGAGTTCTGATAATGATTCGAATTATTGTTGTTGTTCCCACGGTTGCTGTAGTTACGTCCCTGAGATCTGTTGTTGTTATAATTTCCACGATAATTATTATTGTGTCCACGATAACCATTATTGTGTCCACGATAATTATTATTGTGTCCACGATAATTATTATTGTTTCCACGATAATTATTGTTATTTCCACGATAGTTATTGCTATATCCACGATAGTTATTGCTATTGGTTCTTCTACCTCGGTAAGAGTTATAATGCATTGACAAAACATGACCTTGGTTTTCCGTTCGTGATTCCTCTATAATCAGTTTTGCCACTACATAATTAGGTTCGTTGAAAGTAGTAGATGCTAGAATTGCTTTTACCATATCAGTTCTTGCGTTAATTCTGCAAATGTTGACTGTTTGCTCTATGGCCATTTCTTGAGCTTTTTCTTTTGTCATTCCTTCAATAACTAATGACCGTTTAAAAGCATCTGCCAAATCTTCAACATTTTTTGCAAAATCTATGTAATTGTTATGTTTTACTTGTAGTGATGCAAATCTTCCAGCTACCACTTTAGCATTGTCCGGTTTTATTTTACTCTTCAGAGCATTTTTAATTTCTTCTATAGTCGTAAGGCTCTCCGGTAACGCATCTCTCGCTCTTCCATCTAGTTTTGATTTTATAAATGCTATTGAGCACGTGTTTAAATTGGGTGCCGTTAGCTCCTCAATTAAAGTAATTTTATCCATGAATGAATTAAGTGTAAGGGGATCTCCACTGTAATTCTCGCGGATAATGTTAGCGCACATAGAAATAAACTTTGTTTTATCCTCTGCTGAATTTTTTGCGAGGCTTTCGCCTATTTCCGTTTCTGACTCAGAATAATTTTCAACCGTTTCTGTTTCTGATTCAGAATCTGTCAAAATGTCTCTTTGTACGAGGTCAAACAAATACACACCATACGGAACTTTTATCCTACAATTCACTTTGCCAAAACATTTCAATAATAATTCTCTGCAGTGGGTAATGTTACTATATATTTTTTTTTAGATTTACTGGCAATTCATCTTTAAATGATTTGATATATTTTAGGATTTCGTCGTATGCTTCTATTAACAACGTTATGTATTCATCTAATTTAGTTAATTGTCGCGTAATTGGCCGATTTTGCAAACCCCTTTTCTTGATTTTATCGAAATTTGAGACTAGCTCATCAAAAATTTCAATTTTGAATTCTGGCAATGACATTTACTAATTCAATTGTTAAAAAGTGTAATAAATGCAACAGAAATAGGAAATTAGAAATGCAATTAATTTCGATAGATCTATTTTTTTTAACTTCGTTTTCCGAAAATAATTTGATGGGTGGAGTCAAATTAAATATATTAATTATTTTGTATATTGTATTGTATGTATTGTGTTTTGTATATTATATTTATTATTTTGAAAAGAAATAAAATTTTTTGAAATTTCTATTACAATTTATTGTTGTACTTATCTATGCCGTCCTCTGTTGTTGCTGTTGATGCTGTCATTTTATTGTTGGTTGCTTGCCTTCTGCGAGTTGTTGTTGTCGTGTATCGTCCGATCTCTCTTCCTTCTTTGTGCTTGGCTATTATGTTGTATGGTTCTTTTTGTTGCGGCTTGTTGTTGTTGTTGCCATTTTACTTTTGTTGCGTTTTACTCGTTGTTTGCATGCTGCTGTTATTTTACTCGCTGTTTCTTCTATATGCTGTTGTTTTGTTGCTCGTTGTTTCTCTTACTGTAATTTTTTTTTTGTTATTGATGTTCAACAGTTGTTAATTTTTGGTTTTGATCCGTTTTGTTTAAATGGGTACCGTTTTATTTTTGATGCTTTTTGTAGCTTTTTTTCCCCGTTTTTCCTTATTTTTTTTTTGATGCTGATTATTTTGTAATGCTGTATATGGTAAAGACCATTTTGTTGTAGTGTGCGTTGTTGATGTTTTTTTGTATTTTTTTTTTATTTTTTTTTTTTTTGTAATTTTGGTTTAAAAGGACATTTTTTCGTTTCTTATGTCTCCCTTTTGTTTTAACTAACTCTTGCTTGGAATGTGGCACAGTTGCTTCCACAACTAAAAGTGTTGTATTTTGAAATTTTGTCATGTTGTTTGTTGTTGTGATTTTATGTCGAATCAAAAGATTTTTTCTCTATTTCACAACATCACTTTAAATATTTGTGCAATTTGTCGGAATTGTTTGCTGATTTGAGTGAACTTTACACTTATTTTAAGAATTTTAACACTCTCCATTCTTTGTAGTCCGGTAGACAATTAATAAAAAGATTATTTTCAGGTGATTTAGAAGTATAATGTTCCAAAAAAAAAACTCGTAGCACTTTTCATGCGTGCTTAATAACGATGTCACATCACCACTTTTGTCTGTCACTGTTTATAAGTGTGTTTTTTGTTTCACTGTCCCCTGTGTTTGTGGGGATTTTTGTCTCCCCGTGTGATTATGTATGTCCTTGTGTAAGTAAAGTGAAACATTGGTTTGCGTTTTTTCTAATGTTTTTTTTTTTTAATTATGTCACCATTTATGTTATTTAATTGATACAACCACGTAACACGCCATTCTCGCCAGCTAAATGTTCATTCTCGCCAATTTCTAGGCTCAACTGGGCAGGATCGCCATGTGGTGGATGGTGGCAACTTGTTGATTTTAAGGTTTAAGACAGACTGACTGTCAAGTGTTTATTTAGCTAGAGCGTAAGCTAGGCACGTAAGTAAGAATAACGAACAATGGTAAGTGATAATGAGTAACAATGGTAAGTATAACGAGTAGTAAAGATAAGTAATAATGAGTGATACTATTAAGTCTAATGAGTAATAATGGTAAGTGTTAGTAAGTGCTATTGCTAAATGTAATGGGTGGTGCATTTGCACTTTACTCGGCTATACTGGTCAATTGTTGTTAAATGAAAAACTTTAAATTAATTAATTTTTTCTCCGACGTTTCGACTGGTTTTCTAGTCTTTTTCAAGGAGTTGTTTTTTATTTCGTTGAAAATGCTAGAAGATAACAATAACAATACCTCTATTATTTCCGCTTAACTTTAATTTTAATTATACATACAATTTCAATTGTCCATCAAGTTTGAGTGCATAGTATGCTGTTGTAATATGTACTAATGTTGTCAATGTCTTCTTTGTCGTTCATTGTTATGTTTGCTTTTTGTCTAATTCAGAAACTTTCCAATGTGAAACGTCTGTTTTGTTTATTTTCTATTTCCTATATCCAATATTCTTGTTTTGTCAAAGTCAGGAGTATGCCCACGTTCTAACATATGTTTTGCTATTCCAGTGTTGCTTGTTCCCTTTTTGATGTCAGTTTCGTGTTCTGTTAGTCTTGTATTGAGTGATCGTTTGGTTGTCCCTATATAGATTTGGTCAAATTGTCGATTTGTTGTTCCCCTACAGGGTATTTCATAAACAACGTTACATCTTTCAGCTTTACCTATTTTATCTTTTGCACTTTTAAATATTTGTTTTAATGTTATGTTAGATTTGTGTGCAAATACTATGTTACTCTCTGGGATCATTGTTCTCAGAGAGTTATTTTCAGTAAGGTTGTTTATGTATGGTATGCTAATGTATTTTTTCTCTACATTAGAGTTATTCTATTGTTTGTGGTGTTAGTTTGTGATTTTAGTTTTTTGTTTATTAATGTTTTTGTTAAGTTTGGTGGGTAGTCATTTTGTTGTAATAATTGTTTTAGTCTTGTTATGTTGTGGTCTATGTATTGTTTGTCACTTATATCTATTACCTTACTTATAAGATTATATGCTGTGTTGATTTTTGTCTTTTGTGGTTGGTATGAATTATAATTATTCTCTCTGATGATATATGTTTAGTGTACCAGTTTAATCTAAGCCCATTGTTCAGTTTGTGTATTTTTAGTTCTAAAAATGGTATGGCATTGTTTTGTTCTATCTCAACTGTGAATTGTAATTTTTCATGTTGTCTGTTAAGTTCATTTAGAATTGTGTGTATGTCCTGTTTATTGCCTATGGCAAATATATTGTCAACGTATTTTGTCAAGAATTTAATGTGTGTCCCATTGTCTGCAAGTCTTCCTATGGTTTGTTGTATTATGTAGTCTAGTACTATGTCTGCTATAGTTGGTGACAATGGATTGCCCATAGGCATGCCAAAAGTTTGAATGTATATATTATCGTCATATGTGAAATAGTTATTATCCCTTAAGCAAAATTGTAGTAGTTTAACAAATGTGTTTTTAGGCATACTTGTGTGTTTTTTTACTTGTTCCGACTGTGTCATTATTATTTTAATTGCCAAATACATCGGAATGTTAGTGAAAAAGGAGATTACATCAAACGAGACTAGTGTGTCATCATTCTCCAGTTTGATATTCTCTAATTTGTTTTTGAGTTCAAAGGGGTTCTTTATGTTCAGGTCGGATGAGATAAGGTGTTTCAATATTTCTCCTATGTGTTTTGCCATACTGTAGCAGGGTACATTTGTTGAGGATGAAATTGGTCTCATTGGTGGCCCTACCTTATGGATTTTAGGTAGTCCGTACAATCTTGGTGCCATGGATGATGTACTGTATAGTTGAGTTTTTTGTTTATATCTAGTCAATATGTCCTTGTTTGAATAATTCATTCACCATGTTATTATTGCTTTTTGTAGTTTTTTCGTTGGATTCATTCTAGTTCGTTTATATGTATTTTTGTCCTCCAATAGTTTGGTAATTTTCCCCCGGTATTCTGTTTTATATAAGATCACTGTTTTACCATCTTTGTCTGCTGTTGTTATAAGTATATTGTCCTTGTTCTCTCTGATAATTTTCTCCGTTGTTTTGGTTGTAGAATGAATTGTTCCAGGGAATTAGTGTTCTTGTTTCTTTTGTAGTTTAATATTTTCGTTGTGAGTTTAGTTCTTATACTGTCTTTTTCCTTATCCGCTTCTAAGGTTAGTGCGTATTGTTCTACATCTGCTGTTAATTGTATGCTAGGATACATTTTTACTCGATGTAGGAAGAGTGAATTTTTTCCCTAAGGACAGTAGCCATTCGCTTTCTATTGGAAAATCTATATCTGTTTTATTTATTAGCCAATTTTCGTTGTATGTTAGGTTGAATGTTTCCAGTGCTTTGATTTTCAATGCATATGTTTTGTTCTTATGTTTTCGTATGATCAAAAATTTTGTCTGCCTTGTAGTTAACCTCATTTTAGTCTAGAATTTGGTGTTAAAAATTATGAAAATCAACATGCGAGACTTTTCCCAAACTAAAAAATTTAAAATTTTGTTCCAAAATCATTAATTTTCTGCCAAGGCTGGCTATAGGATGAATGCCCAACAAATTTAAATTGCATTTAACACCTTTGGCAAGGCCCTTGCTGAAAAAAATACAACATTTTGTGTCTTTCTTACAAAATATTTGAGAAACTATTGAAAGAATGATGGTACCTTTCCTAACAAATTTATTTTTTTTCAGTTTGAAAACATTTTAAATTTGAGAAGTTGTCGTTGCCAACCGGTTTTAAATAATTTTGAAATGTTTTTAACTTACGTTTGGTTGCAGTCTTGCCAATGTAGCTGGTTTTTTGAACTACATTTTGGCTCAAAATTACCAAGTTATTACCTAAAAAGTAAAGCAAGTCAGTGCGAATGTTTACATTTTAAACTTATAATTCCAAATATATTTGTAACGGTTAGAGATACGACACAAGGCTCGGCTCAGTAGACTCTCAAAAACAAAGATATTTAAATCAGACCACAAGTTAGGAACTTACATGCCATGAAAGTTTTGTCTGCCTGTAGTGAAACGGACGTTAAAACAAGGTGCCTCTAAATACCAGATTCTAAAAGCCTGACTTCTCCCCTAAAAATCCTTTGTGCATTCTCAAACAATCGGACGTATAGCTTAGAAGTTCTGATATTGTTACCACTTTTTTGCAAACGGTGCCACTGTAAAATTTATAAAAACTCATTCGCTTGTAGCAGAGTTCCTTGAAATACAGAAGATGATTAACGACGCTTTGTTAGAGGGAAATGTTATTAGAAGCCTTCAAAAAATACTTTGTGTAACAAAGTAGTAAGAAAATCGGATTTAAATGATATCAACCATCCGTGACTCACGCGAAAATAGTACACTCACTCACGCAAAGATTGGACTCACGCACGCTCACGCACGAAGATTTTTTCACTACTCACGATCACCCACGCTCACGTGAGCAAAATTTGGCGCTATCACGTTCACGCGTGAATCACGCCAATCACGTGACTCGTGCCCATCTCTACTACAAACGCAGAATGGTTGGCTTGCTCGGCACATTATTTAAACCAAAACAATCCCGCTAAATTCTTTGTGTTTTTAAATTTTTCTTTAAATAAAATGTAATAACTTCAATACGTAGTTGGTGCGATAGATGCTCTACAATAAATTGTTATCGACCGCTCTGCACAACTGGCAAATACAAATGGCGGTCAAAAACATAGGTCTGGAACATAAAAACACACTGTATTTGCAGTGTAACTCATCTTACGCCTCAAATTTAAATTTTTGGAATTAGTTCCGTGGAACCAAACTTTCATGCCATACAAAATTATTAAAATATATTGTACCGTTTAAGATTTATTCAAAAACGACATCGGCCTGCAATGTACAAACACCCAGTAGTATGGTTACATAAATACGTTTAAAAACAATCAAATCGTCAAAACAATTCAAATTTGACAAATAACCTTTAAAACTTGTAGAACCCTAATAATTTGTAGTCTGAAATTGTGGAACTCTTACAAATTAATGCCACAAAATGTCTGTTACAGCGCCGTACGGATAAGCCAACTTCCGATTAACCTTACTGTTTTTAGTAACATCGACAATTCCTGGTATTGTGTGCAAATTATTTTTGCCGCAACACGGGCAGTCCACGAACTATTCGCAACTAAAAACACTGATATAAATGGAAAAGGCGAAGCCGAAGATATTGTTTTTTTAAAGCCGTCAGACCACCACATTTTTCTTCGAAAAATATGGCAACTCTGAGCATTTTTAATGGCGAAATTAAGGTAGAAAATGCGCATATATAATAAAATTGAATTTTGAAAGCCATACAAAATACGAATTTTTTATTATTTTCCCAAAAATATTAACATCGTCTAAAATGCCCAGAAACTATCATGACCACAAAGTATCCATTAGACATATATTGATCCATAATTGTTCGTGGACCGTCCCCAACACCGAGCGAAAAATAGCAATATCATATTGATATTTTGAAATATTGATTTGATATTGCACAAAATGATATTTTTTGACGCTGGCGTAACCACTTTTTTCATATGGTTGTTGTCAATTTTATTTTTGATGCGACGTAAGCGTCGTGTTTGATAATTATAATATCAATTTGATATTTATAATATCAATTTGATATTGATCAATATCAAAGCGCTCGGTCACCAAGTACAACAATTAAATGTTTGTTGTGATTGTAGCCAATTTTTTCGTATGGTTGTAGTAAAATTTCATTTTGAAAATTTATAATATCAATTTGATATTGATCAATATCAAAACGCTCGGTCACCCAAGTACAACAATTAAATGTTTGTTGTTATTTTTTTTATTTCTCTTAGCTTACGGTATCAATTTCATGTTAATGCGTGAACCTGTAAAACACATACACATATATGTACATACACATATATGTATTGTTTTTGCGAAATTGTTTGGCTGTATATCACACGCATTTTCTGTGGTAAAAAAAATTTACAAAAACAAATATATATTTGATTTTTGCCTGATACATTTTTTCTGACGTCGCGGCAGCATTACCCATGATATTTCTTGCCTATGCTTATATGCAAAAATGATATTGCCTATCGGCTCAGTTGAAAAGTGACATTTAATCAGTGTGGTGTTAATTGCTTATTGTCGTATTAACAAAAGAATAAATAAAGAAAGTGAATAAAGTGAATAAATAAATAAGCAAAACATTTAAGTTCAAATAAAAGTTAATTATAAAAAGTTAATTGTAGAAAGTTTTTCAAATGGAGGATAAAGTAATGCAGCTGC
Organism: Phaonia tiefii; assembly: GCA_963931995.1. NCBI lineage: Eukaryota > Metazoa > Arthropoda > Insecta > Diptera > Muscidae > Phaonia > Phaonia tiefii. The sequence continues at coordinate 106,331,599 of OZ008368.1, read as the reverse complement.
TTGCAGAATTTGAGCTGCCAGAAGTATATCCTTTATTAAAAAGTAAGCTATTAATTTTTTAGCGCACAAAAATTATTAGTTAATTAAATAAGAGTGAAAAGTGCAAAATATGTGCGGTGTTTATACATAAATACATACAGAAACAACTGTACAATATGCGTGTTTTTTTTACAAGGCGCTAACGCCATTAAAAAGTTCAGATGGAAAAAAAAACAACAACGTTGTTACAGCCGGCAAAGTTTGTATGTATGAATGTATGTATATATTTATGTATTTGAAGTACTATTTGTGCTATTTATTTTGTACACAAACTGCAACTTGTAATATTTATAAAAAATATTTATAAAAATTTTAAATATTGTTTGCTAAACTCGGCTATTATTATTAATCTAGTCCAACATCAATTTGTTTTACTAATTTATTAAGTGATTTTAGCAAAAAAAACGAATTTTATTTACTAAATTATTATTATATTTACTATATTATATTGTTTTTTAAATATTTTCCAAAAATTAATTTTTTTCATAGTTCGCGATTGATTTTAATTACCTCTATCCTGGAAAAGGTAACTCGTTTAAGGAACAATGGGACTGCAGTAAGTCAAAAATTGTTGAATACATAGAAAAAACCTCCATAATTCAGCCTGCAAACGACAGCTCTTATCTTACAAAGCAGCAAAGAATCAAGGTAAAATTTGCATCGGTTAGTTAGTTTCTCATTAATAAATTAAAAATCTTTGCAGAGATACAAAACTATTTAATAATAATTTTGTTGGTTGGAGTACTGCAACCCACTGCCCGTTTTAAACTCGCTGATGGAAAGGGACACAAAAAGGTGACTATTTCGGATGCCCAGGACAGTCTAGTTCTAAGACTTCCATCATTAAATGATTTAGAAATTTGAAATTTTTTCCAAGTTTAATATCTTACCCTTTTTGAACTGAAATCAATTTTAATTTGTTTAAATATCTTATTATTTTTGAAAACTTTGAAAGTTTGTCTAAGTTATATGTACTAAATATAAACGTAAATAAAAAATTTAATAAAAATATATATTAAATTTGTTTTATTTTTAAAATCAAATTATAGATTTCGTATTCAAATTTATCAATTTTTGATTTAAAATTTTAGATATCAATTTGATTTTGATCAATATCAATTTGATGTTGGTTAATATCAATTCGATATTGATGAATATCAATTGGCATTTTTATTTTGACATTTTAGATGTCAATTTGATATTGATCAATATCAATTTGATGTTGGTTAATATCAATTCGATATTGATGAATATCAATTGGCATTTTTATTTTGACATTTTAGATGTCAATTTGATATTGATCAATATCAATTTGATGTTGGTTAATATCAATTCGATATTGATGAATATCAATTGGCATTTTTATTTTGACATTTTAGATGTCAATTTGATATTGATCAATATCAAATGGCACGGTTGACTTTCAAGAAAAAAGTTTATTATAATTTATTATTTATTTATTCCAAGAGAAAATAGCGACCGAGACATTTGATATTGAACGATATCATATTGATATTTTTCGCACTTAGCCCCATTTTGTTAACGTTTAATATCAATTCGTTAACGAAAATATCAATTTGATATTGTTTTTTCGCTCGGTGAAAGTATCGAAAAGTCTATGAAGTATACAGCATACGAAAAAATTGGACACGAACTATACGGCATGCACACATATATGAATACTGTAGCATACATACACAGTCAACGCAACCAACGGCTATAGAGTACAAACTAAAGCCAACATGACCAACGGAAATACATATTAAAGAAATACCAAAAGAGGTATTAGCTTACATTTCATTGGCACTTCCCAAAGTGTCCAAATAACTAAAAGTCGAACAGCCAAACACACTCCACATAACAAGCGCCGTTTAATACTCTAAACGATACACATTGCTCTGTACGCAAGGCAAAGAACAGTTCTCACGCCAGTGAAACTGATTCGTCAGCATGGCACACGCAGCCATGACGGCGACCGCCCATGGCTTTGAGTATGTTCTACTGCGTACACACAGCGACACATACAATGTTGCATAGCCACAGAACGGTGATCGTCTCTGCTGACAGCGACCGTTCATAGCTCCAAGAACGTCGCATACATACAACAATGTATACGGCATGATAAGCCATGAGCAGCGAGCGTTCCCTCTGCTGAGGGATACGCATATGATATTCATTGGTCTGCCGCGACAACTCCATATAACTTATATAGGAATAAGAATATTAATGTAAGATACTATTGTATTTAGAATTAATATAAAAAGAACCAAATTAACAAATAAAGACACAGAAAGGTTTTGACGCTCAAGATAGCTCAACCAAAAAGAATTCCATTGTGTAATTATTACATGGCGATCCTGCCAGGAGAACAGAGGGTAATTATTACATGGCGATCCTGCCAGTGCTTCAAAAATAAAAGAGCACGGAGGAAAAATCGGGAGCTCAAAAGGCTCAGAAACAATCCCACAGCTCCAAAAGCTCAGGGATCTCCAGGAACTCCCAAAATAAAAAGGAGCTGGAGTTGGATCATTTTGTCCAAAGAACATAGCGTTTTAGCCGCTGTTAAATCCTGAAGTGCACCAAAATTTATAAATGCACCAGGATTAAAGAAACATTTTCTTTTTCTCTGACGTGATAGCCAAAAATCCGTCAGCGGCGAGAAGGAAGATACTGTCTGGCCAAAGGACAGTTGGCCCAGCCATACGAGAGGGGCCACAGCCGAAACAACCGAAGAATGAAGGAAGGCCCACAACCTCTAACAATCGAGGATTTCAAGAAGGGGCAACGACGGCCAGAGAAGGAAGATCCCCATTCGGCGATGACCAATTGAGACGGAAATATAGTATATAGAAAACTTTTCTTGTATTTTCGTATGCGATTCCAAGCGCATACATAGGGTCTATAAGCGAGTACTCGCTCGAGACAAAAGAAGAAAAATTATTTTAAAAGAAAATATAATAAACAAAATTGTATGTATAATTAATAAAATAATTTCTATGTAAAAAAAAGAAAGGAAAACCTGAGTGGATAAGGATAATTATGGGTCATAGAAACTCAAAAATAAGTAATCCGACTGCGAATGTCATTAATAATGTAGAAGTGGTCGATCACACTTCACAAATAGATTCATTGTGGATCCTCCTACTCATCTCTACAGTATTAAGTGCAGTCAACTTATTACTTAAGTTATATTTATTGCATAAGAGATCTCTAAAGAAGAGATACTCAAGTCGTGGAGATAACTTAGACAAAATCTAAGCACCACAGAGTATCTTATGGATCGGGATAAAATAGTTACCTACTGTAGACTTATATATAATGTCCCAAACTCAGATTAAATTTTTAAATACTAAATGCATTGGGCAGAAGTAGTGCAAAAGGCACGACTAATTAGGGAAACCTTTGACAGATCATATAAGTGTCTGAATACTGATAGAGATACGAGGGAAGAAACCGTATCAAAACATTTTAAAATTCTTAGACAATCGTTAAAGAAAATACAGGTATTATTCAACGTTTATTACGATCGATTAACCACTGCTCACAAGGTAGCAGCTGACGCTTTTTACGGAGATATAAGGGAAAAATTCCTAAATGTAGCTTCGAGAAGAGGAATAGAAATAACAATTCCTTTATACCTTCACGAGGAATTGGACATAATACTAGATAATACGGAAGGTGATGATAATATTGAAAGTGAAGCCACAATTAGGACAAAAACCATTGAGTCAATTGGAACGGAAGTCAATATGGCACAAACAGTTATAGAATTTTTAAATACGGCCACAAGGTTAATCCCTGATTTCGATGGGAAACCTGAGAATTTAAGATAATTTTTAGATGCACTTTCTTTAGTGGATACACTAAAAGGCACCCACGAAGCGGTAGCCATAAACCTGATTAAGACAAAATTAACAGGTAACGCCAGAAACCTACTTGAAAATGAATCCACCATACAAGACGTAATTTCGAAACTGTCAAGTTCTGTGAAAGGTGAATCAGTTGAGGTCCTATCAGCCAACATACTGAACATCCGACAGAACAATAAGTCTGCCAATTCTTATTGTGATGAGCTGGACAAATTGACAAAATCATTGGAAGGTGCATACATCTCCGATGGTTTGTCACGCACATTGGCACAAAAATATACCACCCAAGTCGCGGTGAAGGCAATGACCAAAAATTGCACCATTGAAAGAGTTAAACTCATCATGGAAGCAGGTCAGTTTGACAATATGAACGAAGCTATAGGAAAATTTGTTAGTAGCTGCACAGACGCTACTGGACAACAAAATACTATCCTATACTTCGGAAACAGGTCAAACAGAAACTACCGTGGGAACAGAGGAAGACCACATGGTAGAGGTGGATATAGAGGAAGAAATGGCAATGGCAACAATCGCAATAACAACAATAGATACAGAAATGACAATTCTAACTACCGTGGAAACAGACGTGGAAACAACCACAATTATAATAATAACAGACAAAACCACAATGGTCGAAACAGTAACGTTAGAGTAACTAACACAGACCAAGACAACCCGGAAAACTAGAAAATTCCCCTAAGATCAAGCCAGAGAACAGAAAAGTGTATAACCTTAGCCTTAACTTTAGTATTTTTGTTAACGTAAAAATAGAACACCATAACGAAAAAATAACATTATTAGTAGACACAGGAGCAGATATTTCATTAATAAAACTTGCTCACTTTACACAAGATGAAATAAACACGAATAGAATATCAACATTAAGTGGTATAGGACATGGTAAAATAAAATCAATAGGAACGGCAAATTTTGATCTAAGATACAAAAACTTTTTAATTCCCCATACTTTTCACGTTGTGAACGATGATTTCCCAATACCATGCGACGGAATCATCGGTATGGATTTTATAAGAAAATACAATTGTATTTTAGACTTTAATGATGATTTTGATTACCTTATCCTACGACCACCAAATTTCACACAACAGATAGAAATACAAATTACGAATACATGCAATGAAAGCTTAACACTACCAGCAAGATCTGAGGTGATACGCTATATTAGGCTAGTGGCCACAAATCAAGACATATTGGCACCTCACCAAGAAATTCAACCAGGTATTTTTATAGCTAGCACCTTGGTAAAGGCAAACAATGCATATATTCGCATTTTAAATACAAACGATACAATAGTTACAATAAAAGAATCACAAATCACAACTGAAGACATTAATGATTACGAAATTATTACAAACAATTCAAATGAATAACAAAGAAAGACACAAATTTTGCAAATACTAGAGAAAAATTTTCCAAAACAGTTCGAAAATGTTTTAAAAGATCTTTGTTCCGAATTCAGTGATGTCTTTGGTTTAGAAACGGAAACAATAACCACAAATAATTTCTATAAACAAAAGTTAAGGGTTAAGGACAAACAACCGGTATATATTAAGAACTACCGTGTACCACATACACATAAGGAGGAAATTCACAAACACGTAAAGAAACTAATAGACGATGGAATAGTCGAACCATCGTATTCCGAGTATAACAGTCCAATCTTGTTGGTTCCCAAAAAGTCTCTCCCTGGTTCTAAGGAAAAGAGATGGAGACTTGTAATAGATTATAGACAGATTAACAAAAAGCTAGTAGCGGACAAATTCCCTTTACCACGAATAGACGATATTCTAGACCAACTTGGTAGGGCTAAATATTTCTCATGTTTAGATTTAATGTCTGGATTCCATCAAATCCAGTTGGAAGAGAAATCTAGAGACCTTACATCATTTTCGACTAATAATGGGTCATACAGATTCACTAGACTTCCTTATGGACTAAAAATAGCACCAAATTCATTCCAAAGAATGATGACATTGGCTTTCAGTGGTTTGAAACCAGAACAAGCTTTCCTATACATGGACGACCTGGTCGTATTAGGATGTTCCGAAAACACATGCTTTCAAATCTTACAAATGTTTTTGAACTATGTCGAAAAACCAATCTCAAGTTACACCCTAAAAAATGTTAATTTTTTATGACAGAAGTAACATACCTAGGACACAAATGTACAGATAAGGGAATACTACCCGATGATAGTAAATACTCAGTAATTGAAAATTACCCAAAACCCACTGATGCAGATGGCGCGAGAAGATTCGTAGCCTTCTGCAATTACTATCGAAGATTTATTAAAAACTTCTCAGAATATTCTCGGCATCTTACAAGACTGTCTAAAAAAGGTGTTCAGTTCGAATGGACTAAAGATTGCGACATAGCATTTAATCACTTAAAAAAGGCATTAATGAGTCCAACATTACTGCAATACCCGGATTTCGAAAAGCAGTTTTGCATAATTACGGACGCAAGCAAACACGCTTGCGGCGCAGTTTTGACTCAGGAACATGAAGGAAAACATTTACCAGTCGCCTATGCTTCCAAAACCTTTACTAAAGGTGAAAGCAATAAATCAACCATCGAACAAGAATTAACAGCAATCCATTGGGCTATAACACACTTTAGACCATACATATACGGAAGACAATTCCTCGTCCGTACGGATCACAGACCACTATCATATCTATTTTCAATGAGGAACCCAAGTTCAAACCTGACGAGAATGAGGCTTGACCTAGAGGAATATGACTTTACAGTAGAATATCTTAGGGGAAAAGATAATTACGTTGCAGACGCGCTATCGCGAATAACAATACATGATCTCAAGGACATGAATATAACAGCAACACAAATATTGACAATAACGACAAGATCCATGACACGAAATAATATGAATACGGATAAAAGTAATACTTTGAATGAGCAGCATAAATCAAATAAAATTAAAAAGCCCAGTATATATGTTCCTTTGAATAACACTGACGTCAGGAAATATTATAAATTAAAGATTTTTCCCGCAAGATGTTACATCAAACGTGGAAAATCTATAATAGCACATACATATACAAATCAATGACTTGTTTAATAATGGGAAACTTGACTTAGGACAGTTCTTCCCGAGGCTCGAAGAAGTAGCCTGTAAACACAGCATTGACAAATTACAAGTGGCACCTAGTGAGAAAATTTTCGAATTTATCTCGATTAATGAATTCAAAGATATGGGCAATAGGAAATTAATGCATATTAAAGTAGCGCTACTAAATAAGGTGACCCACATTGATTGCAAAGATGCTATAGCTATTCAGAACATAATGATAAAATATCATGATGACCCCATTGAAGGTGGTCACTGTGGAACTTTCAGGACAGTACAGAAAGTAAAACGGTATTATTTTTGGCGAAACATGATAAAAGACATAACTAGATATGTCAAAATGTGCCACACGTGTCAGACAACCAAAACCAACAAACATTTGAAAGGTCCATTAGTAATAACTCCTACGCCGGCGGGAGCTTTTGATACGGTATTTGTCGATACCATTGGTCCATTTCCTAAATCAATTTACGGAAATGAATACGCCATGACAATGATATGTGATCTGACTAAGTATTTAGTCACAATACCCATACGGGACAAAAGCGCGCAAACTATCGCTAAGGCAATTTTTGAAAATTTCATTCTTATATATGGTCCAATGAAGACGTTCATTACGGACATGGGAACTGAATACAAAAACGCCATATTAAATGAATTATGCGCACTATTGAAAATCGAGAAACTAACTTCAACGGCACACCATCACCAGACGCTAGGTACAATTGAAAGAAGCCATAGAACTTTCTATGCATACGTACGATCCTACATATCAGTGGATAAAGATGACTGGGATGAATGGCTTAAGTACTTCACGTATTGTTTCAATACAACACCATCAACAGTACATAATTACTGTCCGTATGAATTAGTATTTTCGAGAATACCACATAAAATGGTACAAATGAATGAAGTGGATCAAATAACTCCACTCTATAATGTAGACAATTACGCCAACGAGGCCAAATATAGATTAGAAATAGCGCTTAGGAGATCTCAGATACTATTAAATAAGCATAAGGAAAAACAAAAAGAATATTATGATAAGAACATTGTAGAATATAATTTCAATATAGGAGATTTAGTATTGTTAAGAAATGAATCAGGACATAAACTAGATAGAAAATATATCGGTCCCTTTAAAATTAAAAATCTACTATTAAGAGAAAATGTAAACATCATAGATCCCAAAACTAACAAAGAACAAATAGTTCATAAGAATAGAATTAAAATTTATGAGCAATTAAATAATAATAACAATAAAAACCATGGTTAATAATACTAATAATACTAATAATAAGGAACGAATGATAATGAACTTATACAATAATAAGTCCTTCTAATTACATAAGAAATATCTAAATAATAAGTACCAGAGATCTGCGCCGGTGGACCGCAACTACTAGTACACCGCATACGAACATAGTATTTTTCCTACACAAGTATTTGTTTACTCTTTCTCTCCTCTACTGCGGTGGTGAAATAAACTAGTATCAAAAATACCACCTCAAAATTGATGTGGTGGTTTTTTACTCTTTCTTGAAGTGCTGGGTTTTTACTCTTTCTTGTGTGTGTGCTCTTTTTACTGCACTGGTACAATAAATCATCAAAGGCATGGCTGCAAACAAAATAAATACAAAAGCACACAACGATGACGAGAACCTGGTTTTGTCCTTGTTGTTCTTTTTTTGCTTTGATGCAGTGTGGGTCATGTTGTTATTTGAACCTGTGCAAGACACATATACACACAGACACATGTGGCGGTTTTTTACTCTTTCTTTTAAGCGTGTGTGTTTTTTGCGTATAAGATTTTGTACTGTTTGTTTTTTTTGCATTGATTGCTAAAAACTTATAACTATTTGAAGAAAACAACAAAATTTATGTAGTATTATCTATTAATTAATTTTTTTGTGTTTTTATTTCATAAATTTTTAGATACGTATATAATATTAAAATATAAGGATAATATAAGTAATTTCGTTTATTTATTTATTTATATGTTTATTTTTGTGTAATGAATGTAAAAAGATTATACTGTCCAGGGCTTTAGGCGCTAATCTGTTCCGCTTTTCACTTATTATATTTCCAGCAAGAGAAAACGCTCGTTCGGCTGCAGCGCTACTTGCAGGAATTGAGTGCACTTGGAATGCAAATTTAGAGATCAGAGGATAAGATTTCTCATTATTTTGCCACCATGTAATTACTTCGAAATCTTTGGTAATAATTACATTCTCAGTACAATATTTCTCTAATTCATTAAAAGGGGTTTGTTGAACATTTGTGGATCTTTGCAACAGATTTGAAAAGGAGAACATGTTTTTTTGTATAGGCGAATCAATGTTTGATAATGTCGACGATGATGTAGCAGGACTGTCTGAATTAGATGGTAAAGATGTGGGAGCCGCTGTGTTATTAGATAGTTTTTCCATTTGTGATATGCAAAGTTCTTTAATTTCATTTAAACCGTCTAATTGCAAATTTATAGCTGATGGATACAAGAAAAATGCAACCTTATGCCATGTGGATAAATTGTTTTCGCAAATTTCTCTGACATTGCGATTTATACTTGCTTTTAAAATCGAAATGGATGGCATATCAGTAATGTTGGGCTCGCACAGGGTTTTTACCTTGTAAATTGACGGGAGTACTAAGCATAATGAAGCGGAACTGGAAGTTTGCAATTCTTTAAAAATTATTTCGAAGTTTTTGCATAACTCAACAAGGACAGTAAGCGTATTTAAATCGATATGTTGCAATCGCTGAAGTTCATTTGCATCCTTTAGTATATTATTTACTTCTCTCCAATTGTCCAGAACAAATTTGCACATAATGTAGTTTGAGTTCCAGCGTGTTTCACATGGATTTTTTAACGATGTGTTTAACTTGTGCTGCAGATTTGCCTTTTTGAAATATTTTACAATTTTATTACTGGCATTTATCAAATCGGCTAGGTCTATTGTTTCTTCGAAAGATTTTTTTAGAACATTTGCAAATAAGTGGCAACTGCAATTTAAGCGTGTATTGTTTTGTAATGCCTTAACTATGTTTGTTCCCCGGTCAGTCACAAATTTTATGCTCTCCATATTGTCAATCTCAAATTCGTTTAAAAGGGACTTCAATTTCTGAAGAACATTAGTGGAGGTTCATCGCTGAAAGTCCATCGATTTTATGCCCAAGATAATGTCGACCATCCGATACTCCTTTTGGTAGTGTAAAGTGACTCCTAAGAATGTGCGTTGGACATAGTTGTCGGTCCAAAGATCCGTGGTTATTGACACTCTACCGCTACTCACGACCTCTTTCAATTCTTTGCTAATCTCCGCTCTATTTTCTTCAGCTTCTTTTTGGCATTTGCGAGCAATAGTTGTAGCATCTGGAAGCATGTCATCTACGTCAACACACTCTCCGTACGTAGCGCCAATCTTCATAAAATGTTTAATCATTTCTTTAAATCCAGATCCACTTACGGATGAAAACGGTCGACAATCGTCAACAACCCATTTGGATAGTACATTGAGTGTCTCTTTTTTATCTGGAGTAGACACTGGTCTTAGCGTGATTGGCTGCTTTAATATCTGACAACATTTATGACGGCTTAAGTTGGAAGTTTGACTTCCGAAGCACTTTAAAAGTTTTCCGCATGAACGGCAGTATACCAAATTTTCCACAATTGACCCATCTTCCTTTAATACTTCAGACAAAATATTCCAGACAAAACTCTTTCCCTTTCGACGAGGGGCCAACGAGTAAGCACCACTCAAAATTTGGTCCAAAACAAATGTATGGTCTGACATACTCTTTTTTACTTGTGTCCTAATTGAAATCTGTTGAATGGCTCCGTTCTCTATGAAATCGCAATTACAACTGACAATAGAATGCGTTCAATCAATCTCAATGTCCAGTCAAAATAATTATTGAATGGCGAAAGGGTTTTCCCATCATACCACATCGCATCGACGCACATTTATTGAATAATAGTAAAAAAGAAAACTCAATCAGTTTCCTGCGAATTTATCATTGTCATTAAAAAACCATTAATGAAAATAGAACAACAACAAACCGAACATCAACAAAAATCTCTCGCTCCCAATTTGCATTCTCTTGTCAGTTCTGCTCTTGTATGTGTTTTACCAGAGCAGTAAAAAAGAGCATACACAAGAAAGACCAAAGAACCAACACATGTAGTGGTATTTTTTATACACAAAAATACTCATGAGTGTACCACTGCAACCGCATCTTAGTTGTCACATTTTTGATCGTTTTTTTTTCTATGCGGTGGGCAAACTACTGCAGTAAAATGAAGCAATACAACAGAATACACAAGACAAGAAAGTAGTAGTAGCACCGACACCGCATAATCAGCGAGTATACTAGTAGTGTTGAAAACAGCCACTGGTGCCGATCACTGATAAGTACTATATAATACATTTGATGAACATGAAATTAATAACATTGAAAAGAATGTCCATAAAACTCACGTTATATGGTCATTCTTCTGAAAAATGGAGGTGTAGCATACATACACAGTCAACGCAACCAACGGCTATAGAGTACAAACTAAAGCCAACATGACCAACGGAAATACATATTAAAGAAATACCAAAAGAGGTATTAGCTTACATTTCATTGGCACTTCCCAAAGTGTCCAAATAACTAAAAGTCGAACCAAAAGAAGAAAAAATCAACCAAAAAGAATTCCATTGTGTAATTATTACATGGCGATCCTGCCAGGAGAACAGAGGGTAATTATTACATGGCGATCCTGCCAGTGCTTCAAAAATAAAAGAGCACGAAGGAAAAATCGGGAGCTCAAAAGGCTCAGAAACAATCCCACAGCTCCAAAAGCTCAGGGATCTCCAGGAACTCCCAAAATAAAAAGGAGCTGGAGTTGGATCATTTTGTCCAAATAACATAGCGTTTTAGCCGCTGTTAAATCCTGAAGTGCACCAAAATTTATAAATGCACCAGGATTAAAGAAACATTTTCTTTTTCTCTGACGTGATAGCCAAAAATCCGTCAGCGGCGAGAAGGAAGATACTGTCTGGCCAAAGGACAGTTGGCCCAGCCATACGAGAGGGGCCACAGCCGAAACAACCGAAGAATGAAGGAAGGCCCACAACCTCTAACAATCGAGGATTTCAAGAAGGGGCAACGACGGCCAGAGAAGGAAGATCCCCATTCGGCGATGACCAATTGAGACGGAAATATAGTATATAGAAAACTTTTCTTGTATTTTCGTATGCGATTCCAAGCGCATACATAGGGTCTATAAGCGAGTACTCGCTCGAGACAAAAGAAGAAAAATTATTTTAAAAGAAAATATAATAAACAAAATTGTATGTATAATTAATAAAATAATTTCTATGTAAAAAAAAAAGAAAGGAAAACCTGTGTGGATAAGGATAATTATGGGTCATAGAAACTCAAAAATAAGTAATCCGACTGCGAATGTCATTAATAATGTAGAAGTGGTCGATCACACTTCACAAATAGATTCATTGTGGATCCTCCTACTCATCTCTACAGTATTAAGTGCAGTCAACTTATTACTTAAGTTATATTTATTGCATAAGAGATCTCTAAAGAAGAGATACTCAAGTCGTGGAGATAACTTAGACAAAATCTAAGCACCACAGAGTATCTTATGGATCGGGATAAAATAGTTACCTACTGTAGACTTATATATAATGTCCCAAACTCAGATTAAATTTTTAAATACTAAATGCATTGGGCAGAAGTAGTGCAAAAGGCACGACTAATTAGGGAAACCTTTGACAGATCATATAAGTGTCTGAATACTGATAGAGATACGAGGGAAGAAACCGTATCAAAACATTTTAAAATTCTTAGACAATCGTTAAAGAAAATACAGGTATTATTCAACGTTTATTACGATCGATTAACCACTGCTCACAAGGTAGCAGCTGACGCTTTTTACGGAGATATAAGGGAAAAATTCCTAAATGTAGCTTCGAGAAGAGGAATAGAAATAACAATTCCTTTATACCTTCACGAGGAATTGGACATAATACTAGATAATACGGAAGGTGATGATAATATTGAAAGTGAAGCCACAATTAGGACAAAAACCATTGAGTCAATTGGAACGGAAGTCAATATGGCACAAACAGTTATAGAATTTTTAAATACGGCCACAAGGTTAATCCCTGATTTCGATGGGAAACCTGAGAATTTAAGATAATTTTTAGATGCACTTTCTTTAGTGGATACACTAAAAGGCACCCACGAAGCGGTAGCCATAAACCTGATTAAGACAAAATTAACAGGTAACGCCAGAAACCTACTTGAAAATGAATCCACCATACAAGACGTAATTTCGAAACTGTCAAGTTCTGTGAAAGGTGAATCAGTTGAGGTCCTATCAGCCAACATACTGAACATCCGACAGAACAATAAGTCTGCCAATTCTTATTGTGATGAGCTGGACAAATTGACAAAATCATTGGAAGGTGCATACATCTCCGATGGTTTGTCACGCACATTGGCACAAAAATATACCACCCAAGTCGCGGTGAAGGCAATGACCAAAAATTGCACCATTGAAAGAGTTAAACTCATCATGGAAGCAGGTCAGTTTGACAATATGAACGAAGCTATAGGAAAATTTGTTAGTAGCTGCACAGACGCTACTGGACAACAAAATACTATCCTATACTTCGGAAACAGGTCAAACAGAAACTACCGTGGGAACAGAGGAAGACCACATGGTAGAGGTGGATATAGAGGAAGAAATGGCAATGGCAACAATCGCAATAACAACAATAGATACAGAAATGACAATTCTAACTACCGTGGAAACAGACGTGGAAACAACCACAATTATAATAATAACAGACAAAACCACAATGGTCGAAACAGTAACGTTAGAGTAACTAACACAGACCAAGACAACCCGGAAAACTAGAAAATTCCCCTAAGATCAAGCCAGAGAACAGAAAAGTGTATAACCTTAGCCTTAACTTTAGTATTTTTGTTAACGTAAAAATAGAACACCATAACGAAAAAATAACATTATTAGTAGACACAGGAGCAGATATTTCATTAATAAAACTTGCTCACTTTACACAAGATGAAATAAACACGAATAGAATATCAACATTAAGTGGTATAGGACATGGTAAAATAAAATCAATAGGAACGACAAATTTTGATCTAAGATACAAAAACTTTTTAATTCCCCATACTTTTCACGTTGTGAACGATGATTTCCCAATACCATGCGACGGAATCATCGGTATGGATTTTATAAGAAAATACAATTGTATTTTAGACTTTAATGATGATTTTGATTACCTTATCCTACGACCACCAAATTTCACACAACAGATAGAAATACAAATTACGAATACATGCAATGAAAGCTTAACACTACCAGCAAGATCTGAGGTGATACGCTATATTAGGCTAGTGGCCACAAATCAAGACATATTGGCACCTCACCAAGAAATTCAACCAGGTATTTTTATAGCTAGCACCTTGGTAAAGGCAAACAATGCATATATTCGCATTTTAAATACAAACGATACAATAGTTACAATAAAAGAATCACAAATCACAACTGAAGACATTAATGATTACGAAATTATTACAAACAATTCAAATGAATAACAAAGAAAGACACAAATTTTGCAAATACTAGAGAAAAATTTTCCAAAACAGTTCGAAAATGTTTTAAAAGATCTTTGTTCCGAATTCAGTGATGTCTTTGGTTTAGAAACGGAAACAATAACCACAAATAATTTCTATAAACAAAAGTTAAGGGTTAAGGACAAACAACCGGTATATATTAAGAACTACCGTGTACCACATACACATAAGGAGGAAATTCACAAACACGTAAAGAAACTAATAGACGATGGAATAGTCGAACCATCGTATTCCGAGTATAACAGTCCAATCTTGTTGGTTCCCAAAAAGTCTCTCCCTGGTTCTAAGGAAAAGAGATGGAGACTTGTAATAGATTATAGACAGATTAACAAAAAGCTAGTAGCGGACAAATTCCCTTTACCACGAATAGACGATATTCTAGACCAACTTGGTAGGGCTAAATATTTCTCATGTTTAGATTTAATGTCTGGATTCCATCAAATCCAGTTGGAAGAGAAATCTAGAGACCTTACATCATTTTCGACTAATAATGGGTCATACAGATTCACTAGACTTCCTTATGGACTAAAAATAGCACCAAATTCATTCCAAAGAATGATGACATTGGCTTTCAGTGGTTTGAAACCAGAACAAGCTTTCCTATACATGGACGACCTGGTCGTATTAGGATGTTCCGAAAACACATGCTTTCAAATCTTATAAATGTTTTTGAACTATGTCGAAAAACCAATCTCAAGTTACACCCTAAAAAATGTTAATTTTTTATGACAGAAGTAACATACCTAGGACACAAATGTACAGATAAGGGAATACTACCCGATGATAGTAAATACTCAGTAATTGAAAATTACCCAAAACCCACTGATGCAGATGGCGCGAGAAGATTCGTAGCCTTCTGCAATTACTATCGAAGATTTATTAAAAACTTCTCAGAATATTCTCGGCACCTTACAAGACTGTCTAAAAAAGGTGTTCAGTTCGAATGGACTAAAGATTGCGACATAGCATTTAATCACTTAAAAAAGGCATTAATGAGTCCAACATTACTGCAATACCCGGATTTCGAAAAGCAGTTTTGCATAATTACGGACGCAAGCAAACACGCTTGCGGCGCAGTTTTGACTCAGGAACATGAAGGAAAACATTTACCAGTCGCCTATGCTTCCAAAACCTTTACTAAAGGTGAAAGCAATAAATCAACCATCGAACAAGAATTAACAGCAATCCATTGGGCTATAACACACTTTAGACCATACATATACGGAAGACAATTCCTCGTCCGTACGGATCACAGACCACTATCATATCTATTTTCAATGAGGAACCCAAGTTCAAACCTGACGAGAATGAGGCTTGACCTAGAGGAATATGACTTTACAGTAGAATATCTTAGGGGAAAAGATAATTACGTTGCAGACGCGCTATCGCGAATAACAATACATGATCTCAAGGACATGAATATAACAGCAACACAAATATTGACAATAACGACAAGATCCATGACACGAAATAATATGAATACGGATAAAATAATACTTTGAATGAGCAGCATAAATCAAATAAAATTAAAAAGCCCAGTATATATGTTAACCACAAAGTCATTGATCGCCCTAATTATCATTTCCGCATAACATCAACATCATATTACAACAAAGGCAACGACCCAATATGTTGCGAAACGCTAAAGCAGCTACACCCAAATCCAAACTGCAAAGTCAACAAACAGTGAACAAAAGCCAATAACCCTAAAGCAGCTAAAACATAAATGCAATGCAATAGCAAAATCAACAATAACCAAATTATGTCGACTAAGTAAGATTAAACCCAAATGTAAAGTATTATTAAGTAAAAAAGAAATAATAAAGTTCAGTTGTTCTTTGGTAGTAAATTAATCTTGTTTAGTTATTTCGAGTCGCGGACTTACAAATAATTAATTGGCGCCCAACGTAAAAAGGTTACACGGTTAAGTAAAATTTCGTGCAACCAAACAAACCCGTAAATACCCAAAAAGGCTATCGGGACTACCCAAGTGAATTATCCGAAGGATAATACCAAGCAACCAGAAGAAGAGGAATAACATCCTAAATAAGCACCAAGGATCCAGTCATCGACGGACCAGCCAATCTGCAGTGGAAGTAACAAGCACCTGAGTACAACAGAAAAGGGACCGAGCTAAACTCCCAGGATTGCTGCTATGCTAATTATAGTGTTGTAAGTAGAGTTAAGAAAATATTGTTTAAAGTGAAATAGTGCCTAAGTGGAAATAGTGTCTAAGTGAAGGAAAAATCATTTGTGGAAAATATAGCAATAAGCAAAAATTAAGTTAATTTAAAAGTAATTTTTAAATCTCAATATATTGCTGCGATTCCTACGGGACCCTCCAGTGATAAAAAAAAAGAAAAAAAACAACAATACAATACATTTGATCGAAATTAACAAGAGGAAAATAATTTTGGGAAAACCTGAGAACAAAAATTGAATTTTTTTTTTTTTTTTTTTAAATAAACAACCAATAAAATAAATATATTTTGTACCAAAAGCCTTATCTCAACGGAATTCTTAAAGAAATAGCAATATGTCAAACCCCGAAAATTTAATCAGACCTCCAGTTCTGAATATTCCAATCCAAGAACCTGTTAATCCAAACAGAAATCAAGTTATTATGGAAGAGACAATTGCTCGTATTTGCGCACAGCAATGCCAGATGGCTATTAGACAATATCTTAATCCAAGTGCCGATATTGCTGGTGTGGATCAATTCATTGATGAAAGATATCGTAATGATCTGGCGGACTTAGATAAAGTGCCTGACGTCGTCAGAAGTCTCCGCGAATTTAACGGAAATGCTGCAGAGTTCAGCTCTTGGAAGAAGAGCGTAGATAGAATTCTAAGACTTTACGAATCTAAGATTGGCACCCCCAAATATTTTGCTATCCTTAATACGATTAGGAACAAAATAACCGGCAATGCTGATGCTGCTCTCGAATCATATAATACCCCACTGAACTGGGAGAGTATTTCAAAGTGCCTTACTCTGCATTATGCAGACAAACGCGATCTTACTACCTTAGAATACCAAATGACAACTTTGGTGCAAGGTAATAAGAGAATTCAAGACTACTACCAAGAAGTCTACTCTCACCTTTCGCTGATTATGAATAAATTGTCCTGCATGGACATAAGCAGGGAATCTCTTGATTTATTAGCACAAACTTATAGAGATAAAGCCTTAGATACTTTTATTCGCGGTCTTAAGGGACACTTATCGATACATCTAGGGATGAAGGAACCAAGGGACCTCCCTCAGGCACTACAATTATGCTTAAAATGGAAAATCAAATTGCTAGGGCCCATTTTGCGAACTCTCACGGTCAAACTAACAGGACAAACATGCAATCGGCTCCACAATATCCACCAAGACACCCTCAGGTGGCTACACAATTGCACCCTCGTGGGCAATATCACACCAACTCTTCATTCTACCCTCAATTGGCTCATATGCCACAACCATATTCCAATGGACAACACTTCAAACCTGCTCCTTTCACTCGACCTCAGCATTATTACAACCAGTTGCCTCAAGGCCAATTCCATCCCAATAATTATGCGCAACCTCCGAGGCCATTAGCACCGAAACCACAACCTCGACCCGAGCCAATGGACATTGACCCATCAACTCGATCAAGAGCGGTCAATTACATGAATAGGCCAGCTCAAAATCAATTTTTTGGCAAAAGACCAAACGATCAACCGGATCAGATCCGAGATCCTAGGAAGATCCAAAGAAATTTCCATTTGGATACAGAAGAAAGTGGAGATTCAAATCCTCAAACTTATGAATCTCAATTGGAAAATTACGAGTCGGAAGAGAAATTTTTGCCTTTAAATGATTACATCGAAAATGAGTACGATGTCCTTGATGATAAAGATCAATTGGATACTCAAGAGTTTGCTGATATCCATTTTTTAGATTAGGGAACTCGTCTCTACCATATTTCGAATGTAGAACGAGTTCGGGCCAAATTTTAAAAATTCTCGTTGACACAGGTTCTACCAAAAACTACATTCAACCCCAGTTAGTGAAAAATCCCATTCCCAACACTGAAAATTTTTACGCAACTTCCATCGCAGGTCAGACTAAAGTCACACACTATACATTTATAAATCTGTTTCATAAAGACTTTGAAGCACAAAAATTTTTTCTTCTCCCATCTCTTAAGTCTTTTCATGCCTTATTAGGAAATGATGGCCTAAAGGAACTATCGGCCGTCATCTATGCGGCAAAGAATTATATGATTGTGGACGGGAAAGTGAAAATAAGATTAAAACAATTGAATTGTCATTCGGTAAATGTGATCAATATCCGAAATGATCACATGACTGAGGATCAGAAAACTAAACTCAATGAAATTGTCAATGTTCATGGCAAGCTATTTAGCGACCCCAATGAAAAACTTACTTACACCACATCAGTTATTGGTGAGATCCATACCAAAGATGATTTACCAATATACTCAAGATACTACCCATATCCAATGCATCTTAAGGATGAGGTAGAGGCTCAAATTCGAGAACTTTTGGATCATGGTATAATACGTCCATCACGGTCACCATATAATTCTCCGATATGGGTAGTACCGAAAAAGGCTGATGCATCGGGGAAACAAAAATATCGAATGGTTATTGACTATAGAAAATTAAATGATGTCACCATACCCGATAAGTATCCGATACCGAACATTAATGACGTATTACCTCAATTATCGAAAAGCAAGCTGTTTTCCGTAATAGACCTAAAGAGTGGATTCCACCAAATTCCTTTAAGAGAACAGGACATGCAAAAAACTGCATTTTCGGTCAATAACGGAAAATATGAGTTTACCAGGCTTCCGTTTGGGCTAAAGAATGCCCCCTCCATTTTCCAACGAGCATTAGATGATATTTTGCGCGAGTACATAGGAAAGATCTGTTTCGTCTACATAGACGATATCATCATATTTGCGGAAAATGAGGAAGATCATTTGCGGAATTTAAATATAGTATTCGAAACATTGGAGCTTGCAAATATGAAAGTCCAGTTGGACAAGTGCGAGTTCCTAAAGAAGGAAGTAGAATTTCTAGGTTTCATAGTATCAGACTCTGGGATCAAGACTAATCCAAAAAGAGTAGAAGCTATTAATAATTTTCCACCTCCAAGAACATTGAAGGAACTTAGATCATTCTTGGGAATGTCCAACTTTTACAGACGATTTATAAGGGACTATGCAAAGATTGCTAAGCCTCTGACCATTCTCTTACGAGGGGAAGGGGGACGAACGTCGAAATACGCTTCAAGTAAAATCAAAATAAACCTCAATGAAGACGCAATAATCGCTTTCAACAATTTGAAAAATGCTCTTACATCCGAAGATGTGATATTAGCATACCCAGATTTCGGAAAAGAATTCCATCTGACCACAGACGCTTCAAACTACGCCCTTGGCGCAGTCTTATCCCAAGACGATAGACCAATTGTGCTACTATCTAGAACCCTACAAAAGTCTGAAGAGCATTACGCGACTAACGAGAAGGAGATGCTTGCCATAATATGGGCACTGAAATCACTCAGAAATTACCTTTACGGTTCGGCCAGAATGAAAATTTTCACTGACCACCTTCCTCTGACTTATTCTTTGAATAACAAAAATTCAAATTACAAACTGAAGAGATGGAAAGCTTTTTTAGAAGATTTTAATTACGAACTCTGCTATAAGCCCGGAAGCACGAATGTTGTTGCAGACGCGTTGTCACGACCTCCAAATGAGGATTCTCCAATTAATTCTATGACGGCAACGCAGCACAGTGATGAAAGTTCCTATCATAACATAATGCAGTTTACGGACGCTCCGATAAATGTATTCAAGAATCAAATTATTATAACATCAGAGAGAAAAGAAGCCTCATACAAATTTGAAATAGTGTTCCCAACGTATCACAGGCATACGATAAATGAACCTAATATTACTTCGGAGAATCTTACGGAAATCTTTAAAAAGTATCTTAATCCATCTGTAACTAATTGCGTCAAGACAACCTATGCGGTTTTAGGGAAATTACAGGAAATTTTTCGGGACAAATTTTCCCGATATAAAGTTAAATATTCCCAAACTGTAGTGACCGATCTTTTGATGGATGAAGAGCAAGAAAATGTGATCATAAACGAACATAATAGAGCACATAGGAATAGCACAGAGAATAAGATCCAAATCCTTTCAAAATACTATTTCCCTCAGATGCATTCAAAGATAAAGAAAATCGTGAAATCATGTAAAGTTTGCAAGGAGAACAAATATGATAGGCATCCAAATAAGATCACATTAAGCGAAACTCCAATACCTCAATTCCCTGGTCAAATTGTCCATGTAGACATCTACTTGACTGAAAAAAAGCCAATACTAACGGCCATTGACAAATTTTCTAAATATGCCCAGGCGAGGATATTAAAATCCAGAGCGACTGTCGATGTCAAGGAAACCCTCAGGGAAATTCTCCTTTCTTTCGGTATGCCAGAAATTGTCGTTATTGATAACGAAAAATCATTTAACTCTAATGCTGTAATTTTCATGCTAGAAAATCAGTATAATGTTAAGGTATTCAAAATTCCTCCTTACAGCAGCAGTGTGAATGGTCAAATAGAGAGGTTTCACTCCACATTAACTGAGATAATGCGCTGCCTGAAAGCCGAGAATATTCATAACACGTTTTCAGAACTTCTACATAGGTCAATTTATGAGTACAACAACTCTGTTCACTCGACCGTTCAGAGAAAACCCGTTGAGGCCTTTTTCGGAAGAAGAATTAGCACCGATCCAAAGGTCATTAAGAAAGAAAAAGAGAATATTTCCCAAAGACTTAAAGAAAAACAAACCGAAGACATTGATTACCACAATAGGACGAAGACGACTCCGAAAATTTACGAACCAGGACAGACAATTTTTGTTAAAGAAAATAAAAGACTCGGAACGAAACTAAGTAAGACCTACAGACCAGAAATAGTAAAAGAGAACAAGAATTCTACAGTCATTACCGAATCGGGGAAAATTGTTCATAAAAATAATATAAGGAATTAAATTTGATTTTAACTTTCAGGACACTATTCACCCTGGTCGGGGCTGACGTTAAAATACTGGACTATACCAATTCTCAGATCGTGACCATGGACGCAGGAACGGCAAGACTACAAACCGGCACATTCAAACTAATTCACGTAATCGAAACCGACAGATATCAGGAATTAATCGACAACATGCAAGAGACCGTGAGCAAGAACATAAGTGAATCCCATTTCCTTCGACCTTTTTTAGTCCATGAATTAGTAGAATTGCAAAGTTATCTGGATAGATTAAAGCCACGAGCGAAAAGATCTTTAAATTTTATAGGTTCGGCATGGAAGTGGATCGCAGGAAATCCGGACCATGATGATTTCGAGATTATTAAAAAGAAAACCGACGAGATACTGGCTGACAATAATAAGCAGGTTGTTATAAACAAATTAACCGTTGAAAAAGTAAACGAGATCATAGGAAAAACCAATGAAATCCTAAGAACTTTAAATTATGATGAAACTATGAAGGAAAAACTAATAACACACTTAAAATTAAAAATAGACATTTTGAAAGAAGAGATAGTAAATATCCAATATGCCATACATTGGGCGAAAGTTGGAATTGTTAACTCATTCATTTTATCCCCCTCAGAGATAAATATAGTTAAGCAAATATTAAACAATGAACTAATATCTTTTGTAAACCTTGAGCAAGTGTTCGAATTTGCGGAAATAAAAATTGCATCTGATAAAAATTCAATTATTTACATTATAAGCATTCCGACCACGGATAATACCTCCTGTAATAAAATTCTAGTAAAACCCATAAAATTCGAAAAATTTATAAATAAGATAAATTTTCAAGACGCAATTATTTGTAACAAGACTATTTATGGAATAAGAACTAAATGTAAAACATACAATCAGATTACTATTTGTAACAAAAAACAGTTAGAAAATATCAATACAGACACTTGTTTAGCAAATCTCATTAAAAGCAGATCCTCGAACTGCAGCGTCATAGACAACCGACATGTTCCTACAGTCGAAGAAATAATTCCTGGAACGATTCTTCTAAACCAATTCAATGGAACAGTCTACATCAATTCTGAATCCCAATATCTCAAGGGAACCTATGTCTTGCAATTTCAAAATGCCTCAATTCAAATAATGAATAAATCATACAACTTTTATGAAACAACACATCTCCAACCTCTACCAGCTATTTTACAACCGAGACAAGCGGATCCAAATATCGAAAGCATTTTATCATTAGAAATGGTAAAAGAACTACAGGTGAATAACACAGAAGCCATAGATCAATTATCCAGCGCTCATAAATGGGGCATATCATTTAATCTCGGGCTATCATCACTAATAATCTCTTCAATAATACTAATGTATCTGATAAGGATAATACGCACAAAAAGGAAAGAAGTCATTATTCCACAACCCGTGATAAACACAAATCCTTCAGTCCACCTTTCAATACCACAAGTATCAGAATTACACCAAGTTAGAATGACGAAGCCAAATGGAATCAACAGAATATCTCAAATTCCATATTTCTAACCGATCGAGGACGCTCGGTATTTAGAGGGGAGGTGTTAACCACAAAGTCATTGATCGCCCTAATTATCATTTCCGCATAACATCAACATCATATTACAACAAAGGCAACGACCCAACGTATGTTGCGAAACGCTAAAGCAGCTACACCCAAATCCAAACTGCAAAGTCAACAAACAGTGAACAAAAGCCAATAACCCTAAAGCAGCTAAAACATAAATGCAATGCAATAGCAAAATCAACAATAACCAAATTATGTCGACTAAGTAAGATTAAACCCAAATGTAAAGTATTATTAAGTAAAAAAGAAATAATAAAGTTCAGTTGTTCTTTGGTAGTAAATTAATCTTGTTTAGTTATTTCGAGTCGCGGACTTACAAATAATTAATTTATATGTTCCTTTGAATAACACTGACGTCAGGAAATATTATAAATTAAAGATTTTTCCCGCAAGATGTTACATCAAACGTGGAAAATCTATAATAGCATATACATATACAAATCAATGACTTGTTTAATAATGGGAAACTTGACTTAGGACAGTTCTTCCCGAGGCTCGAAGAAGTAGCCTGTAAACACAGCATTGACAAATTACAAGTGGCACCTAGTGAGAAAATTTTCGAATTTATCTCGATTAATGAATTCAAAGATATGGGCAATAGGAAATTAATTCATATTAAAGTAGCGCTACTAAATAAGGTGACCCACATTGATTGCAAAGATGCTATAGCTATTCAGAACATAATGATAAAATATCATGATGACCCCATTGAAGGTGGTCACTGTGGAACTTTCAGGACAGTACAGAAAGTAAAACGGTATTATTTTTGGCGAAACATGATAAAAGACATAACTAGATATGTCAAAATGTGCCACACGTGTCAGACAACCAAAACCAACAAACATTTGAAAGGTCCATTAGTAATAACTCCTACGCCGGCGGGAGCTTTTGATACGGTATTTGTCGATACCATTGGTCCATTTCCTAAATCAATTTACGGAAATGAATACGCCATAACAATGATGTGTGATCTGACTAAGTATTTAGTCACAATACCCATACGGGACAAAAGCGCGAAAACAACGCTAAGGCAATTTTTGAAAATTTCATTCTTATATATGGTCCAATGAAGACGTTCATTACGGACATGGGAACTGAATACAAAAACGCCATATTAAATGAATTATGCGCACTATTGAAAATCGAGAAACTAACTTCAACGGCACACCATCACCAGACGCTAGGTACAATTGAAAGAAGCCATAGAACTTTCTATGCATACGTACGATCCTACATATCAGTGGATAAAGATGACTGGGATGAATGGCTTAAGTACTTCACGTATTGTTTCAATACAACACCATCAACAGTACATAATTACTGTCCGTATGAATTAGTATTTTCGAGAATACCACATAAAATGGTACAAATGAATGAAGTGGATCAAATAACTCCACTCTATAATGTAGACAATTACGCCAACGAGGCCAAATATAGATTAGAAATAGCGCTTAGGAGATCTCAGATACTATTAAATAAGCATAAGGAAAACAAAAAGAATATTATGATAAGAACATTGTAGAATATAATTTCAATATAGGAGATTTAGTATTGTTAAGAAATGAATCAGGACATAAACTAGATAGAAAATATATCGGTCCCTTTAAAATTAAAAATCTACTATTAAGAGAAAATGTAAACATCATAGATCCCAAAACTAACAAAGAACAAATAGTTCATAAGAATAGAATTAAAATTTATGAGCAATTAAATAATAATAACAATAAAAACCATGGTGAATAATACTAATAATACTAATAATAAGGAACGAATGATAATGAACTTATACAATAATAAGTCCTTCTAATTACATAAGAAATATCTAAATAATAAGTACCAGAGATCTGCGCCGGTGGACCGCAACTACTAGTACACCGCATACGAACATAGTATTTTTCCTACACAAGTATTTGTTTACTCTTTCTCTCCTCTACTGCGGTGGTGAAATAAACTAGTATCAAAAATACCACCTCAAAATTGATGTGGTGGTTTTTTACTCTTTCTTGAAGTGCTGGGTTTTTACTCTTTCTTGTGTGTGTGCTCTTTTTACTGCACTGGTACAATAAATCATCAAAGGCATGGCTGCAAACAAAATAAATACAAAAGCACACAACGATGACGAGAACCTGGTTTTGTCCTTGTTGTTCTTTTTTTGCTTTGATGCAGTGTGGGTCATGTTGTTATTTGAACCTGTGCAAGACACATATACACACAGACACATGTGGCGGTTTTTTACTCTTTCTTTTAAGCGTGTGTGTTTTTTGCGTATAAGATTTTGTACTGTTTGGTTTTTTTGCATTGATTGCTAAAAACTTATAACTATTTGAAGAAAACAACAAAATTTATGTAGTATTATCTATTAATTAATTTTTTTGTGTTTTTATTTCATAAATTTTTAGATACGTATATAATATTAAAATATAAGGATAATATAAGTAATTTCGTTTATTTATTTATTTATATGTTTATTTTTGTGTAATGAATGTAAAAAGATTATACTGTCCAGGGCTTTAGGCGCTAATCTGTTCCGCTTTTCACTTATTATATTTCCAGCAAGAGAAAACGCTCGTTCGGCTGCAGCGCTACTTGCAGGAATTGAGTGCACTTGGAATGCAAATTTAGAGATCAGAGGATAAGATTTCTCATTATTTTGCCACCATGTAATTACTTCGAAATCTTTGGTAATAATTACATTCTCAGTACAATATTTCTCTAATTCATTAAAAGGGGTTTGTTGAACATTTGTGGATCTTTGCAACAGATTTGAAAAGGAGAACATGTTTTTTTGTATAGGCGAATCAATGTTTGATAATGTCGACGATGATGTAGCAGGACTGTCTGAATTAGATGGTAAAGATGTGGGAGCCGCTGTGTTATTAGATAGTTTTTCCATTTGTGATATGCAAAGTTCTTTAATTTCATTTAAACCGTCTAATTGCAAATTTATAGCTGATGGATACAAGAAAAATGCAACCTTATGCCATGTGGATAAATTGTTTTCGCAAATTTCTCTGACATTGCGATTTATACTTGCTTTTAAAATCGAAATGGATGGCATATCAGTAATGTTGGGCTCGCACAGGGTTTTTACCTTGTAAATTGACGGGAGTACTAAGCATAATGAAGCGGAACTGGAAGTTTGCAATTCTTTAAAAATTATTTCGAAGTTTTTGCATAACTCAACAAGGACAGTAAGCGTATTTAAATCGATATGTTG
Source organism: Phaonia tiefii (assembly GCA_963931995.1). Classification (NCBI taxonomy): domain Eukaryota; kingdom Metazoa; phylum Arthropoda; class Insecta; order Diptera; family Muscidae; genus Phaonia; species Phaonia tiefii. The sequence continues at coordinate 106,305,022 of OZ008368.1, read as the reverse complement.
CAATCGCTGAAGTTCATTTGCATCCTTTAGTATATTATTTACTTCTCTCCAATTGTCCAGAACAAATTTGCACATAGTGTAGTTTGAGTTCCAGCGTGTTTCACATGGATTTTTTAACGATGTGTTTAACTTGTGCTGCAGATTTGCCTTTTTGAAATATTTTACAATTTTATTACTGGCATTTATCAAATCGGCTAGGTCTATTGTTTCTTCGAAAGATTTTTTTAGAACATTTGCAAATAAGTGGCAACTGCAATTTAAGCGTGTATTGTTTTGTAATGCCTTAACTATGTTTGTTCCCCGGTCAGTCACAAATTTTATGCTCTCCATATTGTCAATCTCAAATTCGTTTAAAAGGGACGTCAATTTCTGAAGAACATTAGTGGAGGTTCATCGCTGAAAGTCCATCGATTTTATGCCCAAGATAATGTCGACCATCCGATACTCCTTTTGGTAGTGTAAAGTGACTCCTAAGAATGTGCGTTGGACATAGTTGTCGGTCCAAAGATCCGTGGTTATTGACACTCTACCGCTACTCACGACCTCTTTCAATTCTTTGCTAATCTCCGCTCTATTTTCTTCAGCTTCTTTTTGGCATTTGCGAGCAATAGTTGTAGCATCTGGAAGCATGTCATCTACGTCAACACACTCTCCGTACGTAGCGCCAATCTTCATAAAATGTTTAATCATTTCTTTAAATCCAGATCCACTTACGGATGAAAACGGTCGACAATCGTCAACAACCCATTTGGATAGTACATTGAGTGTCTCTTTTTTATCTGGAGTAGACACTGGTCTTAGCGTGATTGGCTGCTTTAATATCTGACAACATTTATGACGGCTTAAGTTGGAAGTTTGACTTCCGAAGCACTTTAAAAGTTTTCCGCATGAACGGCAGTATACCAAATTTTCCACAATTGACCCATCTTCCTTTAATACTTCAGACAAAATATTCCAGACAAAACTCTTTCCCTTTCGACGAGGGGCCAACGAGTAAGCACCACTCAAAATTTGGTCCAAAACAAATGTATGGTCTGACATACTCTTTTTTACTTGTGTCCTAATTGAAATCTGTTGAATGGCTCCGTTCTCTATGAAATCGCAATTACAACTGACAATAGAATGCGTTCAATCAATCTCAATGTCCAGTCAAAATAATTATTGAATGGCGAAAGGGTTTTCCCATCATACCACATCGCATCGACGCACATTTATTGAATAATAGTAAAAAAGAAAACTCAATCAGTTTCCTGCGAATTTATCATTGTCATTAAAAAACCATTAATGAAAATAGAACAACAACAAACCGAACATCAACAAAAATCTCTCGCTCCCAATTTGCATTCTCTTGTCAGTTCTGCTCTTGTATGTGTTTTACCAGAGCAGTAAAAAAGAGCATACACAAGAAAGACCAAAGAACCAACACATGTAGTGGTATTTTTTATACACAAAAATACTCATGAGTGTACCACTGCAACCGCATCTTAGTTGTCACATTTTTGATCGTTTTTTTTTCTATGCGGTGGGCAAACTACTGCAGTAAAATGAAGCAATACAACAGAATACACAAGACAAGAAAGTAGTAGTAGCACCGACACCGCATAATCAGCGAGTATACTAGTAGTGTTGAAAACAGCCACTGGTGCCGATCACTGATAAGTACTATATAATACATTTGATGAACATGAAATTAATAACATTGAAAAGAATGTCCATAAAACTCACGTTATATGGTCATTCTTCTGAAAAATGGAGGTGTAGCATACATACACAGTCAACGCAACCAACGGCTATAGAGTACAAACTAAAGCCAACATGACCAACGGAAATACATATTAAAGAAATACCAAAAGAGGTATTAGCTTACATTTCATTGGCACTTCCCAAAGTGTCCAAATAACTAAAAGTCGAACAGCCAAACACACTCCACATCACAAGTGCCGTTTAATACTCTAAACGATACACATTGCTCTGTACGCAAGGCAAAGAACAGTTCTCACGCCAGTGAAACTGATTCGTCAGCATGGCACACGCAGACATGACGGCGACCGTCCATGGCTTTGAGTATGTTCTACTGCATACACACAGCGACACATACAATGTTGCATAGCCACAGAACGGTGATCGTCTCTGCTGACAGCGACCGTTCATAGCTCCAAGAACGTCGCATACATACAACAATGTATACGGCATGATAAGCCATGAGCAGCGAGCGTTCCCTCTGCTGAGGGATACGCATATGATATTCATTGGTGTGCCGCGACAACTCCATATAACTTATATAGGAATAAGAATATTAATGTAAGATACTATTGTATTTAGAATTAATATAAAAAGAACCAAATTAATAAATAAAGACACAGAAAGGTTTTGACGCTCAAGATAGCTCAACCAAAAGGAATTCCATTGTGTAGTTATTACAATACACACCGTATGTTTGTGGCCAACTTTTGATATATAAATTATTTTGGATACATTTGCATTGTTTGTAGACTGAGCGCATATTATTTTTGTGTCTTGCGTATAAATTGTGGACCTGCTAGTATGTGCACATTTATTGCGTTTCTGAGATTATAAGGCCAACATATTCGAAAATCTTTTTTATGTGTCAGTCAAACATCCCTTTTATTATATATATGCGCATTTAATATTTAATTTTATCATTTAAAGCTATGTGCTTTTGGTACAAGGTTGCCAAATTTTGCTCATCTGTGATTCGAGACTGAACGCGTCAATTAATATTGAGCGGCCGACTTTGACATCCTCTCTATTGTCAGTGGTGTGTAAAATTAGTCGAACATAAACTCGGTAATCATTTATAAAGAAAAATATTACCTTAATCTCACACGGCGGTGACTGTTGTGATGAAAATTTAAATAAATATAAACTTTTAAGTCACCGCATCTGAAAAATAAACGATTAAAGCTATATTTTGTGTACGTTATTTTTTTTTCATTTGTTTACAACTTGTTTCATTTGTTTACAAAACTTTTTTAATGTGAAACCAGTTCGCAAAAATTCTACTCCGACACCGCGAAACCTTTATTGGAGCTACATCAGAGAAAACAAAACTAAAAAAACGAGGTTTTGCTGCATATACCGAAGTCACAAGATAAAATTAAAAAGTTGAGAATATTTTTCATTTAAATACCCACACTTGCCTATAGCTGGTAGCGTTCTTATTGTTCGTCCGGTGTTTATTGTGCTTTGATCTCCGCCAACTGTCTGTCCAACAAAATTTTTTCTTGGTAGTTTTTGAAAATGGTTCATATCGTTCAACATTTTCGTATAGCCCCATACATGAAGTTTTGGACAATGGGCTCCATTGTTTTACAAATCTTAACGTACTTCAGTAAAATTCGGTGCACATACTTTTGTTTTGGGTGGAGTACTATCAGCTCCCAAGTTTACAATACTTAACCAATTTGTACCAAGTTTGGTACATACCTTTATTTGTAAATAAAGGATGTAGTGTTTGAAAATGGACGGTGTCAAACTACACTTTTCATATGTCCCGCTTACAGATACTACGAATCAGGCTTGGTACTTATAAATCTTAATATTGGTGCATGTGCAAATATTTGGTTCAGGGTAAAAGATTGTAGCCACCAAGCTGGGACCATCGGCTTCTAAAGTTGAAACTATTACTTGATTTAACTAAAATTAGCCCCCTACTTTGAGAGGCTGCAAATACTAAACTATTATAACAAAATTTCTTAGAGCTCTTCATAGATCGTGCATACTTTTGAAAATATACCATATATCCGTCATTGGCCATCATAACTCAAAAACATAATTTCCAGTAACAGGACTTGAAACTTTCGAGTTGTATAGGATTGTGTAGAAAAAGTAGTTTAAAAATACTCTCATGCCGAACTTAAAAACAATTTTAATATGTGAATCAGTCTTTCTGACAGAATAGGACAAGGAGAATATTTGGAATTATTCAGCTCAATAAAGCTAACTTTTGAGTTATGACGGTCGGGTCGCAAATGAGCGATATGCAGGTCTACGATTTTTTATAGCCCCCATAGACGTTATTACATCCAAGCTAGGTAACTTGTGTACATTGGTCGAGAGAGATTAAATTGTTTCCAAAATTGGTCTCAAAAACTTCAAAAGCGGTCATCATTCTTCGTAGAAAGTGTTAGGCTTCAAATTTTGTTAATATCAGCTAATATTTAGCAGATTGTGCCATGCTTAGTTTTTTTTTTTTTTTATTAATAATAATGTTTATTAAGTAGTATATTACAACTATAATCTTAAGATATAAACAATTTTATTGCGACTAGCTTCATTTATTAAGCTAACAAGCAATTTAGTTCGAGCACAAATACAAATAGAGAAACTAAATGGACTGTTTCTGGAAAATGATCTACATAATTATAAATATTTAATTACATAAATCAAATGGTTTTTTTTCAGTCTACGATTGAAGTTTGTATGAGTTAGAATTGAAGCCTCTTGGTTCACGTGTGCCAGTAATCTGCCTTTGTGTTTTTCTGCAGTTTTTATTCCAAGATCACGATGGAGATCGGTATCACGTACATACCATGGAGCGTTGGTAGCGCGTCGAATTACTTTATTTTGGAATTGTTGGATATCCTTTATGCTCGAATCAGCGGCACAACCCCAAAGTTGTATGCCATACACAAATACTGGTTGTAGCATTTGTTTGTTTAGTAGGAGTTTATTATAAATTGATAGGCGTGATGTTGACTTTATTTTAGACCAGAAAATTTTATCTTACTTCTTTTCTAGTGTTTTTATTCGGCTATACTGGTCAATTGTTGTTAAATGAAAAACTTTAAATTAATTAATTTTTTCTCCGACGTTTCGACTGTGTTTCTAGTCTTTTTCAAGTAGTTGTTTTTTATTTCGTTGAAAATGCTAGAAGATAACAATAACAATACCTCTATTATTTCCGCTTAACTTTAATTTTAATTATACATACAATTTCAATTGTCCATCAAGTTTGAGTGCACTAATGTTGTCAATGTCTTCTTTGTCGTTTATTGTTATGTTTGGTTTAGTCTAATTCTCAAACTTTCCAATGTGAAACGTCTGTTTTGTTTATTTTCTATTTTCTATATCCAATATTCTTGTTTTGTCAAAGTCAGGAGTATGTCCACGTTCTAGCATATGTTTTGCTATTCCAATGTTGCCTTTTCCCTTTTTGATGTCAGTTTCGTGTTCTGTTAGTCTTATATTGAGTGATCGTTTGGTTGTCCCTATACAGGGTATTTCATAAACAACGTTACTTCTTTCAGCTTTACCTATTTTATCTTTTGCGCTTTTAAATATTTGTTTTAATGTTATGTTAGATTTGTGCGCAAATACTATGTTACTCTTTGGGAAGATTTTTCTCAGAGAGTTATTGTCAGTAAGGTTGTTTATGTATGGTATGCTAATGTATTTTTTCTCTTCATTCAAGTTGTCTCTTGTTGTTCTATTGTTTGTGGTGTTAGTTTGTGATTTTAGTTTTTTGTTTATTAATGTTTTTGTTATGTTTGGTGGGTAGTCATTTTGTTGTAATAATTGTTTTAGTCTTGTTATGTTGTGGTCTATGTATTGTTTGTCACTTATATCTATTACCTTACTTATAAGATTATATGCTGTGTTGATTTTTGTCTTTTTTGGTTGGAATGAATAATAATTAATAATTCTGTCTGATGATATATGTTTAGTGTACCAGTTGAATCTAAGCTCATTGTTCAGTTTGTGTATTTTTAGTTCTAAAAATGGTATGGCATTGTTTTGTTCTATCTCAACTGTGAATTGTAATTTTTCATGTTGTCTGTTAAGTTCATTTAGAATTGTGTGTATGTCCTGTTTATTGACTATGGCAAATATATTTGTGGTATTATTATCAGAATGATCTTTATTTAGTTCTTCTCATACAATATTCGTAAAGTACTTAATTAAACAACTGTGTACAACTTACAATAATAATACAACATCTTCCCTTTCTTAAGAGATATATTAATGTTTTATATATATTTATGTACAAAATAGTTTGCAAAAGTGAATTAAATATACTTATAAAAAATCGATTTACAGTATTCTAATTAAAAGTAAATTGGTGGTCTTACTGTCCTTCCTGATCCTGTAACAAATGAATTAGTTCCAACCTCCATTAACGGAATATTACCATCCACTTTCGTTCTATCACACATTCCGCTTTCCCCACAAGCTATTGTATTATCGCCTTCATTCATGTCTTTTGCTGTCTGTATTTGATTATCCGGTCCAATAACATCACTGTCATCACCATTTCTGTCTAAACTATTTATTCTCGGGGCACCACCTAATGACGCATGGTGAGGTTTATAGTTCACATTCATAGTCGGAATTTTCGTCCGCAGTTGCCTTGACATTAATGGTTCCGAAGGGCTCGGTAAATCTTCCTTTCGAGCTGATCTGTGATTCAGTAGAGCTATATATGGATCAGATTTATCCTCTTCACATTTAATTAAAATTTTCTTTATTATCTGAACTGACCTTTCCGCTAACCCGTTCGAACGTGGCAAGTAAGGACTTGAGGTGGTATGTTTTATACCCCATAATTGACAAAATCTGCTAAATTCTTGTGAATTATATGGTGGTCCATTGTCCGATATAAAAACTTGTGGTATTCCATGTCTGCTAAATATTGATTTCAATCTGGTAACAACTTGTGTGCTTGAGTAACCATTAGGCAACAATTCTACTTCAATAAATTTTGAAAAGCAATCAACAACTAGTATATACTTATTTTTCTTGTACTCGAAAATATCAGAGCCCACTTTGTACTAGGGTATACTTATGATCTCATGAGGCATTAACTCCATTTTAGGGTTTGAGTTGCTATGTTTTAAACAAATTTCACAGCTTGATACTAGATTAAAAATATCATTGTTCATGCCGGGCCAATAAACAGAAGCGCGAGCCATACTCTGACATCTATTTATACCAAAGTGTCCTTCATGAATTTTAGACAAAACATACCGCTGCAATTTACTTGGAATAATTATTTGATTATTTTTCAAAACCAGATCTTCAATGATGTTTAATTCATCCTTTATCTTAAAGTAATTTATTGTGCCATCGGCTAGAGACTTTTTATTTTTTGGCCAACCTTCACTAATGTATACCTTAATCGTTTTTATCACGCTATCCTTCTCTTGTTCTCTTCGAATATCGTCTATGTCTAGAGTACTGTTTGATTGAGATATTTGGGTCATTATCAAATTACAGTGTAATTCAATATCACTATCCATTTCACCCAAAGTATTCGATAGTGGAGCTCGTGAAAGAGTGTCAGCTATATAGAGATATTTCCCACGTTTATAAATTACTTCCAGGTTGTATGCTTGAAGTCTCAGCATAAATCGTTGCAACCTTGCAGGTATTTTATAAAGAGGTTTTTTAAAAATAGCCACAAGTGGTTTGTGATCTGTTTCAACTATCACTTTCCCGCCATATACAAACCGATGAAATTTTATGCATCCAAATAATATTGCGAAAAGCTCTTTTTCTATTTGAGCATAGTTCATCTGACACTCCGTGAGTGAAGCAGATGCATACGCAATAGGCTTTCTGTTATGTAGTATCGCTGCGCCCACGGCAAATTTAGATGCATCAACGCTTAACACTAACTCCTGATCTCTATTGAAATAGCTTAATACTGGAGTTTTGGTGATTTCTAGTTTTAGATTCTCAAATTCTCTACTTTGCGGTGCTTCCCAATGCCACTCAACGTCTTTCTTTAATAAGTCCCGTTAATGCTTGTTCTTTTCCGATAAATTTGGAATAAATGATCCTAAATAATTAATCATGCCCATAAACCTTTGAAGCTCTGCAACTGATTTAGGAGCTGGCATTTTCAATATAGACTCATCTTATCAGAATCCGCCTTAACGCCATTTTCATTGAACACATGGCCAATGAAGTTTATTTCATTATAACCAATTTTTGTTTTAGCCTTATTAAATTTTACGCCCACTTTCCTGGCTCGGTCAAGAACTTGTCTTTAAATATTGCCATGCTCTTTCCTCGTTGACGCATGAACTAAAAAATCATCTATATATATGATTAAACCCTTTATATCCCCAAACAGGCGTAACATTTCACCGTGAAAAATTTCTGGTGCCGCATTTATTCCGAACGGAAGTCTCAAAAATCGGTATCGTCCGAAAGGCGTATTAAACGTGCACAACTTAGATGAACGCTCGCCTAATGGAACCATCCAGAAACCAGAGTTAGCATCTAATGTGGTGAAGTATCGGGAGCCACCCAACTTTGACTTGCAGTCTTCAACATTAGGGAATGGATAATGTGGCCGGAGAATAACAGCGTTTAAATTCCGCGGATCAAGACAAAGTCTAAGGTTTCCATTAGGTTTCTTAACAAGTACCACTGAATTGACCCATTCGGTTGGTTCTTCAACTGGTGCTATAACTTTAATATCTACTAAACGATCTATCTCCTTTCTTAAGTTGTCATGGAGACAAAATGGTACTCTTCTAGGCGGATCTATAACTGGGATAGCATCTTCTTTCAATTGTAACTCGCATTTCTTTTCTAAGAGACCTAACTACGAAAACACATCACTATATTCTTCAAGAATTTTATTAATTTCAATTACACTGACACTGTTAATCAAATTCATTGTTTCAGCTGTCCTAAGACCAATAATATTAGTGCATTCCAAGTTAAGAACATGGAAATCAGAACAATAGTTAGCATTTTTGAATTTAAAATTCAAAGTAATTTTGCCCAATAGGGGTAGTTCTTCTCTACTGAATGTAACAATTTTCTTATCTGAACGTTTTACATTACTACACATGTTTAAGTCTTTTAAAGTTTTTATAGACAAAATGTTAGTCTGTGCTCCAGTGTCAATCTGGCATTTAAATGACTTGCCTGCTGCTTCCACTTCAACATACCAGTTATTTTTCTCTTCCTTCTTGTTATTGTGTTGTTTCAAGTCCTTCGGTCCCACCGCATTGTTTCGTTGTTCTTGTATTACCCCAACGAATACTTCATCGCCGTTTTCTTCTTCTAACGCTTTTATAAACTTGTTGCTGTTATTGTTGTTGTTATTGTTATTATTGTTGTTAACCTTACGCTTTGCGAAGCACATTTTTGCAAAGTGGTTTCGTTTTTGGCAATAATTGCATATGACTCCCCATGCAGGGCATCGCTCCCTGTGTATATTACCACATTTATTGCAAGCTGCTTGTTTGTTATTATTATAAACTCTGTTCAGTGCCGCTACCGAAAATGCTGCCTCCTCACAATGTTCGTTTTGCAACAAAGATGTATCCTCCTTCACTGCTTCCATGTTCTTGGCAATTTGAATGGCTTTCTCAAGTTGAATTTCTCCCTCACTCAACAGCCTTTCTTTTATGTATGATTTTTGTGCTGTCAAGCCACAAATGAAAATGTCTTTTACGAGCTCCTCTCTTAAAGATTGGAACTAGCAATTTAGGCTTAAATTTTTCAACACGGTTATGTACTCTTCAATACTTTCATCAAGCCTTTGTTTTCGGGTAAAAAACTTATGGCGTTCAACAGCAATATTGACTTTCGGCAGAAAGTAGTCATTAAATTTTTTGATGAGATCGCCATATTTCACTGTATCCACATCAATGTTGAATGAATTAAATATCAGCAATGATTCTGGTCCCATCTGGTGCAGCAATATTGCCACTTTACGCTGATCAGCCTGTGTCTCTAAGTTAGAAGCCCTCATGTAAATTTTAAATTGGTTTTTCCAGCTGCTCCATGATTCTGCTAGGTTAGAGCACTTTAGATTCAGCTTCAACAGTGCATTGGGCGTGAATTGTTGCTCGGCTGTTGTAGTCCCAGTATTTTCGTTTTTGGGATCAGGCATTTTTGAATGCTATCGTGTCGGTTTATAAATTTATTTAATTATTTTTTAAAATGTTTAATAATTTTTTTTTCTCTTTGATTCTGTTTTTACGTAAGACCCCACATCTGACACCATGTGGTATTATTATCAGAATGATCTTTATTTAGTTCTTCTCATACAATATTCGTAAAGTACTTAATTAAACAACTGTGTACAACTTACAATAATAATACAACAATATTGTCAACGTATTTTGTCAAGAATTTAATGTGTGTCCCTTTGTCTGCAAGTCTTCCTATGGTTTGTTGTATTATGTAGTCTAGTACTATGTCTGACAATGTTGGTGACAATGGATTGCCCATAGGCATGCCAAAAGTTTGTATGTATATATTATCGTCATTTGTGAAATAGTTATTATCCCTTAAGCAAAATTGTAGTAGTTTAAGAAATGTGTTTTTAGGCATACTTGTGTGTTTTTTTACTTGTCCCACTGTGTCATTATTATCTTAATTGCCAAATATGTCGGAATGTTAGTGAAAAGGCAGATTACATCAAATGAGACTAGTGTGTCATCATTCTCCAATTTGTTTTTGAGTTCAAAGGAGTTCGGATGAGATAAGTCGGATGAGATAAGGTGTTTCAATATTTCTCCTATGTGTTTTGCCATACTGTAACAGGGTATATTTGTTGAGGATGAAATTGGTCTCATTGGTGTCCCTTATGGATTAGGTAGTCCGTACAATCTTGGTGCCATGGATGATGTACTGTATAGTTAGTTGAGTTTTTTGTTTATAGTCAATATGTCCATTATTTGTTTGGAGTGGATAAGGACCTTATGTAACGTGGGTGTCATAGGTAATATCTTTAAATTTGTTTTCAAAGTCCAGGGCAAATTGACATGAAATGGATATTAAAATTACTTTTAGACGAAATATTAAGTCTTGGTCAACTTGTGTAATTGCCGAAAATATTTTCTGTTCTGGAAAAGCCCGACGAAAGGTGTTGCCGTCGTTCGTGCTACCGGATCCTCCAGCTTTCGGAACATCAACACGAAGACCAAGCTCTTTCCAAAACTCTTTATGAATTGTAGCCTTGTTTCCTAAAACTATTTCTATTTTTTTTTAATTCAGTGTGAAACAGCCTGATGTCTCAGGTTGTACCGTCTCATCCAAGATTTGAATGAAAAAACTCTTGAAAGTAAATTTTAAGTATTTAAGTATTTTATTGAAGGCACTGTCGCCTATAGCTACAAGTGCTTACTTCTATAGCTCGAAGTTCAATGTCGCTCATACAGCAAGGCTTCTCTTTTTATACACAAATTATGGAACAAACAGTCAAGTACCATTAATGTTCAACAAGTAAATAAATATCAACATGTGGTTAAAAGTATGTTGTTTATGTTTCATAAATATACTGGCGTTTTCTAAATGTTTTATATTTTATACAATAGAAATAATATTCAATAGTACATATATGTTTACAAATATAGCAACTACCACTGATAATCTGTTTCACTCCCCCTCTGATGCTACAGCCGCCACGACATGGCATCAGCACGTTTGTTTACAATTTGGGTCGTTCTCGTCGTCTTAGCATCCTGATAGGCTCAATTGACTCTTCTGTTATTGAATGTACGGAGGTTAATGCCGATGCGTGATAGGTTCCTAATGGTATGCCGGTATTATTTTCCTGGGCAATAACATATGACCTTGAACCTTGCTTTGCTATTATAACATATGGTCCATCTCTTTTTGGTATAAATTTCGCGGTAATTCTCTTGTCGGAATTGCTGAGAGTAGGTGTCGTTACCAAAACCTTTGTTCCAATGTTTAATTCCGTTTGATTTCTTTGTTGCCTATTGCTAATGTTTTTGTTGTGATCTTGCTGCCTTTGAACATTTTCCTTAACATCTTTCCATACATGCACCATGTCTTCCAAATACGGGGTAATTTCAGAGACAACGTTTTCAGACTGAATATTTGTATGTATGTAATAGTATGTATGAGTCGTATTCATAGAGAATCTTATGGTTGATAATTTCCTATCCCACGAGTGATGATCATTGCCAGCGTATATCGCTAATTGAGCTTTTAGATGTCTGTGTTTGCGCTCAAAAGGATTCGCTTCCGGATGATATTCTGGCGTTAAATTAATTCGATATTAAAGCAAAAAGTTACTTTCTGCATTTCTGCAGAAATAAACTGCACACCATTATCGCTTATAATTTTCCTTGGAAATCCATATCGAAGAAATATTTCATTGATTAGTAACACCTCCACCCAACGACTTGCAATATCTTCGACACTAAATATCCATTGAAATCCATTTGAAGTTTTTGGGAGGGGTCCAAACAGATCAATTGCAATTATTTCAAAACGCTGATTACTAGCTACAGTCTGATATAATCCCGCGGGCTTTAAATTAGTTGACTTGTATCTTTGACATTCCACACAATTCTTTATATAATTTGCTATATCTTTTCGCATGCCTTTCCAGTAATATCTTGCTGCAATTTTATTAATGGGTTTCTCCACACCATAATGATTACTAGCTACGGTCTGATATAATCCCGCGGTCTTTAAATTAGTTGACTTGTATCTTTGACATTCCATACAATTCTTTATATAATTTGCTATATCGTTTCGCATGCCTTTCCAGTAATATCGTGCTGCAATTTTTTTAATGGTTTAGTTAAATATATTTAGATTTTCATTGTTTGGCACCATCAATTGGGCATCTTCTGTCTCCTCTTTGTTGTAACAATAGAGAATTCCTTCATTCATGACGTATCCTATTTTCGTCCAATGTATCAAATCGTCCTTTCCGTTTTCAAGACTTTCAATGACCTCTTTAAGTTCGCTAACTTGCACTTGGAATTCTCGAACCTCACTCTTGTTTCTCCTGGGTATTACAATTGCAAAATCACAAATTTCACATTTAAAATCTGCACTGTGTATTTCATTGCTAGTTCGTCTTAACAACGTATCCGCAACGACGTTGGTTTTTCGTGGCTTGTATTCAATCGTAATATCAAATGGTTGTAGTAAAAGTGCCCATCTGGCAAGGCGACCAGTTGGAGTTTTAATATTTATTAACCATCTTAAAGGTTGATGGTCTGTAATTAATTTTGTAGGGACTCCTTCTATATAGCCACGAAATTTTTGTACAGCCCATACGATTGCTAAAGCTTCTCGCTCTATAGTGGAATAATTGCGCTCGGCATTCGAAAGAAGCCTGCTTGCATATTCGATTGGATGTTCGTCTGCACCCTCCCTCTGGAGCAGAACTGCCCCCAGAGCGTAACCACTAGCATCTGTTTTCAAAACAAAGAGTTCACCATCCACAGCCTGTTTCAATACTGGAGCAGTCGTCAATACATTTTTGAGGTGATTTAAAGCATTGCGCTGTTCCTCTTTCCGGTTTTGAAATTTCAGCAAATGATGGTATAAACCGCCTATACCAAGAACAGGCCTGCAGGAACGATAACGTTTCTTTCCCGTTCTTGGGATCATTGCATTTACCCAATGCTATTACTTTCTCTGCTTCCGTCTTAATACCGCTTGATGTAAGAACATGTCCCAGCGACTTTATTTCCTCAGAACCAAATCGGCATTTTTCCATATTTGCTTTTAGTCCAAATTCTCAAAGTTTCTGAAGAATTATCTCAAGATCTTTTAAATGTTGTCCGAACATAGGAGAACTCGAAATGATGTCATCTACGTAGACAAATACGACTTTGTCGCCTAACGACATCTTTAACCGATCCATTAGTCGTTGAAAAGTTGCCAGAGCGTTTCGCAAACCAAATGGCATTCGTAGAAACTTGTACATGCCAAATGGCGTTACAAATGCTGTTTTATCCTGGTCATCAGGGTTAACTCCTATCTGCCAATATCCACTTTGCAGATCAATTGTTGACATGTAGTCAGTAGTCTTTGCTTCCTGATGAATGTCTTCAATTCTGGGCATCGAATAGTGGGTTTGGTGATTTTGTTAAGTTCTCGGTAATCAATACATACCCGAACACCTCCCGTGTTCTTAGGTACAATTACGACTGGTGTTGCCCACGGTGCACAGTGGTCCAAGACGCCAATCTAGCTGGAAAAAAGTAAATTTTTTTATGTTTCAAAGTTCACATAATTTGTTTGGTAAATGTTAGATATCTATCCACTGTTCATAACTGTATATCAGGTTTTTTTATTTTTTGCTTGTTTGCTTTGTTATGATGTTTTGAAAATGAACAATTGCATTATCACTGTTGTTATAGAAGCCCAGTTGATTGACAGCATCATATTTGAACTGATCGTAACATAAAACAAGAGCAAATTTTGTCTTTATTTTTTTTGCACTGCATTATGTCAGGTATGTTTAAGCTATATGATAAATAAATGTCGAATTTAAATGTTCTGTGTGCAAAATAATAGGTAAAAGGAAATATGTGTTTTGTGTAGTAAAAATTTAGCATTTTATGGTTTTTAGAGTAACTTTTAAATAGGATTCCCGTGGATTCCCGTGAAATGAATTGTGCCCTGTTGATCTGTGTAATGTCCACTTTTTATGGAAAAAAAATTAGCTGCAATTATTGACGGGAAAACTTTTTATATACATATACAGATAACATACCCATTACACGAAGAGAACTATACAATGTGTGGATTTCCGAAATGGAAGGCAAAAGGCTAGAAGCTGTCATTAGCTATTTTTTTGCTAAGAGTGGGTTACAGAAAACTAAACCAGAAGATTATTGTAATAAAGTTAAGTTGGCTGTACGGAGATTAACGTATTCAATCAATGACAGATGGATAAAAGCAAAAAGATCAAAGAAAACTTTTGAACACTCCAACAAAATTTGGTTAAATGGCGTATTTGGCCTTCCTTCTGAAAACGTGACTAAAATTCCAGAGGATTTAGGGTTTCAACCGTCAACGTCAAATTTTGGTAGACCTCGATCAGATTTTTCAGGTAAATCTGAAAGAGGAAAGCGTTTGGAAGTGTCGGCTTTAGTTAGTGGATGTTCACCTGACAAACTAGCTTTCGCTGCTGGCGTTAGCCTTTATAAATCTGGCAAGAGGAATGCTGCAGCGATTTTAAAGAACATAATTGACTCTCCAACGAGAGCAACAAAAATTAAAAAATTTGCTAATGCACAATCTAAGGAACCAGTACCATATACAGATGAAGAAGCATTACGTCTGTTTATCGATGGAAAATATACAAAAGCAAGTTATAATGCGATGCGTACTGGTGCTAAGATCCGTAACGCGGATATATACCCATCTTATCATAGAATTTTGGAAGCTAAAAAAAAGTGCTACCCAAGTAATGGAATAAAGGTATCCGATGTAATAGCAGAAGTGCCTCTGCAGGACTTAGTTGATCACACTGCATGTAGAATTGTGAAGTTACAAAAAGAGGTCATAGAGCAATTTAATTATACGGAATTGACTTTGATTTATAAATGGGGATGTGACGGTAGCAGTGGGCACTCAACCTATAAGCAAAACTTTAGTTCAAATGATTCCCGTAAAACAGATCAATATTTGTTTGCAATTTGCTTGGTACCTTTGCAGCTAAAGGACGATAACCACATCATATGGGAAAACCCACGTCCATCATCTACACGTTTTTGCAGGCCAATTAAACTGATTTTTGAAAAGGAAACAAAATCTTTGATTCAAGATGAAACTAATTTCATAAAAAATCAAATTAATGCAATAGTGTCAACAGTTTGTAACACTGAAGATAAAACAGTTACTGTTAAACATGTGTTTTATTTAACAATGATTGATGGCAAGGTTTTCTCAATTCTAAGCGATTCCTCTACTCAAACATGTGGTATTTGTGGAGCAACGCCAACTACTATGAATAAACTGCACGAAATTAAAGCCTTGAATGTAAGGGCCAATCTTTACGAATATGGTTTATCGACATTGCATGCGTGGATAAGGTGCCTGGAATGTGTATTGCATATATCTTACAAAAGTGATATTAAAAAATGGCAAGCTCGTAGTGAGTCCGATAAAGCTTCACAGAAGAAAAGAAAAGAAGAAATAATTAGCGCTCTGAAATCGGAAATGAATTTATTAATTGATATTCCTAAGCCGGGAGAAGGAAACACAAATGACGGTAATACCGCTAGAAAATTTTTTCAACAACCCTCCTTAGCTTCTCAAATAACAGGAGTAAATGAAACTTTAATAAAAAGACTAGGAATAATTTTGAGAACTATGTCATCTGGTTATGCAATTAATGTGGAAGCATTCCGTAAATATGCAATGGAAACTGCGGAACTATACGTAGAACTCTATGAATGGTACTATATGCCATCGAGTGTACACAAAATTTTGATCCACGGCGCAGACATAATTCAAAATGCGGCACTACCGATAGGAATGATGTCGGAGGAAGCACTAGAGTCTCGAAACAAAGATTTTAGATTTATTCGCGAACATCACACTAGAAAAATGTCACGAGAGAACACAATGGAAGATCTTTTCAATTATTTGCTTCTGTCATCAGATCCTTTAATTTCATCTTTCTCAACAAAGCCATTTCGTAGCTCTCGAAATGAAGACCTATTAGACGATGAAGTCATTTCGTTACTTTTAGATCCTTTCATACAAGAAGATGTAGAATAATTTAAATAAATGATTATTATTTGAAGTATATATTTATATTCTTATGTTGTTTTGTATATTAGTGCAATATATCTATTCGAATCTAGTGGGGTACCCAGGGAGCATATTGGTGGTGGGAATTTGTTACAGTCGAACTCCTCTATAACGAACTCCCTTATAGAGAAAACTCCCCTATAACGTAATTTTTTTATCTTTTATCTTAAAAAGAGATGCCCGAAACCTCCGTTCGAGTCGTCCTTGAAAATATTGCCAAAATAGGTACTCTTAAAAATGTCATAAAAATTGCCACGCCCATTTTACCTACAACGCCCATTTTTTGTACAAAGAATGCTTTCAATAAGAAATACATAATTCCAAAATTTCATACTTCTAGCTGCTTCCGAAGAGAAGTTGTGACTTTTTTCCAGCTAGATTGGCGTCTTGGACCACTGTGCGGTGATTGACACTCTCGAATTATTCCTAATTCCAACATCTTTGCAATTTCCTTTTTCAGTTCATTGTTTCTAGTAGCATATAATCGATGAGGTGGTACAGCAATTGGGTATTTATCTTCTTTTTGGATATAATGCACTGCCAAGGGTGTTGTTCCCTAAGCCTGTTCAAATATATCTTCGTTAGCGCTTAATAGTGCATTAAGCTTACACGTCTCGCTTTTAGTAAGATTAACGCCATCAGACTCCTTTAGCATATGCATATCCACTGAATATATATATATTTTGTGTAATTAACCCATTGAGTTTTTTTCACTTTTTAACCTCACAGTTTTGTTTTTGCGAGACTCCGATACTAGAAAAAACTTCAAGCCTCTTTACGCTTTAATACTACGCATTAGCCACTCAAATACCTGGTGATGTTTACATTAAAGGATTTGGGACACATTTTTCGACATAAAATTTAAAAAAATAAATTCATTTTTTGATTGCGGCGGTTTTCCTAACACATTTTTCGGGCTTAGAGAAAGCTTTATACCACGCTGCTTTATAATAAAAAATACTGTGTCGGGCTTACCTAGAGGCGAATATTTCTAAGCCCGGCCGAAGGCTTTATAACACAAAAATACTATGGATGCGAAGTTTAAAAATCGTTTATATATTTATACAAATTATGCACTTTTTAAAAGCGGATGTTTTTTGATAACTCGATAATTAAGAGAAATATTAATAAATATTGTTCAATAATTTTGTTTTATTTAGAACCTTTATATAAAAAAAGAATTATAGAATAATTTTTTTAAATTTGTTAATTTGATCCTTCGAAATCTTATCTTTCGTTATCGAAAAAATATTTACTGTAGCCTTATTACGCAGTAAGCCTCGTAAGACAAAAATACTATGCCGAAGCCACACAGCCGGTGTTGGACCTACCCTAGAGGAGAACATCACTAATGCCGGCCAACGCACTATGGTCCCGCTGATCACTTTTCTTGGCCAAAACTATTGGATACAAAACAGCTGAACCGATTTAGATGATATTTTCAAGGAATCTGCAGAATCACCTGGAGGGTAACATAGGCTATAATTTTTTTTGGAAAGGGGGTGTGGCACCACCCATTGGACCCTATTTTTGAGAACGCAATATCTGGATGAAAGATGCACCTATCGCCTTGAAAATTTGTGTATATGAATAATACAGTAAAATTCGTGACACAAGAAAAAATGGGCGGGATTGAATCAGTGCGCGTGGCATATAACTTCAAACTTCACACGACTATATCTCATGAACTATCAGAAGTATGAAGATGGAATTTGGAATGTATGTTGTTCCTCCAGTATGAATTACATCCTAGATGGAAGGGGGCTGTGCCACGCCCCCTTTGCAGACATCGACATCAGAAAATCTATGTTAGGTCGGAAGAGTGTGTACTAAATTCAATATTTTCATCTGAAATAAAATACTTAGTAAAATATTCTGGTTTCAATTTCAAGTGATATACAGATTGAAAAAATATATATTTTAAATTTCAACCTATGTTTTGTTTAAAATAAGGTTTTTTAATTTACTGTGTAATATTAATTCTCAATTTTTATTTAAATTTCACTTCCGTTTATATTCAATTCGGTTTCTAATACTATATTTTCAGTTTCATATCCTTTTTCTTGATTTTCGTCATATTCATTATCCGAAGTATCACTTTTATCGGCAGTTCCTTCAGTCTCCAAAGTTTCGGCAATGTGTTCACAGCATAATAATTCTGTAACTTCTGATGGAAGTACTAAGGGTTTGCGTTGGTGTGCACAGGCACTTAAACGTAATGATGAAATAAGTGGATCAGTGGATTACTGGCTCTCCAGTAAAAACACCGGAAATATTTTCAATTCGACTAGTGCGGCGTGCATGATGTAATCTGTCACTTTTGTATATTTTTTTCCGAGCCTCAGCCGCTTCTTCTCCAAAATAGCCAACAGGAAGAGCGGTATTCTCCATTATTTGTTTGGAGTGGATAAGGACCTTATGTAACGTGGGTGTCATAGGTAATATTTTTAAATTTTTTTTCAAAGTCCAGGGCAAAGTGACATGAAATGGATATTAAAATTACTTTTAGACGAAATATTAAGTCTTGGTCAAATTGTGTAATTGCCGAAAATATTTTCTGTTCTGGAAAAGCCCGACGAAAGCTGTTGCCGTCGTTCGTGCTACCGGATCCTCCAGCTTTCGGTACATCAACACGAAGACCAAGCTCTTTCCAAAAGTCTTTATGAATTGTAGCCTTGTTTTCTAAAACTCTTTCTAATTTTTTTTAATTCAGTGTGAAACAGCCTGATGTCTCAGGTTGTACCGTCTCATCCAAGATTTGAATAAAACAACTCTTGAAAGTAAATTTTAAGTATTTAAGTATTTTATTGAAGGCACTGTCACCTATAGTTACAAGTGCTTACTTCTATAGCTCGAAGTTCAATGTCGCTCATACAGCAAGGGTTCTCTTTTTATACACAAATTATGGAACAAACAGTCAAGTACCATAAATGTTGTTTATGTTTCATATATATACAGGCGTTTTCTAAATGTTTTATATTTTATACAATAGAAATAATATTCAATAGTACATATATGTTTACAAATATAGCAACTACCACCGATAATCTGTTTCACTCCCCCTCTGATGCTACAGCCGCCGCGACAAGGCATCAGCACGTTTGTTTACAATTTGGGTCGTTCTCGTCGTCTTAGCATCCTGATAGGCTCAATTGACTCTTCTGTTATTGAATGTACGGAGGTTAATGCCGATGCGTGATAGGTTCCTAATGGTATGCCGGTATTATTTTCCTGGGCAATAACATATGACGTTGAACCTTGCTTTGCTATTATAACATATGGTCCATCTCTTTTTGGCATAAATTTCGCATATCCACTGAATATATATATATTTTGTGTAATTAACCCATTGAGTTTTTTTCACTTTTTAACCTCACAGTTTTGTTTTTGCGAGACTCCGATACTAGAAAAAACTTCAAGCCTCTTTACGCTTTAATACTACGCATTAGCCACTCAAATACCTGGTGATGTTTACATTAAAGGATTTGGGACACATTTTTCGACATAAAATTTAAAAAAATAAATTCATTTTTTGATTGCGGCGGTTTTCCTAACACATTTTTCGGGCTTAGAGAAAGCTTTATACCACGCTGCTTTATAATAAAAAATACTGTGTCGGGCTTACCTAGAGGCGAATATTTCTAAGCCCGGCCGAAGGCTTTATAACACAAAAATACTATGGATGCGAAGTTTAAAAATCGTTTATATATTTATACAAATTATGCACTTTTTAAAAGCGGATGTTTTTTGATAACTCGATAATTAAGAGAAATATTAATAAATATTGTTCAATAATTTTGTTTTATTTAGAACCTTTATATAAAAAAAGAATTATAGAATAATTTTTTTAAATTTGTTAATTTGATCCTTCGAAATCTTATCTATCGTTATCGAAAAAATATTTACTGTAGACTTATTACGCAGTAAGCCTCGTAAGACAAAAATACTATGCCGAAGCCACACAGCCGGTGTTGGACCTACCCTAGAGGAGAACATCACTAATGCCGGCCAACGCACTATGGTCCCGCTGATCACTTTTCTTGGCCAAAACTATTGGATACAAAACAGCTGAACCGATTTAGATGATATTTTCAAGGAATCTGCAGAATCACCTGGAGGGTAACATAGGCTATAATTTTTTTTGGAAAGGGGGTGTGGCACCACCCATTGGACCCTATTTTTGAGAACGCAATATCTGGATGAAAGATGCACCTATCGCCTTGAAAATTTGTGTATATGAATAATACAGTAAAATTCGTGACCCAAGAAAAAATGGGCGGGATTGAATCAGTGCGCGTGGCATATAACTTCAAACTTCACACGACTATATCTCATGAACTATCAGAAGTATGAAGATGGAATTTGGAATGTATGCTGTTCCTCCAGTATGAATTACATCCTAGATGAAAGGGGGCTGTGCCACGCCCCCTTTGCAGACATCGACATCAGAAAATCTATGTTAGGTCGGAAGAGTGTGTACTAAATTCAATATTTTCATCTGAAATAAAATACTTAGTAAAATATTCTGGTTTCAATTTCAAGTGATATACAGATTGAAAAAAATATATATTTTAAATTTCAACCTATGTTTTGTTTAAAATAAGGTTTTTTAATTTACTGTGTAATATTAATTCTCAATTTTTATTTAAATTTCACTTCCGTTTATATTCAATTCAGTTTCTAATACTATATTTTCAGTTTCATATCCTTTTTCTTGATTTTCGTCATATTCATTATCCGAAGTATCACTTTTATCGGCAGTTCCTTCAGTCTCCAAAGTTTCGGCAATGTGTTCACAGGATAATAATTCTGTAACTTCTGATGGAAGTACTAAGGGTTTGCGTTGGTGTGCACAGGCACTTAAACGTAATGATGAAATAAGTGGATCAGTGGATTACTGGCTCTCCAGTAAAAACACCGGAAATATTTTCAATTCGACTAGTGCAGCGTGCATGATGTAATCTGTCACTTTTGTATATTTTTTTCCGAGCCTCAGCCGCTTCTTCTCCAAAATAGCCAACAGGAAGAGCGGTATTCTCCATTATTTGTTTGGAGTGGATAAGGACCTTATGTAACGTGGGTGTCATAGGTAATATTTTTAAATTTTTTTTCAAAGTCCAGGGCAAAGTGACATGAAATGGATATTAAAATTACTTTTAGACGAAATATTAAGTCTTGGTCAAATTGTGTAATTGCCGAAAATATTTTCTGTTCTGGAAAAGCCCGACGAAAGGTGTTGCCGTCGTTCGTGCTACCGGATCCTCCAGCTTTCGGTACATCAACACGAAGACCAAGCTCTTTCCAAAAGTCTTTATGAATTGTAGCCTTGTTTTCTAAAACTCTTTCTAATTTTTTTTAATTCAGTGTGAAACAGCCTGATGTCTCAGGTTGTACCGTCTCATCCAAGATTTGAATAAAACAACTCTTGAAAGTAAATTTTAAGTATTTAAGTATTTTATTGAAGGCACTGTCACCTATAGTTACAAGTGCTTACTTCTATAGCTCGAAGTTCAATGTCGCTCATACAGCAAGGGTTCTCTTTTTATACACAAATTATGGAACAAACAGTCAAGTACCATAAATGTTGTTTATGTTTCATAAATATACAGGCGTTTTCTAAATGTTTTATATTTTATACAATAGAAATAATATTCAATAGTACATATATGTTTACAAATATAGCAACTACCACCGATAATCTGTTTCACTCCCCCTCTGATGCTACAGCCGCCGCGACAAGGCATCAGCACGTTTGTTTACAATTTGGGTCGTTCTCGTCGTCTTAGCATCCTGATAGGCTCAATTGACTCTTCTGTTATTGAATGTACGGAGGTTAATGCCGATGCGTGATAGGTTCCTAATGGTATGCCGGTATTATTTTCCTGGGCAATAACATATGACGTTGAACCTTGCTTTGCTATTATAACATATGGTCCATCTCTTTTTGGTATAAATTTCGCGGTAATTCTCTTGTCGGAATTGCTGAGAGTAGGTGTCGTTACCAAAACCTTTGTTCCAATGTTTAATTACGGTTGATTTCTTTGTTGCCTATTGCTAATGTTTTTGTTGTGATCTTGCTGCCTTTGAACATTTTCCTTAACATCTTTCCATACATGCACCATGTCTTCCAAATACGGGGTAATTTCAGAGACAAAGTTTTCAGACAGAATTTTTGTATGTATTTAAAAGTATGTATGAGTCTTATTCATAGAGAATCTTATGGTTGATAATTTCCTATCCCACGAGTGATGATCATTGCCAACGTATATCGCTAATTGAGCTTTTAGATGTCTGTGTTTGCGCTCAACAGGATTCGCTTCCGGATGATATACTGCCGTTAAATTTGTTCGATATCAATACAAAAAGTTACTTTCTGCATTTCCATTATCGCTTAAAATTTTCCTTGGAAATCCATATCGAAGAAATATTTCATTGATTAATAACACCTCCACCCAACGACTTGCAATATCTTCGACACTAAATATCCATTGAAATCCATTTGAAGTTTTTGGGAGGGGTCCAAACAGATCAATTGCAATTATTTCAAAACGCTGATTACTAGCTACAGTCTGATATAATCCCGCGGGCTTTCAATTAGTTGACTTGTATCTTTGAAATTCCATACAATTTCTTATATAATTTGCTATATCTTTTCGCATGCCTTTCCAGTAATATCTTGCTGCAATTTTTTTAATGGTTTTCTCCACACCATAATGATTACTAGCCACAGTCTGATATAATCCCGCGGTCTTTAAATTAGTTGACTTGTATCTTTGACATTCCATACAATTCTTTATATAATTTGCTATATCTTTTCGCATGCCTTTCCAGTAATATCGTGCTGCAATTTTTTTAATGGTTTAGTTAAATATATTTAGTTTTTTACTGTTTGGCACCACCAATTGGGCATCTTCTGTCTCCTCTTTGCTGTAACAATAGAGAATTCCTCCATTCATGACGTATCCTATTTTCGTCCAATGTATCAAATCGTCCTTTCCGTTTTCAAGACTTTCAATGACCTCTTTAAGTTCGCTATCTTGCACTTGGAATTCTCGAACCTCACTCTTGATTCTCCTGGGTATTTCAATTGCAAAAGCACAAATTTCACATTTAAAATCTGCACTGTGTATTTCATTGCTAGTTGGTCTTGACAACGTATCCGCAACGACATTGGTTTTTCCTGGCTTGTATTCAATCGTAATATCAAATGGTTGTAGTAAAAGTGCCCATCTGGCAAGGCGACCAGTTGGAGTTTTAATATTCATTAACCATCTTAAAGGTTGATGGTCTGTAATTAATTTTGTAGGGACTCCTTCTATACAGCCACGAAATTTTTGTACAGCCCATACGATTGCTAAAGCTTCTCGCTCTGTAGTGGAATAATGGCGCTCGGCATTCGAAAGAAGCCTGCTTGCGTATTCGATTGGATGTTCGTCTGCTCCCTCCCCCTGGAGCAGAACGGCCCCCAGAGCGTAACCACTAGCATCTGTTTTCTAAACAAAGAGTTCACCATCCACAGCCTGTTTCAATACTGGAGCAGTCGTCAATACATTTTTGAGGTGATTTAAAGCATTGCGCTGTTCCTCTTTCCAACCCCATTGTGCGTTTTTCTTAGATAACATAGTTAACGGTTTTGAAATTTCAGCAAATGATGCTATAAACCGCCTATACCAAGAACAGGCCTGCAGGAACGATAACGTTTCTTTCCCGTTCTTGGGATCATTGCATTTACCCAATACTATTACTTTCTCTGCTTCCGTCTTAATACCGCTTGATGTAAGAACATGTCCCAGCTACTTTATTTCCTCAGAACCAAATCGGCATTTTTCCATATTTGCTTTTAGTCCAAATTCTCAAAGTTTCTGAAGAATTATCTCAAGATCTTTTAAATGTTGTCCGAACATAGGAGAACACGAAATGATGTCATCTACGTAGACAAATACGACTGTGTCGCCTAACGACATCTTGAACCGATCCATTAGTCGTTGAAAAGTTGCCAGAGCGTTTCGCAAACCAAATGGCATTCGTAAAAACTTGTACATGCCAAATGGCGTTACAAATGCTGTTTTATCCTGGTCATCAGGGTTAACTCCTATCTGCCAATATCCACTTTGCAGATCAATTGTTGACATGTAGTCAGTAGTCTTTGCTTCCTGAAGAATGTCTTCAATTCTGGGCATCGAACAGTGGTTAGGTTTGGTGATTTTGTTAAGTTATCGGTAATCAATACATACCCGAACACCTCCCGTTTTCTTAGGTACAATTACGACTGGTGTTGCCCACGGTGATTGACACTCTTGAATTATTCCTAATTCCAACATCTTTGCAATTTCCTTTTTCAGTTCATTGTTTCCAGTAGCATATAATCGATGAGGTGGTACAGCAATTGGGTATTTATCTTCTGTTTGGATATAATGCACTGTCAAGGGTGTTGTTCCCGAAGCCTGTTCAAATATATCTTCGTTAGCGCTTAATAGTGCATTAAGCTTACACGTCTCGCTTTTAGTAAGATTAACGCCATCAGACTCCTTTAGCATATGCATATCCACTGACTATATATATTTTTTGTGTAATTAACCCATTGAGTTTTTTTCACTTTTTAACCTCACAGTTTTGTTTTTGCTAGACTTCGATACTAGAAAAAACTTCAAGCCTCTTTACACTTTAATACTACGCATTAGCTACTCAAATACCTGGTGATGTTTACATTAAAGGATTTGGGACACATTTTTCGACATAAAATTTAAAAAAATAAATTAATTTTTTGATTGCCGCGGTTTTCCTAACATATTTTTCGGGCTTAGAGAAAGCTTTATACCACGCTGCTTTATAATCAAAAATACTGTGTCGGGCTTAGCTAGAGGCGAATATTTCTAAGCCCGGCCGAAGGCTTTATAACACAAAAATACTATGGATGCGAAGTTTAAAAATCGTTTATATATTTATACAAACTATGCACTTTTTAAAAGCGGATGTTTTTTGATAACTCGATAATTAAGAGAAATATTAATAAATATTGTTCAATATTTTTGTTTTATTTAGAACCTTTATATAAAAAAAGAATTATAGAATAATTTTTTTAAATTTGTTAATTTGATCCTTCGAAATCTTATCTATCGTTATCGAAAAAATATTTACTGTAGCCTTATTACGCAGTAAGCCATATACGACAAAAATACTATGCCGAAGCCACACAGCCGGTGTTGGACCTACCCTAGAGGAGAACATCACTAATGCCGGCCAACGCACTATGGTCCCGCTGATCACTTTTCTTGGCCAAAAACTATTGGATACAAAACAGCTGAACCGATTTAGATGAAATTTTCAAGGAATCTGCAGAATCACCTGGAGGGTAACAGAGGCTATAATTTTTTTTGGAAAGGGGGTGTGGCACCACCCATTGGACCCTATTTTTGGGAACGCAATATCTGGATGAAAGATGCACCTATCGCCTTGAAAATTTGTTAATATGAATAATACAGTAAAATTCGTGACCCAAGAAAAAATGCGCGGGATTGAATCAGTGGGCGTGCATATAACTTCAAACTTCACACGACTATATCTCATGAACTATCAGAAGTATGAAGATAGAATTTGGAATATATGTTGTTCGTACAGTATGAATTACATCCAAGATGGAATGGGGCTCTGCCACGCCCCTTTTCAGACATCGACATCAGAAAATCTATGTTAGGTCGGAAGAGTGTGTACTAAATTCAATATTTTCATCTGAAATAAAATACTTAGTAAAATATTCTGGTTTCAATTTCAAGTGATATACAGATTGAAAAAAATATATATTTTATGGTTTTTTAAATTTCAAACTATGTTTTGTTTAAAATAAGTTTTTTTAATTTAGTGTGTAATATTCATTCTCAATTTTTATTTAAATTTATTCAATTCGGTGTCTAATACTATATTTTCAGCTTCATATCCTTTTTCTTGATTTTCGTCATATTCATTATCCGAAGTATCACTTTTATCGGCAGTTTCTTCAGTCTCCAAAGTTTCGGCAATGTGTTCACAGCATAATTATTCTGCAACTTCTGGTGGAAGTACTGAGGGTTTGCGTTGGTGTGCACAGGCACTTAAACGTAATGATGAAATAAGTGGATCATTGGATTACTGGCTCTCCAGTAAAAACACCGGAAATATTTTCAATACGACTAGTGCGGCGTGCATGATGTAATCTGTCACTTTTGTATGTTTTGTTCCGAGCCTCAGCCGCTTCTTCTCCAAAATAGCCAACAGGAAGTGCGGTATTCTCCATTATTTGTTTGGAGTGGATATGTAACGTGGGTGTCATAGGTAATATTTTTAAATTTTTTTCAAAGTCCAGGACAAATTGACATGAAATTGATATTAAAATTACTTTTAGACGAAATATTAAGACTTGGTCAACTTGTGTAACTGCCGAAAATATTTTGTGTTCTGCAAAAGCCCGACGAAAGGTGTTGCCATCGTTCGTGCTACCGGATCCTCCAGCTTTCGGAACATCCACACGAAGACCAAGTTCTTTCCGAAACGATTTATGAATTGTAGCCTTGTTTTCGAAAACTATGTCTAATTTTTTTTAATTCAGTGTGAAACAGCCTGATGTCTCAGGTTGTACCGTCTCATGCAAGATTTGAATAAAACAACTCTTGAAAGCAAATTTTAATTATATAAGTATTTTATTGAAGGCACTGTCGCCTATAGCTACAAGTGCTTACTTCTATAGCTCGAAGTTCAATGTCGCTCATACAGCAAGAGTTCTCTTTTTATACACATATTATGGAACAAACAATCAAGTACCATTAATGTTAAACAAGTAAATAAATATCAACATGTGGTTAAAAATTAGTTGTTTATGTTTCATAAATATATAGATGGTTTCTAAATGTTTTGGATTTTATACAATAGAAATAATATTCAATAGTACATATATGTTTACAAATATAGCAACTACCACTGATAATCTGTTTCACTCCCCCTCTGATGATACAGGCGCCACAGGATCCGTCGTCTCAGCATCCTGATAGTCTCAATTGACTCTTCTGTTATTGAATGTACGGAGGCTAGTGCCGATGCGTGATAGGTTCCTAATGGTATGCCGGTATTATTTTTCTGGGCAATGTCATATGCCGTTGAACCTTGCTTTGCTATTATGACATATGGTCCATCTCTTTTTGGTAGAAATTTCGCGGTAATTCTCTTGTCGGAATTGCTGAGAGTAGGTGTCGTTACCAAAACCTTTGTTCCAATGTTTAATTCCGGTTGATTTATTTGTTGCCTATAGCTAATTTTTTTGTTGTGATCTTGCTGCCTTTGAACATTTTCCTTAACATCTTTCCATACATGCACCATGTCTTCCAAATACGGGGTAATTTCAGAGACAAAGTTTTCAGACTGAATATTTGTATGTATGTAAAAGTATGTATGAGTCGTATTCATAGAGAATCTTATGGTAGATAATTTCCTATCCCACGAGTGATGATCATTGCCAACGTATATCGCTAATTGAGCTTTTAGATATCTGTGGTTGCGCTCAACAGGATTCGCTTCGATATCAAAGCAAAAAGTTACTTTCTGCATTTCTGCAGAAATAAACTGACATCATTATCGCTTATAATTTTCCTTGGAAATCCACATCGAAGAAATATTTCATTGATTAGTAACACCTCCACCCAACGACTTGCAATATCTTCGACACTAAATATCCATTGAAATCCATTTGAAGGTTTTGGGAGGGGTCCAAACAGATCAATTGCAATTATTTCAAAACGCTGATTACTAGCTACAGTCTGATATAATCCCGCAGGCTTTAAATTAGTTGACTTGTATCTTTGACATTCCGTACAATTCTTTATATAATTTGCTATATCTTTTCGCATGCCTTTCCAGTAATATCGTGCTGCAATTTTTTTTAAGGTTTAGTTAAATATATTTAGTTTTTCACTGTTTGGCACCACCAATTGGGCATCTTCTGTCTCCTCTTTGTTGTAACAATAGAGAATTCCTCCATTCATGACGTATCCTATTTTCGTCCAATGTATCAAATCGTCCTTTCCGTTTTCAAGACTTTCAATGACCTCTTTAAGTTCGCTAACTTGCACTTGGAATTCTCGAACCTCACTCTTGATTCTCCTGGGTATTTCAATTGCAAAAGCACAAATTTCACATTTAAAATCTGCACTGTGTATTTCATTGCTAGTTGGTCTTGACAACGTATCCACAACGACATTGGTTTTTCCTGGCTTGTATTCAATCGTAATATCAAATGGTTGTAGTAAAAGTGCCCATCTGGTAAGGCGACCAGTTGGAGTTTTAATATCCATTAACCATCTTAAAGGTTGATGGTCTGTAATTAATTTTGTAGGGACTCCTTCTATACAGCCACGAAATTTTTGTACAGCCCATACGATTGCTAAAGCTTCTCGCTCTGTAGTTGCGCTCGGCATTCGAAAGAAGCCTGCTTGCGTATTCGATTGGATGTTCGTCTGCTCCCTCCCCCTGGAGCAGAACGGCCCCCAGAGCGTAACCACTAGCATCTGTTTTCAAAACAAAGAGTTCACCATCCACAGCCTGTTTCAATACTGGAGCAGTCGTCAATACATTTTTGAGGTGATTTAAAGCATTGCGCTGTTCCTCTTTCCAACCCCATTGTGCGTTTTTCTTAGATAACATAGTTAAAGGTTTTGAAATTTCAGCAAAGGATGGTATAAACCGCCTATACCAAGAACAGGCCTGCAGGAACGATCACATTTCTTTCCCGTTCTTGGGATCATTACGTTTACCCAATGCTATTACTTTTTCTGGGCCCGTCTTAATACCGGTTGACGTAAGAACATGTACCAGCTACTTTATTTCCTCACAACCAAATCGGCATTTTTCCAATTTGCGTTTAGTTCAAATTCTCAAAGTTTCTGAAAAATTACCTGAAGATCTTTTAAATGTTGTCCGCACATAGGAGAACACGAACTGATGTCATCTACGTAGGCAAATACGACTGTGTCGCCTAACGACCTCTTGAACCGATCCATTAGTCGTTGAAAAGTTGCCGGAGCGTTTCGCAAACCAAATGGCATTCGTAGAAACTTGTACATGCCAAATGGTGTTACAAATGCTGTTTTATCCTGGTCATCAGGGTTAACTCCTATCTGCAAATATCCACTTTGCAGATCAATTGTTGACATGTAGGTAGTAGTCTTTGCTTCCTGAAGAATGTCTTCAATTCTGGGCATCGAATAGTGGTCTGGTTTGGTGATTTTGTTAAGTTCTCGGTAATGAATACATACTCGAACACCTCCCGTTTTGTTTGCTACAATTACGACTGGTGCTGCCCACGGTGATTGACACTCTTGAATTATTCCTAATTCCAACATCTTTGCAATTTCCTTTTTCAGTTCATTGTTTCTAGTAGCATATAATCGATGAGGTGGTACAGCAATTGGGTATTTATCTTCTTTTTGGATATAATGCACTGCCAAGGGTGTTGTTCCCGAAGCCTGTTCAAATATATTTTCGTTAGCGCTTAATAGTGCATTAAGCTTACACGTTTCGCTTTTAGTAAGATTAACGCCATCAGACTCCTTTAGCATATGCATATCCACTGAATATATATATATTTTGTGTAATTAACCCATTGAGTTTTTTTTCACGTTTTAACCTCACAGTTTTGTTTTTGCTAGACTCCGATACCAAAAAAAACTTCGAGCCTCTTTACTCTTTAATACTACGGATTAGCCACTCAAATACCGGGTGATGTTTACATATATATATTCAGGATTTGGGACACATTTTTCGACATAAAATTTAAAAAACCAGAAGAAAAATAAATTAATTTTTTGATTGCGGCGGTTTTCCTAACACATTTTTCGGGCTTAGAGAAAGCTTTAGACCACACTGCTTTATAATAAAAAATACTGTGTCGGGCTTACCTAGAGGCGATTATTTCTAAGCTCGGCCGAAGGCGGGCCACGCAGAATGCTTTATAACACAAATATACTATGGATGCGAAGTTTACAAATCGTTTATATTTATACAAATTATGCACTTTTTAAAAGCGGATGTATTTTGATAACTCGATAATTAAGAGAAATACTAATAAATATTGTTCAATATTTTTGTTTTATTTAGACCCTTTATATAAAAAACAATTATAGAATAATTTTTTTAAATTTGTTAATTTGATCCTTCGATATCTTATCTATTGTTATCGAAAAAATATTTACTGTAGCCTTATTACGCAGTAAGCCTTATAACACAAAAATACTATGCCGAAGCCACACAGCCGTTGTTGGACCTACCCTAGAGGAGAACATCACTAATCCCGGCCAACGCACTATGGTCCCGCCGATCACTTTTCTTGGCCAAAACTATTGGATACAAAACAGCTGAACCGATTTAGATGAAATTTTCAAGGAATCTGCAGAATCACCTGGAGGGTAACATAGGCTATAATTTTTTTTTGGAGAGGGGGCGTGGCACCACCCATTGGACCCTATTTTTGAGAACGCAATATCTGGATGAAAGATGCACCTGTCGCCTTGAAAATTTGTGTATATGAATAATACAGTAAAATTCGTGACCCAAGAAAAAATGGGCGGGATTGAATCAGTGGGCGTGGCATATAACTTCAAATTTCACACGGCTATATCTCATGAACTATCAGAAGTATGAAGATGGAATTTGGAATGTATGTTGTTCGTACAGTATGAATTACATCCAAGATGGAAGGGAGCTGTGCCACGCCCCCTTTTCAGACATCGACATCAGAAAATCTATGTTAGGTCGGAAGAGTGTGTACTAAATTCAATATTTTCATCTGAAATAAAATACTTAGTAAAATATTCTGGTTTCAATTTCAAGTGATATACAGATTGAAAAAAATATATATTTTATGGTTTTTTAAATTTCAAACTATGTTTTGTTTAAAATAGGGTTTTTTAATTTAGTGTGTAATATTCATTCTCAATTTTTATTTAAATTTCACTTCCGTTTATATTCAATTCGGTTTCTAATACTAAATTTTCAGTTTCATATCCTTTTTCTTGATTTTCGTCATATTCATTATCCGAAGTATCACTTTTATCGGCAGCTTCTTCAGTCTCCAAAGTTTCGGCAATGTGTTCACAGCATAATAATTCTGTAACTTCGGGTGGAAATACTAAGGGTTTGCGTTGGTGTGCACAGGCACTTAAACGTAATGATGAAATAAGTGGATCAGTGGATTACTGGCTCTCCAGTAAAAACACCGGAAATATTTTCAATACTACTACTAGACTAGTGCCGCGTGCATGATGTAATCTGTCACTTTTGTATATTTTGTTCCGAGCCTCAGCCGCTTCTTCTCCAAAATAGCCAACAGGAAGTGCGGTATTCTCCATTATTTGTTTGGAGTGGATATGTAACGTGGGTGTCATAGGTAATATTTTTAAATTTTTTTCAAAGTCCAGGGCAAATTGACATGAAATGGATATTAAAATTACTTTTAGACGAAATATTAAGTCTTGGTCAACTTGTGTAACTGCCGAAAATATTTTGTGTTCTGGAAAAGCCCGACGAAAGGTATTGCCGTCGTTCGTGCTACCGGATCCTCCAGCTTTCGGAACATCAACACGAAGACCAAGCTCATTCCAAAACTATTTATGAATTGTAGCCTTGTTTTCTAAAACTATTTCTAATTTTTTTTAATTCAGTGTGAAACAGCCTGATGTCTCAGGTTGTACCGTCTCATCCAAGATTTGAATAAAACAACTCTTGAAAGCAAATTTTAAGTATTTAAGTATTTTATTGAAGGCACTGTCGCCTATAGCTACAAGTGCTTACTTCTATAGCTCGAAGTTCAATGTTGCTCATACAGCAAGGGTTCTCTTTTTATACACAAATTATGGAACAAACAGTCAAGTACCATTAATGTTAAACAAGTAAATAAATATCAACATGTGGTTAAAAATATGTTATTTATGTTTCATAAATATACAGGCGTTTTCTAAATGTTTTATATTTTATACAATAGAAATAATATTCAATAGTACATATATGTTTACAAATATAGCAACTACCACTGATAATCTGTTTCACTCCCCCTCTGATGCTACAGCCGCCGCGACAAGGCATCAGCACGTTTGTTTACAATTTAGGTCGTTCTCGTCGTCTTAGCATCCTGATAGGCTCAATTGACTCTTCTGTTATTGAATGTACGGAGGTTAATGCCGATGCGTGATAGGTTCCTAATGGTATGCCGGTATTATTTTCCTGGGCAATAACATATGACGTTGAACCTTGCTTTGCTATTATAACATATGGTCCATCTCTTTTTGGTATAAATTTCGCGGTAATTCTCTTGTCGGAATTGCTAAAAGTAGGTGTCGTTACCAAAACCTTTGTTCCAATGTTGATTTCATTGTTGCCTATTGCTAATGTTTTTGTTGTGATCTTGCTGCCTTTGAACACTTTCCTTAACATCTTTCCATACATGCACCATGTCTTCCAAATACGGGGTAATTTCAGAGACAAAGTTTTCAGACCGAATTTTTGTATGTATGCAAAAGTATGTATGAGTCGTATTCATAGAGAATCTTATGGTTGATAATTTCCTATCCCACGAGTGATGATCATTGCCAACGTATATCGCTAATTGAGCTTTTAGATGTCTGTGTTTGCGGTCAACAGGATTCGCTTCCGGATGATATACTGCCGTTAAATTTGTTCGATATCAAAGCAAAAAGTTACTTTCTGCATTTCTGCAGAAATAAACTGCACACCATTATCGCTTATAAGTTTCCTTGGAAATCCATATCGAAGAAATATTTCATTGATTAATAACACCTCCACCCAACGACTTGCAATATCTTCGACACTAAATATCCATTGAAATCCATTTGAAGTTTTTGGGAGGGGTCCAAACAGATCAATTGCAATTATTTCAAAACGCTGATTACTAGCTACAATCTGATATAATCCCGCGGGCTTTAAATTAGTTGACTTGTATCTTTGACATTCCGTACAATTCTTTATATAATTTGCTATATCTTTTCGCATGCCTTTCCAGTAATATCGTGCTGCAATTTTTTTAAAGGTTTAGTTAAATATATTTAGTTTTTCACTGTTTGGCACCACCAATTGGGCATCTTCTGTCTCCTCTTTGTTGTAACAATAGAGAATTCCTCCATTCATGACGTATCCTATTTTCGTCCAA
This sequence comes from Phaonia tiefii, assembly GCA_963931995.1. Lineage (NCBI taxonomy): Eukaryota > Metazoa > Arthropoda > Insecta > Diptera > Muscidae > Phaonia > Phaonia tiefii. The sequence continues at coordinate 106,271,313 of OZ008368.1, read as the reverse complement.
TGTATCAAATCGTCCTTTCCGTTTTCAAGACTTTCAATGACCTCTTTAAGTTCGCTAACTTGCACTTGGAATTCTCGAACCTCACTCTTGTTTCTCCTGGGTATTACAATTTCAAAAGCACAAATTTCACATTTAAAATCTGCACTGTGTATTTCATTGCTAGTTGGTCTTAACAACGTATCCGCAACGACATTGGTATTTCCTGGCTTGTATTCAATAGTAATATCAAATGGTTGTAGTAAAAGTGCCCATATGGCAAGGCGACCAGTTGGAGTTTTAATATTCATTAACCATCTTAAAGGTTGATGGTCTGTAATTAATTTTGTAGGGACTCCTTCTATACAGCCACGAAATTTTTGTACAGCCCATACGATTGCTAAAGCTTCTCGCTCTGTAGTGGAATAATGGCGCTCGGCATTCGAAAGAAGCCTGCTTGCATATTCGATTGGATGTTCGTCTGCTCCCTCCCCCTGGAGCAGAACTGCCCCCAGAGCGTAACCACTAGAATCTGTTTTCAAAACAAAGAGTTCATCATCCACAGCCTGTTTCAATCCTGGAGCAGTCGTCAATACATTTTTGAGCTGATTTAAAGCATTGCGCTGTTCCTCTTTCCAACCCCATTGTGCGTTTTTCTTAGATAACATAGTTAAAGGTTTTGAAATTTCAGCAAAGGATGGTATAAACCGCCTATACCAAGAACAGGCCTGCAGGAACGATCACATTTCTTTCCCGTTCTTGGGATCATTACGTTTACCCAATGCTATTACTTTTTCTGGGCCCGTCTTAATACCGGTTGACGTAAGAACATGTACCAGCTACTTTATTTCCTCACAACCAAATCGGCATTTTTCCAATTTGCGTTTAGTTCAAATTCTCAAAGTTTCTGAAAAATTACCTGAAGATCTTTTAAATGTTGTCCGCACATAGGAGAACACGAACTGATGTCATCTACGTAGGCAAATACGACTGTGTCGCCTAACGACCTCTTGAACCGATCCATTAGTCGTTGAAAAGTTGCCGGAGCGTTTCGCAAACCAAATGGCATTCGTAGAAACTTGTACATGCCAAATGGTGTTACAAATGCTGTTTTATCCTGGTCATCAGGGTTAACTCCTATCTGCAAATATCCACTTTGCAGATCAATTGTTGACATGTAGGTAGTAGTCTTTGCTTCCTGAAGAATGACTTCAATTCTGGGCATCGAATAGTGGTCTGGTTTGGTGATTTTGTTAAGTTCTCGGTAATGAATACATACTCGAACACCTCCCGTTTTGTTTGCTACAATTACGACTGGTGCTGCCCACGGTGATTGACACTCTTGAATTATTCCTAATTCCAACATCTTTGCAATTTCCTTTTTCAGTTCATTGTTTCTAGTAGCATATAATCGATGAGGTGGTACAGCAATTGGGTATTTATCTTCTTTTGGATATAATGCACTGCCAAGGGTGTTGTTCCCGAAGCCTGTTCAAATATATTTTCGTTAGCGCTTAATAGTGCATTAAGCTTACACGTTTCGCTTTTAGTAAGATTAACGCCATCAGACTCCTTTAGCATATGCATATCCACTGAATATATATATATTTTGTGTAATTAACCCATTGAGTTTTTTTTCACGTTTTAACCTCACAGTTTTGTTTTTGCTAGACTCCGATACTAAAAAAAACTTCGAGCCTCTTTACTCTTTAATACTACGGATTAGCCACTCAAATACCGGGTGATGTTTACATATATATATTCAGGATTTGGGACACATTTTTCGACATAAAATTTAAAAAACCAGAAAAAAAATAAATTAATTTTTTGATTGCGGCGGTTTTCCTAACACATTTTTCGGGCTTAGAGAAAGCTTTAGACCACACTGCTTTATAATAAAAAATACTGTGTCGGGCTTACCTAGAGGCGATTATTTCTAAGCTCGGCCGAAGGCGGGCCACGCAGAATGCTTTATAACACAAATATACTATGGATGCGAAGTTTACAAATCGTTTATATTTATACAAATTATGCACTTTTTAAAAGCGGATGTATTTTGATAACTCGATAATTAAGAGAAATACTAATAAATATTGTTCAATATTTTTGTTTTATTTAGACCCTTTATATAAAAAACAATTATAGAATAATTTTTTTAAATTTGTTAATTTGATCCTTCGATATCTTATCTATTGTTATCGAAAAAATATTTACTGTAGCCTTATTACGCAGTAAGCCTTATAACACAAAAATACTATGCCGAAGCCACACAGCCGTTGTTGGACCTACCCTAGAGGAGAACATCACTAATCCCGGCCAACGCACTATGGTCCCGCCGATCACTTTTCTTGGCCAAAACTATTGGATACAAAACAGCTGAACCGATTTAGATGAAATTTTCAAGGAATCTGCAAAATCACCTGGAGGGTAACATAGGCTACAATTTGTTTTTGGAAAGGGGGCGTGGCACCAACCATTGGACCCTATTTTTGGGAACGCAATATCTGGATGAAAGATGCACCTGTCGCCTTAAAAATTTGTGTATATGAATAATACAGTAAAATTCGTGACCCAAGAAAAAATGGGCGGGATTGAATCAGTGGGCGTGGCATATAACTTCAAACTTCACACGGCGATATCTCATGAACTATCAGAAGTATGAAGATGGAATTTTTAATGTATGTTGTTCGTACAGTATGAATTACATCCAAGATGGAAGGGAGATGTGCCACGCCCCCTTTTCAGACATCGACATCAGAAAATCTATGTCAGGTCGGAAGAGTGTGTACTAAATTCAATATTTTCATCTGAAATAAAATACTTAGTAAAATATTCTGGTTTCAATTTCAAGTGATATACAGATTGAAAAAAATATATATTTTATGGTTTTTTAAATTTCAAACTATGTTTTGTTTAAAATAAGGTTTTTTAATTTAGTGTGTAATATTCATTCTAAATTTTTATTTACATTTATTCAATTCGGTGTCTAATACTATATTTTCAGCTTCATATCCTTTTTCTTGATTTTCGTCATATTCATTATCCGAAGTATCACTTTTATCGGCAGTTCTTCAGTCTCCAAAGTTTCGGCAATGTGTTCACAGCATAATAATTCTGCAACTTCTGGTGGAAGTACTAAGGGTTTGCGTTGGTGTTCACAGGCACTTAAACGTAATGATGAAATAAGTGGATCAGTGGATTACTGGCTCTCCAGTAAAAACACCGGAAATATTTTCAATACGACTAGTGCGGCGTGCATGATGTAATCTGTCACTTTTGTATGTTTTGTTCCGAGCCTCAGCCGCTTCTTCTCCAAAATAGCCAACAGGAAGTGCGGTATTCACCATTATTTGTTTGGAGTGGATATGTAACGTGGGTGTCATAGGTAATATTTTTAAATTTTTTTCAAAGTCCAGGACAAATTGACATGAAATGGATATTAAAATTACTTTTAGACGAAATATCAAGACTTGGTCAACTTGTGTAACTGCCGAAAATATTTTGTGTTCTGCAAAAGCCCGACGAAAGGTGTTGCCATCGTTCGTGCTACCGGATCCTCCAGCTTTCGGAACATCCACACGAAGACCAAGCTCTTTCCAAAACGATTTATGAATTGTAGCCTTGTTTTCGAAAACTATTTCTCATTTTTTTTAATTCAGTGTGAAACAGCCTGATGTCTCAGGTTGTACCGTCTCATCCAAGATTTGAATAAAACAACTCTTGAAAGCAAATTTTAAGTATTTAAGTATTTTATTGAAGGCACTGTCGCCTATAGCTACAAGTGCTTACTTCTATAGCTCGAAGTTCAATGTCGCTCATACAGCAAGGGTTCTCTTTTTATACACAAATTATGGAACAAACAATCAAGTACCATTAATGTTAAACAAGTAAATAAATATCAACATGTGGTTAAAAATATGTTGTTTATGTTTCATAAATATACAGGTGGTTTCTAAATGTTTTGTATTTTATACAATAGAAATAATATTCAATAGTACATATTTGTTTACAAATATAGCAACTACCACTGATAATCTGTTTCACTCCCCCTCTGATGATACAGCCGCCACGACAAGGCATCAGCACGTTTGTTTACAATTTGGGTCGTTCTCGTCGTCTTAGCGTCCTGATAGGCTCAATTGACTCTTCTGTTATTGAATGTACGGAGGCTAGTGCCGATGCGTGCTAGGTTCCTAGTGGTATGCCGGTATTATTTTCCTGGGCAATATCATATGACGTTGAACCTTGCTTTGCTGTTATAACATATGGTCCATCTCTTTTTGGTAGAAATTTCGCGGTAATTCTCTTGTCGGAATTGCTGAGAGTAGGTGGCGTTACCAAAACCTTTGTTCCAATGTTTAATTCCGGTTGATTTCTTCGTTGCCAATTGCTAATGTTTTTGTTGTGATCTTGCTGCCTTTGAACATTTTCCTTAACATCTTTCCATACATGCACCATGCCTTCCAAATACGGGGTAATTTCATAGACAAAGTTTTCAGACTGAATATTTGTATGTATGTAAAAGTATGTATGAGTCATATTCATAGAGAATCTTATGGCTGATAATTTCCTATCCCACGAGTGATGATCATTGCCAACGTATATCGCTAATTGAGCTTTTAGATGTCTGTGTTTGCGGTCAACAGGATTCGCTTCCGGATGATATACTGCCGTTAAATTTGTTCGATATCAAAGCAAAAAGTTACTTTCTGCATTTCTGCAGAAATAAACTGCACACCATTATCGCTTATAATTTTCCTTGGAAATCCATATCGAACAAATATTTCATTGATTAATAACACCTCCACCCAACGACTTGCAATATCTTCGACACTAAATATCCATTGAAATCCATTTGAAGTTTTTGGGAGGGGTCCAAACAGATCAACTGCAATTATTTCAAAACGCTGATTACTAGCTACAGTCTGATATAATCCCGCGGGCTTTAAATTAGTTGACTTGTATCATTGACATTCCATACAATTCTTTAAATAATTTGCTATATCTTTTCGCATGCCTTTCCAGTAATATCTTGCTGCAATTTTTTTAATGGTTTTCTCCACACCGTAATGATTACTAGCTACGGTCTGAGGTAATCCCGCGGTCTTTAAATTAGTTGACTTGTATCTTTGACATTCCATACAGTTCTTTATATAATTTGCTATATCTTTACCATGCCTTTCCAGTAATATCGTGCTGCAATTTTTTTAATGGGTTAGTTAAATATATTTAGTTTTTCACTGTTTGGCACCACCAATTGGACATCTTCTGTCTCCTCTTTGTTGTAACAATAGAGAATTCCTTCATTCATAAGGTATCCTATTTTCGTCCATTGTATCAAATCGTCCTTTCCGTTTTCAAGACTTTCAATGACCTCTTTAAGTTCGCTATCTTGCACTTGGAATTCTCGAACCACGCTCTTGTTTCTCCTGGGTATTTCAATTGCAAAAGCACAAATTTCACCTTTAAAATCTGCGCTGTGTATTTCATTGCTAGTTGGTCTTGTCAACGTATCCGCAACGACATTGGTTTTTCCTGGCTTGTATTCAATCGTAATATCAAATGGTTGTAGTAAAAGTGCCCATCTGGCAAGGCGACCAGTTGGAGTTTTAATATTCATTAACCATCTTAAAGGTTGATGGTCTGTAATTAATTTTGTAGGGACTCGTTCTATATAGGCACGAAATTTTTGTACAGCCCATACGATTGCTAAAGCTTCTCGCTCTGTAGTGGAATAATTGCGCTCGGCATTCGAAAGAAGCCTGATTGCATATTCGATTGGATGTTCGTCTGCTCCCTCCCCCTGGAGCAGAACTGCCCCCAGAGCGTAACCACTAGAATCTGTTTTCAAAACAAAGAGTTCACCATCCATAGCCTGTTTCAATACTGGAGCAGTCGTCAGTACATTTTTGAGGTGATTTAAAGCATTGCGCTGTTCCTCTTTCCAACCCCATTGTGCGTTTTTCTTAGATAACATAGTTAACGGTTTTGAAATTTCAGCAAATGATGGTATAAACCGCCTATACCAAGAACAGGCCTGCAGGAACGATCACATTTCTTTCCCGTTCTTGGGATCATTGTGTTTACCCAATGCTATAACTTTCTCTGGGTCCGTCTTAATACCGCTTGATGTAAGAACATGTCCCAGCTACTTTATTTCCTCACAACCAAATCGGCATTTTTCCATATTTGCTTTTAGTTCAAATTCTCAAAGTTTCTGAAAAATTACCTGAAGATCTTTTAAATGTTGTCCGAACATAGGAGAACACGAACTGATGTCATCTACGTAGGCAAATATGACTGTGTCGCCTAACGACCTCTTGAACCGATCCATTAGTCGTTGAAAAGTTGCCGGAGCGTTTCGCAAACCAAATGGCATTCGTAGAAACTTGTACATGCCAAATGGTGTTACAAATGCTGTTTTATCCTGGTCATCAGGGTTAACTCCTATCTGCCAATATCCACTTTGCAGATCAATTGTTGACATGTAGGAAGTAGTCTTTGCTTCCTGAAGAATGTCTTCAATTCTGGGCATCGAATAGTGGTCTGGTTTGGTGATTTTGTTAAGTTCTCGGTAATCAATACATACCCGAACACCTCCCGTTTTCTTTGGTACAATTACGACTGGTGCTGCCCACGGTGATTGACACTCTTGAATTATTCCTAATTCCAACATCTTTGCAATTTCCTTTTTCAGTTCATTGTTTCTAGTAGCATATAATCGATGAGGTGGTACAGCAATTGGGTATTTATCTTCTTTTTGGATATAATGCACTGCCAAGGGTGTTGTTCCCTAAGCCTGTTCAAATATATCTTCGTTAGCGCTTAATAGTGCATTAAGCTTACACGTCTCGCTTTTAGTAAGATTAACGCCATCAGACTCCTTTAGCATATGCATATCCACTGAATATATATATATTTTGTGTAATTAACCCATTGAGTTTTTTTCACTTCTTAACCTCACAGTTTTGTTTTTGCTAGACTCCGATACTAGAAAAAACTTCGAGCCTCTTTACGCTTTAATACTACGCATTAGCCACTCAAATACCGGGTGATGTTTATATATATATATTTAGGATTTGGGACACATTTTTCGACATCAAATTTAAAACTAAAAAAAAAATAAATTAATTTTTTGATTGCGGCGGTTTTCCTAACACATTTTTCGGGCTTAGAGAAAGCTTTATACCACACTGCTTTATAATAAAAAATACTGTGTCGGGCTTACCTAGAGGCGAATATTTCTAAGCTCGGCCGAAGGCGGGCCACGCAGAATGCTTTATAACACAAAAATACTATGGATGCGAAGTTTACAAATCGTTTATATTTATACAAATTATGCACTTTTTAAAAGCGGATGTTTTTTGATAACTCGATAATTAAGAGAAATACTAATAAATATTGTTCAATATTTTTGTTTTATTTAGACCCTTTATATAAAAAACAATTATAGAATAATTTTTTTAAATTTGTTAATTTGATCCTTCGATATCTTATCTATTGTTATCGAAAAGATATTTACTGTAGCCTTATTACGCAGTAAGCCTTATAACACAAAAATACTATGCCGAAGCCACACAGCCGGTGTTGGACCTACCCTAGAGGAGAACATCACTAATCCTGGCCAACGCACTATGGTCCCGCCGATCACTTTTCTTGGCCAAAACTATTGGATACAAAACAGCTGAACCGATTTGGATGAAATTTTCAAGGAATCTGCAAAATCACCTGGAGGGTAACATAGGCTACAATTTGTTTTTGGAAAGGGGACGTGGCACCACCCATAGGACCCTATTTTTGAGAACGCAATATCTGGATGAAAGATGCACCTGTCGCCTTGAAAATTTGTGTATATGAATAATACAGTAAAATTCGTGACCCAAGAAAAAATGGGCGGGATTGAATCAGTGGGAGTGGCATATAACTTCAAACTTCACACGGCTATATCTCATGAACTATCAGAAGTATGAAGATGGAATTTGGAATGTATGTTGTTCGTACGGTATGAATTACATCCAAGATGGAAGGGAGCTGTGCCACGCCCCCTTTTCAGACATCGACATCAGAAAATCTATGTTAGGTCGGAAGAGTGTGTACTAAATTCAATATTTTCATCTGAAATAAAATACTTAGTAAAATATTCTGGTTTCAATTTCAAGTGATATACAGATTGAAAAAAATATATATTTTATGGTTTTTTAAATTTCAAACTATGTTTTGTTTAAAATAAGTTTTTTTAATTTAGTGTGTAATATTCATTCTCAATTTTTATTTAAATTTATTCAATTCGGTGTCTAATACTATATTTTCAGCTTCATATCCTTTTTCTTGATTTTCGTCATATTCATTATCCGAAGTATCACTTTTATCGGCAGTTTCTTCAGTCTCCAAAGTTTCGGCAATGTGTTCACAGCATAATAATTCTGCAACTTCTGGTGGAAGTACTGAGGGTTTGCGTTGGTGTGCACAGGCACTTAAACGTAATGATGAAATAAGTGGATCATTGGATTACTGGCTCTCCAGTAAAAACACCGGAAATATTTTCAATACGACTAGTGCGGCGTGCATGATGTAATCTGTCTCTTTTGTATGTTTTGTTCCGAGCCTCAGCCGCTTCTTCTCCAAAATAGCCAACAGGAAGTGCGGTATTCTCCATTATTTGTTTGGAGTGGATATGTAACGTGGGTGTCATAGGTAATATTTTTAAATTTTTTTCAAAGTCCAGGACAAATTGACATGAAATGGATATTAAAATTACTTTTAGACGAAATATTAAGACTTGGTCAACTTGTGTAACTGCCGAAAATATTTTGTGTTCTGCAAAAGCCCGACGAAAGGTGTTGCCATCGTTCGTGCTACCGGATCCTCCAGCTTTCGGAACATCCACACGAAGACCAAGCTCTTTCCAAAACGATTTATGAATTGTAGCCTTGTTTTCGAAAACTATGTCTAATTTTTTTTAATTCAGTGTGAAACAGCCTGATGTCTCAGGTTGTACCGTCTCATGCAAGATTTGAATAAAACAACTCTTGAAAGCAAATTTTAATTATTTAAGTATTTTATTGAAGGCACTGTCGCCTATAGCTACAAGTGCTTACTTCTATAGCTCGAAGTTCAATGTCGCTCATACAGCAAGGGTTCTCTTTTTATACACAAATTATGGAACAAACAATCAAGTACCATTAATGTTAAACAAGTAAATAAATATCAACATGTGGTTAAAAATATGTTGTTTATGTTTCATAAATATATAGATGGTTTCTAAATGTTTTGGATTTTATACAATAGAAATAATATTCAATAGTACATATATGTTTACAAATATAGCAACTACCACTGATAATCTGTTTCACTCCCCCTCTGATGATACAGGCGCCACAGCTTCTGTCGTCTCAGCATCCTGATAGGCTCAATTGACTCTTCTGATATTGAATGTACGGAGGCTAGTGCCGATGCGTGATAGGTTCCTAATGGTATGCCGGTATTATTTTCCTGGTCAATATCATATGACGTTGAACCTTGCTTTGCTATTATAACATATGTTCCATCTCTTTTTGGTAGAAATTTTGCGATAATTCTCTTGTCGGAATTGCTGAGAGTAGGTGGCGTTACCAAAACTTTTGTTCCAATGTTTAATTCCGGTAGATTTCTTCGTTGCCAATTGATAATGTTTTTGTTGTGATCTTGCTGCCTTTGAACATTTTCCTTAACATCTTTCCATACATGCACCATGCCTAATGTGACCATTTATATTTTTGGTCAGAGCGGGACGCCTGCGGAATTTTGTAAAAAAAAAGTTATTATTATTTAATTACTTAAATTTTAATTTTATTCAAAAACGGAGAGAATACATATAAATCTAATTTATGAAATTAATCTTCTGTCTAAGCAGTTGTTTTATATTTGTCAGCAGAGCAAATTAGTTTTAAAATATCGGGTCTAGTTTTCAATTAGGAATGGAGCTGATTACATTGTTTGTTAATGTTATTCTTAGTAATTAAAATAGCTTTCAAAACTGGCACACTTAACTGTGTTTTTTCACTTGTCCATATTTTATTCATTAGGGAAAAACTCTTTCGACAGGTGCGTTACTTCCAGGCATACATAAAACATACTCAATAATTGTTGCGAAAGTTTGTACACTTGAGATTATTAGCACGGAAGTAATTAAACAGCTCCACCCAACGGCCTTGAGCAGCAACATTCTGATCGTTCCAGCTTTTGATTTTTTCAACTGTGACGAAACGGGAAAAAAGCGAAAACTCATCGAACACCGCCGTATCTTGGCTACTGCTGACAACATTTTTGTGTGATTAGCAAATCCGTCACATTCTGTACGTCTTCCCAAGTAAGGACTTTTGTCAAATTGGACCATTCAAATACTGCTAGTTGTGCATTGAACTGGTAACACTGTTCCAAGTATTCTTTTCTTGTCTTATAAAAATCCGCTGCCGCAGTTTTCACATTCTGCTCATCAACAGCAACGTCAGTTTTTTATAATGTTACCAGTAGATTGCGAAGGAAGGTATGAGGAAGGTAAATCGAATTCTCTTTAAATTCTAAGTTATCTCGGAGACGATTAATTTCATTCGCAGACTCTATTGCGGACACGTTTTGTCCCTCGATTTTCAACATGGCTTGATGAAAAGTCGCTGCCTGTGCGTGCAAGAAATATAACCACAATTCAGAGCTGGGATTTTCAAAAAACGTTTTTAAAATAGTAGGGCATTTATCGATGCTCAGAAAATATGTTTTCAAAGGCTGGAACATTTTTAAAATTCTCTCAAGCGCCGGCATTAAAGCAAGCCACCTTGGTTTACTGTAGCCCAAAAGTTTCTGATACTTTGTGTCGGTGGAAGAATGAATAAATTTTCACAATGATGCATTCGAAGTCAACAGGGAGACAATCTGCGGCAGTTTTGATAGCATTATGAACTACATGGGCTTCACCCAATCCCAATGAGCTGCCTTCCGACAGATAGGTCCAATTTCGTGTAAACATTATTTATCCCTTTTCTGTTCTTTCCTCCGAAATTTCAGTTTGTATTGTCTCCACAAAATGCTACAATTTTCTTATTCAAATCATTGCAAGATAATACTTCTTTCAAATAATCGACAATTATATCAGATGATTCGCCGGGCTGTTCTTGAAACTCTAAAATCCTGACTCTCACGCCTTCGTATGGTAAAAAATACCGAACTAAAACGGGGAATAATTTTATTGAGCCATGATTGGAGGCGTCGGTTAATAAAGATATGCAGCGGGCTTCGTGAAGGTGTTCTTTCAATTCGTCCATCGCCATAGGTGCCAGCACATTTACAGCTATAGCTTGTGATTTTGTACGGGCACATCTAAATTTTTGCTCAAAACATGTTTGAATTAGATTTGAAGCACAGTCATTCGAACGAAAACTGTGATTTTCTTGCACTCAGTGGTACGCCCACGCACCCTCCGCTGCAGCTATATCCAAGTCTTTGGAAGTTGCTAAATTTGTTCTTTTAAAAAAAGAAAGCATTGACGAGCTTGAAGCGGCAGCTTGATCAGAAAGCTTGTGTTTTTCCGATTTTAAATGCTTCTCAATATCACTGGCACCACCATGTCCAACACTAAAATCAGTACGACATTTTTCACACGTAACGTCTGATTCACCACTTCTTTGTTTTATAAATGGGTACTTATTTTGCAAAGAAATATTAAAAGTACACTTGCGTTTAGGCACTTTTGTAATATTACAATCATTAACGTTGAAAATAAATTGTTTGACTTTGCATTGCTAATATTTATTTGAAGAACATCAAATCATTCTGGAGCAAACTTCACTTTAAAAATTTCGAATGAGAGAACAAAACGAATTGCCGAGTACGGGCAAGTATTTTCCCCGTTCCTTTCCTCTTACCTTTGTCTCCAACAAACTCAACAATTGCCAAAGCAATTATTGCCAAAGCAATTATTGCCAATGTATACACTGACAAAGCGAATAAAAGCTTTCGTCTATTACGTTCATATTTTAAAAGCTTTTCGGTTTTGTGAGAGTACATGATTGCCAATATGTCTATTAGGCTGTTTTTCTCCCTTATCTTCATCAGAACATATAGCTAAGAGATCAGCACAGACTTTTCTGTTTTTATAAGCTTTTTCAATTTGGTGATTTCCCTTGTTAGCATTACAAAATCTATTGAGTTAATGTTAATGTTGCTTAAAAAACTATGCAAATAAATTATATGTTCACGGGTAAAATAATAACTCATGTATTTTTTATCTATAGTATGTAATCAATATACATATAAAATTTTTTTTCTGAATTTATTATTTTTTGTGTGTATTTATTGTATCCAGTATTTGCGAAAGCGGGACATTTTTGCACTCGCTGGGGACAGCGGGACAGATAGGCTCAAAACGGGACTGTCCCGCCCAAAGGGGGACGTATGGTCACGTTAACCATGCCTTCCAAATACGGGGTAATTTCATAGACAAAGTTTCAGTATGTATGTAAAAGTATGTATGAGTCATATTCATAGAGAATCTTATGGTTGATAATTTCCTATCCCACGAGTGATGATCATTGCCAACGTATATCGCTAATTGAGCTTTTAGATCTCTGTTTTTGCGCTCAACAGGATTCGCTTCCGGATGATATACTGCCGTTAAATTTGTTCGATATCAAAGCAAAAGTTACTTTCTGCATTTCTGCAGAAATAAACTGACACCATTATCGCTTATAATTTTCCGTGGAAATCCATATCCACCCAACGACTTGCAATATCTTCGACACTAAATATCCATTGAAATCCATTTGAAGTTTTTGGGAGGGGTCCAAACAGATCAATTGCAATTATTTCAAAACGCTGATTACTAGCTACAGACTGATATAATCCCGCGGGCTTTAAATTAGTTGACTTGTTTCTTTGACATTCCATACAATTTTTTATATAATTTCCTATATCTTTTCGCAAACCTTTCCAGTAATATCTTGCTGCAATTTTTTTAATGGTTTTCTCCACACCATAATGATTACTAGCAACAGTCTGATATAATCCCGCGGTCTTTAAATTAGTTGACTTGTATCTTTGACATTCCATACAATTCTTTATATAATTTGCTATATCTTTTCGCATGCCTTTCCAGTAATATCGTGCTGCAATTTTTTTAATGGGTTAGTTAAATATATTTAGTTTTTCACTGTTTTGCACCACCAATTGGGCATCTTCTGTCTCCTCTTTGTTGTAACAATAGAGAATTCCTCCATTCATGACGTATCCTATTTTCGTCCAATATATCAAATCGTCCTTTCCGTTTTCAAGACTTTCAATGACCTCTTTAAGTTCGCTATCTTGCACTTGGAATTCTCGAACCTCACTCTTGATTCTCCTGGGTATTTCAATTGCAAAAGCACAAATTTCACATTTAAAATCTGCACTGTGTATTTCATTGCTAGTTGGTCTTGACAACGTATCCACAACGACATTGGTTTTTCCTGGCTTGTATTCAATCGTAATATCAAATGGTTGTAGTAAAAGTGCCCATCTGGTAAGGCGACCAGTTGGAGTTTTAATATCCATTAACCATCTTAAAGGTTGATGGTCTGTAATTAATTTTGTAGGGACTCCTTCTATACAGCCACGAAATTTTTGTACAGCCCATACGATTGCTAAAGCTTCTCGCTCTGTAGTTGCGCTCGGCATTCGAAAGAAGCCTGCTTGCGTATTCGATTGGATGTTCGTCTGCTCCCTCCCCCTGGAGCAGAACGGCCCCCAGAGCGTAACCACTAGCATCTGTTTTCAAAACAAAGAGTTCACCATCCACAGCCTGTTTCAATACTGGAGCAGTCGTCAATACATTTTTGAGGTGATTTAAAGCATTGCGCTGTTCCTCTTTCCAACCCCATTGTGCGTTTTTCTTAGATAACATAGTTAACGGTTTTGAAATTTCAGCAAATGATGATATAAACCGCCTATACCAAGAACAGGCCTGCAGGAACGATCACATTTCTTTCCCGTTCTTGGGATCATTACGTTTACCCAATGCTATTACTTTTTCTGGGCCCGTCTTAATACCGGTTGACGTAAGAACATGTACCAGCTACTTTATTTCCTCACAACCAAATCGGCATTTTTCCATATTTGCTTTTAGTTGAAATTCTCAAAGTTTCTGAAAAATTACCTGAAGATCTTTTAAATGTTGTCCGAACATTGGAGAACACGAACAGATGTCATCTTACTTACTTATCCGGTCTCGGACAACCCCGGGGGGTCAGGGACCTTACAAAACGAAGATAACATATTTCGCCAACCAGTTCGATCTTTTGCTTTATCTCTCCAGTTGGCAATACCAAGTGTACGCAGGGATTCGTCAACCTGATCCCTCCAGCGGAGTCTTGGTCTTCCTATTTTTCGTCTTCCTTCGAGTTCGGTTTCGAAAAGTCTTCGCGCTGGTTCATCTTCATCCATTCTACTGACATGGCCTAGCCAGCGCAATCGCGTTATCTTGATCCGCTTAACTATGTCAATGTCAGGATAAAGCTCATACAGCTCATGATTCATGCGTCGCCGATACTCGCCGTTGTGCACTATAGGGCCATAAATTTTTCGGAGTATTTTTCTCTCGAAGACTCCTACAGATGTTTCGTCTGCTTGCGATAGGACCCAGGATTCTGCGCCATAAAGCAAGACAGGTTGAATGAGAGTCTGGTACAGCTGGACTTTTGTTACTCGAGAGAGGGCTTTATCTCTAAAGTGCTTGCTTAGCCCAAAATAACATTTATTCGCAAGCACAATTCTCCGTTTGATCTCAAGGCTGACGTTGTTGTTTTTGTTCACGGCAGATCCGAGGTATATAAATTCGTCCACTACCTCGAAGTTATAACGGTTATCAACGTTCACGCTTTGGTCTAATCGCGTGGAGGCCCTGTTCGTTGAAACCATTAATTTTGTCTTGTCCTCATTCACCGTCAGACCCACTTTTGCTGACTCCTTCTCAATTCTCGAAAAAACCGCAGTAACTTCTCTAATTGTGCGCCCAATGATATCTATATCATCAGCATACGCGAGCAGCATGTGACTTTTGCTGCTGATGGTTTTATTCATATTGACTGCAGCTTTTCTCATAATGATCTCCATTAAGATGTTAAAGAGATCGCACGATAGGGAGTCGCCTTGCCTGAGGCCTCGCTTAGTTTCGAAAGGTTCGGTAAGATCCTTACCAACTTTCACTGCGGATTTGGTGTTCGTCAAGGTCATCCTGCAAAGGCGTATGAGTTTTGCAGGAATACCAAGCTCAGACATTGCTTCATAGAGTTTCTCCCGTATCGGACTATCGAAGGCTGCTTTATAATCGATAAATAGATGATAGGTGTCGATTTGTTTTTCGTGTGTCTTCTCCAGGATTTGGCGTAGCGTGAAAATCTGGTCAGTTGTCGATTTTCCAGGCCTAAAGCCACACTGGTATGGTCCAATCAGGTCAGCGATAATTGGTTTTAGTCTTTCGCACATTATACTTGATAGAACCTTATATGCTATGGATAAAAGGCTTATTCCACGGTAGTTGGCACAAATACTCGGGTCACCTTTTTTAAATATGGGACATAGTACACTGAGACTCCAATCGCCAGGCATGCATTCATCTAACCCAATTTTGCTAATGAGCTGATGCATGCACCTTATCAGCTCATCGCCGCCAGCCTTAAACAGCTCCGCCGGTAATCCATCGGCTCCTGCGGCTTTGTTGTTCTTAAGCCGGGCAATAGCTGTTCTGACCTCGTCTTGGTTAGGAGGGGGGCAATCGACGTCGTCGTCCATATTGTGATCGATTGTCCCATCGTCATCGGATATCTCAGGTACTAGTAGCGCGGAGAAATGCTCTCTCCATATTCCCAACATGCTCTGCACATCTGCGACGAGATTTCCGTCTTTGTCTTTACAGAAGGGGGGCCCTGAACCATGTCCATTAGTTCCGTTTTTAACTTTTTGGTAGAATTTTCGGGCTTCGTTCTTCCTTCTGTATGTCTCAATTTTCTCACTCTCGCGTTTTCTCCACTGCCGTTTCTTACGCCTAAAGAGACGGTTTACCACCTTTCTCTTCTCCCTATACCGCTCAGTTGCAGCTCGCGTTGCAATTGACTGAAGCATTACCATACGTGCAGCGTTCTTTTCGTCATTTGCTATGCGACACTCTTCATCGTACCACGGTTTGTTGCGAAGCGGTTTTTCGAAACCAAGTACGGTTGTTGCGGCAGTTTTTATAGAGTCGGAAATGGGTTTCCACTGCGCATCAGGATCGTCATCGGGAGGGGGTGGGTTCTGTGCCAAAAGTTGCGAGAGCTTCCTTGAGTAGGCTGTGGCTACCTCTGGTAATTGCAGCTTTCCGATGTCCAGCTTCCTCTGCGTCTGGTTTCGTACGATTTTCGCTCTACTTAATCTTGTGCGAACCTTTGCTGCTACCAGGTAGTGATCAGAATCGATGTTAGCTCCTCTGATCACTCGTACGTCCATTACACTGGATGAGTGCCTTCCATCAATTACCACGTGATCAATTTGGTTCCTAGTTCTTTGATCAGGGGATACCCAAGTAGCCTTGTGGATGTCTTTATGCTGGAATCTTGTGCCACTGATGACCATGTTTTTTGCCGCGGCAAAGTCAATCAGTCTCATACCGTTGTCGGAACTGTCAGCATGAAGACTGAAATTGCCAATAGTTGGATTAGACACATTCTCCCTTCCTACTTTGGCATTAAAATCTGCTAGTACAATCTTAATGTCATGGCCAGGGCAGCGGTCATACGTTTCCTCTAGGAGCTCATAGAATATGTCTTTGGCATCATCATCTTTCTCTTCTGTCGGGGCATGCACACAAATTAGGGAAATATAAAAATATTTCGCTTTTATGCGGATTGTGGCTATTCGTTCACTCACAGGATTGAACCTAGAGACTAGATGTCGCAGTCTTTTGCCAACTACAAATCCACAACCAAATTCATGTTTTTTTTCATGGCAACTGTAGTATATATCGCAGTTTCTTTTTCTTGTGCAGCCATGTCCTATCCATCGCATTTCCTGGATAGCGGTAATGTCAGCCTTATAACTTTCGAGGACATCTGCCAGTTGGATACTTGCACCGGATCTATATAGAGTTCTTACATTCCAAGTGCATATCCGTAAATCGTGGTCCTTATAACGTTTGCGGGGGTCGTCAACAAATAGGGGTTGTTTATGTTTTCTGTTTCGTTTTTGTATTTTCACTGCCATTATGAACGGTGGCGGGAGGCAAACCCAGCCCACCGGGTTTTTGCATTTTACCTACTGCAGATGTCATCTACGTAGGCAAATACGACTGTGTCGCCTAACGGCCTCTTGAACCGATCCATTAGTCGTTGAAAAGTTGCCGGAGCGTTTCGCAAACCAAATGGCATTCGTAGAAACTTGTACATGCCAAATGGTGTTACAAATGCTGTTTTATCCTGGTCATCAGGGTTAACTCCTATCTGCCAATATCCACTTTGCAGATCAGTTGTTGACATGTAGGTAGTAGTCTTTGCTTCCTGAAGAATGTCTTCAATTCTGGGCATCGAATAGTGGTCTGGTTTGGTGATTTTGTTAAGTTCTCGGTAATCAATACATACCCGAACACCTCCCGTTTTCTTTGGTACAATTACGACTGGTGCTGCCCACGGTGATTGACACTCTTGAATTATTCCTAATTCCAACATCTTTGCAATTTCCTTTTTCAGTTCATTGTTTCTAGTAGCATATAATCGATGAGGTGGTACAGCAATTGGGTATTTATCTTCTTTTTGGATATAATGCACTGCCACGGGTGTTGTTCCCGAAGCCTGTTCAAATATATCTTCGTTAGCGCTTAATAGTGCATTAAGCTTACACGTCTCGCTTTTAGTAAGATTAACGCCATCAGACTCCTTTAGCATATGCATATCCACTGAATATATATATATTTTGTGTAATTAACCCATTGAGTTTTTTTCACTTCTTAACCTCACTGCTTTGTTTTTGCTAGACAGGATTTGGGACACATTTTTCGACATAAAATTTAAAAAAACTAAAAAAAAAATAAATTAATTTTTTGATTGCGGCGGTTTTCCTAACACATTTTTCGGGCTTAGAGAAAGCTTTATACCACACTGCTTTATTATAAAAAATACTGTGTCGGGCTTACCTAGAGGCGAATATTTCTAAGCTCGGCCGAAGCTCGGCCACGCAGAATGCTTTATAACACAAAAATACTATGGATGCGAAGTTTACAAATCGTTTATATTTATACAAATTATGCACTTTTTAAAAGCGGATGTTTTTTGATAACTCGATAATTAAGAGAAATACTAATAAATATTGTTCAATATTTTTGTTTTATTTAGACCCTTTATATAAAAAACAATTATAAAATAATTTTTTTAAATTTGTTAATTTGATCCTTCGATATCTTATCTATTGTTATCGAAAAGATATTTACTGTAGCCTTATTACGCAGTAAGCCTTATAACACAAAAATACTATGCCGAAGCCACACAGCCGGTGTTGGACCTACCCTAGAGGAGAACATCACTAATCCCGGCCATCGCACTATGGTCCCGCCGATCACTTTTCTTGGCCAAAACTATTGGATACAAAACAGCTGAACCGATTTGGATGAAATTTTCAAGGAATCTGCAAAATCACCTGGAGGGTAACATAGGCTACAATTTGTTTTTGGAAAGGGGACGTGGCACCACCCATAGGACCCTATTTTTGAGAACGCAATATCTGGATGAAAGATGCACCTGTCGCCTTGAAAATTTGTGTATATGAATAATACAGTAAAATTCGTGACCCAAGAAAAAATGGGCGGGATTGAATCAGTGGGCGTGGCATATAACTTCAAACTTCACACGGCTATATCTCATGAACTATCAGAAGTATGAAGATGGAATTTGGAATGTATGTTGTTCGTACGGTATGAATTACATCCAAGATGGAAGGGAGCTGTGCCACGCCCCCTTTTCAGACATCGACATCAGAAAATCTATGTTAGGTCGGAAGAGTGTGTACTAAATTCAATATTTTCATCTGAAATAAAATACTTAGTAAAATATTCTGGTTTCAATTTCAAGTGATATACAGATTGAAAAAAATATATATTTTATGGTTTTTTAAATTTCAAACTATGTTTTGTTTAAAATAAGTTTTTTTAATTTAGTGTGTAATATTCATTCTCAATTTTTATTTAAATTTATTCAATTCGGTGTCTAATACTATATTTTCAGCTTCATATCCTTTTTCTTGATTTTCGTCATATTCATTATCCGAAGTATCACTTTTATCGGCAGTTTCTTCAGTCTCCAAAGTTTCGGCAATGTGTTCACAGCATAATAATTCTGCAACTTCTGGTGGAAGTACTGAGGGTTTGCGTTGGTGTGCACAGGCACTTAAACGTAATGATGAAATAAGTGGATCATTGGATTACTGGCTCTCCAGTAAAAACACCGGAAATATTTTCAATACGACTAGTGCGGCGTGCATGATGTAATCTGTCTCTTTTGTATGTTTTGTTCCGAGCCTCAGCCGCTTCTTCTCCAAAATAGCCAACAGGAAGTGCGGTATTCTCCATTATTTGTTTGGAGTGGATATGTAACGTGGGTGTCATAGGTAATATTTTTAAATTTTTTTCAAAGTCCAGGACAAATTGACATGAAATGGATATTAAAATTACTTTTAGACGAAATATTAAGACTTGGTCAACTTGTGTAACTGCCGAAAATATTTTGTGTTCTGCAAAAGCCCGACGAAAGGTGTTGCCATCGTTCGTGCTACCGGATCCTCCAGCTTTCGGAACATCCACACGAAGACCAAGCTCTTTCCAAAACGATTTATGAATTGTAGCCTTGTTTTCGAAAACTATGTCTAATTTTTTTTAATTCAGTGTGAAACAGCCTGATGTCTCAGGTTGTACCGTCTCATGCAAGATTTGAATAAAACAACTCTTGAAAGCAAATTTTAATTATTTAAGTATTTTATTGAAGGCACTGTCGCCTATAGCTACAAGTGCTTACTTCTATAGCTCGAAGTTCAATGTCGCTCATACAGCAAGGGTTCTCTTTTTATACACAAATTATGGAACAAACAATCAAGTACCATTAATGTTAAACAAGTAAATAAATATCAACATGTGGTTAAAAATATGTTGTTTATGTTTCATAAATATATAGATGGTTTCTAAATGTTTTGGATTTTATACAATAGAAATAATATTCAATAGTACATATATGTTTACAAATATAGCAACTACCACTGATAATCTGTTTCACTCCCCCTCTGATGATACAGGCGCCACAGCTTCTGTCGTCTCAGCATCCTGATAGGCTCAATTGACTCTTCTGATATTGAATGTACGGAGGCTAGTGCCGATGCGTGATAGGTTCCTAATGGTATGCCGGTATTATTTTCCTGGTCAATATCATATGACGTTGAACCTTGCTTTGCTATTATAACATATGTTCCATCTCTTTTTGGTAGAAATTTTGCGATAATTCTCTTGTCGGAATTGCTGAGAGTAGGTGGCGTTACCAAAACTTTTGTTCCAATGTTTAATTCCGGTAGATTTCTTCGTTGCCAATTGATAATGTTTTTGTTGTGATCTTGCTGCCTTTGAACATTTTCCTTAACATCTTTCCATACATGCACCATGCCTTCCAAATACGGGGTAATTTCATAGACAAAGTTTCAGTATGTATGTAAAAGTATGTATGAGTCATATTCATAGAGAATCTTATGGTTGATAATTTCCTATCCCACGAGTGATGATCATTGCCAACGTATATCGCTAATTGAGCTTTTAGATCTCTGTTTTTGCGCTCAACAGGATTCGCTTCCGGATGATATACTGCCGTTAAATTTGTTCGATATCAAAGCAAAAGTTACTTTCTGCATTTCTGCAGAAATAAACTGACACCATTATCGCTTATAATTTTCCGTGGAAATCCATATCCACCCAACGACTTGCAATATCTTCGACACTAAATATCCATTGAAATCCATTTGAAGTTTTTGGGAGGGGTCCAAACAGATCAATTGCAATTATTTCAAAACGCTGATTACTAGCTACAGACTGATATAATCCCGCGGGCTTTAAATTAGTTGACTTGTTTCTTTGACATTCCATACAATTTTTTATATAATTTCCTATATCTTTTCGCAAACCTTTCCAGTAATATCTTGCTGCAATTTTTTTAATGGTTTTCTCCACACCATAATGATTACTAGCAACAGTCTGATATAATCCCGCGGTCTTTAAATTAGTTGACTTGTATCTTTGACATTCCATACAATTCTTTATATAATTTGCTATATCTTTTCGCATGCCTTTCCAGTAATATCGTGCTGCAATTTTTTTAATGGGTTAGTTAAATATATTTAGTTTTTCACTGTTTTGCACCACCAATTGGGCATCTTCTGTCTCCTCTTTGTTGTAACAATAGAGAATTCCTCCATTCATGACGTATCCTATTTTCGTCCAATATATCAAATCGTCCTTTCCGTTTTCAAGACTTTCAATGACCTCTTTAAGTTCGCTATCTTGCACTTGGAATTCTCGAACCTCACTCTTGATTCTCCTGGGTATTTCAATTGCAAAAGCACAAATTTCACATTTAAAATCTGCACTGTGTATTTCATTGCTAGTTGGTCTTGACAACGTATCCACAACGACATTGGTTTTTCCTGGCTTGTATTCAATCGTAATATCAAATGGTTGTAGTAAAAGTGCCCATCTGGTAAGGCGACCAGTTGGAGTTTTAATATCCATTAACCATCTTAAAGGTTGATGGTCTGTAATTAATTTTGTAGGGACTCCTTCTATACAGCCACGAAATTTTTGTACAGCCCATACGATTGCTAAAGCTTCTCGCTCTGTAGTTGCGCTCGGCATTCGAAAGAAGCCTGCTTGCGTATTCGATTGGATGTTCGTCTGCTCCCTCCCCCTGGAGCAGAACGGCCCCCAGAGCGTAACCACTAGCATCTGTTTTCAAAACAAAGAGTTCACCATCCACAGCCTGTTTCAATACTGGAGCAGTCGTCAATACATTTTTGAGGTGATTTAAAGCATTGCGCTGTTCCTCTTTCCAACCCCATTGTGCGTTTTTCTTAGATAACATAGTTAACGGTTTTGAAATTTCAGCAAATGATGATATAAACCGCCTATACCAAGAACAGGCCTGCAGGAACGATCACATTTCTTTCCCGTTCTTGGGATCATTACGTTTACCCAATGCTATTACTTTTTCTGGGCCCGTCTTAATACCGGTTGACGTAAGAACATGTACCAGCTACTTTATTTCCTCACAACCAAATCGGCATTTTTCCATATTTGCTTTTAGTTGAAATTCTCAAAGTTTCTGAAAAATTACCTGAAGATCTTTTAAATGTTGTCCGAACATTGGAGAACACGAACAGATGTCATCTTACTTACTTATCCGGTCTCGGACAACCCCGGGGGGTCAGGGACCTTACAAAACGAAGATAACATATTTCGCCAACCAGTTCGATCTTTTGCTTTATCTCTCCAGTTGGCAATACCAAGTGTACGCAGGGATTCGTCAACCTGATCCCTCCAGCGGAGTCTTGGTCTTCCTATTTTTCGTCTTCCTTCGAGTTCGGTTTCGAAAAGTCTTCGCGCTGGTTCATCTTCATCCATTCTACTGACATGGCCTAGCCAGCGCAATCGCGTTATCTTGATCCGCTTAACTATGTCAATGTCAGGATAAAGCTCATACAGCTCATGATTCATGCGTCGCCGATACTCGCCGTTGTGCACTATAGGGCCATAAATTTTTCGGAGTATTTTTCTCTCGAAGACTCCTACAGATGTTTCGTCTGCTTGCGATAGGACCCAGGATTCTGCGCCATAAAGCAAGACAGGTTGAATGAGAGTCTGGTACAGCTGGACTTTTGTTACTCGAGAGAGGGCTTTATCTCTAAAGTGCTTGCTTAGCCCAAAATAACATTTATTCGCAAGCACAATTCTCCGTTTGATCTCAAGGCTGACGTTGTTGTTTTTGTTCACGGCAGATCCGAGGTATATAAATTCGTCCACTACCTCGAAGTTATAACGGTTATCAACGTTCACGCTTTGGTCTAATCGCGTGGAGGCCCTGTTCGTTGAAACCATTAATTTTGTCTTGTCCTCATTCACCGTCAGACCCACTTTTGCTGACTCCTTCTCAATTCTCGAAAAAACCGCAGTAACTTCTCTAATTGTGCGCCCAATGATATCTATATCATCAGCATACGCGAGCAGCATGTGACTTTTGCTGCTGATGGTTTTATTCATATTGACTGCAGCTTTTCTCATAATGATCTCCATTAAGATGTTAAAGAGATCGCACGATAGGGAGTCGCCTTGCCTGAGGCCTCGCTTAGTTTCGAAAGGTTCGGTAAGATCCTTACCAACTTTCACTGCGGATTTGGTGTTCGTCAAGGTCATCCTGCAAAGGCGTATGAGTTTTGCAGGAATACCAAGCTCAGACATTGCTTCATAGAGTTTCTCCCGTATCGGACTATCGAA
This sequence comes from Phaonia tiefii, assembly GCA_963931995.1. Taxonomy (NCBI): domain Eukaryota; kingdom Metazoa; phylum Arthropoda; class Insecta; order Diptera; family Muscidae; genus Phaonia; species Phaonia tiefii. The sequence goes on along the minus strand of OZ008368.1, from coordinate 106,247,792 downwards.
GGCTGCTTTATAATCGATAAATAGATGATAGGTGTCGATTTGTTTTTCGTGTGTCTTCTCCAGGATTTGGCGTAGCGTGAAAATCTGGTCAGTTGTCGATTTTCCAGGCCTAAAGCCACACTGGTATGGTCCAATCAGGTCAGCGATAATTGGTTTTAGTCTTTCGCACATTATACTTGATAGAACCTTATATGCTATGGATAAAAGGCTTATTCCACGGTAGTTGGCACAAATACTCGGGTCACCTTTTTTAAATATGGGACATAGTACACTGAGACTCCAATCGCCAGGCATGCATTCATCTAACCCAATTTTGCTAATGAGCTGATGCATGCACCTTATCAGCTCATCGCCGCCAGCCTTAAACAGCTCCGCCGGTAATCCATCGGCTCCTGCGGCTTTGTTGTTCTTAAGCCGGGCAATAGCTGTTCTGACCTCGTCTTGGTTAGGAGGGGGGCAATCGACGTCGTCGTCCATATTGTGATCGATTGTCCCATCGTCATCGGATATCTCAGGTACTAGTAGCGCGGAGAAATGCTCTCTCCATATTCCCAACATGCTCTGCACATCTGCGACGAGATTTCCGTCTTTGTCTTTACAGAAGGGGGGCCCTGAACCATGTCCATTAGTTCCGTTTTTAACTTTTTGGTAGAATTTTCGGGCTTCGTTCTTCCTTCTGTATGTCTCAATTTTCTCACTCTCGCGTTTTCTCCACTGCCGTTTCTTACGCCTAAAGAGACGGTTTACCACCTTTCTCTTCTCCCTATACCGCTCAGTTGCAGCTCGCGTTGCAATTGACTGAAGCATTACCATACGTGCAGCGTTCTTTTCGTCATTTGCTATGCGACACTCTTCATCGTACCACGGTTTGTTGCGAAGCGGTTTTTCGAAACCAAGTACGGTTGTTGCGGCAGTTTTTATAGAGTCGGAAATGGGTTTCCACTGCGCATCAGGATCGTCATCGGGAGGGGGTGGGTTCTGTGCCAAAAGTTGCGAGAGCTTCCTTGAGTAGGCTGTGGCTACCTCTGGTAATTGCAGCTTTCCGATGTCCAGCTTCCTCTGCGTCTGGTTTCGTACGATTTTCGCTCTACTTAATCTTGTGCGAACCTTTGCTGCTACCAGGTAGTGATCAGAATCGATGTTAGCTCCTCTGATCACTCGTACGTCCATTACACTGGATGAGTGCCTTCCATCAATTACCACGTGATCAATTTGGTTCCTAGTTCTTTGATCAGGGGATACCCAAGTAGCCTTGTGGATGTCTTTATGCTGGAATCTTGTGCCACTGATGACCATGTTTTTTGCCGCGGCAAAGTCAATCAGTCTCATACCGTTGTCGGAACTGTCAGCATGAAGACTGAAATTGCCAATAGTTGGATTAGACACATTCTCCCTTCCTACTTTGGCATTAAAATCTGCTAGTACAATCTTAATGTCATGGCTAGGGCAGCGGTCATACGTTTCCTCTAGGAGCTCATAGAATATGTCTTTGGCATCATCATCTTTCTCTTCTGTCGGGGCATGCACACAAATTAGGGAAATATAAAAATATTTCGCTTTTATGCGGATTGTGGCTATTCGTTCACTCACAGGATTGAACCTAGAGACTAGATGTCGCAGTCTTTTGCCAACTACAAATCCACAACCAAATTCATGTTTTTTTTCATGGCAACTGTAGTATATATCGCAGTTTCTTTTTCTTGTGCAGCCATGTTCTATCCATCGCATTTCCTGGATAGCGGTAATGTCAGCCTTATAACTTTCGAGGACATCTGCCAGTTGGATACTTGCACCGGATCTATATAGAGTTCTTACATTCCAAGTGCATATCCGTAAATCGTGGTCCTTATAACGTTTGCGGGGGTCGTCAACAAATAGGGGTTGTTTATGTTTTCTGTTTCGTTTTTGTATTTTCACTGCCATTATGAACGGTGGCGGGAGGCAAACCCAGCCCACCGGGTTTTTGCATTTTACCTACTGCAGATGTCATCTACGTAGGCAAATACGACTGTGTCGCCTAACGGCCTCTTGAACCGATCCATTAGTCGTTGAAAAGTTGCCGGAGCGTTTCGCAAACCAAATGGCATTCGTAGAAACTTGTACATGCCAAATGGTGTTACAAATGCTGTTTTATCCTGGTCATCAGGGTTAACTCCTATCTGCCAATATCCACTTTGCAGATCAGTTGTTGACATGTAGGTAGTAGTCTTTGCTTCCTGAAGAATGTCTTCAATTCTGGGCATCGAATAGTGGTCTGGTTTGGTGATTTTGTTAAGTTCTCGGTAATCAATACATACCCGAACACCTCCCGTTTTCTTTGGTACAATTACGACTGGTGCTGCCCACGGTGATTGACACTCTTGAATTATTCCTAATTCCAACATCTTTGCAATTTCCTTTTTCAGTTCATTGTTTCTAGTAGCATATAATCGATGAGGTGGTACAGCAATTGGGTATTTATCTTCTTTTTGGATATAATGCACTGCCACGGGTGTTGTTCCCGAAGCCTGTTCAAATATATCTTCGTTAGCGCTTAATAGTGCATTAAGCTTACACGTCTCGCTTTTAGTAAGATTAACGCCATCAGACTCCTTTAGCATATGCATATCCACTGAATATATATATATTTTGTGTAATTAACCCATTGAGTTTTTTTCACTTCTTAACCTCACTGCTTTGTTTTTGCTAGACAGGATTTGGGACACATTTTTCGACATAAAATTTAAAAAAACTAAAAAAAAAATAAATTAATTTTTTGATTGCGGCGGTTTTCCTAACACATTTTTCGGGCTTAGAGAAAGCTTTATACCACACTGCTTTATTATAAAAAATACTGTGTCGGGCTTACCTAGAGGCGAATATTTCTAAGCTCGGCCGAAGCTCGGCCACGCAGAATGCTTTATAACACAAAAATACTATGGATGCGAAGTTTACAAATCGTTTATATTTATACAAATTATGCACTTTTTAAAAGCGGATGTTTTTTGATAACTCGATAATTAAGAGAAATACTAATAAATATTGTTCAATATTTTTGTTTTATTTAGACCCTTTATATAAAAAACAATTATAGAATAATTTTTTTAAATTTGTTAATTTGATCCTTCGATATCTTATCTATTGTTATCGAAAAGATATTTACTGTAGCCTTATTACGCAGTAAGCCTTATAACACAAAAATACTATGCCGAAGCCACACAGCCGGTGTTGGACCTACCCTAGAGGAGAACATCACTAATCCCGGCCATCGCACTATGGTCCCGCCGATCACTTTTCTTGGCCAAAACTATTGGATACAAAACAGCTGAACCGATATAGATGAAATTTTCAAGGAATCTGCAGAATCACCTGGAGGGTAACATAGGCTACAATTTTTTTTTGGAAAGGGGGCGTGGCACCACCCATTGGACCCTATTTTTGAGAACGCAATATCTGGATGAAAGATGCACCTGTCGCCTTGAAAATTTGTGTATATGAATAATACAGTAAAATTCGTGACCCAAGAAAAAATGGGCGGGATTGAATCAGTGGGCGTGGCATATAACTTCAAACTTCACACGGCTATATCTCATGAACTATCAGAAGTATGAAGATGGAATTTGGAATGTATGTTGTTCGTACAGTATGAATTACATCCAAGTGCCACGCCCCCTTTTCAGACATCGACATCAGAAAGTCTATGTTTGGTCGGAAGAGTGTGTACTAAATTCAATATTTTCATCTGAAATAAAATACTTAGTAAAATATTCTGGTTTCAAGTGATATACAGATAGAAAAAAATTTATATTTTATGGTTTTTTAAATTTCAAACTATGTTTTGTTTAAAATAATTTTTTTTAATTTAGTGTGTAATATTCATTCTCAATTTTTATTTAAATTTCACTTCCGTTTATATTCAATTGGGTTTCTAATACTATATTTTCAGTTTCATATCCTTTTTCTTGATTTTCGTCATATTCGTTATCCGAAGTATCACTTTTATCGGCAGTTTCTTCAGTCTCCAAAGTTTCGGCAATGTGTTCACAGCATAATAATTCTGTAACTTCTGGTGGAAGTACTAAGGGTTGGCGTTGGTGTACACAGGCACTTAAACGTAATGATTAAATAAGTGGATCAGTGGATTACTGGCTCTCCAGTAAAAACACCGGAAATATTTTCAATACGACTAGTGGGACGTGCATGATGTAATCTGTCACTTTTGTATATTTTGTTCCGAGCCTCAGCCGCTTCTTCTCCAAAATAGCCAACTGGAAGTGCGGTATTCTCCATTATTTGTTTGGAATGGACAAGGACCTTATGTATCGTGGGTGTCATAGGTAATATTTTTAAATTTTTTTTCATAGTCCAGAGCAAATTGACGTGAAATGGATATTAAAATTACTTTTAGACGAAATATTAAGTCTTGGTCAACTTGTGTAATTGCCGAAAATATTTTGTGTTCTGGAAAAGCCCGACGAGAGGTGTTGCCATCGTTCGTGCTACCGGATCCTCCAGCTTTCGGAACATCAACACGAAGACCAAGCTAATTTTCTAATTTTTTTTAATTCAGTGTGAAACAGCCTGATGTCTCAGGTTGTACCGTCTTATCCAAGATTTGAATAAAACAACTCTTGAACGTAAATTTTAAGTATTTAAGTATTTTATTGAAGGCACTGTCGCCTATAGCTACAAGTGTTTACTTCTATAGCTCGAAGTTCAATGTCGCTCATACAGCAAGGGTTCTCTTTTTATACACAAATTATGGAACAAACAATCAAGTACCATTAATGTTAAACAAGTAAATAAATATCAACATGTGGTTAAAAATATGTTGTTTATGTTTCATAAATATACAGGTGTTTTCTAAATGTTTTGTATTTTATACAATAGAAATAATATTCAATAGTACATATATGTTTACAAATATAGCAACTACCACTGATAATCTGTTTCACTCCCCCTCTGATGCTACCGGCGCCACGACAAGGCATCAGCACGTTTGTTTACAATTTGGGCATTCTCGTCGTCTCAGCATCCTGATAGGCTCAATTGACTCTTCTGTTATTGAATGTACGGAGGTTAATGCCGATGCTTGATAGTTTCCTAATGGTATGCCGGTATTATTTTCCTGGGCAATAACATATGACGTTGAACCTTGCTTTGCTATTATAACATATGGTCCATCTCTTTTTGGTATAAATTTCGCGGTAATTCTCTTGTCGGAATTGCTGAGAGTAGGTGTCGTTACCAAAACCTTTGTTCCAATGTTTAATTCCGGTTGGTTTCTTCGTTGCCAATTGCTAATGTTTTAGTTGTGATCTTGCTGCCTTTGAACATTTTCCTTAACATCTTTCCATACATGCACCATGCCTTCCAAATACGGGGTAATTTCATAGACAAAGTTTTCAGACTGAATATTTGTATGTATGTAAAAGTATGTATGAGTCATATTCATAGAGAATCTTATGGTTGATAATTTCCTATCCCACGAGTGATGATCATTGCCAACGTATATCGCTAATTGAGCTTTTAGATATCTGTGGTTGCGCTCAACAGGATTCGCTTCCGGATGATATTCTGGCGTTAAATTTATTCGATATCAAAACAAAAAGTTATTTTCTGCATTTCTGCATAAATAAACTGCACACCATTATCGCTGATAATTTTCCTTGGAAATCCATATCGAAGAAATATTTCAATGATTAATAACACCTCCACCCAACGACTTGCAATATCTTCGACACTAAATATCCATTGCAATCCATTTGAAGTTTTTGGGAGGGGTCCAAACCGTTCAATTGCAATTCTTTCAAAACGCTGATTACTAGCTACAGTCTGATATAATCCCGCGGGCTTTAAATTAGTTGACTTGTATCTTTGACATTCCATACAATTCTTTATATAATTTGCTATATCTTTTCGCATGCCTTTCCAGTAATCCTATTTTCGTCTATTGTATCAAATCGTCCTTTCCGTTTTCAAGACTTTCAATGACCTCTTTAAGTTCGCTATCTTGCACTTGGAATTCTCGAACCTCGCTCTTGTTTCTCCTGGGTAATTCAATTGCAAAAGCACAAATTTCACCTTTAAAATCTGCGCTGTGTATTTCATTGCTAGTTGGTCTTGACAACGTATCCGCAACGACCTTGGTTTTTCCTGGCTTGTATTCAATCGTAATATCAAATGGTTGTAGGTAAAGTGCCCATCTGGCAAGGCGACCAGTTGGAGTTTTAATATGCATTTACCATCTTAAAGGTTGATGGTCTGTAATTAATTTTGTAGGGACTCCTTCTATATAGCCACGAAATTTTTGTACAGCCCATACGATTGCTAAAGCTTCTCGCTCTATAGTGGAATAATTGCGCTCGGCATTCGTATGCTCCCTCCCCCTGGAGCAGAACTGCCCCCAGAGCGTAACCACTAGCATCTGTTTTCAAAACAATGAGTTCACCATCCACAGCCTGTTTCAATACTGGAGCAGTCGTCAATACATTTTTGAGGTGATTTAAAGCATTGCGCTGTTCCTCTTTCCAACCCCATTGTGCGTTTTTCTTAGATAACATAGTTAACGGTTTTGAAATTTAAGCAAATGATGGTATAAACCGCCTATACCAAGAACAGGCCTGCAGGAACGATAACATTTCTTTCCCGTTCTTGGGATCATTGCATTTACCCAATGCTATTACTTTCTCTGGGTCCGTCTTAATACCGCTTGATGTAAGAACATGTCCCAGCTACTTTATTTCCTCAGAACCAAATCGGCATTTTTCCATATTTGCTTTTAGTCCAAATTCTCAAAGTTTCTGAAAAATTACCTCAATATCTTTCAAATGTTGTCCGAACATAGGAGAACACGAAATGATGTCATCTACGTAGGCAAATACGACTGTGTCGCCTAACGACCTCTTGAACCGATCCATTAGTCGTTGAAAAGTTGCCGGAGCGTTTCGCAAACCAAATGGCATTCGTAGAAACTTGTACATGCCAAATGGTGTTACAAATGCTGTTTTATCCTGGTCATCAGGGTTAACTCCTATCTGCCAATATCCACTTTGCAGATCAATAGTAGGCATGTATTCTGGGCATCGAATAGTGGTCAGGTTTGGTGATTTTGTTAAGTTCTCGGTAATCAATACATACCCGAACACCTCCCGTTTTCTTAGGTACAATTACGACTGGTGCTGCCCACGGTGATTGACACTCTTGAATTATTCCTAATTCCAACATCTTTGCAATTTCCTTTTTCAGTTCATTGTTTCTAGTAGCATATAATCGATGAGGTGGTACTGCAATTGGGTATTTATCTTCTGTTTGGATATAATGCACTGTCAAGGGTGTTGTTCCCGAAGCCTGTTCAAATATATCTTCGTTAGCGCTTAATAGTGCATTAGGCTTACACGTCTCGCTTTTAGTAAGATTAACGCCATCAGACTCCTTTAGCATATGCATATCCACTGAATATATCAAAATGAAAATTCGGTCTAAATATGAGTCCTCAGTCTTCTTAACCTTAATAGGTGGGACAAACAATCTGCTTTGTTTTTCAGGGGTTCTTTCGCCTGGAGGTAAAGCATCTTGGAAAATTGCTTGAATTGAGTGGGGAGAAAAATCGTTATTATTTTTGAGCTTTCGATTCAAAATTGAACCATTCGGTGTTTTTGGTGTGTTGTTGCAAGCTTGAACATTGTCTTTACCTGTCACTACTCTTGTGTGACATGGCGTCGCTGATAACGGTGATATAAGTTTTTTCTCTTCAAGGAGTTTGACGAAACTGGATATGTTCCTTTTTATTTCTACCACCTATTGATCTTCAGTTTTTCCCTGGTCTACAGGAAAAGGTGATACTCCCGATAAGTTTAGGAACGGAAACTTTTCTTTTGGGTTGTCATTGAAATATCAAAATCCTTTTGCCATGTTTAAAATAATTCCAACATCTTCCAAAAAATCCATCCCCAAAAAAGTTCTGTTTTCTTTTGATACATTGAATATTCTTTGTTCGGTTTCCCATTTTAATGTTACATTCTGTTGTCTTTACATTGCCTCTCGTGACGGATCCATCTTCTAGCGCAATATTGGCTAGAATGTCTTGAAATTGTGCACTCCTCACTTCCAGTACTTGCAACAACTTTGCGCTGGCAACACTTGTTTTTGCGCCTGTATCATAAATAGCTTGTTCTGATACGCCAACAATTTCTATGCTTGCAGTTGGTAAATTGCGTTCAAAGAATCTTGTAGAAACTGTGTTAAAAGTGAGAGACTTGGGGTTGTCTTTAGATTTTTTTCCACAGGCTACGCAGTTAGCTCGATACACACCAGGTGCGTCACAACCATAACAGGCAAATGTATGTGCTATTGTGATTTTATTTCCCATTGGCAAATGTTGTTGAGCATTATTTTCTTTATTAGCTTCTTGCCTCATCTTTTTATAACAGCTATCCGCAGTGTGACCTCTTACCTTACAAAATACGCAACTCCCTTGGCCAGGTTTAGATTTTGTATATGCGATTCTATCTTGCAGATTCATTTCCACTTCACGACATGTCTTTAATAACTCTCCAAATGTTTTGAAATTGTCCCGTTTGATACGATCTCTAATTTTTGGATGTAGTAACCCGAATACCAACTCGATTTGAATCTCTTCAGCTATTGGTGGCTTGAGCTGTCCAAATTGTGCCCCCTTTTGACAGATAAAACTGTCCGTTTGTTCATGCATAAACTGATTTTTATCCATAAATGATGAAATAAGTGGATCAGTGGATTCCTGGCTCTCCAGTAAAAACAACGGAAATATTTTCAATACGACTAGTTCGGCGTGCATGATGTAATCTGTCACTTTTGTATAGTTTGTTCCGAGCCTCAGCCGCTTCTTCTTCAAAATAGCCAACAAGAAGTGCGGTATTCTCCATTATTTGTTTGGAGTGGATAAGGACCTTATGTAACGTGGGTGTCATGGGTAATATTTTTGAAATTTTTTTTCAAAGTCCAGGTGAAATTGACATGAAATGGATATTAAAATTAATTTTAGACGAAATATTAAGTCTTGGTCAACTTGTGTAATTGCTGAAAATATTTTTAGTTGCTTTCTTATCTTCATCAGATCTGATTTGCCATTTTTTTATATCTATTTTGTAGCCCAAATGCAATTCAGATTCAAAAAGTCGTATCCAACAGTGCAGTGGACTAATTCCATATTTAAGATTTTCCTCAATCGGATGGAACTTTTATTTACCACTACAAAATCCCTCGGAGTTGCATGAGATATAGGACACTTTTGAGTTGATGTAGTTTCGGTTAATACATTCAAAACTTTGCCGTCGATTACAGTTAAAAATAAACTAAATGATATTCCGATTCTCTTAGCCTCGCCAACTTCTATTTGTAAGTTTTCACTACTTCCAATTTCTTTCTTTCAGTTGTCAGCTTCTCTTATTATTACTCCCTTCGTTTCATTCGTGAATTACAGTTTTAGGGGACGGCAAAATCTTGTTGACTACGGAAAGCGATTATTCCACAATGGTTTTCCTGAGCTCGTTAGAAGTCGTAATGGAGTCACTGTTGTCGCTAAGAGACATGCATCTGCATTGCGAGATGTGGTTGAAACGGAAAAGCGTTGTTTATACTGAGCTTGACCGGAGCTGCTATCGAATCCGTAACTCAAAATTAATTCTGCTGACAAGCTGTTTGCTCTGAGTGTACGTCATGACTGCTTGCATTACTTCATATTGTGTCTCAACAATTCGTGAAGCAATATGAATTAACAACATATTTAATGGAACTCTTGCACATTTTTCGCTGAGAATTATTCCACTTGGGCTGCATTTTCTTTTATATTCTAAAATTTGGTTGTAAGGAGGAAAAATGTTGGAGTTGCGTTGCACGCTTTATTAATTATTTTCAAGGAGAAACGTTAACGCTTCCTTTGCTGTCATGGCCGCGGGTGTTTTTACCTTTTGAGTGTATTTCATTCGAATTTGTGCAGGTCTTGATTGACTCTCGATTGTTTATTTTAAAACGATAGCTAAATCTACGTGATCTTCTTTTCCAGCCGAAATTGCCGCTGCCCGAACTAGCAGATCCGTTTCGTTGCTCAATTGACAAGTCTGCCGCCTGTCTTCTTTTGCTGCGTTTACTTTTCTCAGAATACGGTAGTTGTGGGCGCCCAGTTCCATGTGAACTAACTTTCATTGGACACTCTACTTCTGAGGTAGACATTGTCGTATTTATATTTATTTTGAAGATTGTTTTTGAATTTAGCCAACCCGAAAACTTTGCTTGAAAAAATTCAAATTTCTGTGACATTTTGTCCACTATGCTGCCAAATGAATGAAATTTTTTGACAACTGATGGTTTAGATCTACTTGTATGTCCTCACATCCACTTTTGTTTATAATATAATTCAACAAATATTAAATAGTTCAGAATTTTGCAAACTGACGTAGTTTTGGCCAAAAAAGTGATCGGGGGGACCATAGTGCAACGGTCGATCACTCAGAAAACTTTATAACTCAAAATACTATGTATTGGACTTACCCCTGGGGAGAAAATCCCTAAGTCCGGCCAAAGGCGGGCCAGGCAGGAATCTTTATAACACAAAAATACAATGCCGAAGCCGATATTGGAAACGAAGTTTAGAAACCGCTTCTTTTTTTTAAAAATTAAGTTTTTTGAAAAATTAACAGAAATATCACTAATTAACAGAAATATCGACAATTAACAGAAATATCACTAAATATTATTTAATTTTTTCGACTTATTTAACCCCTTTCTACAAAAACGATTATATAATCTTCTGTTTTTTAAAAATTTTTTAATTTGATCCGTCGATAACTCGATAACTAAGACAGTTATCGAAAAAAAATTTATGTTTTTTAAAAAGCGCTGAATATATGAATTTTTAAAAAATTAGCCTATTTTTGTTGTTTTTAGATTTCTCTAATTTTACTGCAAATTTTTTTTTAAAGCAAATTTTGCCTTTGTTATCATCGTTTAATGCCCTATGTGGCCGCCGGTGGTGCAATTTGTAGTGTGTGCGCCTCTTGTACATGAGATTCTGCGTTCAGGCCCTGCTCTGACCACCTTACATTACTTTCGACCTTACATTACTAGTGACGGCGACATTTCATAGGATGTATTGGGAATCCATATATTTTGTTATTAATGCCCTATCAGTCCATAAAATAGGGCAGTGGTGCTAAAGTAAATTTTCCCCAGGTTTGTTCCGGAAACCACGTGCTAATAAAAATCTAATGTAATGTAAACATCGATAGTTTTTAAAAATGCAATATCCGATATCGTTAATCTTTACTTTCCAAACTGACAATGTGTACTTCGCTTAAGAGAACTTGAACAAATTTTGCTGCCGGCTACGAAATATAAATAAACAACAAAAACTTTATATTCACCTAGTTCTCTTTCTATTAGAAAATCCTAATGTTAGCTATACACGAGGTAACCGTTGCAGCAACACAGCCATGTTACTGCAACCGTTGCCTCTTGTGTAGCTATGTTGCCCATTGGTTTTCGTGTGCTGCAACCGTTGTCAGAAATATCTAAATTTTTGATAGTTTTGGTCGGTTTCTGCAACCGTTGCCTCGTGTGTATCATTGTTGTCTGCATTTGACCGTTTAGTTGTTCGGAAACAAGCGAGTAAGAAGGTGCGTTCATAGTAAAAGTAAACGGAATAGGGAGCATAGTAAAATGGCAATTTTTTGCTTTAATGTCGTGGTGCACACCAGCTATCAAATGCTGTTTACCTTTGTTTTGTGTCCATTGTTCGTAGTACGTTGATATTGACATAAACTACAAACCACACAAAAACAGATTGCTGGTTGTTGCTGCCTTGTTGTAATTTTTGTAGTATTGCTTCTACCTTTTCAAACTGCCTTGGACATATCATATGAAAAATATAAAACTGCATTTTCTGTCCCACAGCCACACATTACTGAGGTTGCGGTGACAGTTGCCACGTGTGTAGTGAACAAACAAAGCACGTTGCTGCAACAGTAGCATCGTGTGTAGCTAGAATATTAATTTGCCGGATTTCTTGGTGTCAACCTGTATTTCCACACAATTCATCAGCAGCCCATGGAGGATATTTATGGGCATGAATTCCCTTCACATATTCTAGATTTTACGTTGTCTGGGCGATTTTTTCCATTGTTCGCTGGCATAGCAAATAGTCGGAATATGTTTGCGTTGGCAACCAGTAGGAACACAAATATTTCCGTATATGAAATAGAAACAAGGGTTTTCAGTGTTTCCCAATAATAATATAATCGCTTTTATTCGAGTTACCGGAATTAGTGAATGTTTCCGGAGCGCTGTGGTAACGAAAACCCCAAGATAAGATGAATCATGGTGGCTGGAATTCAGCAAATCCCACTACATTCATGAATTCATTGCCGTTAGCGCACACAAATACATATTTTAATGAATACAGAGAGAGCAGAAGGGTTACCAACGGATGGTAAAAAGAGTAGTAATCAAATCAAAGTTTACCCCATTTGGGCTTAAACAGAATAGGTATAGAGAATTCATGGCAGTGCTCTCATGGACGCCATCAATTGACCAAAACTACAATCGTCCGTCAAGGATTGTTGCAGAAAATACATTGCGCTGACCACTTATGGATAAATTATAGTCCGTGGGGCTGAACTCCAAAAAGTTTAAACAAACTCAGTTAAGACAACATTTTCAAATCCCATACCTACATATGAATTTTGTACACGTGTGAGTGCTAAAACTTGCTTGTAATTATGTATCCCATTCTTTTGGATCTAGTCAGTGCGGAAATGTTTTTAATTTTGTTTTTTAAGCTTTTTCCGTTCCGTCCCACGGACTGCAAATTTTCATAAGTTGTCATTGCAGTGTCTTTTAATCTGGTTCGCTACCATTACCCAATATATACTTACATATTCACCCAATTCTTAACAATCCCTGGAGGACGATTGTGCTTTAGGTTGGTTCGTGGCCGCCATGATATCTCTGACCATAAATTCTCTATATTCTGAATTTTGCTTTGCCGGCAACCAAAAGCTGGAATATGTACGGAGAATTCATGGGCATAAAAGTTCCCCATGGGTTGGTTTTGAATTGTGTGGAATAGTGGGTGTGGTAGCAATGGATTAAAGTTCGTGTACACTACCAAGAAATCCACGTAAGCACTGTGGTAACGAAGCGAACGATAAAAGTACGATACTGTAAGTAAGTAAACCCCAAGATAAGATGACTCATGGTGGCTGGAATTCAGCAAATCCCACTACTTTCATGAATTCATTGCCGTTAACGGACACAAATACATATTTTAATGAATACAGAAATAGCAGAAGGGCTACCAACGGAAGGTAAAAAGAATAGTAATCCAATCAAACTATGCCCTATTCGGGCTTCAACATTTCGGCCACCTTTCAACATATAGGTATGTATGTTGTAACTAAAATATAATCTACTACTACTTATGTACACTCGGGTTCACTTACTTAAAGGCACTAAAAATTCCATATTCAGCAGCCTGTATCTTTTGCAATTTGTAACCGATTGCAGAATTTTAAAATGGAAATGGAACCTAAAAAAAATCATGATAATAGTGGTTTCTTAATTAAAGTACTTTTGTTATAAAAAAAGAAGTTTATAAAAAAAAGTCCAAAAATGTGCTATTTTTTGGTTCACTTGAATATGGCACTTTAACTAATTTTAATGAAAAACAGTTTTCTTGTTTTTTAAATTTATTTTACTTTATTTAAGAACTATTACACCGTGTTACACACATTCTGTCCTATGAACCAAATTTACTTTTTCGGAAAGGGGCAAAAAAATAAAAATACACGTGTATCGGCGATTTTCATGTACACGTCAGAATTTTTTTTTTTTAAGTTTGAAGTATAAAGCTCGTGGTGGCCTGTGTGAAAGCCTTTGGACCGATTTTAACCCTTTTTCAGTGATCCAATCGAGCTCATTTTTTGCAGGCAGACTCGTGGAAATGTTTGTATCATGTCAAATTTTTTAAAAAATAGATTTTTATCAATTCTCAGATTTCCTAAATTTTTTTTTTTAAATGGTTATCATTTTTTTTAAGGTTTCAGTTCGTTAAAAAAACAATTTTTTTTTATTACTTTTGTTTTATAAAAATAAAGAATTTACATGATTTAAATGACCTAAAACTCAACGACGTTTAACCAAAATGTTAGCGGCCATTGGCCTAAAACTTAACTACCTTTAAACTCATTGCCAATGGCCTCAATCGTGTCAATGACCTTTACCATAAAAGCCAGTGATCTTCAGCCTAAAACTCAATGACCTTTAAGCTAAATTTCATGACTTTGAGTTTACAACTCAACGGTCTTTAATGTTTTTAAAGAAATTTAGGCCTTTTATTTTTACGGTTGTAAGCATTTGCTTCACTATTCCGACAAATAGACCAACAGTATTCGCCAAGCATATGCGTAATGTCTTTTCCTTTAAAGCGCTTTTCAATAGCCGCAATGTCCTGATGGAACCTTTCGCCATGCTCATCGCTACAAGAAAATGGATTTTTAGCGACATTAATATGCCCATTTCGCCATATGCCGAAACCATTTCTGCTACAATATTTCTGTAATTGGCAGCTCGTTTGTTGCCAAGAAACTGCTCAATAACGGCAACTGTACCTTTCCATGCACGTTGTTCGATAGCATTTAATTTTGATGAAAATTCAGAACTTGCAATTATTTTTTTTATCTGCGGACCATTGAAAACACCTTAAATCAAAAAAATCATAAAAAACCATAAACTTACTGAATGACTTCTTAAAAAAAAATACCTGCATGAATCTTTGCGCCGCTCAATTTCGGAAAAATTTTGCTCAAAGTTGCAATGGCCTCGCCATCACGATCCAGTTTTTTAACAAAATTTGATACGAGACCGAGCTTAATGTGTAGTGGAGGCAAAATGATTTGAGATGGCTGCACCAATGGTAGATTCTCTATACTTTCTACGCCTACTTTGTAGCATGTTCGCGGCATCCACTTAAATTCAGTGTAATGCTCATCTCTTTTTCGACCTTCCCATGTACACTAAAAGCACTGGTGGGTTGGAAATCCACGCTTAACACCCATGAGTAAACCGACCACTTTCAGATCGCAGCATATTTTCCAATTATGCTCTTTGTACTTTATCAGCTGTAATATTAATTCCATGCCTTCGTATGTTTCCTTGAGGTTTGTGGCATATGCGATCGGGACAGATGGATGTAAGTTACCGATATGAAGCAGCACGACTTTAAGGCTGATGACCGATGCATCGATGAAAAGTCGCCACTCCTCTGAAATATGAGGGTAACCAATTTTTGCAAACATCAAATCAATATCATAACAATAAGCTAGGTTTTTTTCCCGATCTTCGTGCAATTTAAAAAATTCGTCATATGGAATAGTGGTACCTCGACCACGAGCGGCTGTTATTTTAAAATCAGCCGCCACTATATCCCACTGCTTAAAGCGTGATGCAAAGAGTTCTGCTGTTCTCCTCGACAAATTTCCGTCTCGTACGAGGTCATTGAAGTCGGCTTGCGTTATTAAATGCGGCATTGCAGTCCCAATTTCACTAGGAGTTGCCACAAATTCCGATACTTGTGGACTCTCGCATCTCGCATTCGATGCAAGAAAAGTTGATAGCAGTGTTGGTACAACTGTTGATTCTGCATCGCTTATTTCGGGAACATTATCAAAAATCTCCACTGAAGCCGCTACACGCTCTTCTGGTGAGTATAGAACTGCTGGAATTACCGATTCTACATTAGCGTAGCGAATTTTGTTGCGGTGAATGTATTGGTACCCTTTTGTTTGAGCAAAAGTTACACAAAAGTAGCACAATTCATTGCAGTGCTCCGTGCGTGGTAGCCAAATTGTTGGTACAGCGTACTTTATTGTTGACCTTCCATCAGTAACTTGCACAAATTTCTATAGCAATAGTCGCACACGACTTCCGGAGTATACCACAAGTAAGGAACATAAGCAGTCTTAAATATTTTCTGACACGAATTCTCCACTGTTTTAGTAATATTTTTCAAATTTTTACTTGGTGCGAATAAGCCACAAACGTAACACAAGTTATTTCGCGTCGGACACTGCATTTTTTTCTGATGAAATATATACAAATACGTTTTCGTACAACAAAACTTAAAACAATTTTGCAATTTCTTATTTCATCTGTCGGACCAGTTGTAAGTGTTGTAAAATTCAAAAACTGTTTAGTGTTAGAAGGTTACTATTGATTAACTACAACTATATCGAGTAGTATGGGTCAAAAAACATTTTTTTTCCGTAACGCTTAAGTAGTTTAAAAATTTGGAGTCCCTTCAAGTTATGCTAAGAAAAGTGAAAAAAATATTTTAAAAAAAAAAAAAAAATGTAGGAAAATCTGAGAATTGATAAAAATTGTTTTTAAAAAATTTGACGTGATACAGTCATTTCCACGAGTCTGCCTGCAAAAAATCAGCTCGATTGGATCACTGAAAAAGGGTTAAAAATCGGTCCAGAGGCTTTCACACAGGCCACTACGAGCTTTATACTTTAAACTTAAAAAAAAAAAATTCTGACGTGTACATGAAAATCGATACACGTGTATTTTTATTTTTTCCCCTCTTTCCGAATATGTGCATTTGGTTCATAGGACAGAAAAAAATCTATTTTTTGTGACACCGTGTTAGTAATGGGTACAACCCCCTTTGTTTTTAATATCTTCAAATATACGGGTTTTCATTGAGAGATAAAGAAAATGTATGTAATCCAACGAAATTTGATTCCAAGCATCATTAATGGCCTGAATTAGTGGCTGCTTGGTATTAAATTGTCTACCTCCTTCATATACCTTACGAGATAACCAACCCCAGATATTTTCGATAAGGTTTAGATCTGGCGAATAGGGTAGCCAGTCAAGAATTTTAACATTTTGGCTTGCAATGAACTCCTTTACTAATCTGGCGTTGTGTATAGGGGCATTATCCTGTTGCAATATCCCAAATATGGCACCAGGTAGTTCACTGAACTTCGGAAAAGCCGATTCGGATATCGTTTTACAGCTTGCACCACTCATTTATGCACTTTGAAATTCAAGATCGACGGTGCCATAGTACTTAATAGCACCCCAGACCATAACGCCGCCCCCTCGGCTGTGATGTGGGTTCAAAAAACGCTTTTCTTTGCGCAGATCATGGATATAATAGTTGTACCCATCAGGCTCATCCAAATTAAACTTCTTCTCAGCCGTAAATACAATGGTTGTCCAGTCATTTACATGACCTCTTGGCTACACATCCCATACCATGTAGTCTCTTGAGAATTGAAGCCGCGTTTCCTTACGAGGAGCATTAAGTGGCGGTTTTTTTTTGTAATTTTAGGTATTTAAGATACTAACAGCTCTTAATTACTGATGACTTGCTCGCGTCCACTCCATCTTGAGCTCATATTTTTTTGATGATTAAATATTTTTAAGTGTTATTAAGTATTAATATTATTTAACCCTTCTGCCCAAATTGGGTCAAAATGACCCAATTTTGAAGAAGAAACGGCTAAAATCATATCTTTGGATGGCTGCACGTTTATACAACTTTTCCATATCCTCAGTCAGGGCATTCTGATGGATATTACGTAAAAAAAAAAAAAATTTCGGGACTAGCCAATTTTTTTTCATTACATTAAAAAAAATATTTTACCTACGCGTATACAATTTGTGGGTCATTTTGACCACCAATTCCCGCGAATCCTTCTGTGAAAAGATTTATGGCAAAGATCAAGGAAGCTTTAGTCTCCGACACTCCCAGTTCATCGAAGATTATTCAATTGCAAGATTTTGCCTCATCTTTTTTGCGTAACTGGGAAAAAGTCAAAGATGTTTTTGTTTGTCCACATACCAAAAACTCAAGCAAGCATTCAATCTTCTAATACATGCAAAAAATGTTTATGTAAACAACATTATGGGTTAAAGTACAAACAGCCACAATTAATCATCTTGCCTTAAAATAAATTTTGGATTTGAATATTTTATGTTCACATAATAAAAATAAAATTTAGTTTACCATTATACATATGTGTTTTTGATATTGGGTCAAATTGACCCACAAATTGTTTATGAGGGGTATAATCTGACTTTTTGGATAAAGCGGCGTGGTACCTCCCATACAAATCACATATTAAAAATCCAGTATTTCTGGTGCTGTTAACGGCATTTCAACAAAATTGGGTATGTTGGTTAGGTTTACATATTCTAAGATCTGCTGCAAATATGGGCGGGATTGGACAAAGAATTTATAGTCAAAAACTATATTTTTTGACGGGTTGGTTTTTATTATTGTGAAAGGTAAGTCAAATAAAATGTGGTGCGGATCACTTTCAGAGCAAAGAGAATAATGACGTATTATTCGTATATAAAAATGAGATAGCAAGCGATCAACGAAAATTTTGTGAACTTGTGTAGCGTATGTACGAATATAACAATGTATGTATGTATTTACAAGTGTCTGTGGCTTTGATTTTTGTGGGAATAAAACAAAAAGTATTGAGCAAGAATATAATGACACATGTGCTTGTACTGGTCTTTAAATAATTTTAAGTACATATTAATATTATTTAAATGTAAAGTCATCATATGATTGAACGCTGTTTTTTATTTTCCAATGTAACATTTACTAATGTGTTCACAGAAATCGAACAGGTACCGTGTAGCAAAAAGGTGTTAACACATCGCCCGTGAGTTCGAACACTCATTGAATTTTTTTGACAAGGATAAGGCAGAATTCGCAGAAATTGTGATGATTTTTCTTTTCTCATAAGTAGATAGACAATGAAACCTTGATGTAATTGTCGACAACTGTAAAGATCGATTTAAGTTTTTCTGATAATTTAACATTTTTTGTTTTGCTATTTTGACTCGTAAAATGATTAAGATGTAATAAATTGTAATAAACAAACGCTCCCTACAAAAAATCATCGCTTACTTTAAAAATAATAAAGTGCCTTTATTCAAGTGAACCAAAAAAAATAGCACATTTTTGGAGTTTTTTTCATAAACTGCTCAAAAAAAGTTCTTTAATTAAGAAACCACTATTGTCATGATTCTTTTATAACTCAAGATTTCTAGCTTCCATTTCCATTTTAAAATTCTGCATTCGGTTACATATTGCAAAAGATACAGGCTGCTGAATATGGAATTTTTAGTGCCTTTAAATGAGTGAACCGGAGTGTATATACGCATGTACAATAAAAAAGAGGTGCGATCAAAATTCATGAGCTTTTATTCAGTGATATTAATTAAAGGTGTGCCACGAAAGACCCGAACTGCCACGACACCGGACCAGTTGCTTATAATAGGGGCCTGGGATGACCCAGCCGAAGATAGTGAGCTGTGCCGCCAACGTATTCACTCTCTGGTGGCGGTCATCCCAAATCTCCTACTAAATGTTAGACCCTAAGACCAGGACGACGCCTGCGTACGGATGGAAATTGGGGTCCGCCAAAACGAACCCTTCGAATGCTGCCACCGCGCTGGCTGGGATAGAATCCTCTGGGGACCGCGCATTAAAGATGTTTCTTACGCGAGCCGTAAACTGCACCTGTTTGGAGAGGCTGTAGTACGATCCTATAAGCAGTCGGCAGAACTGCCGATGACCGGACGCGATGGTCGTGAGGCGTAAACGGCGGACCAACGAGGCGCACAAATGTAAACTACGGCCACTGGTGCATAAAAGACTTCGCACTGGAATTACAGTCGACGGCAATATCAGCTGCACAACGACACTTGGAGAAATAGAGACCATGTGCCGAAAAGGTAGAACAACCGAAGGGCTAAGGAAGCTAAAGGCAAGACAACCGGGTTCCATGACATTGGATCATGAATTATATCAGCGTGTGCCGGGGTTATAGCCGAGCAATAGTCAGTATGCATATGCCGATACTGTTTCCTCGGTCGGGGCCTCCGTGGGCGTCCTCCGACTCTGGCAGCAGCAGGAACAGATATCGAAGCAGAGAGGAGGGCTGGAGAAAAGCGAGAAGGTTGGGCATCGCGGCTTGGCTGATTCTGCTGTAAGTGCCGGGAAACTCCCACAAGCAGAACAGCGGAAACCTGGCAAACGGGCTCCTCGGGGGGTGCAGTGTCGCGTGATGCTTTTCGGCACATATATTAAAGGCGCTATCGCTGGGACAGTCGCCAAGCCGGTGACACTTACCAAGACAGTTGCTGCAGCCGCGCAGAAACACCGTTCGCAACCTCTTTGCGTGGCTTATTTTTTAATAAATATAGCATCTCGCCGTTCGATGCCTTCCAGAACACATAACGCATTTTCCTTGGAGTACTTCGGTGCGTACAGCCTCGCTAAGGCATGTGATGCCGGCGGGCACGGTGAGAGCTATAGGAGTATTGGTCGTAATGGCGGCCGAAGTAGTAGCAACCATGGTCGATGTGGTTTATAATGTCCTCGTTTGCAAATGCTAACGGCGAGAAGTCCATCATGCTGCGTAGGGAGGTAAAAAGGTTAGAGATGGATAGAACGACCAATTTTGCAATAGATCGCCTAATAACGCCATTTTCCTTCCGAACATCCGCGACACGAACATGGCCGTCAGTTCCTGGACAAATACGTACTACGCGACCTAGTTTCCAAAACGACGGTGGAAGCTGCTCGGTTTTCACGACCGAGATATCACGATGCTACCTTCTCGCTGTGGGAACTTCTACGTGTGCCGCTTTTCTTGCTGGTGGAGGTATTCCTCCTTCCATGGCAGACATAGTTGATGCGAAAATGCCTTCAGTGTTCTAAATCTATTCACCAAATCAAGCGGATGATCCGCAATGATTGACTCGGGCGGCGAGAGAATTGGGGACCCCATCAAAAAATTGGGGACCCCATCAAAAAAAGGGTTTCATCGGGGTTGTCGCTGAGCGGACAGAGTCGACGCGAGTTTAGGCACGCTTCCATACGTGCCAGTAATGTAGAAAGTTCTTAAAATGTATAATTCGCAGATTGAATGTGCTTACGGAACTACAGTTTGAAGCTTTTCACAGCTGCCTGCTACAAGCCTCCCATATGTGTTGCCCCACAGGTATAAATTTCCATGTGATAGTCAATCCGAAGACGACTCTCCTGTAGAGTGACAGTGAAGTCCCTAGCCAATTTACGAGAGGCGCAAACGAAGTTCGTGACTTATCGGACAACATTGTGGTCGGACAGCCCCGTCGGGCAACGAAACGTTGAAACGCTGCCAAAAAGGAATCCGTTGACAAATCGGACGTAGCCTCCAGGCGAACATCTTTCGTAGAGAAGCTGACGAACGCGCTCACATACTCCTTCCTGGTCCTAACCGAACGCCCTGGAGATGCCTTTACGTTGAAAGGACCTGCAAAGTCCACCCCCGTGATGGTAAAGGGTCTATCAAGGGTAGTCCTCTCGGGCGGAAGGGCCACCGTGACTTGACGAGCCACACGCTTCCGATCGACCAGACAAATTGAGCATTGGTGAACGATAGAGCGGATCAGAGTTCTCAACCGAGGGGTCCAGTAGCCAATGCGTAAAATACGAAGCATTAATTGATTTCCACCATGTATGGAAATCAAATTAACAAATTCCATATCAATAGCAGAAATCGGCAGGAGTATGGTAAAAGTATGAGATACCTCTCCGCGTACGACAGAGCACGGGAGTGTGCCAGACGCCCATTAAAATGCATAACTCCATCGTCGTCGAGCACCGGACTCAACATTGGTAGAAGGTAAAGGGGAACGATCGAGGAGACACCTATATTCCTCGGTAAAATAATGCTGCTAGCCGTTGCTTTACCGCATTGGCTTCAGGGCTAGAAATCGCCATGCCCCTGAAGACATATCGGGCGCGGCGGGCAGGGTGTATTATTTCAAGAAAACGGAATAAGGGACGAAATTGCCCAAGGATGTCCTCGTAGTCGTCGAAAAAGGAAAAATGAGTCTGTATCCTCTGTCTCTCGACTTCAGTCTCAGGGGGCGAAAAGTCCCGAATATCCTCAACCAGTTTGACCCGTGCTACCATAGATCGGTTTACACCTCGGCTACCAAGACAACGTGGCAACAGCTGTGGCGCTAACAAGAGTGGACCAGGTACTAGGCGTCCTCCTAAGCCAAGAGAGAAAGATCGTAGAATCGGTCCAACAATAGACCTTGCGTAGAGGAATATCGATCTCACTCAGAGTCGTTTTCAGTAGTTCGGAAGCAGCCCCGCACAACCCCAGTAGAGGTAGGGAAATGGACTTCAAGGAGGCAACTCTGGTTCTCGCCGTTAGAAGGTGAGCCTGAACATCGCGTAGGCGGCCTGAATTCGAAGGTATATCACCCCCGCATATGCCTTCTCCGAGGCGTCCGAAAAAAATGCAGCTCCGCGTCACAGGTTGGGGAATATCCCACCCAGCGTGGCACCCTAATAGTGTTCACCTAATGAAAATGCTCTACGAAGTTTTGCCAGGCCCTTGCGGTCAATCTGGGAAGCACTTCTTCTCAATGGATGCAATCTAACCACACCTGCTGCATAGTAATCTTGGCCCCAATAACTGCGGGCGCCAGCCAGCCAACAGGGTCGTATAAATGAGCAGTTATAGAAAGGAAAAATCTCTTAGTATGACCCGAAGAGTCAGTGATGGGGTCCACGCTAAAATAAAAGGTGTCCAACTGAGCATTCCACAGTATTTGCAAAGGTCTTGAGTTGCTGTTCTCAACGAAGGACAGTAGTTGAGCGTTGACTAACTGGTCCGCTAGGAAACGCGCAAAAAAGAGCTTGTGGTTGGCCGTCCATTTGCGCACATCAAAACTAGCCAGCAGCAAAACGTCGACAAGTTGATCTCTTGCCTTCAGCACAGTGTCTAAATTGTTAGTACCCACGAGCACATCATCGACATACGTGCACCTTTGCAGAAATTACGCCGCTAGAGGGAATTCTGATTCGCTGTCCTTAGCGAGTTGCAGAAGGACTCGGATGGCGAGATAAGGAGCAACTCGTAATTCACAATGAGTTTAGAGGGATAGTCCCTATAAAGGATAATGTCGCAGTTAAACACGAATTTGAACATACGCCATCTCAAGATAAGAAGAACGAGGTCGGCGTTTTAAGCTTTTTCCGTTCCGTTTTTTAAGCTTTTTCCGTTCCGTCCCACGGACTGCAAATTTTCATAAGTTGTCATTGCAGTGTCTTTTAATCTGGTTCGCTACCATTACCCACTATATACTTACATATACACCCAATTCTTAACAATCCCTGGAGGACGATTGTGCTTTAGGTTGGTTCGTGGCCGCCATGATATCTCTGGCCATAAATTCTCTATATTCTGAATTTTGCTTTGCCGGCAACCAAAAGCTGGAATATGTACGGAGAATTCATGGGCATAAAAGTTCCCCATGGGTTGGTTTTGAATTGTGTGGAATAGTGGGTGTGGTAGCAATGGATTAAACTTCGTGTACACTACCAAGAAATCCACGTAAGCGCTGTGGTAACGAAGCGAACGATAAAAGTACGATACTGTAAGTAAGTAAACCCCAAGATAAGATGAATCCCACTACTACTTTCATGAATTCATGAATTCATTGCCGTTAACGGACACAAATACATATTTTAATGAATACAGAAATAGCAGAAGGGCTACCAAGGGAAGGTAAAAAGAATAGTAATCCAATCAAACTATGCCCTATTCGGGCTTCAACATTTCGGCCACCTTTCAACATATAGGTATGTATGTTGTAACTAAAATGTAATCTACTACTACTTATGTACACTCGGGTTCACTTACTTAAAGGCACTAAAAATTCCATATTCAGCAGCCTGTATCTTTTGCAATTTGTAACCGATTGCAGAATTTTAAAATGGAAATGGAACCTAAAAAAAATCATGATAATAGTGGTTTCTTAATTAAAGTACTTTTGTTATAAAAAAAGAAGTTTATAAAAAAAAGTCCAAAAATGTGCTATTTTTTGGTTCACTTGAATATGGCACTTTAACTAATTTTAATGAAAAACAGTTTTCTTGTTTTTTAAATTTATTTTACTTTATTTAAGAACTATTACACCGTGTTACACACATTCTGTCCTATGAACCAAATTTACTTTTTCGGAAAGGGGCAAAAAAATAAAAATACACGTGTATCGGCGATTTTCATGTACACGTCAGAATTTTTTTTTTTAAGTTTGAAGTATAAAGCTCGTGGTGGCCTGTGTGAAAGCCTTTGGACCGATTTTAACCCTTTTTCAGTGATCCAATCGAGCTCATTTTTTGCAGGCAGACTCGTGGAAATGTTTGTATCATGTCAAATTTTTTAAAAAATAGATTTTTATCAATTCTCAGATTTTCCTAAATTTTTTTTTTAAATGGTTATCATTTTTTTTAAGGTTTCAGTTCGTTAAAAAAACAATTTTTTTTTATTACTTTTGTTTTATAAAAATAAAGAATTTACATGATTTAAATGACCTAAAACTCAACGACGTTTAACCAAAATGTTAGCGGCCGGCCATTGGCCTAAAACTTAACTACCTTTAAACTCATTGCCAATGGCCTCAATCGTGTCAATGATCTTTACCATAAAAGCCAGTGATCTTCAGCCTAAAACTCAATGACCTTTAAGCTAAATTTCATGACTTTGAGCTTACAACTCAACGGTCTTTAATGTTTTTAAAGAAATTTAGGCCTTTTGTTTTTGCGGTTGTAAGCATTTGCTTCACTATTCCGACAAATAGACCAACAGTATTCGCCAAGCATATGCGTAATGTCTTTTCCTTTAAAGCGCTTTTCAATAGCCGCAATGTCCTGATGGAACCTTTCGCCATGCTCATCGCTACAAGAAAATGGATTTTTAGCGACATTAATATGCCCATTTCGCCATATGCCGAAACCATTTCTGCTACAATATTTCTGTAATTGGCAGCTCGTTTGTTGCCAAGAAACTGCTCAATAACGGCAACTGTACCTTTCCATGCACGTTGTTCGATAGCATTTAATTTTGATGAAAATTCAGAACTTGCAATTATTTTTTTTATCTGCGGACCATTGAAAACACCTTAAATCAAAAAAATCATAAAAAACCATAAACTTACTGAATGACTTCTTAAAAAAAAATACCTGCATGAATCTTTGCGCCGCTCAATTTCGGAAAAATTTTGCTCAAAGTTGCAATGGCCTCGCCATCACGATCCAGTTTTTTAACAAAATTTGATACGAGACCGAGCTTAATGTGTAGTGGAGGCAAAATGATTTGAGATGGCTGCACCAATGGTAGATTCTCTATACTTTCTACGCCTACTTTGTAGCATGTTCGCGGCATCCACTTAAATTCAGTGTAATACTCATCTCTTTTTCGACCTTCCCATGTACACTAAAAGCACTGGTGGGTTGGAAATCCACGCTTAACACCCATGAGTAAACCGACCACTTTCAGATCGCAGCATATTTTCCAAATATGCTCTTTGTACTTTATCAGCTGTAATATTAATTCCATGCCTTCGTATGTTTCCTTGAGGTTTGTGGCATATGCGATCGGGACAGATGGATGTAAGTTACCGATATGAAGCAGCACGACTTTAAGGCTGATGACCGATGCATCGATGAAAAGTCGCCACTCCTCTGAAATATGAGGGTAACCAATTTTTGCAAACATCAAATCAATATCATAACAATAAGCTAGGTTTTTTTCTCGATCTTCGTGCAATTTAAAAAATTCGTCATATGGAATAGTGGTACCTCGACCACGAGCGGCTGTTATTTTAAAATCAGCCGCCACTATATTCCACTGCTTAAAGCGTGATGCAAAGAGTTCTGCTGTTCTCCTCGACAAATTTCCGTCTCGTACGAGGTCATTGAAGTCGGCTTGCGTTATTAAATGCGGCATTGCAGTCCCAATTTCACTAGGAGTTGCCACAAATTCCGATACTTGTGGACTCTCGCATCTCGCATTCGATGCAAGAAAAGTTGATAGCAGTGTTGGTACAACTGTTGATTCTGCATCGCTTATTTCGGGAACATTATCAAAAATCTCCACTGAAGCCGCTACACGCTCTTCTGGTGAGTATAGAACTGCTGGAATTACCGATTCTACATTAGCGTAGCGAATTTTGTTGCGGTGAATGTATTGGTACCCTTTTGTTTGAGCAAAAGTTACACAAAAGTAGCACAATTCATTGCAGTGCTCCGTGCGTGGTAGCCAAATTGTTGGTACAGCGTACTTTATTGTTGACCTTCCATCAGTAAACTTGCACAAATTTCTATAGCAATAGTCGCACACGACTTCCGGAGTATACCACAAGTAAGGAACATAAGCAGTCTTAAATATTTTCTGACACGAATTCTCCACTGTTTTAGTAATATTTTTCAAATTTTTACTTGGTGCGAATAAGCCACAAACGTAACACAAGTTATTTCGTGTCGGACACTGCATTTTTTTCTGATGAAATATATACAAATACGTTTTCGTACAACAAAACTTAAAACAATTTTGCAATTTCTTATTTCATCTGTCGGACCAGTTGTAAGTGTTGTAAAATTCAAAAACTGTTTAGTGTTAGAAGGTTACTATTGATTAACTACAACTATATCGAGTAGTATGGGTCAAAAAACATTTTTTTTTTCGTAACGCTTAAGTAGTTTAAAAATTTGGAGTCCCTTCAAGTTATGCTAAGAAAAGTGAAAAAAATATTTAAAAAAAAAAAAAAAAAATGTAGGAAAATCTGAGAATTGATAAAAATTGTTTTTAAAAAATTTGACGTGATACAGTCATTTCCACGAGTCTGCCTGCAAAAAATCAGCTCGATTGGATCACTGAAAACGGGTTAAAAATCGGTCCAGAGGCTTTCACACAGGCCACTACGAGCTTTATACTTTAAACTTAAAAAAAAAAAATTCTGACGTGTACATGAAAATCGATACACGTGTATTTTTATTTTTTCCCCTCTTTCCGAATATGTGCATTTGGTTCATAGGACAGAAAAAAATCTATTTTTTGTGACACCGTGTTAGTAATGGGTACAACCCCCTTTGTTTTTAATATCTTCAAATATACGGGTTTTCATTGAGAGATAAAGAAAATGTATGTAATCCAACGAAATTTGATTCCAAGCATCATTAATGGCCTGAATTAGTGGCTGCTTGGTATTAAATTGTCTACCTCCTTCATAGACCTTACGAGATAACCAACCCCAGATATTTTCGATAAGGTTTAGATCTGGCGAATAGGGTAGCCAGTCAAGAATTTTAACATTTTGGCTTGCAATGAACTCCTTTACTAATCTGGCGTTGTGTATAGGGGCATTATCCTGTTGCAATATCCCAAATATGGCACCAGGTAGTTCACTGAACTTCGGAAAAGCCGATTCGGATATCGTTTTACAGCTTGCACCACTCATTTATGCACTTTGAAATTCAAGATCGACGGTGCCATAGTACTTAATAGCACCCCAGACCATAACGCCGCCCCCTCGGCTGTGATGTGGGTTCAAAAAACGCTTTTCTTTGCGCAGATCATGGATATAATAGTTGTACCCATCAGGCTCATCCAAATTAAACTTCTTCTCAGCCGTAAATACAATGGTTGTCCAGTCATTTACATGACCTCTTGGCTACACATCCCATACCATGTAGTCTCTTGAGAATTGAAGCCGCGTTTCCTTACGAGGAGCATTAAGTGGCGGTTTTTTTTTGTAATTTTAGGTATTTAAGATACTAACAGCTCTTAATTACTGATGACTTGCTCGCGTCCACTCCATCTTGAGCTCTTATTTTTTTGATGATTAAATATTTTTAAGTGTTATTAAGTATTAATATTATTTAACCCTTCTGCCCAAATTGGGTCAAAATGACCCAATTTTGAAGAAGAAACGGCTAAAATCATATCTTTGGATGGCTCCACGTTTATACAACTTTTCCATATCCTCAGTCAGGGCATTCTGATGGATATTACGTAAAAAAAAAAAAATTTCGGGACTAGCCAATTTTTTTTCATTACATTAAAAAAAATATTTTACCTACGCGTATACAATTTGTGGGTCATTTTGACCACCAATTCCCGCGAATCCTTCTGTGAAAAGATTTATGGCAAAGATCAAGGAAGCTTTAGTCTCCGACACTCCCAGTTCATCGAAGATTATTCAATTTCAAGATTTTGCCTCATCTTTTTTGCGTAACTGGGAAAAAGTCAAAGATGTTTTTGTTTGTCCACATACCAAAAACTCAAGCAAGCATTCAATCTTCTAATACATGCAAAAAATGTTTATGTAAACAACATTATGGGTTAAAGTACAAACAGCCACAATTAATCATCTTGCCTTAAAATAAATTTTGGATTTGAATATTTTATGTTCACATAATAAAAATAAAATTTAGTTTACCATTATACATATGTGTTTTTGATATTGGGTCAAATTGACCCACAAATTGTTTATGAGGGGTATAATCTGACTTTTTGGATAAAGCGGCGTGGTACCTCCCATACAAATCACATATTAAAAATCCAGTATTTCTGGTGCTGTTAACGGCATTTCAACAAAATTGGGTATGTTGGTTAGGTTTACATATTCTAAGATCTGCTGCAAATATGGGCGGGATTGGACAAAGAATTTATAGTCAAAAACTATATTTTTTGACGGGTTGGTTTTTATTATTGTGAAAGGTAAGTCAAATAAAATGTGGTGCGGATCACTTTCAGAGCAAAGAGAATAATGACGTATTATTCGTATATAAAAATGAGATAGCAAGCGTTCAACGAAAATTTTGTGAACTTGTGTAGCGTATGTACGAATATAACAATGTATGTATGTATTTACAAGTGTCTGTGGCTTTGATTTTTGTGGGAATAAAACAAAAAGTATTGAGCAAGAATATAATGACACATGTGCTTGCACTGGTCTTTAAATAATTTTAAGTACATATTAATATTATTTAAATGTAAAGTCATCATATGATTGAACGCTGTTTTTTATTTTCCAATATAACATTTACTAATGTGTTCACAGAAATCGAACAGGTAGCGTGTAGCAAAAAGGTGTTAACACATCGCCCGTGAGTTCGAACACTCATTGAATTTTTTTGACAAGGATAAGGCAGAATTCGCAGAAATTGTGATGATTTTTCTTTTCTCATAAGTAGATAGACAATGAAACCTTGATGTAATTGTCGACAACTGTAAAGATCGATTTAAGTTTTTCTGATAATTTAAAATTTTTTGTTTTGCTATTTTGACTCGTAAAATGATTAAGATGTAATAAATTGTAATAAACAAACGCTCCCTACAAAAAATCATCGCTTACTTTAAAAATAATAAAGTGCCTTTATTCAAGTGAACCAAAAAAAATAGCACATTTTTGGAGTTTTTTTCATAAACTGCTCAAAAAAAGTTCTTTAATTAAGAAACCACTATTGTCATGATTCTTTTATAACTCAAGATTTCTAGCTTCCATTTCCATTTTAAAATTCTGCATTCGGTTACATATTGCAAAAGATACAGGCTGCTGAATATGGAATTTTTAGTGCCTTTAAATGAGTGAACCGGAGTTTATATACGCATGTACAATAAAAAAGAGGTGCGATCAAAATTCATGAGCTTTTATTCAGTGATATTAATTAAAGGTGTGCCACGAAAGACCCGAACTGCCACGACACCGGACCAGTTGCTTATAATAGGGGCCTGGGATGACCCAGCCGAAGATAGTGAGCTGTGCCGCCAACGTATTCACTCTCTGGTGGCGGTCATCCCAAATCTCCTACTAAATGTTAGACCCTAAGACCAGGACGACGCCTGCGTACGGATGGAAATTGGGGTCCGCCAAAACGAACCCTTCGAATGCTGCCACCGCGCTGGCTGGGATAGAATCCTCTGGGGACCGCGCATTAAAGATGTTTCTTACGCGAGCCGTAAACTGCACCTGTTTGGAGAGGCTGTAGTACGATCCTATAAGCAGTCGGCAGAACTGCCGATGACCGGACGCGATGGTCGTGAGGCGTAAACGGCGGACCAACGAGGCGCACAAATGTAAACTACGGCCACTGGTGCATAAAAGACTTCGCACTGGAATTACAGTCGACGGCAATATCAGCTGCACAACGACACTTGGAGAAATAGAGACCATGTGCCGCAAAGGTAGAACAACCGAAGGGCTAAGGAAGCTAAAGGCAAGACAACCGGGTTCCATGACATTGGATCATGAATTATATCAGCGTGTGCCGGGGTTATAGCCGAGCCATAGTCAGTATGCATATGCCGATACTGTTTCCTCGGTCGGGGCCTCCGTGGGCGTCCTCCGACTCTGGCAGCAGCAGGAACAGATATCGAAGCAGAGAGGAGGGCTGGAGAAAAGCGAGAAGGTTGGGCATCGCGGCTTGGCTGATTCTGCTGTAAGTGCCGGGAAACTCCCACAAGCAGAACAGCGGAAACCTGGCAAACGGGCTCCTCGGGGGGTGCAGTGTCGCGTGATGCTTTTCGGCACATATATTAAAGGCGCTATCGCTGGGACAGTCGCCAAGCCGGTGACACTTACCAAGACAGTTGTTGCAGCCGCGCAGAAACACCGTTCGCAACCTCTTTGCGTGGCTTATTTTTTAATAAATATAGC
This sequence comes from Phaonia tiefii, assembly GCA_963931995.1. Lineage (NCBI taxonomy): Eukaryota > Metazoa > Arthropoda > Insecta > Diptera > Muscidae > Phaonia > Phaonia tiefii. Next base: position 106,217,240 of record OZ008368.1, on the reverse strand, counting down.
ATCTCGCCGTTCGATGCCTTCCAGAACACATAACGCATTTTCCTTGGAGTACTTCGGTGCGTACAGCCTCGCTGAGGCATGTGATGCCGGCGGGCACGGTGAGAGCTATAGGAGTATTGGTCGTAATGGCGGCCGAAGTAGTAGCAACCATGGTCGATGTGGTTTATAATGTCCTCGTTTGCAAATGCTAACGGCGAGAAGTCCATCATGCTGCGTAGGGAGGTAAAAAGGTTAGAGATGGATAGAACGACCAATTTTGCAATAGATCGCCTAATAACGCCATTTTCCTTCCGAACATCCGCGACACGAACATGACCGTCAGTTCCTGGACAAATACGTACTACGCGACCTAGTTTCCAAAACGAGGGTGGAAGCTGCTCGGTTTTCACGACCGAGATATCACGATGCTACCTTCTCGCTGTGGGAACTTCTACGTGTGCCGCTTTTCTTGCTGGTGGAGGTATTCCTCCTTCCATGGCAGACATAGTTGATGCGAAAATGCCTTCAGTGTTCTAAATCTATTCACCAAATCAAGCGGATGATCCGCAATGATTGACTCGGGCGGCGAGAGAATTGGGGACCCCATCAAAAAATGCGCAGGCGTTAGCGCAAGGGTTTCATCGGGGTTGTCGCTGAGCGGACAGAGTCGACGCGAGTTTAGGCACGCTTCCATACGTGCCAGTAATGTAGAAAGTTCTTAAAATGTATAATTCGCAGATTGAATGTGCTTACGGAACTACAGTTTGAAGCTTTTCACAGCTGCCTGCTACAAGCCTCCCATATGTGTTGCCCCACAGGTATAAATTTCCATGTGATAGTCAATCCGAAGACGACTCTCCTGTAGAGTGACAGCGAAGTCCCTAGCCAATTTACGAGAGGCGCAAACGAAGTTCGTGACTTATCGGACAACATTGTGGTCGGACAGCCCCGTCGGGCAACGAAACGTTGAAACGCTGCCAAAAAGGAATCCGTTGACAAATCGGACGTAGCCTCCAGGCGAACATCTTTCGTAGAGAAGCTGACGAACGCGCTCACATACTCCTTCCCGGTCCTAACCGAACGCCCTGGAGATGCCTTTACGTTGAAAGGACCTGCAAAGTCCACCCCCGTGATGGTAAAGGGTCTATCAAGGGTAGTCCTCTCGGGCGGAAGGGCCACCGTGACTTGACGAGCCACACGCTTCCGATCGACAAGACAAATTGAGCATTGGTGAACGATAGAGCGGATCAGAGTTCTCAACCGAGGGGTCCAGTAGCCAATGCGTAAAATACGAAGCATTAATTGATTTCCACCATGTATGGAAATCAAATTAACAAATTCCATATCAATATCAGAAATCGGCAGGAGTATGGTAAAAGTATGAGATACCTCTCCGCGTACGACAGAGCACGGGAGTGTGCCAGACGCCCATTAAAATGCATAACTCCATCGTCGTCGAGCACCGGACTCAACATTGGTAGAAGGTAAAGGGGAACGATCGAGGAGACACCTATATTCCTCGGTAAAATAATGCTGCTAGCCGTTGCTTTACCGCATTGGCTTCAGGGCTAGAAATCGCCATGCCCCTGAAGACATATCGGGCGCGGCGGGCAGGGTGTGTTATTTCAAGAAAACGGAATAAGGGACGAAATTGTCCAAGGATGTCCTCGTAGTCGTCGAAAAAGGAAAAATGAGTCTGTATCCTCTGTCTCTCGACTTCAGTCTCAGGGGGCGAAAAGTCCCGAATATCCTCAACCAGTTTGACCCGTGCTACCATAGATCGGTTTACACCTCGGCTACCAAGACAACGTGGCAACAGCTGTGGCGCTAACAAGAGTGGACCAGGTACTAGGCGTCCTCCTAAGCCAAGAGAGCAAGATCGTAGAATCGGTCCAACAATAGACCTTGCGTAGAGGAATATCGATCTCACTCAGAGTCGTTTTCAGTAGTTCGGAAGCAGTGACCGCCCCGCACAACCCCAGTAGAGGTAGGGAAATGGACTTCAAGGAGGCAACTCTGGTTCTCGCCGTTAGAAGGTGAGCCTGAACATCGCGTAGGCGGCCTGAATTCGAAGGTATATCACCCCCGCATATACCTTCTCCGAGGCGTCCGAAAAAAATGCAGCTCCGCGTCACAGGTTGGGGAATATCCCACCCAGCGTGGCACCCTAATAGTGTTCACCTAATGAAAATGCTCTACGAAGTTTTGCCAGGCCCTTGCGGTCAATCTGGGAAGCACTTCTTCTCAATGGATGCAATCTAACCACACCTGCTGCATAATAATCTTGGCCCCAATAACTGCGGGCGCCAGCCAGCCAACAGGGTCGTATAAATGAGCAGTTATAGAAAGGAAAAATCTCTTAGTATGACCCGAAGAGTCAGTGATGGGGTCCACGCTAAAATAAAAGGTGTCCAACTGAGCATTCCACAGTATTTGCAAAGGTCTTGAGTTGCTGTTCTCAACGAAGGACAGTAGTTGAGCGTTGACTAACTGGTCCGCTAGGAAACGCGCAAAAAAGAGCTTGTGGTTGGCCGTCCATTTGCGCACATCAAAACTAGCCAGCAGCAAAACGTCGACAAGTTGATCTCTTGCCTTCAGCACAGTGTCTAAATTGTTAGTACCCACGAGCACATCATCGACATACGTGCACCTTTGCAGAAATTACGCCGCTAGAGGGAATTCTGATTCGCTGTCCTTAGCGAGTTGCAGAAGGACTCGGATGGCGAGATAAGGAGCAACTCGTAATTCACAATGAGTTTAGAGGGATAGTCCCTATAAAGGATAATGTCGCAGTTAAACACGAATTTGAACATACGCCATCTCAAGATAAGAAGAACGAGGTCGGCGTTTTAAGCTTTTTCCGTTCCGTTTTTTAAGCTTTTTCCGTTCCGTCCCACGGACTGCAAATTTTCATAAGTTGTCATTGCAGTGTCTTTTAATCTGGTTCGCTACCATTACCCACTATATACTTACATATACACCCAATTCTTAACAATCCCTGGAGGACGATTGTGCTTTAGGTTGGTTCGTGGCCGCCATGATATCTCTGACCATAAATTCTCTATATTCTGAATTTTGCTTTGCCGGCAACCAAAAGCTGGAATATGTACGGAGAATTCATGGGCATAAAAGTTCCCCATGGGTTGGTTTTGAATTGTGTGGAATAGTGGGTGTGGTAGCAATGGATTAAACTTCGTGTACACTACCAAGAAATCCACGTAAGCGCTGTGGTAACGAAGCGAACGATAAAAGTACGATACTGTAAGTAAGTAAACTCCAAGATAAGATGAATCCCACTACTACTTTCATGAATTCATGAATTCATTGCCGTTAACGGACACAAATACATATTTTAATGAATACAGAAATAGCAGAAGGGCTACCAACGGAAGGTAAAAAGAATAGTAATCCAATCAAACTATGCCCTATTCGGGCTTCAACATTTCGGCCACCTTTCAACATATAGGTATGTATGTTGTAACTAAAATGTAATCTACTACTACTTATGTACACTCGGGTTCACTTACTTAAAGGCACTAAAAATTCCATATTCAGCAGCCTGTATCTTTTGCAATTTGTAACCGATTGCAGAATTTTAAAATGGAAATGGAACCTAAAAAAAATCATGATAATAGTGGTTTCTTAATTAAAGTACTTTTGTTATAAAAAAAGAAGTTTATAAAAAAAAGTCCAAAAATGTGCTATTTTTTGGTTCACTTGAATATGGCACTTTAACTAATTTTAATGAAAAACAGTTTTCTTGTTTTTTAAATTTATTTTACTTTATTTAAGAACTATTACACCGTGTTACACACATTCTGTCCTATGAACCAAATTTACTTTTTCGGAAAGGGGCAAAAAAATAAAAATACACGTGTATCGGCGATTTTCATGTACACGTCAGAATTTTTTTTTTTAAGTTTGAAGTATAAAGCTCGTGGTGGCCTGTGTGAAAGCCTTTGGACCGATTTTAACCCTTTTTCAGTGATCCAATCGAGCTCATTTTTTGCAGGCAGACTCGTGGAAATGTTTGTATCATGTCAAATTTTTTAAAAAATAGATTTTTATCAATTCTCAGATTTTCCTAAATTTTTTTTTTAAATGGTTATCATTTTTTTTAAGGTTTCAGTTCGTTAAAAAAACAATTTTTTTTTATTACTTTTGTTTTATGAAAAAAAAGAATTTACATGATTTAAATGACCTAAAACTCAACGACGTTTAACCAAAATGTTAGCGGCCGGCCATTGGCCTAAAACTTAACTACCTTTAAACTCATTGCCAATGGCCTCAATCGTGTCAATGACCTTTACCATAAAAGCCAGTGATCTTCAGCCTAAAACTCAATGACCTTTAAGCTAAATTTCATGACTTTGAGCTTACAACTCAACGGTCTTTAATGTTTTTAAAGAAATTTAGGCCTTTTGTTTTTGCGGTTGTAAGCATTTGCTTCACTATTCCGACAAATAGACCAACAGTATTCGCCAAGCATATGCGTAATGTCTTTTCCTTTAAAGCGCTTTTCAATAGCCGCAATGTCCTGATGGAACCTTTCGCCATGCTCATCGCTACAAGCTCCTAAATCATCAGGGAAAAAATCTAAATGATTGTGAAGAAAATGGATTTTTAGCGACATTAATATGCCCATTTCGCCATATGCCGAAACCATTTCTGCTACAATATTTCTGTAATTGGCAGCTCGTTTGTTGCCAAGAAACTGCTCAATAACGGCAACTGTACCTTTCCATGCACGTTGTTCGATAGCATTTAATTTTGATGAAAATTCAGAACTTGCAATTATTTTTTTTATCTGCGGACCATTGAAAACACCTTAAATCAAAAAAATCATAAAAAACCATAAACTTACTGAATGACTTCTTAAAAAAAAATACCTGCATGAATCTTTGCGCCGCGCAATTTCGGAAAAATTTTGCTCAAAGTTGCAATGGCCTCGCCATCACGATCCAGTTTTTTAACAAAATGAGTAAACCGACCACTTTCAGATCGCAGCATATTTTCCAATTATGCTCTTTGTACTTTATCAGCTGTAATATTAATTCCATGCCTTCGTATGTTTCCTTGAGGTTTGTGGCATATGCGATCGGGACAGATGGATGTATGTTACCGATATGAAGCAGCACGACTTTAAGGCTGATGACCGATGCATCGATGAAAAGTCGCCACTCCTCTGAAATATGAGGGTAACCAATTTTTGCAAACATCAAATCAATCAATATCAAACCACAATAAGCTAGGTTTTTTTCCCGATCTTCGTGCAATTTAAAAAATTCGTCATATGGAATAGTGGTACATCGACCACGAGCGGCTGTTATTTTAAAATCAGCCGCCACTATATTCCACTGCTTAAAGCGTGATGCAAAGAGTTCTGCTGTTCTCCTCGACAAATTTCCGTCTCGTACGAGGTCATTGAAGTCGGCTTGCGTTATTAAATGCGGCATTGCAGTCCCAATTTCACTAGGAGTTGCCACAAATTCCGATACTTGTGGACTCTCGCATCTCGCATTCGATGTAAGAAAAGTTGATAGCAGTGTTGGTACAACTGTTGATTCTGCATCGCTTATTTCGGGAACATTATCAAAAATCTCCACTGAAGCCGCTACACGCTCTTCTGGTGAGTACAGAACTGCTGGAATTACCGATTCTACATTAGCGTAGCGAATTTTGTTGCGGTGAATGTATTGGTACCCTTTTGTTTGAGCAAAAGTTACACAAAAGTAGCACAATTCATTGCAGTGCTCCGTGCGTGGTAGCCAAATTGTTGGTACAGCGTACTTTATTGTTGACCTTCCATCAGTAAACTTGCACAAATTTCTATAGCAATAGTCGCACACGACTTCCGGAGTATACCACAAGTAAGGAACATAAGCAGTCTTAAATATTTTCTGAAACGAATTCACCACTGTTTCAGTAATATTTTTCAAATTTTTACTTGGTGCGAATAAGCCACAAACGTAACACAAGTTATTTCGCGTCGGACACTGCATTTTTTTCTGACGAAATATATACAAATACGTTTTCGTACAACAGAACTTAAAACAATTTTGCAATTTCTTATTTCATCTGTCAGACCAGTTGTAAGTGTTGTAAAATTCAAAAACTGTTTAGTGTTAGAAGGTTACTATTGATTAACTACAACTATATCGAGTAGGATGGGTCAAAAAACATTTTTTTTCGTAACGCTTAAGTAGTTTAAAAATTTGGAGTCCCTTCAAGTTATGCTAAGAAAAGTGAAAAAAATATTTTAAAAAAAAAAAAAAAAAAATTTAGGAAAATCTGAGAATTGATAAAATTTGTTTTTAAAAAATTTGACGTGATACAGTCATTTCCACGTGACTGCCTGCAAAAAATCAGCTCGATTGGATCACTGAAAAAGGGTTAAAAATCGGTCCAAAGCCTTTCACACTACTACTACGAGCTTTATACCACTACGAGCTTTATACTTCAAACTTAAAAAAAACAAAATTCTGACGTGTACATGAAAATCGACGATACACGTGTATTTTTATTTTTTCACCTCTTTCCGAATATGTGCATTTGGTTCATAGGACAGAAAAAAATCTATTTTTTGTAACACCGTGTTAGTAATGGGTACAACTCCCTTTGTTTTTAATATCTTAAAATATACGGGTTTTCATTGAGAGATAAAGAAAATGTATGTAATCCAACGAAATTTGATTCCAAGCATCATTAATGGCCTGAATTAGTGGCTGCTTGGTATTAAATTGTCTACCTCCATCATAAACCTTACGAGATAACCAACCCCAGATATTTTCGATAATGTTTAGATCTGGCGAATAGGGTAGCCAGTCAAGAATATTAACATTTTGGCTTGCAATGAACTCCTTTACTACTCTGGCGTTGTGTATAGGGGCATTATCCTGTTGCAATATCCCAAATATGACACCAGGTAGTTCACTGAACTTCGGAAAAGCCGATTCGGATATCGTTTTACAGCTTGCACCACTCATTTATGCACTTTGAAATTCAAGATCGACGGTGCCATAGTACTTAATAGCACCCCAGACCATAACGCCGCCCCCTCGGCTGTGATGTGGGTTCAAAAAACGCTTTTCTTTGCGCAGATCATGGATATAATAGTTGTACCCATCAGGCTCATCCAAATTAAGCTTCTTCTCAGCCGTAAATACAATGGTTGTCCAGTCATTTACATGACCTCTTGGCTGCACATCCCATACCATGTAGTCTCTTGAGAATTGAAGCCGCGTTTCCTTACGAGGAACATTAAGTGGCGGTTTTTTTTTGTAATTTTAGGTATTTAAGATACTCACAGCTCTTAATTACTGATGACTTGCTCGCGTCCACTCCATCTTGAGCTCTTATTTTTTTGATGATTAAATATTTTTAAGTGTTATTAAGTATTAATATTATTTAACCCTTCTGCCCAAATTGGGTCAAAATGACCCAATTTTGAAGAAGAAACGGCTAAAATCATATCTTTGGATGGCTGCACGTTTACACAACTTTTCCATATCCTCAGTCAGGGCATTCTGATGGATATTACGTAAAAAAAAAAAAATTTTCGGGACTAGCCAATTTTTTTTCATTACATTTAAAATACTTTACCTTTGCGTATACAATTTGTGGGTCATTTTGACCACCAATTCCCGCGAATCCTTCTGTGAAAAGATTTATGGCAAAGATCAAGGAAGCTTTAGTCTCCGACACTCCCAGTTCATCGAAGATTATTCAATTTCAAGATTTTGCCTCATCTTTTTTGCGTAATTGGGAAAAAGTCAAAGATGTTTTTGTTTGTCCACATACCAAACACTCAAGCAAGCATTCAATCTTCTAATACATGCAAAAAATGTTTATGTAAACAACATTATGGGTTAAAGTACAAACAGCCACAATTAATCATCTTGCCTTAAAATAAATTTTGGATTGGAATATTTTATGTTCACATAATAAAAATAAAATTTAGTTTACCATTATACATATGTGTTTTTGATATTGGGTCAAATTGACCCACAAATTGTTTATGAGGGGTATAATCTGACTTTTTGGATAAAGCGGCGTGGTACCTCCCATACAAATCACATATTAAAAATCCAGTATTTCTGGTGCTGTTAACGGCATTTGAACAAAATTGGGTATGTTGGTTAGGTTTACATATTCTAAGATCTGCTGCAAATATGGGCGGGATTGGACAAAGAATTTATAGTCAAAAACTATATTTTTTGACGGGTTGGTTTTTATTATTGTGAAAGGTAAGTCAAATAAAATGTGGTGCGGATCACTTTCAGAGCAAAGAGAATAATGACGTATTATTCGTATATAAAAATGAGATAGCAAGCGATCAACGAAAATTTTGTGAACTTGTGTAGCGTATGTACGAATATAACAATGTATGTATGTATTTACAAGTGTCTGTGGCTTTGATTTTTGTGGGAATAAAACAAAAAGTATTGAGCAAGAATATAATGACACATGTGCTTGTACTGGTCTTTAAATAATTTTAAGTACATATTAATATTATTTAAATGTAAAGTCATCATATGATTGAACGCTGTTTTTTATTTTCCAATGTAACATTTACTAATGTGTTCACAGAAATCGAACAGGTACCGTGTAGCAAAAAGGTGTTAACACATCGCCCGTGAGTTCGAACACTCATTGAATTTTTTTGACAAGGATAAGGCAGAATTCGCAGAAATTGTGATGATTTTTCTTTTCTCATAAGTAGATAGACAATGAAACCTTGATGTAATTGTCGACAACTGTAAAGATCGATTTAAGTTTTTCTGATAATTTAAAATTTTTTGTTTTGCTATTTTGACTCGTAAAATGATTAAGATGTAATAAATTGTAATAAACAAACGCTCCCTACAAAAAATCATCGCTTACTTTAAAAATAATAAAGTGCCTTTATTCAAGTGAACCAAAAAAAATAGCACATTTTTGGAGTTTTTTTCATAAACTGCTCAAAAAAAGTTCTTTAATTAAGAAACCACTATTGTCATGATTCTTTTATAACTCAAGATTTCTAGCTTCCATTTCCATTTTAAAATTCTGCATTCGGTTACATATTGCAAAAGATACAGGCTGCTGAATATGGAATTTTTAGTGCCTTTAAATGAGTGAACCGGAGTTTATATACGCATGTACAATAAAAAAGAGGTGCGATCAAAATTCATGAGCTTTTATTCAGTGATATTAATTAAAGGTGTGCCACGAAAGACCCGAACTGCCACGACACCGGACCAGTTGCTTATAATAGGGGCCTGGGATGACCCAGCCGAAGATAGTGAGCTGTGCCGCCAACGTATTCACTCTCTGGTGGCGGTCATCCCAAATCTCCTACTAAATGTTAGACCCTAAGACCAGGACGACGCCTGCGTACGGATGGAAATTGGGGTCCGCCAAAACGAACCCTTCGAATGCTGCCACCGCGCTGGCTGGGATAGAATCCTCTGGGGACCGCGCATTAAAGATGTTTCTTACGCGAGCCGTAAACTGCACCTGTTTGGAGAGGCTGTAGTACGATCCTATAAGCAGTCGGCAGAACTGCCGATGACCGGACGCGATGGTCGTGAGGCGTAAACGGCGGACCAACGAGGCGCACAAATGTAAACTACGGCCACTGGTGCATAAAAGACTTCGCACTGGAATTACAGTCGACGGCAATATCAGCTGCACAACGACACTTGGAGAAATAGAGACCATGTGCCGCAAAGGTAGAACAACCGAAGGGCTAAGGAAGCTAAAGGCAAGACAACCGGGTTCCATGACATTGGATCATGAATTATATCAGCGTGTGCCGGGGTTATAGCCGAGCCATAGTCAGTATGCATATGCCGATACTGTTTCCTCGGTCGGGGCCTCCGTGGGCGTCCTCCGACTCTGGCAGCAGCAGGAACAGATATCGAAGCAGAGAGGAGGGCTGGAGAAAAGCGAGAAGGTTGGGCATCGCGGCTTGGCTGATTCTGCTGTAAGTGCCGGGAAACTCCCACAAGCAGAACAGCGGAAACCTGGCAAACGGGCTCCTCGGGGGGTGCAGTGTCGCGTGATGCTTTTCGGCACATATATTAAAGGCGCTATCGCTGGGACAGTCGCCAAGCCGGTGACACTTACCAAGACAGTTGTTGCAGCCGCGCAGAAACACCGTTCGCAACCTCTTTGCGTGGCTTATTTTTTAATAAATATAGCATCTCGCCGTTCGATGCCTTCCAGAACACATAACGCATTTTCCTTGGAGTACTTCGGTGCGTACAGCCTCGCTGAGGCATGTGATGCCGGCGGGCACGGTGAGAGCTATAGGAGTATTGGTCGTAATGGCGGCCGAAGTAGTAGCAACCATGGTCGATGTGGTTTATAATGTCCTCGTTTGCAAATGCTAACGGCGAGAAGTCCATCATGCTGCGTAGGGAGGTAAAAAGGTTAGAGATGGATAGAACGACCAATTTTGCAATAGATCGCCTAATAACGCCATTTTCCTTCCGAACATCCGCGACACGAACATGACCGTCAGTTCCTGGACAAATACGTACTACGCGACCTAGTTTCCAAAACGAGGGTGGAAGCTGCTCGGTTTTCACGACCGAGATATCACGATGCTACCTTCTCGCTGTGGGAACTTCTACGTGTGCCGCTTTTCTTGCTGGTGGAGGTATTCCTCCTTCCATGGCAGACATAGTTGATGCGAAAATGCCTTCAGTGTTCTAAATCTATTCACCAAATCAAGCGGATGATCCGCAATGATTGACTCGGGCGGCGAGAGAATTGGGGACCCCATCAAAAAATGCGCAGGCGTTAGCGCAAGGGTTTCATCGGGGTTGTCGCTGAGCGGACAGAGTCGACGCGAGTTTAGGCACGCTTCCATACGTGCCAGTAATGTAGAAAGTTCTTAAAATGTATAATTCGCAGATTGAATGTGCTTACGGAACTACAGTTTGAAGCTTTTCACAGCTGCCTGCTACAAGCCTCCCATATGTGTTGCCCCACAGGTATAAATTTCCATGTGATAGTCAATCCGAAGACGACTCTCCTGTAGAGTGACAGCGAAGTCCCTAGCCAATTTACGAGAGGCGCAAACGAAGTTCGTGACTTATCGGACAACATTGTGGTCGGACAGCCCCGTCGGGCAACGAAACGTTGAAACGCTGCCAAAAAGGAATCCGTTGACAAATCGGACGTAGCCTCCAGGCGAACATCTTTCGTAGAGAAGCTGACGAACGCGCTCACATACTCCTTCCCGGTCCTAACCGAACGCCCTGGAGATGCCTTTACGTTGAAAGGACCTGCAAAGTCCACCCCCGTGATGGTAAAGGGTCTATCAAGGGTAGTCCTCTCGGGCGGAAGGGCCACCGTGACTTGACGAGCCACACGCTTCCGATCGACAAGACAAATTGAGCATGGGTGAACGATAGAGCGGATCAGAGTTCTCAACCGAGGGGTCCAGTAGCCAATGCGTAAAATACGAAGCATTAATTGATTTCCACCATGTATGGAAATCAAATTAACAAATTCCATATCAATATCAGAAATCGGCAGGAGTATGGTAAAAGTATGAGATACCTCTCCGCGTACGACAGAGCACGGGAGTGTGCCAGACGCCCATTAAAATGCATAACTCCATCGTCGTCGAGCACCGGACTCAACATTGGTAGAAGGTAAAGGGGAACGATCGAGGAGACACCTATATTCCTCGGTAAAATAATGCTGCTAGCCGTTGCTTTACCGCATTGGCTTCAGGGCTAGAAATCGCCATGCCCCTGAAGACATATCGGGCGCGGCGGGCAGGGTGTGTTATTTCAAGAAAACGGAATAAGGGACGAAATTGTCCAAGGATGTCCTCGTAGTCGTCGAAAAAGGAAAAATGAGTCTGTATCCTCTGTCTCTCGACTTCAGTCTCAGGGGGCGAAAAGTCCCGAATATCCTCAACCAGTTTGACCCGTGCTACCATAGATCGGTTTACACCTCGGCTACCAAGACAACGTGGCAACAGCTGTGGCGCTAACAAGAGTGGACCAGGTACTAGGCGTCCTCCTAAGCCAAGAGAGCAAGATCGTAGAATCGGTCCAACAATAGACCTTGCGTAGAGGAATATCGATCTCACTCAGAGTCGTTTTCAGTAGTTCGGAAGCAGTGACCGCCCCGCACAACCCCAGTAGAGGTAGGGAAATGGACTTCAAGGAGGCAACTCTGGTTCTCGCCGTTAGAAGGTGAGCCTGAACATCGCGTAGGCGGCCTGAATTCGAAGGTATATCACCCCCGCATATACCTTCTCCGAGGCGTCCGAAAAAAATGCAGCTCCGCGTCACAGGTTGGGGAATATCCCACCCAGCGTGGCACCCTAATAGTGTTCACCTAATGAAAATGCTCTACGAAGTTTTGCCAGGCCCTTGCGGTCAATCTGGGAAGCACTTCTTCTCAATGGATGCAATCTAACCACACCTGCTGCATAATAATCTTGGCCCCAATAACTGCGGGCGCCAGCCAGCCAACAGGGTCGTATAAATGAGCAGTTATAGAAAGGAAAAATCTCTTAGTATGACCCGAAGAGTCAGTGATGGGGTCCACGCTAAAATAAAAGGTGTCCAACTGAGCATTCCACAGTATTTGCAAAGGTCTTGAGTTGCTGTTCTCAACGAAGGACAGTAGTTGAGCGTTGACTAACTGGTCCGCTAGGAAACGCGCAAAAAAGAGCTTGTGGTTGGCCGTCCATTTGCGCACATCAAAACTAGCCAGCAGCAAAACGTCGACAAGTTGATCTCTTGCCTTCAGCACAGTGTCTAAATTGTTAGTACCCACGAGCACATCATCGACATACGTGCACCTTTGCAGAAATTACGCCGCTAGAGGGAATTCTGATTCGCTGTCCTTAGCGAGTTGCAGAAGGACTCGGATGGCGAGATAAGGAGCAACTCGTAATTCACAATGAGTTTAGAGGGATAGTCCCTATAAAGGATAATGTCGCAGTTAAACACGAATTTGAACATACGCCATCTCAAGATAAGAAGAACGAGGTCGGCGTTTTAAGCTTTTTCCGTTCCGTTTTTTAAGCTTTTTCCGTTCCGTCCCACGGACTGCAAATTTTCATAAGTTGTCATTGCAGTGTCTTTTAATCTGGTTCGCTACCATTACCCACTATATACTTACATATACACCCAATTCTTAACAATCCCTGGAGGACGATTGTGCTTTAGGTTGGTTCGTGGCCGCCATGATATCTCTGACCATAAATTCTCTATATTCTGAATTTTGCTTTGCCGGCAACCAAAAGCTGGAATATGTACGGAGAATTCATGGGCATAAAAGTTCCCCATGGGTTGGTTTTGAATTGTGTGGAATAGTGGGTGTGGTAGCAATGGATTAAACTTCGTGTACACTACCAAGAAATCCACGTAAGCGCTGTGGTAACGAAGCGAACGATAAAAGTACGATACTGTAAGTAAGTAAACTCCAAGATAAGATGAATCCCACTACTACTTTCATGAATTCATGAATTCATTGCCGTTAACGGACACAAATACATATTTTAATGAATACAGAAATAGCAGAAGGGCTACCAACGGAAGGTAAAAAGAATAGTAATCCAATCAAACTATGCCCTATTCGGGCTTCAACATTTCGGCCACCTTTCAACATATAGGTATGTATGTTGTAACTAAAATGTAATCTACTACTACTTATGTACACTCGGGTTCACTTACTTAAAGGCACTAAAAATTCCATATTCAGCAGCCTGTATCTTTTGCAATTTGTAACCGATTGCAGAATTTTAAAATGGAAATGGAACCTAAAAAAAATCATGATAATAGTGGTTTCTTAATTAAAGTACTTTTGTTATAAAAAAAGAAGTTTATAAAAAAAAGTCCAAAAATGTGCTATTTTTTGGTTCACTTGAATATGGCACTTTAACTAATTTTAATGAAAAACAGTTTTCTTGTTTTTTAAATTTATTTTACTTTATTTAAGAACTATTACACCGTGTTACACACATTCTGTCCTATGAACCAAATTTACTTTTTCGGAAAGGGGCAAAAAAATAAAAATACACGTGTATCGGCGATTTTCATGTACACGTCAGAATTTTTTTTTTTAAGTTTGAAGTATAAAGCTCGTGGTGGCCTGTGTGAAAGCCTTTGGACCGATTTTAACCCTTTTTCAGTGATCCAATCGAGCTCATTTTTTGCAGGCAGACTCGTGGAAATGTTTGTATCATGTCAAATTTTTTAAAAAATAGATTTTTATCAATTCTCAGATTTTCCTAAATTTTTTTTTTAAATGGTTATCATTTTTTTTAAGGTTTCAGTTCGTTAAAAAAACAATTTTTTTTTATTACTTTTGTTTTATGAAAAAAAAGAATTTACATGATTTAAATGACCTAAAACTCAACGACGTTTAACCAAAATGTTAGCGGCCGGCCATTGGCCTAAAACTTAACTACCTTTAAACTCATTGCCAATGGCCTCAATCGTGTCAATGACCTTTACCATAAAAGCCAGTGATCTTCAGCCTAAAACTCAATGACCTTTAAGCTAAATTTCATGACTTTGAGCTTACAACTCAACGGTCTTTAATGTTTTTAAAGAAATTTAGGCCTTTTGTTTTTGCGGTTGTAAGCATTTGCTTCACTATTCCGACAAATAGACCAACAGTATTCGCCAAGCATATGCGTAATGTCTTTTCCTTTAAAGCGCTTTTCAATAGCCGCAATGTCCTGATGGAACCTTTCGCCATGCTCATCGCTACAAGCTCCTAAATCATCAGGGAAAAAATCTAAATGATTGTGAAGAAAATGGATTTTTAGCGACATTAATATGCCCATTTCGCCATATGCCGAAACCATTTCTGCTACAATATTTCTGTAATTGGCAGCTCGTTTGTTGCCAAGAAACTGCTCAATAACGGCAACTGTACCTTTCCATGCACGTTGTTCGATAGCATTTAATTTTGATGAAAATTCAGAACTTGCAATTATTTTTTTTATCTGCGGACCATTGAAAACACCTTAAATCAAAAAAATCATAAAAAACCATAAACTTACTGAATGACTTCTTAAAAAAAAATACCTGCATGAATCTTTGCGCCGCGCAATTTCGGAAAAATTTTGCTCAAAGTTGCAATGGCCTCGCCATCACGATCCAGTTTTTTAACAAAATGAGTAAACCGACCACTTTCAGATCGCAGCATATTTTCCAATTATGCTCTTTGTACTTTATCAGCTGTAATATTAATTCCATGCCTTCGTATGTTTCCTTGAGGTTTGTGGCATATGCGATCGGGACAGATGGATGTATGTTACCGATATGAAGCAGCACGACTTTAAGGCTGATGACCGATGCATCGATGAAAAGTCGCCACTCCTCTGAAATATGAGGGTAACCAATTTTTGCAAACATCAAATCAATCAATATCAAACCACAATAAGCTAGGTTTTTTTCCCGATCTTCGTGCAATTTAAAAAATTCGTCATATGGAATAGTGGTACATCGACCACGAGCGGCTGTTATTTTAAAATCAGCCGCCACTATATTCCACTGCTTAAAGCGTGATGCAAAGAGTTCTGCTGTTCTCCTCGACAAATTTCCGTCTCGTACGAGGTCATTGAAGTCGGCTTGCGTTATTAAATGCGGCATTGCAGTCCCAATTTCACTAGGAGTTGCCACAAATTCCGATACTTGTGGACTCTCGCATCTCGCATTCGATGTAAGAAAAGTTGATAGCAGTGTTGGTACAACTGTTGATTCTGCATCGCTTATTTCGGGAACATTATCAAAAATCTCCACTGAAGCCGCTACACGCTCTTCTGGTGAGTACAGAACTGCTGGAATTACCGATTCTACATTAGCGTAGCGAATTTTGTTGCGGTGAATGTATTGGTACCCTTTTGTTTGAGCAAAAGTTACACAAAAGTAGCACAATTCATTGCAGTGCTCCGTGCGTGGTAGCCAAATTGTTGGTACAGCGTCCTTTATTGTTGACCTTCCATCAGTAAACTTGCACAAATTTCTATAGCAATAGTCGCACACGACTTCCGGAGTATACCACAAGTAAGGAACATAAGCAGTCTTAAATATTTTCTGAAACGAATTCACCACTGTTTCAGTAATATTTTTCAAATTTTTACTTGGTGCGAATAAGCCACAAACGTAACACAAGTTATTTCGCGTCGGACACTGCATTTTTTTCTGACGAAATATATACAAATACGTTTTCGTACAACAGAACTTAAAACAATTTTGCAATTTCTTATTTCATCTGTCAGACCAGTTGTAAGTGTTGTAAAATTCAAAAACTGTTTAGTGTTAGAAGGTTACTATTGATTAACTACAACTATATCGAGTAGGATGGGTCAAAAAACATTTTTTTTCGTAACGCTTAAGTAGTTTAAAAATTTGGAGTCCCTTCAAGTTATGCTAAGAAAAGTGAAAAAAATATTTTAAAAAAAAAAAAAAAAAAATTTAGGAAAATCTGAGAATTGATAAAATTTGTTTTTAAAAAATTTGACGTGATACAGTCATTTCCACGTGACTGCCTGCAAAAAATCAGCTCGATTGGATCACTGAAAAAGGGTTAAAAATCGGTCCAAAGCCTTTCACACTACTACTACGAGCTTTATACCACTACGAGCTTTATACTTCAAACTTAAAAAAAACAAAATTCTGACGTGTACATGAAAATCGACGATACACGTGTATTTTTATTTTTTCACCTCTTTCCGAATATGTGCATTTGGTTCATAGGACAGAAAAAAATCTATTTTTTGTAACACCGTGTTAGTAATGGGTACAACTCCCTTTGTTTTTAATATCTTAAAATATACGGGTTTTCATTGAGAGATAAAGAAAATGTATGTAATCCAACGAAATTTGATTCCAAGCATCATTAATGGCCTGAATTAGTGGCTGCTTGGTATTAAATTGTCTACCTCCATCATAAACCTTACGAGATAACCAACCCCAGATATTTTCGATAATGTTTAGATCTGGCGAATAGGGTAGCCAGTCAAGAATATTAACATTTTGGCTTGCAATGAACTCCTTTACTACTCTGGCGTTGTGTATAGGGGCATTATCCTGTTGCAATATCCCAAATATGACACCAGGTAGTTCACTGAACTTCGGAAAAGCCGATTCGGATATCGTTTTACAGCTTGCACCACTCATTTATGCACTTTGAAATTCAAGATCGACGGTGCCATAGTACTTAATAGCACCCCAGACCATAACGCCGCCCCCTCGGCTGTGATGTGGGTTCAAAAAACGCTTTTCTTTGCGCAGATCATGGATATAATAGTTGTACCCATCAGGCTCATCCAAATTAAGCTTCTTCTCAGCCGTAAATACAATGGTTGTCCAGTCATTTACATGACCTCTTGGCTGCACATCCCATACCATGTAGTCTCTTGAGAATTGAAGCCGCGTTTCCTTACGAGGAACATTAAGTGGCGGTTTTTTTTTGTAATTTTAGGTATTTAAGATACTCACAGCTCTTAATTACTGATGACTTGCTCGCGTCCACTCCATCTTGAGCTCTTATTTTTTTGATGATTAAATATTTTTAAGTGTTATTAAGTATTAATATTATTTAACCCTTCTGCCCAAATTGGGTCAAAATGACCCAATTTTGAAGAAGAAACGGCTAAAATCATATCTTTGGATGGCTGCACGTTTACACAACTTTTCCATATCCTCAGTCAGGGCATTCTGATGGATATTACGTAAAAAAAAAAAAATTTTCGGGACTAGCCAATTTTTTTTCATTACATTTAAAATACTTTACCTTTGCGTATACAATTTGTGGGTCATTTTGACCACCAATTCCCGCGAATCCTTCTGTGAAAAGATTTATGGCAAAGATCAAGGAAGCTTTAGTCTCCGACACTCCCAGTTCATCGAAGATTATTCAATTTCAAGATTTTGCCTCATCTTTTTTGCGTAATTGGGAAAAAGTCAAAGATGTTTTTGTTTGTCCACATACCAAACACTCAAGCAAGCATTCAATCTTCTAATACATGCAAAAAATGTTTATGTAAACAACATTATGGGTTAAAGTACAAACAGCCACAATTAATCATCTTGCCTTAAAATAAATTTTGGATTGGAATATTTTATGTTCACATAATAAAAATAAAATTTAGTTTACCATTATACATATGTGTTTTTGATATTGGGTCAAATTGACCCACAAATTGTTTATGAGGGGTATAATCTGACTTTTTGGATAAAGCGGCGTGGTACCTCCCATACAAATCACATATTAAAAATCCAGTATTTCTGGTGCTGTTAACGGCATTTGAACAAAATTGGGTATGTTGGTTAGGTTTACATATTCTAAGATCTGCTGCAAATATGGGCGGGATTGGACAAAGAATTTATAGTCAAAAACTATATTTTTTGACGGGTTGGTTTTTATTATTGTGAAAGGTAAGTCAAATAAAATGTGGTGCGGATCACTTTCAGAGCAAAGAGAATAATGACGTATTATTCGTATATAAAAATGAGATAGCAAGCGATCAACGAAAATTTTGTGAACTTGTGTAGCGTATGTACGAATATAACAATGTATGTATGTATTTACAAGTGTCTGTGGCTTTGATTTTTGTGGGAATAAAACAAAAAGTATTGAGCAAGAATATAATGACACATGTGCTTGTACTGGTCTTTAAATAATTTTAAGTACATATTAATATTATTTAAATGTAAAGTCATCATATGATTGAACGCTGTTTTTTATTTTCCAATGTAACATTTACTAATGTGTTCACAGAAATCGAACAGGTACCGTGTAGCAAAAAGGTGTTAACACATCGCCCGTGAGTTCGAACACTCATTGAATTTTTTTGACAAGGATAAGGCAGAATTCGCAGAAATTGTGATGATTTTTCTTTTCTCATAAGTAGATAGACAATGAAACCTTGATGTAATTGTCGACAACTGTAAAGATCGATTTAAGTTTTTCTGATAATTTAAAATTTTTTGTTTTGCTATTTTGACTCGTAAAATGATTAAGATGTAATAAATTGTAATAAACAAACGCTCCCTACAAAAAATCATCGCTTACTTTAAAAATAATAAAGTGCCTTTATTCAAGTGAACCAAAAAAAATAGCACATTTTTGGAGTTTTTTTCATAAACTGCTCAAAAAAAGTTCTTTAATTAAGAAACCACTATTGTCATGATTCTTTTATAACTCAAGATTTCTAGCTTCCATTTCCATTTTAAAATTCTGCATTCGGTTACATATTGCAAAAGATACAGGCTGCTGAATATGGAATTTTTAGTGCCTTTAAATGAGTGAACCGGAGTGTATATACGCATGTACAATAAAAAAGAGGTGCGATCAAAATTCATGAGCTTTTATTCAGTGATATTAATTAAAGGTGTGCCACGAAAGACCCGAACTGCCACGACACCGGACCAGTTGCTTATAATAGGGGCCTGGGATGAACCAGCCGAAGATAGTGAGCTGTGCCGCCAACGTATTCACTCTCTGGTGGCGGTCACCCCAAATCTCCTACTAAATGTTAGACCCTAAGACCAGGACGACGCCTGCGTACGGATGGAAATTGGGGTCCGCCAAAACGAACCCTTCGAATGTTGCCACCGCGCTGGCTGGGATAGAATCCTCTGGGGACCGCGCATTAAAGATGTTTCTTACGCGAGCCGTAAACTGCACCTGTTTGGAGAGGCTGTAGTACGATCCTATAAGCAGTCGGCAGAACTGCCGATGACCGGACGCGTTGGTCGTGTGGCGTAAACGGCGGACCAACGAGGCGCACAAATGTAAACTACGGCCACTGGTGCATAAAAGACTTCGCACTGGAATTACAGTCGACGGCAATATCAGCTGCACAACGACACTTGGAGAAATAGAGACCATGTGCCGCAAAGGTAGAACAACCGAAGGGGCTAAGGAAGCTAAAGGCAAGACAACCGGGTTCCATGACATTGGATCATGAATTATATCAGCGTGTGCCGGGGTTATAGCCGAGCCATAGTCAGTATGCATATGCCGATACTGTTGCCTCGGTCGGGGCCCCCGTGGGCGTCCTCCGACTCTGGCAGCAGCAGGAACAGATATCGAAGCAGAGAGGAGGGCTGGAGAAAAGCGAGAAGGTTGGGCATCGCGGTGCCGGGAAACTCCCACAAGCAGAACAGCGGAAACCTGGCAAACGGGCTCCTCGGGGTGCAGTGTCGCGTGATGCTTTTCGGCACATATATTAAAGGCGCTATCGCTGGGACAGTCGCCAAGCCGGTGACACTTACCAAGACAGTTGCTGCAGCCGCGCAGAAACACCGTTCGCAACCTCTTTGCGTGGCTTATTTTTAAATAAATATAGCATCTCGCCGTTCGATGCCTTCCAGAACACATAACGCATTTTCCTTGGAGTAGTCCGGTGCGTAGAGCCGCGCTAAGGCATGTGATGCCGGCGGGTACGGTGAGAGCTATAGGAGTATTGGTCGTAATGGCGGCCGAAGTAGTAGCAACCATGGTCGATGTGGTTTATAATGTCCTCGTTTGTAAATGCTAACGGCGACAAGTCCATCATGCTGCGTAGGGAGGTAAAAAGGTTAGAGATGGATAGAATTTAATTGGTCAGCACGACCAATTTTGCAATAGATCGCCTAATAACGCCATTTTCCTTCCGAACATCCGCGACACGAACATGACCGTCAGTTCCTGGACAAATACGTACTACGTGACCTAGTTTCCAAAACGAGGGTGGAAGCTGCTCGGTTTTCACGACCGAGATATCACGATGCTACCTTCTCGCTGTGGGAACTTCTACGTGTGCCGCTTTTCTTGCTGGTGGAGGTATTCCTCCTTCCATGGCAGACATAGTTGATGCGAAAATGCCTTCAGTGTTCCAAATCTATTCACCAAATCAAGCGGATGATCCGCAATGATTGACTCGGGCGGCGAGAGAATTGGGGACCCCATCAAAAAAAGGGTTTCATCGGGGTTGTCGCTGAGCGGACAGAGTCGACGCGAGTTTAGGCACGCTTCCATACGTGCCAGTAATGTAGAAAGTTCTTAAAATGTATAATTCGCAGATTGAATGTGCTTACGGAACTGCAGTTTGAAGCTTTTCACAGCTGCCTGCTACAAGCCTCCCATATGTGTTGCCCCGTAGGTATAAATTTCCATGTGATAGTCAATCCGAAGACGACTCTCCTGTAGAGTGACAGCGAAGTCCCTAGCCAATTTACGAGAGGCGCAAACGAAGTTCGTGCCATTATCGGACAACATTGTGGTCGGACAGCCCCGTCGGGCAACGAAACGTTGAAACGCTGCCAAAAAGGAATCCGTTGACAAATCGGACGTAGCCTCCAGGCGAACATCTTTCGTAGAGAAGCTGACGAACGCGCTCACATACTCCTTCCTGGTCCTAACCGAACGCCCTGGAGATGCCTTTACGTCGAAAGGACCTGCAAAGTCCACCCCAGTGATGGTAAAGGGTCTATCAAGGGTAGTCCTCTCGGGCGGAAGGGCCACCGTGACTTGACGAGCCACACGCTTCCGATCGACCAGACAAATTGTGCATTGGTGAACGATAGAGCGGATCAGAGTTCTCAACCGAGGGGTCCAGTAGCCAATGCGTAAAATACGAAGCATTAATTGATTTCCACCATGTATGGAAATCAAATTAACAAATTCCATATCAAGAGCAGAAATCGGCAGGAGTATGGTAAAAATATGAGATACCTCTCCGCGTACGACAGAGCACGGGAGTGTGCCAGACGCCCATTAAAATGCATAACTCCATCGTCGTCGAGCACCGGACTCAACATTGGTAGAAGGTAAAGGGGAACGATCGAGGAGACACCTATATTCCTCGCTAAAATAATGCTGCTAGCCGTTGCTTTACCGCATTGGCTTCAGGGCTAGAAATCACCATGCCCCTGAAGACACATCGGGCGCGGCGGGCAGGGTGTGTTATTTCAAGAAAACGGAATAAGGGACGAAATTGCCCAAGGATGTCCTCGTAGTCGTCGAAAAAGGAAAAATGAGTCTGTATCCTCTGTCTCTCGACTTCAGTCTCAGGGGGCGAAAAGTCCCGAATATCCTCAACCACTTTGACCCGTGCTACCATAGATCGGTTTACACCTCGGCTACCAAGACAACGTGGCAACAGCTGTGGCGCTAACAAGAGTGGACCAGGTACTAGGCGTCCTCCTAAGCCAAGAGAGCAAGATCGTAGAATCGGTCCAACAATAGACCTTGCGTAGAGGAATATCGATCTCACTCAGAGTCGTTTTCAGTAGTTCGGAAGCAGTGACCGCCCCGCACAACTCCAGTAGAGGTAGGGAAATGGATTTCAAGGAGGCAACTCTGGTTCTCGCCGTTAGAAGGTGAGCCTGAACATCGCGTAGGCGGCCTGAATTCGAAGGTATATCACCCCCGCATATGCCTTCTCCGAGGCGTCCGAAAAAAATGCAGCTCCGCGTCACAGGTTGGGGAATATCCCACCCAGCGTGGCACCCTAATAGTGTTCACCTAATGAAAATGCTCTACGAAGTTTTGCCAGGCCCTTGCGGTCAATCTGGGAAGCACTTCTTCTCAATGGATGCAATCTAACCACACCTGCTGCATAATAATCTTGGCCCCAATAACTGCGGGCGCCAGCCAGCCAACAGGGTCGTATAAATGAGCAGTTATAGAAAGGAAAAATCTCTTAGTATGACCCGAAGAGTCAGTGATGGGGTCCACGCTAAAATAAAAGGTGTCCAACTGAGCATTCCACAGTATTTGCAAAGGTCTTGAGTTGCTGTTCTCAACGAAGGACAGTAGTTGAGCGTTGACTAACTGGTCCGCTAGGAAACGCGCAAAAAAGAGCTTGTGGTTGGCCGTCCATTTGCGCACATCAAAACTAACCAGCAGCAAAACGTCGACAAGTTGATCTCTTGCCTTCAGCACAGTGTCTAAATTGTGAGTACCCACCAGCACATCATCGACATACGTGCACCTTTGCAGAAATGACGCCGCTAGAGGGAATTCTGATTCGCTGTCCTTAGCGAGTTGAAGAAGGACTCGGATGGCGAGATAAGGGCAACTCGTAATTCACAATGAGTTTAGAGGGATAGTCCCTATAAGGATAATGTCGCAGTTAAACACGAATTTGAACATACGCCATCTCAAGATAAGGCCTTTTAAGCTTTTTCCGTTCCGTTTTTTAAGCTTTTTCCGTTCCGTCCCACGGACTGCAAATTTTCATAAGTTGTCATTGCAGTGTCTTTTAATCTGGTTCGCTACCATTACCCACTATATACTTACATATACACCCAATTCTTAACAATCCCTGGAGGACGATTGTGCTTTAGGTTGGTTCCTGGCCGCCATGATATCTCTGACCATAAATTCTCTATATTCTGAATTTTCCTTTGCCGGCAACCAAAAGCTGGAATATGTACGGAGAATTCATTGGCATAGAAGTTCCCCATGGGTTGGTTTTGAATTGTGTGGAATAGTGGGTGTGGTAGCAATGGATTAAACTTCGTGTACACTACCAAGAAATCCACGTAAGCGCTGTGGTAACAAAGCGAACGATAAAAGTACGATACTGTAAGTAAGTAAACCCCAAGATAAGATGAATCCCACTACTACTTTCATGAATTCATTGCCGTTAACGGACACAAATACATATTTTAATGAATACAGAAATAGCAGAAGGGTTACCAACGGACGGTAAAAAGAATAGTAATCCAATCAAACTATGCCCTATTCGGGCTTCAACATTTCGGCCACCTTTCAACATATAGGTATGTATGTTGTAACTAAAATGTAATATACTACTACTTATGTACACTCGGGTTCACTTACTTAAAGGCACTAAAAATTCCATATTCAGCAGCCTGTATCTTTTGCAATTTGTAACCGATTGCAGAATTTTAAAATGGAAATGGAACCTAAAAATCTTGGGATATAAAAAAAATCATGATAATAGTGGTTTCTTAATTAAAGTACTTTTGTTATAAAAAAGAAGTTTATAAAAAAAAGTCCAAAAATGTGCTATTTTTTTGGTTCACTTGAATATGGCACTTTAACTAATTTTAATGAAAAACAGTTTTCTTGTTTTTTAAATTTATTTTACGTTATTTAAGAACTATTACACCTTGTTACACACATTCTGTCCTATGAACCAAATTTACTTTTTCGGAAAGGGGAAAAAAATAAAAATACACGTGTATCGGCGATTTTCATGTACACGTCAGAATTTTTTTTTTAAGTTTGAAGTATAAAGCTCGTGGTGGCCTGTGTGAAAGCTTTTGGACCGATTTTTAACCCTTTTTCAGTGATCCAATCGAGCTGATTTTTTGCAGGCAAACTCGTGGAAATGTTTGTATCATGTCAAATTTTTTAAAAAATAGATTTTTATCAATTCTCAGATTTTCCTAAATTTTTTTTTAAATGGTTATCATTTTTTTTAAGGTTTCAGTTCGTTAAAAAAACAATTTTTCTTATTACTTTTGTTTCATAAAAATAAAGAATTTAAATGATTTAAATGACCTAAAACTCAACGACGTTTAACCAAAATGTTAGGGGCCATTGGCCTAAAACTCAACTACCTTTAAACTCATTGTCAATGGCCTCAATCCTGTCAATGATCTTTACCATAAAAGCCAGTGATCTTCAGCCTAAAACTCAATGACCTTTAAGCTAAATTTCATGACTTTGAGCTTACAACTCAACGGTCTTTAATGTTTTTAAAGAAATTTAGGCCTTTTGTTTTTGCGGTTGTAAGCATTTGCTTCACTATTCCGACAAATAGACCAACAGTATTCGCCAAGCGTATGCGTAATGTCTTTTCCTTTAAAGCGCTTTTCAATAGCCGCAATGTCCTGATGGAACCTTTCGCCATGCTCATCGCTACAAGCTCCTAAATCATCAGGGAAAAAATCTAAATGATTGTGAAGAAAATGGATCTTTAGCGACATTAATATGCCCATTTCGCCATATACCGAAACCATTTCTGCTACAATATTCTGTAATTGGCAGCTCGTTTGTTGCCAAGAAACTGCTCAATAACGGCAACTGTACCTTTCCATGCACGTTGTTCGATAGCATTTAATTTTGATGAAAATTCAGAAATTGCAATTATTTTTTTTAATCTGCGGACCATTGAAAACACCTTAAATCAAAAAAATCATAAAAAAACATAAACTTACTGAATGACTTCTTAAAAAAATTACCTGCATGAATCTTTGCGCAGCTCAGTTTCGGAAAAATTTTGCGCAAAGTTACAATGGCCTCGTCATCACGATCCAGTTTTTTAACAAAATTTGATACGAGACCGAGCTTAATGTGTAGTGGAGGCAAAATGATTTGAGACGGCTGCACCAATGGTAGATTCTCTATACTTTCTACGCCTACTTTGTAGCATGTTCGCGGTTTCCACTTAAATTCAGTGTAATGCTCATCTCTTTTTCGACCTTCCCATGTACACTAAAAGCACTGGTGGGTTGGAAATCCACGCTTAACACCCATGAGTAAACCGACCACTTTCAGATCGCAGCATATTTTCCAATTATGCTCTTTGTACTTTATCAGCTGTAATATTAATTCCATGCCTTCGTATGTTTCCTTGAGGTTTGTGGCATATGCGATCGGGACAGATGGATGTATGTTACCGATATGAAGCAGCACGACTTTAAGGCTGATGACCGATGCATCGATGAAAAGTCGCCACTCCTCTGAAATATGAGGGTAACCAATTTTTGCAAACATCAAATCAATATCATAACAATAAGCTAGGTTTTTTTTTCCCGATCTTCGTGCAATTTAAAAAATTCGTCATATGGAATAGTGGTACCTCGACCACGAGCGGCTGTTATTTTAAAATCAGCCGCCACTATATTCCACTGCTTAAAGCGTGATGCAAAGAGTTCTGCTGTTCTCCTCGACAAATTTCCGTCTCGTACGAGGTCATTGAAGTCGGCTTGCGTTATTAAATGCGGCATTGCAGTCCCAATTTCACTAGGAGTTGCCACAAATTCCGATACTTGTGGACTCTCGCATCTCGCATTCGATGCAAGAAAAGCTGATAGCAGTGTTGGTACAACTGTTGATTCTGCATCGCTTATTTCGGGAACATTATCAAAAATCTCCACTGAAGCCGCTACACGCTCTTCTGGTGAGTATAGAACTGCTGGAATTACCGATTCTACATTAGCGTAGCGAATTTTGTTGCGGTGAATGTATTGGTACCCTTTTGTTTGAGCAAAAGTTACACAAAAGTAGCACAATTCATTGCAGTGCTCCGTGCGTGGTAGACAAATTGTTGGTACAGCGTACTTTATTGCAGTAAACTTGCACAAATTTCTATAGCAATAGTCGCACACGACTTCCGGAGTATACCACAAGTAAGGAACATAAGCAGTCTTAAATATTTTCTGAAACGAATTCACCACTGTTTCAGTAATATTTTTAAAATTTTTACTTGGTGCGAATAAGCCACAAACGTAACACAAGTTATTTCGCGTCGGACACTGCATTTTTTTCTGACGAAATATATACAAATACGTTTTCGTACAACAGAACTTAAAACAATTTTGCAATTTCTTATTTCATCTGTCAGACCAGTTGTAAGTGTTGTAAAATTCAAAAACTGTTTAGTGTTAGAAGGTTACTATTGATTAACTACAACTATATCGAGTAGGATGGGTCAAAAAACATTTTTTTTCGTAACGCTTAAGTAGTTTAAAAATTTGGAGTCCCTTCAAGTTATGCTAAGAAAAGTGAAAAAAATATTTAAAAAAAAAAAAAAAAAATTTTAGGAAAATCTGAGAATTGATAAAATTTGTTTTTAAAAAATTTGGCGTGATACAGTCATTTCCACGTGTCTGCCTGCAAAAAATCAGCTCGATCGGATCACTGAAAAAGGGTTAAAAATCGGTCCAAAGCCTTTCACACAAGCCACTACGAGCTTTATACTTCAAACTTAAAAAAAAAAAAATTCTGACGTGTACATGAAAATCGACGATACACGTGTATTTTTATTTTTTCCCCTCTTTCCGAATATGTGCATTTGGTTCATAGGACAGAAAAAAATCTATTTTTTTAGTAATGGGTACAACCCCCTTTGTTTTTAATATCTTCAAATATACGGGTTTTCATTGAGAGATAAAGAAAATGTATGTAATCCAACGAAATTTGATTCCAAGCATCATTAATGGCCTGAATTGGGCAACCCCAGATATTTTCGATAATGTTTAGATCTGGCGAATAGGGTAGCCAGTCAAGAATATTAACATTTTGGCTTGCAATGAACTCCTTTACTAATCTGGCGTTGTGTATAGGGGCATTATCCTGTTGCAATATCCCAAATATGGCACCAGGTAGTTCACTGAACTTCGGAAAAGCCGATTCGGATATCGTTTTACAGCTTGCACCACTCATTTACGCAAGATCGACGGTGCCATAGTACTTAATAGCACCCCACACCATAACGCCGCCCCCTCGGCTGTGATGTCGGTTCAAAAAACGCTTTTCTTTGCGCAGATCATGGATATAATAGTTGTACCCATCAGGCTCATCCAAATTAAACTTCTTCTCAGCCGTAAATACAATGGTTGTCCAGTCATTTACATGACCTCTTGGCTGCACATCCCATACCATGTAGTCTCTTGAGAATTGAAGCCGCGTTTCCTTACGAGGAGCATTAAGTGGCGGTTTTTTTTTGTAATAATAGGTATTTAAGATACTCACAGCTCTTAATTACTGATGACTTGCTCGCGTCCACTCCATCTTGAGCTCTTATTTTTTTGATGATTAAATATTTTTAAGTGTTATTAAGTATTAATATTATTTAACCCTTCTGCCCAAATTGGGTCAAAATGACCCAATTTTGAAGAAGAAACGGCTAAAATCATATCTTAGGATGACTGCACGTTTATACAACTTTTCCATATCCTCAGTCAGGGCATTCTGATGGATATTACGTAAAAAAAAAAAAATTTTCGGGACTAGCCAATTTTTTTTCATTACATTTAAAATACTTTACCTACGCGTATACAATTTGTGGGTCATTTTGATCACCAATTCCCGCGAATCCTTCTGTGAAAAGATTTATGGCAAAGATCAAGGAAGCTTTAGTCTCCGACACTCCCAGTTCATCGAAGATTATTCAATTTCAAGATTTTGCCTCATCTTTTTTGCGTAATTGGGAAAAAGTCAAAGATGTTTTTGTTTGTCCACATACCAAAAACTCAAGCAAGCATTCAATCTTCTAATACATGCAAAAAATGTTTATGTAAACAACATTATGGGTTAAAGTACAAACAGCCACAATTAATCATCTTGCCTTAAAATAAATTTTGGATTTGAATATTTTATGTTCACATAATAAAAATAAAATTTAGTTTACCATTATACATATGTGTTTTTGAGATTGGGTCAAATTGACCCACAAATTGTTTATGAGGGGTATAATCTGACTTTTTGGATAAAGCGGCGTGGTACCTCCCATACAAATCACATATTAAAAATCCAGTATTTCTGGTGCTGTTAACGGCATTTGAACAAAATTGGGTATGTTGGTTAGGTTTACATATTCTAAGATCTGCTGCAAATATGGGCGGGATTGGACAAAGAATTTATAGTCAAAAACTATATTTTTTGACGGGTTGGTTTTTATTATTGTGAAAGGTAAGTCAAATAAAATGTGGTGCGGATCACTTTCAGAGCAAAGAGAATAATGACGTATTATTCGTATATAAAAATGAGATAGCAAGCGATCAACGAAAATTTTGTGAACTTGTGTAGCGTATGTACGAATATAACAATGTATGTATGTATTTACAAGTGTCTGTGGCTTTGATTTTTGTGGGAATAAAACAAAAAGTATTGAGCAAGAATATAATAACACATGTGCTTGTACTGGTCTTTAAATAATTTTAAGTACATATTAATATTATTTAAATGTAAAGTCATCATATGATTGAACGCTGTTTTTTATTTTCCAATGTAACATTTACTAATGTGTTCACAGAAATCGAACAGGTACCGTGTAGCAAAAAGGTGTTAACACATCGCCCGTGAGTTCGAACACTCATTGAACTTTTTTGACAAGGATAAGGCAGAATTCGCAGAAATTGTGATGATTTTTCTTTTCTCATAAGTAGATAGACAATGAAACCTTGATGTAATTGTCGACAACTGTAAAGATCGATTTAAGTTTTTCAGATAATTTAAAATTTTTTGTTTTGCTATTTTGACTCGTAAAATGATTAAGATGTAATAAATTGTAATAAACAAACGCTCCCTACAAAAAATTATCGCTTACTTTAAAAATAATAAAGTGCCTTTATTCCAGTGAACCAAAAAAATAGCACATTTTTGGAGTTTTTTTCATAAACTGCTCAAAAAAAGTTCTTTAATTAAGAAACCACTATTGTCATGATTCTTTTATAACTCAAGATTTCTAGCTTCCATTTCCATTTTAAAATTCTGCATTCGGTTACATATTGCAAAAGATACAGGCGGCTGAATATGGAATTCTTAGTGCCTTTAAATGAGTGAACCGGAGTGTATATACGCATGTACAATAAAAAAGAGGTGCGATCAAAATTCATGAGCTTTTATTCAGTGATATTAATTAAAGGTGTGCCACGAAAGACCCGAACTGCCACGACACCGGACCAGTTGCTTATAATAGGGGCCTGGGATGAACCAGCCGAAGATAGTGAGCTGTGCCGCCAACGTATTCACTCTCTGGTGGCGGTCACCCCAAATCTCCTACTAAATGTTAGACCCTAAGACCAGGACGACGCCTGCGTACGGATGGAAATTGGGGTCCGCCAAAACGAACCCTTCGAATGCTGCCACCGCGCTGCACCTGTTTGGAGAGGCTGGTGTACGATGCTATAAGCAGTCGGCAGAACTGCCGATGACCGGACGCGATGGTCGTGAGGCGTAAACGGCGGACCAACGAGGCGCACAAATGTAAACTACGGCCACTGGTGCATAAAAGACTTCGCACTGGAATTACAGTCGACGGCAATATCAGCTGCACAACGAGACTTGGAGAAATAGGGACCATGTGCCGCAAAGGTAGAACAACCGAAGGGGCTATGGAAGCTAAAGGCAAGACAACCGGGTTCCATGACATTGGATCATGAATTATATCAGCGTGTGCCGGGGTTATAGCCGAGCCATAGTCAGTATGCATATGCCGATACTGTTGCCTCGGTCGGGGCCCCCGTGTGCGTCCTCCGACTCTGGCAGCAGCAGGAACAGATATCGAAGCAGAGAGGAGGGCTGGAGAAAAGCGAGAAGGTTGGGCATCGCGGTGTTCCCACAAGCAGAACAGCGGAAACCTGGCAAACGGGCTCCTCGGGGTGCAGTGTCGCGTGATGCTTTTCGGCACATATATTAAAGGCGCTATCGCTGGGACAGTCGCCAAGCCGGTGACACTTACCAAGACAATTGCTGCAGCCGCGCAGAAACACCGTTCGCAACCTCTTTGCGTGGCTTATTTTTAAATAAATATAGCATCTCGCCGTTCGATGCCTTCCAGAACACATAACGCATTTTCCTTGGAGTAGTTCGGTGCGTAGAGCCGCGCTAAGGCATGTGATGCCGGCGGGCACGGTGAGAGCTATAGGAGTATTGGTCGTAATGGCGGCCGAAGTAGTAGCAACCATGGTCGATGTGGTTTATAATGTCCTCGTTTGTAAATGCTAACGGCGACAAGTCCATCATGCTGCGTAGGGAGGTAAAAAGGTTAGAGATGGATAGAATTTACTTGGTCAGCACGACCAATTTTGCAATAGATCGCCTAATAACGCCATTTTCCTTCCGAACATCCGCGACACGAACATGACCGTCAGTTCCTGGACAAATACGTACTACGTGACCTAGTTTCCAAAACGAGGGTGGAAGCTGCTCGGTTTTCACGACCGAGATATCACGATGCTACCTTCTCGCTGTGGGAACTTCTACGTGTGCCGCTTTTCTTGCAGGTGGAGGTATTCCTCCTTCCATGGCAGACACAGTTGATGCGCAAATGCCTTCAGTGTTCTAAATCTATTCACCAAATCAAGCGGATGATCCGCAATGATTGACTCGGGCGGCGAGAGAATTGGGGACCCCATCAAAAAATTGGGGACCCCATCAAAAAAAGGGTTTCATCGGGGTTGTCGCTGAGCGGACAGAGTCGACGCGAGTTTAGGCACGCTTCCATACGTGCCAGTAATGTAGAAAGTTCTTAAAATGTATAATTCGCAGATTGAATGTGCTTACGGAACTGCAGTTTGAAGCTTTTCACAGCTGCCTGCTACAAGCCTCCCATATGTGTTGCCCCGTAGGTATAAATTTCCATGTGATAGT
Organism: Phaonia tiefii; assembly: GCA_963931995.1. NCBI lineage: Eukaryota > Metazoa > Arthropoda > Insecta > Diptera > Muscidae > Phaonia > Phaonia tiefii. Next base: position 106,185,947 of record OZ008368.1, on the reverse strand, counting down.
CAATCCGAAGACGACTCTCCTGTAGAGTGACAGCGAAGTCCCTAGCCAATTTACGAGAGGCGCAAACGAAGTTCGTGCCATTATCGGACAACATTGTGGTCGGACAGCCCCGTCGGGCAACGAAACGTTGAAACGCTGCCAAAATGAATCCGTTGACAAATCGGACGTAGCCTCCAGGCGAACATCTTTCGTAGAGAAGCTGACGAACGCGCTCACATACTCCTTCCTGGTCCTAACCGAACTCCCTGGAGATGCCTTTACGTCGAAAGGACCTGCAAAGTCCACCCCAGTGATGGTAAAGGGTCTATCAAGGGTAGTCCTCTCGGGCGGAAGGGCCACCGTGACTTGACGAGCCACACGCTTCCGATCGACCAGACAAATTGTGCATTGGTGAACGATAGAGCGGATCAGAGTTCTCAACCGAGGGGTCCAGTAGCCAATGCGTAAAATACGACGCATTAATTGATTTCCACCATGTATGGAAATCAAATTAACAAATTCCATATCAAGAGCAGAAATCGGCAGGAGTATGGTAAAAATATGAGATACCTCTCCGCGTACGACAGAGCACGGGAGTGTGCCAGACGCCCATTAAAATGCATAACTCCATCGTCGTCGAGCACCGGACTCAACATTGGTAGAAGGTAAAGGGGAACGATCGAGGAGACACCTATATTCCTCGCTAAAATAATGCTGCTAGCCGTTGCTTTACCGCATTGGCTTCAGGGCTAGAAATCACCATGCCCCTGAAGACACATCGGGCGCGGCGGGCAGGGTGTGTTATTTCAAGAAAACGGAATAAGGGACGAAATTGCCCAAGGATGTCCTCGTAGTCGTCGAAAAAGGAAAAATGAGTCTGTATCCTCTGTCTCTCGACTTCAGTCTCAGGGGGCGAAAAGTCCCGAATATCCTCAACCACTTTGACCCGTGCTACCATAGATCGGTTTACACCTCGGCTACCAAGACAACGTGGTAACAGCTGTGGCGCTAACAAGAGTGGACCAGGTACTAGGCGTCCTCCTAAGCCAAGAGAGAAAGATCGTAGAATCGGTCCAACAATATACCTTGCGTAGAGGAATATTGATCTCACTCAGAGTCGTTTTCAGTAGTTCGGAAGCAGTGACCGCCCCGCACAACTCCAGTAGAGGTAGGGAAATGGATTTCAAGGAGGCAACTCTGGTTCTCGCCGTTAGAAGGTGAGCCTGAACATCGCGTAGGCGGCCTGAATTCGAAGGTATATCACCCCCGCATATGCCTTCTCCGAGGCGTCCGAAAAAAATGCAGCTCCGCGTCACAGGTTGGGGAATATCCCACCCAGCGTGGCACCCTAATAGTGTTCACCTAATGAAAATGCTCTACGAAGTTTTGCCAGGCCCTTGCGGTCAATCTGGGAAGCACTTCTTCTCAATGGATGCAATCTAACCACACCTGCTGCATAATAATCTTGGCCCCAATAACTGCGGGCGCCAGCCAGCCAACAGGGTCGTATAAATGAGCAGTTATAGAAAGGAAAAATCTCTTAGTATGACCCGAAGAGTCAGTGATGGGGTCCACGCTAAAATAAAAGGTGTCCAACTGAGCATTCCACAGTATTTGCAAAGGTCTTGAGTTGCTGTTCTCAACGAAGGACAGTAGTTGAGCGTTGACTAACTGGTCCGCTAGGAAACGCGCAAAAAAGAGCTTGTGGTTGGCCGTCCATTTGCGCACATCAAAACTAACCAGCAGCAAAACGTCGACAAGTTGATCTCTTGCCTTCAGCACAGTGTCTAAATTGTGAGTACCCACCAGCACATCATCGACATACGTGCACCTTTGCAGAAATGACGCCGCTAGAGGGAATTCTGATTCGCTGTCCTTAGCGAGTTGAAGAAGGACTCGGATGGCGAGATAAGGGCAACTCGTAATTCACAATGAGTTTAGAGGGATAGTCCCTATAAAGGATAATGTCGCAGTTAAACACGAATTTGAACATACGCCATCTCAAGATAAGGCCTTTTAAGCTTTTTCCGTTCCGTTTTTTAAGCTTTTTCCGTTCCGTCCCACGGACTGCAAATTTTCATAAGTTGTCATTGCAGTGTCTTTTAATCTGGTTCGCTACCATTACCCACTATATACTTACATATACACCCAATTCTTAACAATCCCTGGAGGACGATTGTGCTTTAGGTTGGTTCGTGGCCGCCATGATATCTCTGACCATAAATTCTCTATATTCTGAATTTTCCTTTGCCGGCAACCAAAAGCTGGAATATGTACGGAGAATTCATTGGCATAGAAGTTCCCCATGGGTTGGTTTTGAATTGTGTGGAATAGTGGGTGTGGTAGCAATGGATTAAACTTCGTGTACACTACCAAGAAATCCACGTAAGCGCTGTGGTAACGAAGCGAACGATAAAAGTACGATACTGTAAGTAAGTAAACCCCAAGATAAGATGAATCCCACTACTACTTTCATGAATTCATTGCCGTTAACGGACACAAATACATATTTTAATGAATACAGAAATAGCAGAAGGGTTACCAACGGACGGTAAAAAGAATAGTAATCCAATCAAACTATGCCCTATTCGGGCTTCAACATTTCGGCCACCTTTCAACATATAGGTATGTATGTTGTAACTAAAATGTAATCTACTACTACTTATGTACACTCGGGTTCACTTACTTAAAGGCACTAAAAATTCCATATTCAGCAGCCTGTATCTTTTGCAATTTGTAACCGATTGCAGAATTTTAAAATGGAAATGGAACCTAAAAATCTTGGGATATAAAAAAAATCATGATAATAGTGGTTTCTTAATTAAAGTACTTTTGTTATAAAAAAAGAAGTTTATAAAAAAAAGTCCAAAAATGTGCTATTTTTTTGGTTCACTTGAATATGGCACTTTAACTAATTTTAATGAAAAACAGTTTTCTTGTTTTTTAAATTTATTTTACTTTATTTAAGAACTATTACACCTTGTTACACACATTCTGTCCTATGAACCAAATTTACTTTTTCGGAAAGGGGAAAAAAATAAAAATACACGTGTATCGGCGATTTTCATGTACACGTCAGAATTTTTTTTTTAAGTTTGAAGTATAAAGCTCGTGGTGGCCTGTGTGAAAGCTTTTGGACCGATTTTTAACCCTTTTTCAGTGATCCAATCGAGCTGATTTTTTGCAGGCAAACTCGTGGAAATGTTTGTATCATGTCAAATTTTTTAAAAAATAGATTTTTATCAATTCTCAGATTTTCCTAAATTTTTTTTTAAATGGTTATCATTTTTTTTAAGGTTTCAGTTCGTTAAAAAAACAATTTTTCTTATTACTTTTGTTTCATAAAAATAAAGAATTTAAATGATTTAAATGACCTAAAACTCAACGACGTTTAACCAAAATGTTAGGGGCCATTGGCCTAAAACTCAACTACCTTTAAACTCATTGTCAATGGCCTCAATCCTGTCAATGATCTTTACCATAAAAGCCAGTGATCTTCAGCCTAAAACTCAATGACCTTTAAGCTAAATTTCATGACTTTGAGCTTACAACTCAACGGTCTTTAATGTTTTTAAAGAAATTTAGGCCTTTTGTTTTTGCGGTTGTAAGCATTTGCTTCACTATTCCGACAAATAGACCAACAGTATTCGCCAAGCGTATGCGTAATGTCTTTTCCTTTAAAGCGCTTTTCAATAGCCGCAATGTCCTGATGGAACCTTTCGCCATGCTCATCGCTACAAGCTCCTAAATCATCAGGGAAAAAATCTAAATGATTGTGAAGAAAATGGATCTTTAGCGACATTAATATGCCCATTTCGCCATATACCGAAACCATTTCTGCTACAATATTCTGTAATTGGCAGCTCGTTTGTTGCCAAGAAACTGCTCAATAACGGCAACTGTACCTTTCCATGCACGTTGTTCGATAGCATTTAATTTTGATGAAAATTCAGAAATTGCAATTATGTTTTTTAATCTGCGGACCATTGAAAACACCTTAAATCAAAAAAATCATAAAAAAACATAAACTTACTGAATGACTTCTTAAAAAAATTACCTGCATGAATCTTTGCGCAGCTCAGTTTCGGAAAAATTTTGCGCAAAGTTACAATGGCCTCGTCATCACGATCCAGTTTTTTAACAAAATTTGATACGAGACCGAGCTTAATGTGTAGTGGAGGCAAAATGATTTGAGACGGCTGCACCAATGGTAGATTCTCTATACTTTCTACGCCTACTTTGTAGCATGTTCGCGGTTTCCACTTAAATTCAGTGTAATGCTCATCTCTTTTTCGACCTTCCCATGTACACTAAAAGCACTGGTGGGTTGGAAATCCACGCTTAACACCCATGAGTAAACCGACCACTTTCAGATCGCAGCATATTTTCCAATTATGCTCTTTGTACTTTATCAGCTGTAATATTAATTCCATGCCTTCGTATGTTTCCTTGAGGTTTGTGGCATATGCGATCGGGACAGATGGATGTATGTTACCGATATGAAGCAGCACGACTTTAAGGCTGATGACCGATGCATCGATGAAAAGTCGCCACTCCTCTGAAATATGAGGGTAACCAATTTTTGCAAACATCAAATCAATATCATAACAATAAGCTAGGTTTTTTTCCCGATCTTCGTGCAATTTAAAAAATTCGTCATATGGAATAGTGGTACCTCGACCACGAGCGGCTGTTATTTTAAAATCAGCCGCCACTATATTCCACTGCTTAAAGCGTGATGCAAAGAGTTCTGCTGTTCTCCTCGACAAATTTCCGTCTCGTACGAGGTCATTGAAGTCGGCTTGCGTTATTAAATGCGGCATTGCAGTCCCAATTTCACTAGGAGTTGCCACAAATTCCGATACTTGTGGACTCTCGCATCTCGCATTCGATGCAAGAAAAGCTGATAGCAGTGTTGGTACAACTGTTGATTCTGCATCGCTTATTTCGGGAACATTATCAAAAATCTCCACTGAAGCCGCTACACGCTCTTCTGGTGAGTATAGAACTGCTGGAATTACCGATTCTACATTAGCGTAGCGAATTTTGTTGCGGTGAATGTATTGGTACCCTTTTGTTTGAGCAAAAGTTACACAAAAGTAGCACAATTCATTGCAGTGCTCCGTGCGTGGTAGCCAAATTGTTGGTACAGCGTACTTTATTGCAGTAAACTTGCACAAATTTCTATAGCAATAGTCGCACACGACTTCCGGAGTATACCACAAGTAAGGAACATAAGCAGTCTTAAATATTTTCTGAAACGAATTCACCACTGTTTCAGTAATATTTTTCAAATTTTTACTTGGTGCGAATAAGCCACAAACGTAACACAAGTTATTTCGCGTCGGACACTGCATTTTTTTCTGACGAAATATATACAAATACGTTTTCGTACAACAGAACTTAAAACAATTTTGCAATTTCTTATTTCATCTGTCAGACCAGTTGTAAGTGTTGTAAAATTCAAAAACTGTGTTAGAAGGTTACTATTGATTAACTACAACTATATCGAGTAGGATGGGTCAAAAAACATTTTTTTTCGTAACGCTTAAGTAGTTTAAAAATTTGGAGTCCCTTCAAGTTATGCTAAGAAAAGTGAAAAAAATATTTAAAAAAAAAAAAAAAAAAAATTTAGGAAAATCTGAGAATTGATAAAAATTGTTTTTAAAAAATTTGACGTGATACAGTCATTTCCACGTGTCTGGCTGCAAAAAATCAGCTCGATTGGATTACTGAAAAAGGGTTAAAAATCGGTCCAAAGCCTTTCACACAGGCCACTACGAGCTTTATACTTCAAACTTAAAAAAAAAAAAATTCTGACGTGTACATGAAAATCGACGATACACGTGTATTTTTATTTTTTCCCCTCTTTCCGAATATGTGCATTTGGTTCATAGGACAGAAAAAAATCTATTTTTTTTAGTAATGGGTACAACCCCCTTTGTTTTTAATATCTTCAAATATACGGGTTTTCATTGAGAGATAAAGAAAATGTATGTAATCCAACGAAATTTGATTCCAAGCATCATTAATGGCCTGAATTGGGCAACCCCAGATATTTTCGATAATGTTTAGATCTGGCGAATAGGGTAGCCAGTCAAGAATATTAACATTTTGGCTTGCAATGAACTCCTTTACTAATCTGGCGTTGTGTATAGGGGCATTATCCTGTTGCAATATCCCAAATATGGCACCAGGTAGTTCACTGAATTTCGGAAAAGCCGATTCGGATATCGTTTTACAGCTTGCACCACTCATTTATGCACTTTGAAATTCAAGATCGACGGTGCCATAGTACTTAATAGCACCCCACACCATAACGCCGCCCCCTCGGCTGTGATGTCGGTTCAAAAAACGCTTTTCTTTGCGCAGATCATGGATATAATAGTTGTACCCATCAGGCTCATCCAAATTAAACTTCTTCTCAGCCGTAAATACAATGGTTGTCCAGTCATTTACATGACCTCTTGGCTGCACATCCCATACCATGTAGTCTCTTGAGAATTGAAGCCGCGTTTCCTTACGAGGAGCATTAAGTGGCGGTTTTTTTTTGTAATAATAGGTATTTAAGATACTCACAGCTCTTAATTACTGATGACTTGCTCGCGTCCACTCCATCTTGAGCTCTTATTTTTTTGATGATTAAATATTTTTAAGTGTTATTAAGTATTAATATTATTTAACCCTTCTGCCCAAATTGGGTCAAAATGACCCAATTTTGAAGAAGAAACGGCTAAAATCATATCTTAGGATGGCTGCACGTTTATACAACTTTTCCATATCCTCAGTCAGGGCATTCTGATGGATATTACGTAAAAAAAAAAAAAATTTTCGGGACTAGCCAATTTTTTTTCATTACATTTAAAATACTTTACCTACGCGTATACAATTTGTGGGTCATTTTGACCACCAATTCCCGCGAATCCTTCTGTGAAAAGATTTATGGCAAAGATCAAGGAAGCTTTAGTCTCCGACACTCCCAGTTCATCGAAGATTATTCAATTTCAAGATTTTGCCTCATCTTTTTTGCGTAATTGGGAAAAAGTCAAAGATGTTTTTGTTTGTCCACATACCAAAAACTCAAGCAAGCATTAAATCTTCTAATACATGCAAAAAATGTTTATGTAAACAACATTATGGGTTAAAGTACAAACAGCCACAATTAATCATCTTGCCTTAAAATAAATTTTGGATTTGAATATTTTATGTTCACATAATAAAAATAAAATTTAGTTTACCATTATACATATGTGTTTTTGAGATTGGGTCAAATTGACCCACAAATTGTTTATGAGGGGTATAATCTGACTTTTTGGATAAAGCGGCGTGGTACCTCCCATACAAATCACATATTAAAAATCCAGTATTTCTGGTGCTGTTAACGGCATTTGAACAAAATTGGGTATGTTGGTTAGGTTTACATATTCTAAGATCTGCTGCAAATATGGGCGGGATTGGACAAAGAATTTATAGTCAAAAACTATATTTTTTGACGGGTTGGTTTTTATTATTGTGAAAGGTAAGTCAAATAAAATGTGGTGCGGATCACTTTCAGAGCAAAGAGAATAATGACGTATTATTCGTATATAAAAATGAGATAGCAAGCGATCAACGAAAATTTTGTGAACTTGTGTAGCGTATGTACGAATATAACAATGTATGTATGTATTTACAAGTGTCTGTGGCTTTGATTTTTGTGGGAATAAAACAAAAAGTATTGAGCAAGAATATAATGACACATGTGCTTGTACTGGTCTTTAAATAATTTTAAGTACATATTAATATTATTTAAATGTAAAGTCATCATATGATTGAACGCTGTTTTTTATTTTCCAATGTAACATTTACTAATGTGTTCACAGAAATCGAACAGGTACCGTGTAGCAAAAAGGTGTTAACACATCGCCCGTGAGTTCGAACACTCATTGAATTTTTTTGACAAGGATAAGGCAGAATTCGCAGAAATTGTGATGATTTTTCTTTTCTCATAAGTAGATAGACAATGAAACCTTGATGTAATTGTCGACAACTGTAAAGATCGATTTAAGTTTTTCTGATAATTTAAAATTTTTTGTTTTGCTATTTTGACTCGTAAAATGATTAAGATGTAATAAATTGTAATAAACAAACGCTCCCTACAAAAAATTATCGCTTACTTTAAAAATAATAAAGTGCCTTTATTCCAGTGAACCAAAAAAATAGCACATTTTTGGAGTTTTTTTCATAAACTGCTCAAAAAAAGTTCTTTAATTAAGAAACCACTATTGTCATGATTCTTTTATAACTCAAGATTTCTAGCTTCCATTTCCATTTTAAAATTCTGCATTCGGTTACATATTGCAAAAGATACAGGCGGCTGAATATGGAATTTTTAGTGCCTTTAAATGAGTGAACCGGAGTGTATATACGCATGTACAATAAGAAAGAGGTGCGATCAAAATTCATGAGCTTTTATTCAGTGATATTAATTAAAGGTGTGCCACGAAAGACCCGAACTGCCACGACACCGGACCAGTTGCTTATAATAGGGGCCTGGGATGAACCAGCCGAAGATAGTGAGCTGTGCCGCCAACGTATTCACTCTCTGGTGGCGGTCACCCCAAATCTCCTACTAAATGTTAGACCCTAAGACCAGGACGACGCCTGCGTACGGATGGAAATTGGGGTCCGCCAAAACGAACCCTTCGAATGCTGCCACCGCGCTGCACCTGTTTGGAGAGGCTGGTGTACGATGCTATAAGCAGTCGGCAGAACTGCCGATGACCGGACGCGATGGTCGTGAGGCGTAAACGGCGGACCAACGAGGCGCACAAATGTAAACTACGGCCACTGGTGCATAAAAGACTTCGCACTGGAATTACTGTCGACGGCAATATCAGCTGCACAACGACACTTGGAGAAATAGAGACCATGTGCCGCAAAGGTAGAACAACCGAAGGGGCTAAGGAAGCTAAAGGCAAGACAACCGGTTCCATGACATTGGATCATGAATTATATCAGCGTGTGCCGGGGTTATAGCCGAGCCGAGCCATAGTCAGTATGCATATGCCGATACTGTTGCCTCGGTCAGGGCCCCCGTGGGCGTCCTCCGACTCTGGCAGCAGCAGGAACAGATATCGAAGCAGAGAGGAGGGCTGGAGAAAAGCGAGAAGGTTGGGCATCGCGGCTCCGCTGATTCTGCTGTAAGTGCCAGGAAACTCCCACAAGCAGAACAGCGGAAACCTGGCAAACGGGCTCCTCGGGGTGCAGTGTCGCGTGATGCTTTTCGGCACATATATTAAAGGCGCTGTCGCTGGGACAGTCGCCAAGCCGGTGACACTTACCAAGACAGTTGCTGCAGCCGCGCAGAAACACCGTTCGCAACCTCTTTGCGTGGCTTATTTTTAATTAAATATAGCATCTCGCCGTCCGATGCCTTCCAGAACACATAACGCATTTTCCTTGGAGTAGTTCGGTGCGTCGAGCCGCGCTAAGGCATGTGATGCCGGCGGGCACGGTGAGAGCAGTAGGAGTATTGGTCGTAATGTCGGCCGAAGTAGTAGCAACCATGGTCGATGTGGTTTATAATGTCCTCGTTTGTAAATGCTAACGGCGACAAGTCCATCATGCTGCGTAGGTACCTTAGAGATGGATAGAATTTAATTGGTCAGCACGACCAATTTTGCAATAGATCGCCTAATAACGCCATTTTCCTTCCGAACATCCGCGACACGAACATGACCGTCAGTTCCTGGACAAATACGTACTACGCGACCTAGTTTCCAAAACGAGGGTGGAAGCTGCTCGGTTTTCACGACCGAGATATAACGATGCTACCTTCTCGCTGTGGGAACTTCTACGTGTGCCGCTTTTGTTGCTGGTGGAGGTATTCCTCCTTCCATGGCAGACATAGTTGATGCGAAAATGCCTTCAGTGTTCTAAATTTATTAACCAAATCAAGCGGATGATCCGGAATGATTGACTCGGGCGGCGAGAGAATTGGGGACCCCATCAAAAAATTGGGGACCCCATCAAAAAAAGGGTTTCATCGGGGTTGTCGCTGAGCGGACAGAGTCGACGCGAGTTTAGGCACGCTTCCATACGTGCCAGTAATGTAGAAAGTTCTTAAAATGTATAATTCGCAGATTGAATGTGCTTACGGAACTGCAGTTTGAAGCTTTTCACAGCTGCCTGCTACAAGCCTCCCATATGGGTTGCCCCGCAGGTATAAATTTCCATGTGATAGTCAATCCGAAGACGACTCTCCTGTAGAGTGACAGCGAAGTCCCTAGCCAATTTACGAAACGAAGTTCGTGCCGTTATCGGACAACATTGTGGTCGGACAGCCCCGTCGGGCAACGAAACGTTGAAACGCTGCCAAAAGGGAATCCGTTGACAAATCGGACGTAGCCTCCAGGCGAACATCTTTCGTAGAGAAGCTGACGAACGCGCTCACATACTCCTTCCTGGTCCTAACCGAATGCCCTTGAGATGCCTTTACGTCGAAAGGACCTGCAAAGTCCACCCCCGTGATGGTAAAGGGTCTATCAAGGGTAGTCCTCTCGGGCGGAAGGGCCACCGTGACTTGACGAGCCATACGCTTCCGATCGACCAGACAAATTGTGCATTGGTGAACGATAGAGCGGATCAGAGTTCTCAACCGAGGGGTCCAGTAGCCAATGCGTAAAATACGAAGCATTAATTGATTTCCACCATGTATGGAAATCAAATTAACAAATTCCACATCAAGAGCAGAAATCGGCAGGAGTATGGTAAAAGTATGAGATACCTCTCCGCGTACGACAGAGCACGGGAGTGTGCCAGACGCCCATTAAAACGCATAACTCCATCGTCGTCGAGCACCGGACTCAACATTGGTAGAAGGTAAAGGGGAACTATCGAGGAGACACCTATATTCCTCGCTAAAATAATGCTGCTAGCCGTTGCTTTACCGCATTGGCTTCAGGGCTAGAAATCGCCATACCCCTGAAGACATATCGGGCGCGGCGGGCAGGGTGTGTTATTTCAAGAAAACGGAATAAGGGACGAAATTGCCCAAGGATGTCCTCGTAGTCGTCGAAAAAGGAAACATGAGTCTGTATCCTCTGTCTCTCGACTTCAGTCTCAGGGAGCGAAAAGTCCCGAATATCCTCAACCACTTTGGCCCGTGCTACCATAGATCGGTTTACACCTCGGCTACCAAGACAACGTGGTAACAGTTGTGGCGCTAACAAGAGTGGACCAGGTACTAGGCGTCCTCCTAAGCCAAGAGAGAAAGATCGTAGAATCGGTCCAACAATAGACCTTGCGTAGAGGAATATCGATCTCACTCAGAGTCGTTTTCAGTAGTTCGGAAGCAGTGACCGCCCCGCACAACTCCAGTAGAGGTAGGGAAATGGACTTCAAGGAGGCAACTCTGGTTCTCGCCGTTAGAAGGTGAGCCTGAACATCGCGTAGGCGGCCTGAATTCGAAGGTATATCACCCCCGCATATGCCTTCTCCGAGGCGTCCGAAAAAAATGCAGCTCCGCGTCACAGGTTGGGGAATATCCCACCCAGCGTGGCACCCTAATAGTGTTCACCTAATGAAAATGCTCTACGAAGTTTTGCCAGGCCCTTGCGGTCAATCTGGGAAGCACTTCTTCTCAATGGATGTAATCTAACCACACCTGCTGCATAATAATCTTGGCCCCAATAACTGCGGGCGCCAGCCAGCCAACAGGGTCGTATAAATGAGCAGTTATAGAAAGGAAAAATCTCTTAGTATGACCCGAATAGTGAGTGATGGGGTCCACGCTAAAATAAAATGTGTCCAACTGAGCATTCCACAGTATTTGCAAAGGTCTTGAGTTGCTGTTCTCAACGAAGGACAGTAGTTGAGCGTTGACTAGCTGGTCCGCTAGGAAACGCGCAAAAAAGAGCTTGTGGTTGGCCGTCCATTTGCGCACATCAAAACTAACCAGCAGCAAAACGTCGACAAGTTGATCTCTTGCCTTCAGCACAGTGTCTAAATTGTGAGTACCCACCAGCACATCATCGACATACGTGCACCTTTGCAGAAATGACGCCGCTAGAGGGAATTCAACAACAGCGAATCTGTCCTTAGCGAGTTGCAGAAGGACTCGGATGGCGAGTTAAGGAGCAACTCGTAATTCACAATGAGTTTAGACGGATAGTCCCTGTAGTATGCATAATACTGTTGACCATGCATACTGTAGTATGCACAGCACCGCCAATACACACACGTGTAGTAATGCGATCATGTCTAGATATAAAGACACTTTTACCTGTTCCCACGGTGAACGGTATGCTGTTGTCCAATGCCATGCACTTTTGCTGAAGTTGCTATTCACACGGTCTAATATGTGTGCATACTACGCTCTCTTCAATGTATTAGTAAATAAGTAGCTCTTAAGATAATATAATGAAAATAAAGAGCAGTCGCTCACAAAACCTTAAACCTCTCGTTACTTATTACATGGCGATCCTGCCAGCGTGAACTAAAATGTACGTTTGTTTACCTCTCGTGATAATTGTTGAACCAAATTATATGGTAAAATTAATAAAACATAAAACAAAACGTGAAAATAAAACAAACAAACAACAATAGAGTCCTTTAACAGCAGTGCGAAATAAGTTAACTTTGAATAAAGAGAACAAACATAGTGCAAAAATGTTGATCAATAAAATTGAATGCAAGTTACAATTAAAAAAAAAAAGAAAAAGCCTCAGAAAACTTTTGAAAATTTATAACCGACAAGAAAAGTGAAAAGAAAAGTGAAATGAAGCACTTTGGACGTTTTAATGAGACGTTTAATGAGAGATGTGAAAAGACTTCAAAACAAGAAACAAACATCCAGTGATTATGGAGCACCAATAGATAAAAATATTATGATATGGAGTGCAGTGATTTTAGGTCCACATGGTACATCGTTCGAGGATGGCACCTTTGAATTGACAAAAAAATTTACGGAAGTATTCTAATAAACCGCCGACGTAAAGAAAAGTGAAATGAAAAGAAGGAAATGAGTCACTTGGCAACGAATTTTGCCAAAGCTGCGAAAACCACAATCAACAACAAATACAACGATCGAAGTCCTTTCTGTTGATAAAGTTGTCTTATACCCCAATTGCGAAATACACAACAAACAAACAAATCAACAAGTCCAACAACAACAACAACTACAACGGGAGAATTTGCAGACTTTTAAGTTTATATGTAAGAATTTACAAATTACTAATTTACAAATTAATAATTATTCATGAATGACAAATTTAGAAAAAAAAAATTTTTAAAACATATTTTGAAAATGATGGATTAATTTCTTTTAAATTATATTCTAGGAAAATAATGAATTATTAAATATTCATAAATAATAATTTAGGAAAAATTATAAATTGATAATCCTTATTAACTTAGCAAATTTAAGAAGAATAGATAATATTGAACGAACAATTCTATTAATGACAACATCTATATGAATGTTTGTCAAATGAATGAATAAATTAAGGAAAAAGGAAACAATATTTGAATATGGGCGGACAAGAGTCTAAGATAACGAACCCAAACGCTAACGTAATTAATGAGGTGAAAATTGTCGAAGTGGAAAACTCTTCAACAATTTACCTCATAATCGTAATAGCAATAATGGCATTGCAACTACTTACAACAGTTTACCAACTGCACAAGCGATCTCTCAAGAAGAACTATGTGAGGTCAATGTCGTTGGCAAATGAGCTAAACAAAGTTTAGTTTATTGGTTGATAAGTTGTTTGCAATAAACTTGCCATTGGGGAATTGAATAAAATAAATTGAGGAAATAGGAAAACAAATATTGTTAAAATTAGAAATACATGTGTGACCAAACGAAAAAAAAAAATTTTTTTTTTTGAAAACCAAATGTTTGTTGACCATTAATAAATGGATTGGCAGACAATCGTAACTAAATTACGATTAATACAGAAACAATTTGACAAGTCGTACAAATGTATAAACACAAATAAAGCGCCTACAAAAGACCAAACGGTGGAAAAACATCTCAGCGTTTTATTTGAAAGATTTGAACAGGTACGAGTGTTAATTAATGTAAATTACTCTAGGCTCACACATAGCCACCAAGTAGCTGCTGAAGGATTCTTTTTGGACATTCGCAGTAAACTTGCAACTGTTTTGTCGCGAAGGGGTTTAGACGTTAAAATCCCTGATAATATTCACGAGGAATTGAAGTGTGAAATTGAAGGTCAAGTTGTGAATAGTTCAGACTCGACCCAAGACAATACTGATAAAATTAATGAAAACTTAACTCCTCTTGCAAAAATGGCACAAACAGTGACACAATTCCTTGGCATAGCCTCAAAGCTCCTCCCACAGAACTTACAAAGTTTTCTAGATGCACTCGCTCTAGTGGAATCAATGATGGGAACACACGAGCAAGTGGCAGTTAATTTAATAAAAACTAAATTGAAGGGCACATCCCGAAATCTATTATCAAATGAGACCACAATAGCGTCAATAATAGCCACATTAAAATCATCTGTTAAAGGTGATTCGGTTGAGGTAATCACAGCTAAGTTGTTGAACGTGCGCCAAGGTGGTAAAAACGCAAACGCTTACGCTGCGGAAATAGATTCCTTAACGAAATCGTTGGAAAGTGCCTATATATCAGATGGCCTCCACTCCTCATTAGCCACTAAATACTCCACACAAACGGCAGTAAGGGCAATAGCTAAGAACGCTACGAATGAGAGAGTAAAATTAATAATGGAATCAGGCAACTTTTTAAATATGAACGAGGTCATGGCCAAGTTCGTTAATAGTTGTACTGAATCATTCGGACAGCCAAACTCGGTATTGTATTATGGCTCCAACCGTCGGGGAAATGTCCAAAATCGGGGAAATTTCCACAATCGTGGAAACAATCGCGGAAATGGATACGGACAAAATAACAATAGACGAGGATACAATAATAATAGAGGTAATAACTATCGCGGTAATAGTAACAATAATCATGGCAGAGGCTGTAGTAATTACCGCAATAATTACGGAAACAACACAAACCAAATATGAGGCTTGTAGCCGAGAACAACTCTGGAAACGGACAAGCACCCCTGAATATGCAATAACTTCCAAAATCTATAACATGAATATAAGTCTCTACAGTTATCTCACTATCAGATCAACATTGAATAATGGAAGATCAACTTTTCTTATTGATACCGGAGCAGATGTTTCAGTTATTAAACTCGGGAAAGTTCTAAACGAACAAATAGATTATAACATCACTACGAATCTGAGTGGTGTAGGTCAGGGTTTACTGACTACAATTGGAAAAGTCAATTCAGACTTGAAAATTGAAGATATTCTCATAGGACACGAATTTCACGTCGTTGGGGATAATTTTCCAATCCCTGTAGATGGAATCATAGGTATGGATTTTATAAGGAAATACAATTGCACTCTGGATTACCAGGGAGAGCAAGATTTGATTATCCTACGACAGCATAATTTCTCTCAAGACATCGGAATTCCATTGATGAATGCACCGAACGGAAACTCTATATCTCTTCCAGCTCGATCAGAAGTGATACGACTGATCAGTGTACAGTCTGAAGAGGATGAAATTTTAATTCCACATCAGATGCTACAAAATGGTGTCTATGTTGCGAACACCATCACTTCAAAAAATAAACCTATGGTTAGAATTGTCAATACAACGGACAATAATTTGGCTATTCAAAATGTTAAAATCAAAAGTGAATGTCTAAACGACTACAATATTGTCCAACCGAGCAGTAACCCTCAGAGTAATAAGGAGAAATTGAGAATACTTTGTAATAATTTCCCTGAACTTGTCAATAAAGAGTTGAAGGGATTATGCTCCGAATTCATTGACATTTTTGCGTTGGAAACGGAAAAGATAAGTGTAAATAATTTTTACAAGCAAAAACTTAAATTAAGTGATAAGGATCCTATTTATATGAAAAATTTTAGAATCCCACACACTCATAAAGCGGAAGTTGATCGACAGATAACTAAACTAATAGATGATGACATAGTCGAACCATCTGTTTCAGACTACAAAAGTCCAATATTACTGGTCCCGAAAAAACCATTACCGGGAACAGACCAAAGAGATGGAGACTAGTTGTTGACTATAGGGGGATAAATAAAAAATTAGTAGCTGACAAATATCCACTACCATGTATGGATGATATATTGGATCAGCTAGGTAGAGCTAAATTTTTTTCATGTTTGGATTTAATATCGGGATTTCATCAAGTAGAATTAGAAGAAGATTCGAGGGACATTACATCCTTTTCTTCCGAAAAAGGTTCCTTCCGGTTCAAAAGATTACCATATGGTATAAAGATTGCTCCAAACTCATTCCAGAGAATGATGTCATTAGCATTCTCAGGATTAAAACCAGCCCAAGCATTTTTGTATATGGATGACTTGATCATCATAGGTTGCTCAACTAACCACATGTTACAGAATTTGAGAGATGTTTTTGACATATGTCGAAAATACAATCTTAAATTGCATCCTGCTACGGACAAGGGTATATTACCGGATGACAGCAAATTTTCGATAATGCAGAACTATCCAGTACCGAAGAATGGAAATGAAGCGAAAAGCTTCGTAGCCTTTTGCAATTATTACAGAAGGTTCATACCAAATTTTGCTGAATCCTCAAGACATATAACTCGATTGTCCAGGAAGAATGTTAATTTTGAATGGACTCAGGAATGCGAAAAATCTTTTAAATATCTCAAGGATCAACTATTACGTCCTACGATATTACAATATCCTGATTTCGATAAGGAATTTTGTATAACTACTGATGCAAGTAAACACGCTTGCGGAGCTGTGTTAAGCCAAGATTACCAAGGTATTCAGTTACCAGTAGCCTTTGCATCTAGAGCTTCCACGAAAGGAGAAAGTAATAAATCCACAATTGAACAGGAACTAGCAGCCATACACTGGGCGATACAATATTTTAAGCCATATATTTATAGTAATAAGTTTTTGGTTAAAAGTGATCATAGACCACTTACGTATCTGTTCTCGATGAAAAACCCGTCATCAAAATTAACACGAATGCGACTCGACTTAGAAGAGTACGATTTTGTGGTTGAGTATATCAGGGGTAAAGAAAAGCATGTAGCGGATGCGCTGTCGCGTATCGAATTCTCGGACATACGAAATACAGAGGTTAATAATATCTTTAAAGTAACAACTAGGTTACAGATACGGGACAAACGGGAAAGCAATAACAGAAAAACAAAGATAAACGACAAGACAATATCGGAAATGGTGAAAGTGTATGAAGCGATTAATACACTAGAGTACAGTAAAATGCCACAATTGCATTTTACAGGGGATACATTTGTAATCCGCCGAGGAAAGAATAAGCTTTCCGAGTTGCGAGACCTTATTATTAATGGAACTATTGATTTAGATCAATTCTTTCCAAAGCTTGAAAAAATAGCTGATAATATGGGAATCACAACATTACAATTATCATTAAATGATAAATTGTTTGCGCAAGTGCACGTTAATTTGTTTAAAAATACCGGTAGTAAAATTTTGAGAAAATTAAAAATAGTACTCACACCAGCACTAACGAAAATAAAGTCAAATTCCGATAAAGAGAAGATCATTCGAAAATATCACGATGATCCAATATGGGGCGGACACCCCGGAACAACCCGTTTGCTTAGAAAGATTAAACAGAGATATTTTTGGAAAAATATGACAAGAGACGTATCTAACTATGTGAGAAAATGTGATAAATGCCAACGGAACAAATCAGGATTGAAGGTTAAAGAACCCTTCATTATAACTCCTACACCGGCAAAGGCATTCGATATAGTTATGATAGATACGGTAGGTCCCTTGCCAATATCAGAGTCAGGAAATGAATATGCGGTCACAATAGTCTGCGATTTGACGAAGTACCTCTTTGCGATCCCAATCGATAATAAATCTGCTAAAAAAGTGGCAAAAGCTATTTTTGAAGGATTTATTTTGATATATGGACCAATGACTAAAATACTTACGGATATGGGAACCGAGTATATGAACCAAGTATTAAAAGAAGTATGTTCATTGATAAAAATAGAGAAATTGAGCTCTACCGCGTACCATCATGAGACTCTCGGTACCGTAGAAAGATCTCGTAGAACATTAAATGAATATTTGCGATCATATACATCTTCCGATAAATACGACTGGGACACATGGTTAAAATTCTTCGTGTATTGCTATAATACAACACCTTCTTGTACGCATGACTATTGTCCATTCGAATTGATTTTTGGTAAAATGCCACCAGTCATAGACTTCCTAGATGAGAAACGTATAGAACCGCTATACAACGTTGACTCATACCAAAAGGAAGTAAAATTCAGACTACAGGTAGCACAGCGAAGAGCTGCAAGTCTACTTGACAAGGCAAAATTCACGAGAAGGACAAGATCTGAGGAAGGGTCTAACAGTTTAGACCCACGAATCGGTGATTTTGTTTTAGTCCGTAATGAAACCGGACATAAGTTAGATAATATATATCTAGGCCCTTTTGAGGTCATAGGGATAGATGATAAGAATAATGTACTGTTGCATGACGACAATGGAAAGTCAGCGACAGTTCATAAAAAAAGAATACGATAATTTAATAAATAAACAAGTAAATTAAATTAAATTAAATAAAAATTAAATATAAATTTAATCTAAAAAAAAGGGAGGTGTAGTGTGCATAATACTGTTGACCATGCATACTGTAGTATGCACAGCACCGCCAATACACACACGTGTAGTAATGCGATCATGTCTAGATATAAAGACACTTTTACCTGTTCCCACGGTGAACGGTATGCTGTTGTCCAATGCCATGCACTTTTGCTGAAGTTGCTATTCACACGGTCTAATATGTGTGCAAGTTAGACCTTTCGAAGTTAAAGGTCCAAAAAAGATAAAGAATCGCGAAACTTGTCGAAAGAGTCGCGGACACTGTAGAAATAAAACGAACAAGCTATAAACTTGTTCTTTATTAACCGAAGTCACAACACAGAGTGAAATCGATATGTTTTCACTGTTTAAAAGAAACTTATTACATTAATAAACTTATCAATACATTCTTACGTTAATTTGCTGAATTCATTGAATTTCAATTGAACGTTGCGAAAGCTTTCGCAATTCAAGCCAGACGCTGCATTTTTTATATGGAGCGGAAATATGTTTAAAATTGAATTAGTGTTACCGAAAGAAATTCGTGCTAATTTGCCTGATGTGCAATTTTGAGTTGACGAAATAATTTCATATGAATTGTATTACACGTGCCAAATATTAACAACTTATTGTGTGTTAACTCTTCCCCCTTTAAAAACGATTGTCCCCAATCGTTAAAAGTAAGGTAGGTCATCAATTTTTTGTGGCCTTGGCTCGTGCAATTTCATTCGATCAACTGAGGGTTGTGTTAATTCATGGGTAGGAGCTATTGTATGAATAATTACTTTTTCTCTTTTTTTTGTAAAGAGCCTTATTAAAACAAGGCATATAGCAAAAAGGGTGAATAAAGAGAAAGTGGTGTATTTGGTAACAACAGAGTCTGACTTAAGTTCGTGAATGGACTTAGTATTATTAATATGCAAATGGTTTAACATTTCCAAGGATAGTAAGCTTATGAATTCATCTTCGACTGGCGTTTGTTGAATTGTTGGTGGAGAGACTTCCAAAAGCGGAGCTTCTAAATTTCTGTAAACTTTGTCATTTATTTGTAATGTTACGTTATGGAATTTGATTAAAAATGTACCATTAACAGTTTCATTGTTTATTGTTCCAATAAAATCGTTAAGAAGAATGACACCGGGTGAGATAATTTCTATTTGGGGTACATGGTAGCCATGAGAAATTGGACAAGATGAATTCATTCCATTTAGTAATGGTTGGATGCAAGTATCGTTGGATAGGTTTACCAATTGGTCGCTTTCACAAATTTTTAAATTTTTTGTTATCGTACATTCGCTTATAATGCCAAATATTTTATGATTATTTCTTATTATTTCATTAAACTTGGTACTTATGATTCTATTATTTTTCTTTATAGGTTTAATTATAACGTTATCGAATTCTTCCCTGCTAGTGAGCGGGATTACAATGATATACAAAAGTTTTTTCTGATTGTAAAGAACCTTAATGTTTGCAAACTCGAGGGCTTCTTCTATTGATGTGAATAAAATATTGTCATCTGTTATTTTCTCCAGTGCTATTTTTATTTATTTTTTATTTAACAAAAATGAATTTATAATATTTTGTTTTGCCCATTGGATCGCGTATTTGATGTTAGTTAATTCTTCTTTTGTGAACCTGAGCTTAATCTGCATGCTGAGTGCAGCCTCGTTTACAAAATCATTATCTTTCTTAATTGCATTGGTTATATGTTGGTAATTCGGGTAAGGTTTTGTAATCTTTCTGTGAAAATATCGTTTATAACTACTTGTTGGTTATTATTCTGGATAGTTTGATCCAATGCATTTTTCACTATTTCAAAGTCGTCGTGATCTGGAGATCCGGCGATGTATTTCCAGGCAGTGCCTATTATGTGGATGGCTCTCTTTTTCCTGGATGGTTCTATTGGTTCTATGACCTCGAGGATGTTATGAATTTGGGATATTTCGTGTGTTAGAAGTGGGAAAAAGGGATTCGATGTAGGGATGGTTTGTATGATTTGCTTCTGTACATTGTCAACAAGGTTCCTATATTTGTCCATTTCTACAATATGGATAATGTTAAATGTGCCATCTTGTATTTTTGCAGGTCCATTAAAAATAGTTACGAGGTGTGACAGTGTGTAGTTTAAAATTTGCAACTCGATTGCCGAAGAGGTGGAGAGAGTTAGGAAAATTCTGTAATAAAGGGAAATATAAAAATGGTTTCAGTTTTTTATGTTGCTTTATGGACTACTCTTCCTGATTCTGTGGTAATTGTGGTGAACTTATTGTCTTTGACTATTTCTTTTTTAAATTTGGGTGATAGTTTGGTTCCTAAACGCCTGTGAATTCTTACATAAACAACGTCTCCTGAGTCATACTGTTTGATTGGTTCTCGGTTTTTATTATGGATCTTAAGGTCGATTGCCTGTGTGTCTCTCAATCTTTGAATGTTGTCTTGTCTTGCTTTTTCGTACGTTTCGGGGTTTGTATTGACTTTTCGTCCGAAAAATACTTCAAGTGGTATCTGTCCCGTTGTGCTGTGAATGGTATAGTTATATTCGTAGACTGCTCTGTCTAACAACTCTAGAATGGTAGGGTATGTGCGTTCGGGTTTGAGACAACGCATGATTTCCGTTAGGGTGGAATGAAACCGTTCAACTTGTCCGTTTACCGTACTCGTATATGGTGGAGCTTTGTAGATTTCTATTCCCAATTGGTCTTGTAACATAAAAGTTATTGAAGCCGAATTAAAGGATTTTTCATTGTCAAAAACAATAATTTTGGGAACTCCGAATAAAAAGACAAGTTCTCGTAAGGTCTCCTTCACGTCCTCGACGGCTCTTGACTTAATAATCTTGCCTTGCGCATATTTTGAAAACTTATCTAATGCTGTGAGGACAAGTTGTTTCTCAGTCTGGTAAATATCGACATGAAGAATTTCGCCAGGGTGTGAGGGTATTGGCGTTTCCCTCAGTTCGGGTTTTGATGGATGCCTATCGTATTTGTTCTCTTTACAAACCGCACATTGTTTAACAATTTTGTTAATCTTGTTATTCATACTGGGGAAGTAAAATTTTTCAAGGATTTGTATTTTATTCTCTTTAGCGTTTCTGTGGGCTCTTTTGTGCGTGCTGATGATTATTTCATCCTGTTGGTGATTATTTTTGATATCCTCCACTTGGAGGTTTGTAAATCTAATGCGAAGGTTCGCAAAATGGTGCGGAAAAATTTCCTGGATTTTTCCCATTAATGATTCGGGAGCTTTAATGCCATTTATTACGGACGGATTAAGGTATTTTTTTAAAGTTGAAACTAGCTGTCCGGGGGTATAATTTGTTTCCGAAAGTGTGTGCCTGTGGATGGTTGGGAAAACTATTTCGAATTTATAGGGATCGGTTGAATTTGGAATAAAAATGATTTGGTTCTTGAATGTGTTTATGGGTGTTTCGACGCTATAAATACGATTGTGCGATGAACTATCATCACTATGCGTCATTTCAGTCATGGAGTTGATTTGCGATACTTCAGGCACTCTAGAAAGGGCATCTGCTACTACATTACTTTTCCCTGGTGTATAGAAAAGTTCGTAGTCATATTCTTCCAATATCGCCTTCCATCGCTTCATCTTGCTGTTATTGTTTTTATTACTAAGAGCATAGGTGAGGGGCTGGTGGTCTGTGTATATTTTCACCTTCGCTGCGCCATATAGGTAGTTTCGTAAGCAGTTCAGGGCCCAGATGATAGCGAGCATTTCCTTTTCGTTCGCCGCGTAGTGCTCCTCTGCTTTATTCAAAGTCCTTGAGATGAAAGTAATAGGTTTGCCGCCTTGTGAGAGAACTGCTCCAAGAGCATAACCTGACGCATCAGTTTTCAGTTCAAAGTGTTCCTCGTAATTTGGGTAGGATAGCAGTACGTCCTTCGATATTAAAGAAGTTTTTAGTTTCGTAAATGCTTTTACTGCCTCCACGTTAAATTCTACGCAAATCTTTGATGATTGTTTTTTGGACATTCGACGGACACTGTAGAAATAAAACGAACAAGCTATAAACTTGTTCTTTATTAACCGCAGTCACAACACAGAGTGAAATCGATATGTTTTCACTGTTTAAAAGAAACTTATTACATTAATAAACTTATCAATACATTCTTACGTTAATTTGCTGAATTCATTGAATTTCCATTGAACGTTGCGAAAGCATTGCAGTTAATGCTTTCGCAATTCAAGCCAGACGCTGCATTTTTTATATGGAGCGGAAATATGTTTAAAATTGAATTAGTGTTACCGAAAGAAATTCGTGCTAATTTGCCTGATGTGCAATTTTGAGTTGACGAAATAATTTCATATGAATTGTATTACACGTGCCAAATATTAACAACTTATTGTGTGTTAACTCTTCCCCCTTTAAAAACGATTGTCCCCAATCGTTAAAAGTAAGGTAGGTCATCAATTTTTTGTGGCCTTGGCTCGTGCAATTTCATTCGATCAACTGAGGGTTGAATTAATTCATGGGTAGGAGCTATTGTATGAATAATTACTTTTTCTCTTTTTTTTGTAAAGAGCCTTATTAAAACAAGGCATATAGCAAAAAGGGTGAATAAAGAGAAAGTGGTGTATTTGGTAACAACAGAGTCTGACTTAAGTTCGTGAATGGACTTAGTATTATTAATATGCAAATGGTTTAACATTTCCAAGGATAGTAAGCTTATGAATTCATCTTCGACTGGCGTTTGTTGAATTGTTGGTGGAGAGACTTCCAAAAGCGGAGCTTCTAAATTTCTGTAAACTTTGTCATTTATTTGTAATGTTACGTTATGGAATTTGATTTAAAATGTACCATTAACAGTTTCATTGTTTATTGTTCCAATAAAATCGTTAAGAAGAATGACACCGGGTGAGATAATTTCTATTTGGGATACATGGTAGCCATGAGAAATTGGACAAGATGAATTCATTCCATTTAGTAATGGTTGGATGCAAGTATCGTTGGATAGGTTTACCAATTGGTCGCTTTTACAAATTTTTAAATTTTTTGTTATCGTACATTCGCTTATAATGCCAAATATTTTATGATTATTTCTTATTATTTCATTAAACTTGGTACTTATGATTCTATTATTTTTCTTTATAGGTTTAATTATAACGTTATCGAATTCTTCCCTGCTAGTGAGCGGGATTACAATGATATACAACAGTTTTTTCTGATTGTAAAGAACCTTAATGTTTGCAAACTCGAGGGCTTCTTCTACTGATGTGAATAAAATATTGTCATCTGTTATTTTCTCCAGTGCTATTTTTATTTATTTTTTATTTAACAAAAATGAATTTATAATATTTTGTTTTGCCCATTGGATCGCGTATTTGATGTTAGTTAATTCTTCTTTTGTGAACCTGAGCTTAATCTGCATGCATCTTTCTTAATTGCATTGGTTATATGTTGGTAATTCGGGTAAGGTTTTGTAATCTTTCTGTGAAAATATCGTTTATAACTACTTGTTGGTTATTATTCTGGATAGTTTGATCCAATGCATTTTTCACTATTTCAAAGTCGTCGTGATCTGGAGATCCGGCGATGTATTTCCAGGCAGTGCCTATTATGTTGATGGCTCTCTTTTTCCTGGATGGTTCTATTGGTTCTATGACCTCGAGGATGTCATGAATTTGGGATATTTCGTGTGTTAGAAGTGGGAAAAAGGGATTCGATTTAGGGATGGTTTGTATGATTTGCTTCTGTACATTGTCAACAAGGTTCCTATATTTGTCCATTTCTACAATATGGATAATGTTAAATGTGCCATCTTGTATTTTTGCAGGTCCATTAAAAATAGTTACGAGGTGTGACAGTGTGTAGTTTAAAATTTGCAACTCGATTGCCGAAGAGGTGGAGAGAGTTAGGAAAATTCTGTAATAAAGGGAAATATAAAAATGGTTTCAGTTTTTTATGTTGCTTTTATGGACTACTCTTCCTGATTCTGTGGTAATTGTGGTGGACTTATTGTCTTTGACTATTTCTTTTTTAAATTTGGGTGATAGTTTGGTTCCTAAACGCCTGTGAATTCTTACATAAACAACGTCTCCTGAGTCATACTGTTTGATTGGTTCTCGGTTTTTATTATGGATCTTAAGGTCGATTGCCTGTGTGTCTCTCAATCTTTGAATGTTGTCTTGTCCTGCTTTTTCGTACGTTTCGGGGTTTGTATTGACTTTTCGTCCGAAAAATACTTCAAGTGGTATCTGTCCCGTTGTGCTGTGAATGGTATAGTTATATTCGTAGACTGCTCTGTCTAACAACTCTAGAATGGTAGGGTATGTGCGTTCGGTTTTGAGACAACGCATGATTTCCGTTAGGGTGGAATGAAACCGTTCAACTTGTCCGTTTACCGTACTCGTATATGGTGGAGCTTTGTAGATTTCTATTCCCAATTGGTCTTGTAACATAAAAGTTATTGAAGCCGAATTAAAGGATTTTTCATTGTCAAAAACAATAATTTTGGGAACTCCGAATAAAAAGACAAGTTCTCGTAAGGGCTCCTTCACGTCCTCGACGGCTCTTGACTTAATAATCTTGCCTTGCGCATATTTTGAAAACTTATCTAATGCTGTGAGGACAAGTTGTTTCTCAGTCTGGTAAATATCGACATGAAGAATTTCGCCAGGGTGTGAGGGTATTGGCGTTTCCCTCAGTTCGGGTTTTGATGGATGCCTATCGTATTTGTTCTCTTTACAAACCGCACATTGTTTAACAATTTTGTTAATCTTGTTATTCATACTGGGGAAGTAAAATTTTTCAAGGATTTGTATTTTATTCTCTTTAGCGTTTCTGTGGGCTCTTTTGTGCGTGCTGATGATTATTTCATCCTGTTGGTGATTATTTTTGATATCCTCCACTTGGAGGTTTGTAAATCTAATGCGAAGGTTCGCAAAATGGTGCGGAAAAATTTCCTGGATTTTTCCCATTAATGATTCGGGAGCTTTAATGCCATTTATTACGGACGGATTAAGGTATTTGTTTAAAGTTGAAACTAGCTGTCCGGGGGTATAATTTGTTTCCGAAAGTGTGTGCCTGTGGATGGTTGGGAAAACTATTTCGAATTTATAGGGATCGGTTGAATTTGGAATAAAAATGATTTGGTTCTTGAATGTGTTTATGGGTGTTTCGACGCTATAAATACGATTGTGCGATGAACTATCATCACTATGCGTCATTTCAGTCATGGAGTTGATTTGCGATACTTCAGGCACTCTAGAAAGGGCATCTGCTACTACATTACTTTTCCCTGGTGTATAGAAAAGTTCGTAATCATATTTTTCCAATATCGCCTTCCATCGCTTCATCTTGCTGTTATTGTTTTTATTACTAAGAGCATAGGTGAGGGGCTGGTGGTCTGTGTATATCTTCACCTTCGCTGCGCCATATAGGTAGTTTCGTAAGCAGTTCAGGGCCCAGATGATAGCGAGCATTTCCTTTTCGTTCGCCGCGTAGTGCTCCTCTGCTTTATTCAAAGTCCTTGAGATGAAAGTAATAGGTTTGCCGCCTTGTGAGAGAACTGCTCCAAGAGCATAACCTGACGCATCAGTTTTCAGTTCAAAGTGTTCCTCGTAATTTGGGTAGGATAGCAGTACGTCCTTCGATATTAAAGAAGTTTTTAGTTTCGTAAATGCTTTTACTGCCTCCACGTTAAATTCTACGCAAATCTTTGATGATTGTTTTTTGGACATTCGACGGACACTGTAGAAATAAAACGAACAAGCTATAAACTTGTTCTTTATTAACCGAAGTCACAACACAGAGTGAAATCGATATGTTTTCACTGTTTAAA
Source organism: Phaonia tiefii (assembly GCA_963931995.1). NCBI lineage: Eukaryota > Metazoa > Arthropoda > Insecta > Diptera > Muscidae > Phaonia > Phaonia tiefii. The sequence goes on along the minus strand of OZ008368.1, from coordinate 106,159,461 downwards.
AGAAACTTATTACATTAATAAACTTATCAATACATTCTTACGTTAATTTGCTGAATTCATTGAATTTCCATTGAATGTTGCGAAAGCATTGCAGTTAATGCTTTCGCAATTCAAGCCAGACGCTGCATTTTTTATATGGAGCGGAAATATGTTTAAAATTGAATTAGTGTTACCGAAAGAAATTCGTGCTAATTTGCCTGATGTGCAATTTTGAGTTGACGAAATAATTTCATATGAATTGTATTACACGTGCCAAATATTAACAACTTATTGTGTGTTAACTCTTCCCCCTTTAAAAACGATTGTCCCCAATCGTTAAAAGTAAGGTAGGTCATCAATTTTTTGTGGCCTTGGCTCGTGCAATTTCATTCGATCAACTGAGGGTTGAATTAATTCATGGGTAGGAGCTATTGTATGAATAATTACTTTTTCTCTTTTTTTTGTAAAGAGCCTTATTAAAACAAGGCATATAGCAAAAAGGGTGAATAAAGAGAAAGTGGTGTATTTGGTAACAACAGAGTCTGACTTAAGTTCGTGAATGGACTTAGTATTATTAATATGCAAATGGTTTAACATTTCCAAGGATAGTAAGCTTATGAATTCATCTTCGACTGGCGTTTGTTGAATTGTTGGTGGAGAGACTTCCAAAAGCGGAGCTTCTAAATTTCTGTAAACTTTGTCATTTATTTGTAATGTTACGTTATGGAATTTGATTTAAAATGTACCATTAACAGTTTCATTGTTTATTGTTCCAATAAAATCGTTAAGAAGAATGACACCGGGTGAGATAATTTCTATTTGGGATACATGGTAGCCATGAGAAATTGGACAAGATGAATTCATTCCATTTAGTAATGGTTGGATGCAAGTATCGTTGGATAGGTTTACCAATTGGTCGCTTTTACAAATTTTTAAATTTTTTGTTATCGTACATTCGCTTATAATGCCAAATATTTTATGATTATTTCTTATTATTTCATTAAACTTGGTACTTATGATTCTATTATTTTTCTTTATAGGTTTAATTATAACGTTATCGAATTCTTCCCTGCTAGTGAGCGGGATTACAATGATATACAACAGTTTTTTCTGATTGTAAAGAACCTTAATGTTTGCAAACTCGAGGGCTTCTTCTACTGATGTGAATAAAATATTGTCATCTGTTATTTTCTCCAGTGCTATTTTTATTTATTTTTTATTTAACAAAAATGAATTTATAATATTTTGTTTTGCCCATTGGATCGCGTATTTGATGTTAGTTAATTCTTCTTTTGTGAACCTGAGCTTAATCTGCATGCATCTTTCTTAATTGCATTGGTTATATGTTGGTAATTCGGGTAAGGTTTTGTAATCTTTCTGTGAAAATATCGTTTATAACTACTTGTTGGTTATTATTCTGGATAGTTTGATCCAATGCATTTTTCACTATTTCAAAGTCGTCGTGATCTGGAGATCCGGCGATGTATTTCCAGGCAGTGCCTATTATGTTGATGGCTCTCTTTTTCCTGGATGGTTCTATTGGTTCTATGACCTCGAGGATGTCATGAATTTGGGATATTTCGTGTGTTAGAAGTGGGAAAAAGGGATTCGATTTAGGGATGGTTTGTATGATTTGCTTCTGTACATTGTCAACAAGGTTCCTATATTTGTCCATTTCTACAATATGGATAATGTTAAATGTGCCATCTTGTATTTTTGCAGGTCCATTAAAAATAGTTACGAGGTGTGACAGTGTGTAGTTTAAAATTTGCAACTCGATTGCCGAAGAGGTGGAGAGAGTTAGGAAAATTCTGTAATAAAGGGAAATATAAAAATGGTTTCAGTTTTTTATGTTGCTTTTATGGACTACTCTTCCTGATTCTGTGGTAATTGTGGTGGACTTATTGTCTTTGACTATTTCTTTTTTAAATTTGGGTGATAGTTTGGTTCCTAAACGCCTGTGAATTCTTACATAAACAACGTCTCCTGAGTCATACTGTTTGATTGGTTCTCGGTTTTTATTATGGATCTTAAGGTCGATTGCCTGTGTGTCTCTCAATCTTTGAATGTTGTCTTGTCCTGCTTTTTCGTACGTTTCGGGGTTTGTATTGACTTTTCGTCCGAAAAATACTTCAAGTGGTATCTGTCCCGTTGTGCTGTGAATGGTATAGTTATATTCGTAGACTGCTCTGTCTAACAACTCTAGAATGGTAGGGTATGTGCGTTCGGTTTTGAGACAACGCATGATTTCCGTTAGGGTGGAATGAAACCGTTCAACTTGTCCGTTTACCGTACTCGTATATGGTGGAGCTTTGTAGATTTCTATTCCCAATTGGTCTTGTAACATAAAAGTTATTGAAGCCGAATTAAAGGATTTTTCATTGTCAAAAACAATAATTTTGGGAACTCCGAATAAAAAGACAAGTTCTCGTAAGGGCTCCTTCACGTCCTCGACGGCTCTTGACTTAATAATCTTGCCTTGCGCATATTTTGAAAACTTATCTAATGCTGTGAGGACAAGTTGTTTCTCAGTCTGGTAAATATCGACATGAAGAATTTCGCCAGGGTGTGAGGGTATTGGCGTTTCCCTCAGTTCGGGTTTTGATGGATGCCTATCGTATTTGTTCTCTTTACAAACCGCACATTGTTTAACAATTTTGTTAATCTTGTTATTCATACTGGGGAAGTAAAATTTTTCAAGGATTTGTATTTTATTCTCTTTAGCGTTTCTGTGGGCTCTTTTGTGCGTGCTGATGATTATTTCATCCTGTTGGTGATTATTTTTGATATCCTCCACTTGGAGGTTTGTAAATCTAATGCGAAGGTTCGCAAAATGGTGCGGAAAAATTTCCTGGATTTTTCCCATTAATGATTCGGGAGCTTTAATGCCATTTATTACGGACGGATTAAGGTATTTGTTTAAAGTTGAAACTAGCTGTCCGGGGGTATAATTTGTTTCCGAAAGTGTGTGCCTGTGGATGGTTGGGAAAACTATTTCGAATTTATAGGGATCGGTTGAATTTGGAATAAAAATGATTTGGTTCTTGAATGTGTTTATGGGTGTTTCGACGCTATAAATACGATTGTGCGATGAACTATCATCACTATGCGTCATTTCAGTCATGGAGTTGATTTGCGATACTTCAGGCACTCTAGAAAGGGCATCTGCTACTACATTACTTTTCCCTGGTGTATAGAAAAGTTCGTAATCATATTTTTCCAATATCGCCTTCCATCGCTTCATCTTGCTGTTATTGTTTTTATTACTAAGAGCATAGGTGAGGGGCTGGTGGTCTGTGTATATCTTCACCTTCGCTGCGCCATATAGGTAGTTTCGTAAGCAGTTCAGGGCCCAGATGATAGCGAGCATTTCCTTTTCGTTCGCCGCGTAGTGCTCCTCTGCTTTATTCAAAGTCCTTGAGATGAAAGTAATAGGTTTGCCGCCTTGTGAGAGAACTGCTCCAAGAGCATAACCTGACGCATCAGTTTTCAGTTCAAAGTGTTCCTCGTAATTTGGGTAGGATAGCAGTACGTCCTTCGATATTAAAGAAGTTTTTAGTTTCGTAAATGCTTTTACTGCCTCCACGTTAAATTCTACGCAAATCTTTGATGATTGTTTTTTGGACATTCGACGGACACTGTAGAAATAAAACGAACAAGCTATAAACTTGTTCTTTATTAACCGAAGTCACAACACAGAGTGAAATCGATATGTTTTCACTGTTTAAAAGAAACTTATTACATTAATAAACTTATCAATACATTCTTACGTTAATTTGCTGAATTCATTGAATTTCCATTGAATGTTGCGAAAGCATTGCAGTTAATGCTTTCGCAATTCAAGCCAGACGCTGCATTTTTTATATGGAGCGGAAATATGTTTAAAATTGAATTAGTGTTACCGAAAGAAATTCGTGCTAATTTGCCTGATGTGCAATTTTGAGTTGACGAAATAATTTCATATGAATTGTATTACACGTGCCAAATATTAACAACTTATTGTGTGTTAACTCTTCCCCCTTTAAAAACGATTGTCCCCAATCGTTAAAAGTAAGGTAGGTCATCAATTTTTTGTGGCCTTGGCTCGTGCAATTTCATTCGATCAACTGAGGGTTGTATTAATTCATGGGTAGGAGCTATTGTATGAATAATTACTTTTTCTCTTTTTTTGTAAAGAGCCTTATTAAAACAAGGCATATAGCAAAAAGGGTGAATAAGGAGAAAGTGGTGTATTTGGTAACAACAGAGTCTGACTTAAGTTCGTGAATGGACTTAGTATTATTAATATGCAAATGGTTTAACATTTCCAAGGATAGTAAGCTTATGAATTCATCTTCGACTGGCGTTTGTTGAATTGTTGGTGGAGAGACTTCCAAAAGCGGAGCTTCTAAATTTCTGTAAACTTTGTCATTTATTTGTAATGTTACGTTATGGAATTTGATTAAAAATGTACCATTAACAGTTTCATTGTTTATTGTTCCAATAAAATCGTTAAGAAGAATGACACCGGGTGAGATAATTTCTATTTGGGGTACATGGTAGCCATGAGAAATTGGACAAGATGAATTCATTCCATTTAGTAATGGTTGGATGCAAGTATCGTTGGATAGGTTTACCAATTGGTCGCTTTTACAAATTTTTACATTTTTTGTTATCGTACATTCGCTTATAATGCCAAATATTTTATGATTATTTCTTATTATTTCATTAAACTTGGTACTTATGATTCTATTATTTTTCTTTATAGGTTTAATTATAACGTTATCGAATTCTTCCCTGCTAGTGAGCGGGATTACAATGATATACAAAAGTTTTTTCTGATTGTAAAGAACCTTAATGTTTGCAAACTCGAGGGCTTCTTCTATTGATGTGAATAAAATATTGTCATCTGTTATTTTCTCCAGTGCTATTTTTATTTCTTTTTTATTTAACAAAAATGAATTTATAATATTTTGTTTTGCCCATTGGATCGCGTATTTGATGTTAGTTAATTCTTTTTTTGTGAACCTGAGCTTAATCTGCATGCTGAGTGCAGCCTCGTTTACAAAATCATTATCTTTCTTAATTGCATTGGTTATATGTTGGTAATTCGGGTAAGGTTTTGTAATCTTTCTGTGAAAATATCGTTTATAACTACTTGTTGGTTATTATTCTGGATAGTTTGATCCAATGCATTTTTCACTATTTCAAAGTCGTCGTGATCTGGAGATCCGGCGATGTATTTCCAGGCAGTGCCTATTATGTTGATGGCTCTCTTTTTCCTGGATGGTTCTATTGGTTCTATGACCTCGAGGATGTCATGAATTTGGGATATTTCGTGTGTTAGAAGTGGGAAAAAGGGATTCGATTTAGGGATGGTTTGTATGATTTGCTTCTGTACATTGTCAACAAGGTTCCTATATTTGTCCATTTCTACAATATGGATAATGTTAAATGTGCCATCTTGTATTTTTGCAGGTCCATTAAAAATAGTTACGAGGTGTGACAGTGTGTAGTTTAAAATTTGCAACTCGATTGCCGAAGAGGTGGAGAGAGTTAGGAAAATTCTGTAATAAAGGGAAATATAAAAATGGTTTCAGTTTTTTATGTTGCTTTTATGGACTACTCTTCCTGATTCTGTGGTAATTGTGGTGGACTTATTGTCTTTGACTATTTCTTTTTTAAATTTGGGTGATAGTTTGGTTCCTAAACGCCTGTGAATTCTTACATAAACAACGTCTCCTGAGTCATACTGTTTGATTGGTTCTCGGTTTTTATTATGGATCTTAAGGTCGATTGCCTGTGTGTCTCTCAATCTTTGAATGTTGTCTTGTCTTGCTTTTTCGTACGTTTCGGGGTTTGTATTGACTTTTCGTCCGAAAAATACTTCAAGTGGTATCTGTCCCGTTGTGCTGTGAATGGTATAGTTATATTCGTAGACTGCTCTGTCTAACAACTCTAGAATGGTAGGGTATGTGCGTTCGGTTTTGAGACAACGCATGATTTCCGTTAGGGTGGAATGAAACCGTTCAACTTGTCCGTTTACCGTACTCGTATATGGTGGAGCTTTGTAGATTTCTATTCCCAATTGGTCTTGTAACATAAAAGTTATTGAAGCCGAATTAAAGGATTTTTCATTGTCAAAAACAATAATTTTGGGAACTCCGAATAAAAAGACAAGTTCTCGTAAGGGCTCCTTCACGTCCTCGACGGCTCTTGACTTAATAATCTTGCCTTGCGCATATTTTGAAAACTTATCTAATGCTGTGAGGACAAGTTGTTTCTCAGTCTGGTAATTATCGACATGAAGAATTTCGCCAGGGTGTGTGGGTATTGGCGTTTCCCTCAGTTCGGGTTTTGATGGATGCCTATCGTATTTGTTCTCTTTACAAACCGCACATTATTTAACCCTGCTGTTAGATTAGAAAAAACTTACGAATCTTAGATTGAGGGACCATTTGGTCCATACTGCAATTTTCATCCAAAATAATAATTTTATCTTATTCTTTGTAACTATTTTGGTTCAAAAATTTCTAAAGCAAGTATTTGACATTTCAAAAACATCCGCTAACATATCAAAAACATCTTCTAAATATTTGACATGAATTTACATTCGCTTGGTAATGAAAAAACTTACGAATCTTAGATTGAGGGACCATTTGGTCCATACTGGAATTTTCATCCAAAATAATAATTTTATCTTATCCTTTGTAACTATTTTGGTTCAATAATTTCTAAAGCAAGTATTTGACATATCAAAAACATCTTCTAAATATTTGACATGAATTTACATTCGCTTGGTAATGAAAAAATGTACTATTGACCAAATGGTCCTCTAATCTAAGATTCGTCATTTTGTATTTTTCTCAGTCCTGAATAAAGTTAGAAAATTTAATTTTCGCACATAACATTGTTTTATTAAAAGACCCCATTAGCAGAAAAATTTAGTCAGTATATATCACCGTTCCAAAGTTACAAGGGAAAACAGAAAAAATTTGGACCAAATGGTCCTAATCTAACAGCAGGGTTAACAATTTTGTTAATCTTGTTATTCATACTGGGGAAGTAAAATTTTTCAAGGATTTGTATTTTATTCTCTTTAGCGTTTCTGTGGTCTCTTTTGTGCGTGCTGATGATTATTTCATCCTGTTGGTGATTATTTTTGATATCCTCCACTTGGAGGTTTGTAAATCTAATGCGAAGGTTCGCAAAATGGTGCGGAAAAATTTCCTGGATTTTTCCCATTAATGATTCGGGAGCTTTAATGCCATTTATTACGGACGGATTAAGGTATTTTTTTAAAGTTGAAACTAGCTGTCCGGGGGTATAATTTGTTTCCGAAAGTGTGTGCCTGTGGATGGTTGGGAAAACTATTTCGAATTTATAGGGGTCGGTTGAATTTGGATTAAAAATGATTTGGTTCTTGAATGTGTTTATGGGTGTTTCGACGCTATAAATACGATTGTGCGATGAACTATCATCACTATGCGTCATTTCAGTCATGGAGTTGATTTGCGATACTTCAGGCACTCTAGAAAGGGCATCTGCTACTACATTACTTTTCCCTGGTGTATAGAAAAGTTCGTAATCATATTCTTCCAATATCGCCTTCCATCGCTTCATCTTGCTGTTATTGTTTTTATTACTAAGAGCATAGGTGAGGGGCTGGTGGTCTGTGTATATCTTCACCTTCGCTGCGCCATATAGGTAGTTTCGTAAGCAGTTCAGGGCCCAGATGATAGCGAGCATTTCCTTTTCGTTCGCCGCGTAGTGCTCCTCTGCTTTATTCAAAGTCCTTGAGATGAAAGTAATAGGTTTGCCGCCTTGTGAGAGAACTGCTCCAAGAGCATAACCTGACGCATCAGTTTTCAGTTCAAAGTGTTCCTCGTAATTTGGGTAGGATAGCAGTACGTCCTTCGATATTAAAGAATTTTTTAGTTTCGTAAATGCTTTTACTGCCTCCACGTTAAATTCTACGCAAATCTTTGATGATTGTTTTTTGGACATTCGACCTGCTTCTCCTCTCAAGAGCGATGTTAAAGGTTTTGCTAATTTAGCATAATCCCTTATGAACCGGCGATATTAGCCTGAAAGGCCCAAAAACGATCGGAGCTCCTTGATAGTTCTAGGTTGTGGGAAATCTGCAATGGCTTCAACTTTTTTCGGATTAGTTTTTATGCCAGCTCCGGAAATTTTAAAGCCAAGAAATTCCACTTCCTGTTTGAAAAAATGGCATTTGTCCAATTGGACTTTCATGTTAGCTTCTTCTAGCGTTTTGAATACGTTATGAATGTCCCGAATGTGATCCTCCTCGGACCTGCTATAAATGACTATGTCGTCGATATATACTTAGCATGTCCTGCCTATGTAATCACGGAGAATATCGTCCAGTGCACGTTGGAATATCGAAGGCGCATTTTTCAATCCAAATGGTAAGCGGGTGAACTCATATTTCCCGTTATTAATTGAAAATGCCGTTTTCTCTATGTCGGAACTTTTAAGTGGAATTTGGTGGAATCCACTCTTAAGATCTAGGACTGAAAAGAATTTACTATTTCCTAATTTCCCTAGGACGTCGGATATCTCGGAGATAGGATATCTATCCGAAATTGTGACAGAGTTTAATTTTCTAAAATCTATCACCATCCTAAACTGTTTATTCCCTTGGGAGTCCGGTTTTTTGTCGACTATCCATACAGGGGAATTGTATGGTGATCTTGACGGGCGTATAATTCCATCGCTTAATAACTTTTCTACCTGCCTTTCAACTTCATGCTTTAATGAAGCCGGATAAGGGTAAAATTTTGTGTAAACTGGGGAATCAGTTGACGTACGGATTTCTCCAATTACCCTTGTAGTATAAGTTAGTTTTTCGTCCGGTTCTGAGAAGAGCATGGTTAATTGTTTTGCCAACGAGTACATGATTTCTTTTTGTTCGACCTCCATATGGTCATCTTGTATCTTGATTGAATTTACACTTTGGCTTATGTGTTGTTTAAGTCGAATTATAGTATGGTGACGAACAACCATATAATTTTTGTTTGTGTAAATGACCGCATCTAATGCTTTTAAGCTGTCATTACCTAAAATGCCATGAAAAGATTTAAGGCTAGGCATTAAAAAAAATTTAAGTTCGTCACTTAAGCCGAAAAGGTTTAAATACGTGTGCGATGTGATTGTATTAGGTATTATTTTTTTACTAAGTTGGGTTGCACATAATTTTTACTCGAGCCTGTGTCAATGAGGATTCTAAGGATTTCTCCGCTCTTCGTTCGACATTCAAAGTATGGAAGCGAAGAGCTCGTCATTCTAAAAAATGAATGTCAGTTAACTCCGGATCTACTTCATTGTCGGCTCCGTAATCTTCTTCGGTTTGATAAGTGTCGTAATAACAATTTTCTTGTTCTTGGTCGTAATATTGGGTTAACTCTTGGTCTTGACTTTCGTAAGTTACGTTGTCATGCTCCGAAGTGTCTGCCATTTCCGTGTTTATGTGAAAGGTACGTTGCGCTTTAGCAGGATTGATATTCTGCTTTGAAGGTGGGTTTAGCGGTCTTTTACCTAGAAATTGCTGCTGAGGTGGCCTGTTCGCGTAATTTATTTGTTGAGACCGGATGCTTCGGTCGACATCCATTGGTTCTGCTGGCTTGGGTGCTGTTGGGCGTGGTGGTGGATGCTTTGGATGGTTAGAGCTTTGATCACCAAGGTTGTTATTATGGTTGATAGTAGGAACATTCTGTGGGTATGGAATGTAGGCTAAACTTGGATGGAACGGTTGTTTGTTCTTTTGTGAGTTGTATTTTTGGGTTGATGGTGGTTGATAGTTTTTCTTTGCTGGTTGATTATTGTAATTTTGTGCATGATTAGTGCGAAATTTTTGGTTTTCCAGCTTAAGGCACAAATGGAGGGCTTGAGGCAGATCCGCTGGCTCTCTCATGCCTAGTAGTCTTGGTAGATCACCGTTGAGGCCTCTAATAAAAGTGTCGAGGGCTTTGCTTCTATAAGTTTGTGTCAGTAAATTAAGAGCTTCATTTCCAGCATCTAAGCCGCCTAATTTGTTCAACATCAGCGATAAGTGCGAATAGACAGCCTGATAGAAGTCTTGCACAGTTGAATTGCCCGGTCATTTGATATTCTAACGTCGAAACATCTCTCTTGTCGGCATAATGTAAAGTAAGGCATTTAGAAATTGCAGTCCAATCTAAAGGGGTGTTATACGATTCTAGTGCAATGTCCGCATTACCTACTATTTTATTCCTAATGAAATTCAAAATACCGTAGTATTTTGGCGTACCTTTGAGATTTTCATAAATTTTTAAAATTCTCTCTACACTCTTCCTCCAGGAATTAAATTCTCCTGCTTTGCCAGAAAATTCTCTCAGGCATTTAATGACATCTGGGATTTTATCTAAATCCCCTAAATTGCCTAAATGTTGTACATCGATAGACTGATCTACTGCATGTCCCTGAATAGCGTTCGGATTCAACGAAGCCTGTATCATCTCAGGTAACTGGCCATTAATTATTTCTAGGACAACAGTCCGAAGATTCGCTAGGTTTACCTGTCCTTGTCCGTTTCCACCGGATTGGTTAGGAGGGATAGAAGGATTTGGGATATTTAAAATGGATGGGCGTATCAAATTGTCGGGATTTGACATTTTTGAAGTAAAAAATTTCAGTTACTGGGTTTAAATTTTTACACAGAGACAGATATAATTTAGATTTTTTGTTTTTCTAAAGGAGTATATTTTTTACCAAAAAGGAATTTAAAGGTTGCTACACGGTATTTCAGACTTAAAATTATATAGGATATATTGTATTTGTCAAAATATAATTTATAATTTCTTAGTAGCTTACAATAGTATAGGTGGAGTTATCTTCATCTTGGTAAATTTAGAGATGGTGGTGCTGACTTGGAGTATCCTGATGTGTGCGTCCTCGTTGTATAGGTTGGGTTGCAGATATGCTAATTTGGATTCAAGGGTACAGTCACTTTCACGGCTTTTTGGTTTTACAATGTAAATGATGAAGTCACTTTAGATTTATGCTTATCTTTGACGTGTGTGTTTTTCCTTTTGTTTGATTAGATTTTGTTGTTCTTGTTTTCTCGTATAGTATTATCGAGATTTTTAGTTTTAGAGTTTTACTCTAGTAGGTTTTCATGATTTTAACTGCTAAATTATTGCAAGATTCCCACTTTAAAGTCTTTCTCTTGTGGGTTAAGTTGTTTAAAAAAAAAATTTTTCACTTCACTTTTGTGGGTTTGTTATGACTTTAACTGTCCACTTTAGAGTTTTACTCTTGTGAGTTAAGTTGTTTAAATTTTTTCCACTTTACTTTTGTGGTTTTGTTATGATTTCAACTTGTTAAGTTGTTGTAATTTTTTCACTTTAGAGTTTTTACTCTTTTGGATTTGTTATAATTTCAACTGTTACGTTGTTATAAGTCCTTTTTTCACAAGTAAAGCGGCTTACGTTCAATCGCGTCCTTTTTTCCTTAAGGATACTTAGGGGCCTCTTTCTTTACATTAACGCGATGGGTGACTTATTTACCCACTTTTGCTCGGGCGCCAGTTAGACCTTTCGAAGTTAAAGGTCCAAAAAAAGATAAAGAATCGCGAAACTTGTCGAAAGAGTCGCGGACACTGTAGAAATAAAACGAAGTTATTTTGCTTGTCAAAAGCTATAAACGTGTTCTTTATTAACCGAAGTCACAACACAGAGTGAAATCGATATGTTTTCACTGTTTAAAAGAAACTTATTACATTAATAAACTTATCAATACATTCTTACGTTAATTTGCTGAATTCATTGAATTTCCATTGAACGTTGCGAAAGCATTGCAGTTAATGCTTTCGCAATTCAAGCCAGATGCTGCATTTTTTATATGGAGCGGAAATATGTTTAAAATTGAATTAGTGTTACCGAAAGAAATTCGTGCTAATTTGCCTGATGTGCAATTTTGAGTTGACGAAATAATTTCATATGAATTGTATTACACGTGCCAAATATTAACAACTTATTGTGTGTTAACTTGCATACTACGCTCTCTTCAATGTATTAGTAAATAAGTAGCTCTTAAGATAATATAATAAAAATAAAGAGCAGTCGCTCACAAAACCTTAAACCTCTCGTTACTTATTACATCCCTATAAAGGATAATGTCGCAGTTAAACACGAATTTGAACATACGCCATCTCAATATAAGAAGAACGAGGTCGGCCTGCACGGTGAACCCGATATAGACGAGGTCGTTAAGAGTATTACCATTGGAAGTCCTACTCTAAGCGTTGAAGACTACTCGTAACTTGGTAGTCTGTTTGTGGGGGTTGATCGCAGGATGAAGGGGCAAATAACACATCTGGCCATCGGTCGAGATGGGTCGCTCCACTGGGCGTATATGCACCTGTGAGATGTCTTTCCCAACAACTTTATCGTAAACTGCCTTAATCTCAGGTCTCCGAGCAAGTAACCGCTCGTTCCTCAAAAATTGACTCTTGGCCGCAGCCCTTGTGTCTCCCAATTGCAGAGTTAGAGGAAACTCAGGTTTGAATGGGAGCGTCGCTTTAAATTTTTCCTCACAGAATTTATTGGTCTGTGAAAGACTCTACCTCCTAGGGATCTCTTCTAACTCCCAAAAACGAATGAGTTTCGATTTAGACTATCCTCACCAGTAAATTCGACCATACTCGTAAAGGCCTGGACCGGTGTAGGGTTGCCGACAATGGTGTTCACTGGCCCCGTCAATATCCAGCCGAATACCGTGTTCGGCGCCACCAGCGAACCCAAAACCTTTCGTCGAATTCCCTCCGCGATGATATGAGGATAGAGGCCTGCCCCTAACAGCAAATCAACGGGTCGACTATCATAGCAGTTGGCGTCCGCAAAACGTATGTCAAGAAGACGGGTGGTAAACCCTTTGGGAGTCTTTAAGGAGGGTAGATTCCCAGAAATATGCGCCTGAACGTATGCGCATGTCTAATGCATGTTAAATGCACAAAAAAACGATTATCGGGCCCCAATTTGACGTCGACACCTCGTAGGTGTCCAATGCTAAAAGACAGCTGTTAATTCTGCGGCGCAAATCTTTAACGTCCAAACTGGTTCCAACCTCCACGCTTGGTAGCCCGAAGAGGACCTTGAGCTGGTTATTGACCAACATACCAAGATTATCATAAGTATCCCCAAGGCCTTCCAAGCGTAACGGAAACTAGTATTATTGACAATACCAAATGTAGAACACTGATGTACGATAAATGACCGAAAGCCGCTAAGATATGTACACCAAGGAAAGAAAAATAAATGGAAAAGCGAGCACTTGATCAAATGTACAAAAGACCAACGTGGGGCATAATGTTAAAATTATTTGCCAACCACTTAGTAAGGTTCAAACAACTATCGGAAAACCGGGAAAAACAATAAACAAAAATGTCCGACTAAGCATACGGGATGCGATGATCAAACAATCCCATGCATATACGTATGAGTGTAGACGAAAGGCACAAAATATAAAATAGTGCAAACGAAATTGTATTAATGAAACTGTATGAGCTGAAACACCAAATGTGGATGACCAATGGCCTGTCCGACCGAGTGTAGGGTATATGTCAGACTCGCGCGAGAAATAACAAATATACAGTACCAAAATTACAAAACACTCACCCGAAAGTGTTAAATATGTAAATATGGTGATTTCTGGCAACTCTGTAGAGTCAAGTCGTACTCAATTTTATGCTCCGTGATATTTGCTTTCGTAGTAATTATTATATCGTGTATTATTGTGTTAGTGTTGTGAAAAAGTGTTAAAACTGAAGCTAAGTATCTAACGTTGGTTTTGGGTATGTTAGTATTGTTTGTGCTTCAGTTGTTTTATAAATTAAATCTTCTGCTTGTTTGTAATTTAAGCTTTGGTACCACAATACAACAACAATATTTTGGTTTGTATCCTGTTATTGTTGTTATTGTCAGTTTTTTGTTCGATTTTTGTTATTGTTAGTTTTTCTACTCTCTTTTGTACTAGTTTTGTTTGTATTCACAATTCTAGTGTTGATAAACATCCCGCTTTTTATTGTAACTGTTTAGCAGTGTTGTCTATTATAGCGATTATTTAGCTATTTTAGCGATTTCTGCGGATTTTAGCAGTGTTGTCTATTGTAGCAATTATTTTGTTATTTTTAGCGATTTATTTTGTAATTTTAATTTTTTTTTTGTTTCTTGGTTTTATTTGAAATGGCGTGTTTAAATAAAAATTGTTCTTTAAAATCTGATAATGAACGTATGTTGTCGTGTTGGTTATGCGACAATCTATGTCATATTAAATGTGCTGGAATAGAAGCCACAGTTGCTGATTGTCTGAATGGGAATAAGGGTATTCGTTGGTGCTATTCTAAGTGTTGAATAATTAAAAATAGTTTTTACCGTTTTTTTAAGAGCATCTAGTCAGAGTTTTCTGGAATGGAAAGGGATCTGTCTGTGATCTCGTATCGTTTCTCTAAATTTATGAAAATGTTTGAGGAATATCCTGATTTGGAGAAATGCATAAATTCTCCATCTCAATCTTCTCCCAAACGCAAGAAATCATGGAGGAAATTAATTCCGCTGATAAATGTGAACTCATCACCTTATTTAACTCAGGTTAATTCGCCTATGGCTGCTACTGATAACTGAGTCATCTGGTCGGTCGTAGCCTCTTCTGTTGCTACCAGTGCTGATATTTTGGAACCTTCCGCTCCATCTGGTGCTGGTGAATTACAGTCCGAGCGGGTGCAAACCGGGGACAATTATTCGCCTATGGCTGCTACTGATAACTCTGTTATTCGGTCGGTCGTAGCCTCTTCTGTGGCTACTGGTGCTGACATTTTGGAACCTTCCGCTCCATCTGTTGCTGGTGAATTACAGTCCGAGCGGGTGCAAACCGGTTTGTTGACTCTGGTTTGTTGACTCGATTGTTGACTCTGGGGGCTTGACGTTTGCTTTCGCACCATTTGGTGCTGATAGATTGGACACCGTGTCAAATGGTTCAGTCGTTGACTCTGACCCTTGTTCTTCCAGGTTACGGGCTAGAGAGCTGACTGTAGTTCCGGCTGGGCGGGTAATTTTTATTTCAAGACTCTCACCGTAAACCACTGTGGATGATATTAAATTTTATTTATCATCTAAATTGAATAACACGGATTCTATAGCGAGTTATAAGCTTAACTCCGCGCATTTCGAAAAACTCGCCTCTTTTAAGCTTTTCGTTCCCGATGGTTTGTTTGGACAATTGGTTAACTCTAATTTTTGGCCTTCAGGGGCCTTGGTGAAAGAGTTTATACAACGCAATAATGGTAGGCGTTCGAACCCTGTTTCTCTCCCAAAATCGAATAAAACGGCTTCAAAAACTAAATGGATTTGGCAACATTTTGTATCAAAATGTTCGTGGCTTAAATACTAAACTTTCTAGACTCTATGTGGACAGTTTTGGTTTCGATTATGATATAATAGTTTTTTCCGAAACATGGCTTAAGCCCAGTGTACTCGGTTCATAAGTCTTATGTGACAGATTTTCAATAGTCCGTAAAAGATCGCGCGGTTAAATCTGGCGTTGGTGTATTAATCGCTGTACTCAGATCTTATCTTATGACGCTGTGATAACGAACATTAGTGGTATAGAGTTCTTAGCACTCTCTGTAAGGTTGGGCGCTGCCAAACTGTATATAACTTGTTCGTATATTCCACCTTCGTCAGAGTTTGGAATTTATGAGATGCACTTGGATGCCATCTCTGAAGTGTGTGGGAAGCTTGGTGACAGTGACAGCTTACTGATAGTGGGTGATTTCAATTTACCTTTGGTATCATGGTTACCCTTACCGGATACTAAACATCTCACTCCGTTAACTCCTTGCGACTGGACTTCTGATTTTGTTAGACTCATTTCTTCTCTGAATCATGTTCAGATTATCGATATTATTAATGCTATGAATAGGACACTTGATCTTGTAATAGTTAAGAATTCTGATAATTTTGAAGTTTCCCGCGTTAATCCTCTAAGTTTGCGCGAGAACTCATACCATCCTACAATTTGTATTCGTTTCTATCTCCAGACTGAAAGTTCAATCTATTCAAAATCTATCAGGAAAACTTTTTGTTTCTCACGTGCTAATTTTGTCTTACTGAATAGTCTTTTTAAATCTGTCGATTGGAGGTCAATATTAGATTGTTACGATCGCCAGAGCTTTGATGGGAGCGTAATTAATTTTTATGATGTAATATGGAGATATTTACCTAAATTTGTGCCAAGGGTATCTTCAGGAGATGAGAATTTCTGACCTCCTTGGTCTTCTAACTATTTAAAGCAGTTAACAAATGCCAGGAGTTGATTACATAAAAAGTTTAGGGTATCAGGTAGATCTTTTGATTATAGTAAGTACACTATTGCCAGATGTCGTTACGAGGCAGAATCTCGCAAGTGTTATCAATCTTACTTGTCCAAGTTTGGTAAGAATTTTAGGAACAATCCTAAAAGTTTTTCCAACTTTGTTAACACTAAGCGTAAGCCCGTATCAAGACCTTCTCGAATTGTGATGAATGATGTCGAATACATAGACTCTGAATCTATTCCCCAATTGTTTTGCTGACTTCTTCTCATCTGTTTACTCGGTTAATTCAGTCTCGACTACCTGTGACTATCCTTCTGATATTCAGTCAGTAGATCCGTTCGGGATCACTTCTATGAGTGATTCGTTGGTCCAGGAGAACCTTTCGTCACTGAAGCCCACGAACACTTATGGACCTGACGGGATCCCTAATTCTGTGCTAAAATACTGTTCTACGACATTGGCTACACCATTGACTATACTATTCAATGCATCTTTGAAATTTAGCTACTTTCCCGCGGTCTGGAAAAGCTCGTATATTGTCCCTCTTCATAAGTCGGGTAGCATTACAAATGTGTCAAATTATAGAGGTATTGCGAAACTGAGTGCGATTCCAAAACTTCTTGAGAAACTGGTCACTGACATTATATCTGACGAAGTTTCCTCTATTATTGACTGCAGACAACATGGTTTTCGCAAAGATCTATCTACAGTTACAAACTTACTTCAATTTTCTTCCCACGTAATTGGTTTTATTTCAGGAATGCAAACCGATGTTATTTACACGGATTTTAGTAAAGCTTTCGATAAGGTTAACCATCGCCTCCTACTGGGTAAATTAAACGCTATCGGGTTTAGTAGTAATATTACTGAATGGATTTCATCTTACCTTACGGGTCGCGAACAGATGGTAGTTTTGGGGATTCGCTATCTAGACCTATCCAAGTGTCTTCCGGCGTTAATCAGGGAAGTCACCTGGGTCCTATTTTATTTCTCTTGTTTATCAACGATTTGCCTAATTCTATAGCTGAGTCTAAAATGCTTCTTTACGCGGACGATGTGAAAATATTTATGTCATATAAAAATTCTTCAGACTATATTCTACTTCAAAATGATCTGGATCGGTTTGGGAGTTGGTGCAATCATAACCTTATGGAGTTAAACTTGGGTAAATGTAAACATATGGCGTTTTACAGATCACGTATGATTACCTCCCGGTATTCTGTATGTGGTTCTACATTAGAATTGGTCAATTCATTCTTGGATTTTGGTTTTTTACTTGATAGGAAATTGTCTTTCAATAGTCACATTATTGCAACTGTTAATAAGGCTTATGGCGTACTTTCGTTCAATAAGCGGTGGGCGAAGGAATTTTCTGATCCATATATCACGAAAAATCTTTTTACATCCCTTGTGAGGCCCATATTAGAATATGGATCAGTGGTATGGGATCCACAATATGTCTTTTATGTGAATATGATAAAATCGAAACCTGAGATGGGATCCTAACTTCCATCTTCCTCCATATGTCAGTAGATTGTCTTTAATTAAATTACCTACTCTGGCTAGTAGACGGACTATGCTTAATTCGATTACAATATATAAGATACGCTCTGAGTATCTTCTTGGTCGTATTTCGATAAATGTTCCTTCGAGAACTTCTAGGAACTATAAACTCCTGTATATTAGTTTTCGACGCTATAATTATGCTTTGAATGAACCGGTTCGGAGAATGTGCACAGATTTTAATGATGTTTATCAGTTTATTGACTTTCCTTTATCACCGGACACGATAAAGCCTTTTATTATAAATCATCTAAATAGCTAGTGTGTAGGATTTTATGTACCCATTAGTGGGCAGTGTCCCTTATAAGGGACTCTCACGTTTTCTACTGTAGCACTTTCCAACACTGGAATTTTTTAAAAATAAGTAGGCTATGCCATAGCTGTCATTCCAACGAATCATGTTCTATTTTATTTGTCGCATTTTTTGTGAGTTGTGTGTTGTGTTCTGTTCAAAATATGGGAAACCAATTTGTGAAAAACCAAAAATATCGAGCTGGGTAAGAAAAATTGCAATAAATTAATTATTATGTGTATATTTATAATCTTGTGTTTAGGGTTATTTGGAAATAAGTGTAATGAATTAATTTATGTACAATAATTATAAAAAAATTTTATGACACGTGCATATAGTGGCTATGAATGCAACGTCCCCTAAAAGGGACACTGCGCCCGTAGTACAATTGTAATACAATGATTGAATAAATATTTTTCATCTGCAGACTTACAGTTTCTGAAATATTGAATGAATTGGATTCCATTGACAACAATGAGTTGTACTATATTGAGTTGTACAATGAGTTGTACTATATTGATTCCACCAATAGATGGTGCCGATACTATCCAAGATACTGATGAAAGCGACGATGAGCATGAGGGAAATCTTAATCATCTTGGTCCAAAGTTGCTGTAAGTATTCCCCAACCAAAATCGTTTCATCGATATAATTTGGGCATGGGAGGCGTGGATAAAATGGACCAACTAGTTGCAGTCTACCGGTCTAGCATCAGACAAAAAATGGTGGTGGCCCATATTTGCATATCTGCTTGGTGCGTCAGTAGTGAATGCATGGCTGCTGATGAAGAAGTTACATCCCAATGATCCGGCATGTGCGGCCCTAATAAATTTTCGGCGTTATATTGCAACAACATACGTGGAATCGTATGGTACCCCAACATCTAGAGGTTTGCGTAACAGCCATGTCACAGCAGATACAAGATTTGATGGCAGAAACCACATGATTGAATATTCAAAAACAGATAAACGATGTGGTTTTTGCGGCAAAAAAACAAACTTTATTTGTAAGACATGTTTTAAGGAATACCATAAGCCAACTGTACCTAATGCGCAATGTCCCTTATAAGGGACGGTCCATATCTCCAAAACTATAAGTTTTTTTCAATAAATTTTTTTTAAAACTAATTCATTAGGTTATTTTCATTTATAATTGACATAAATTCAGTGCCCAGGGAACTTCATCCACTAATGGGTCAATGTTGTATTGATAATTTATGTTTTAATGTTTTAAGATTTATTATTTTTCAATAAGTATGTAGCGGTAATCTGTAGATTTTATTCCTCTGTTAACCGGTATTGCTTTAATCGGCTGGGAATTTTTATGTAGCCATTACACGTTTTCCTCTCGGTTACGCCTCGCTACGGATCGGTCTGTGGTGTGTACGTTACCCCTACGTCATAGGGATGAGGCCCCCGCGGTCGGTTGGGGCTGGTGTGAGTGGCGCCGATGGGATCGTTCGTATAAAAAAAAAATGTAGGTAAGAATATGTTTGCATATATACAAGTACTGAGCAATGACGTTCACTATTTTGAGCCACCGAACTACCGAACCGAACGACCTTTAATCCTCTGTTGGTATGGTATTAAAATATGAGTGTGGTGTGTTACTCATGTAACAATCACCAATTATCCACCAATTATCCACTAAACAGCCGCAAGACCGACATAAACTCTCGCCGTACTTATATGTATGCTCCTCTTTTATTTTATTTCTGGATTAATTGGATATTAAATATTCTTCGATCCTATTCAAACTTTAATTTTCCCCGCGATTAATTATTCTGTACTACGGTTCGGACGGTAATGGTACCTTCGTGATAAATAACAACAACCACGGACAGACGTTATTGTCACTAAATAAACGTTTATTTATTAACACCACCATATATGAAGCGCGGAAGCTCAGTGAATTTTGTACGCAGCTGTGTATGACGATATCCAGTATTTCTATATCTTGTGGACTGTTGTTTGCTGATGCAGGATTATGGAAGTATTCCTGGCATCTGGGAAGAAAAATACGTTTAATTGTAGACTTTGCAACTCGAATCGGGTTCGGAGGACCAATGTTAGCGTTGGCAACCAGTAAGAACTCAAATAGGACTGTATGCGAAATAGAAACAAGGGCTTTTAGTGTTTTCCACTAGTAATATAATCGCTTTTATTCGAGGTAACGAAATTACCTAAGGTTTCTGGAGCGCTGTGGTAACGAAGCGAACGATAAAAGTACGATACTGTAAGTAAGTAAACCCCAAGGTAAGATGAATCATGGTGGCTGGAATTCAGCAAATCCCGGTACTTTCATGAATTCATTGCCGTTAACGGACACAAAAACATATTTTAATAAATACAGAGAGAACAGAAGGGTTACCAACGGACGTTAAAAAGAGTAGTAATCCAATCAAAGTATGCCCCATTTGGGCTTAAACAGAATATGCATAGAGAATTCATGGCAGTGCTCTCATGGACGCCAGCAATTGACCAAAATTACAATCGTCCGTCGAGGATTGTTGCAGAAAATACACTGCGCTGACCACTTATGGATAAATTATAGTCCGTGGGCTGAACTCAAAAAAGTTTAAACAAACTCATTTAAGACAACTTTTCACAAATCCCATACCTACATATGAATTTTACATGCTACGATGTGCTTATTTATGCTCACTGCACAACCAAAACCTGGAATATGTACGGAGAATTCATGGGCATAAAAGTTCTCCATGGATTGGTTTTGAATTGTTTGGAATAGTGGGTATGGTGGCAATGGATTAAACTTCGTGTATACTAAGAAGAAAACCACGTCAGCGTTTAAACTTTTCTACTAAAATAGAGAGAATTTTATCATGAATGAACGAATTGTATGATGAAAGAAAGTTGGTTTGTTTATTTATATTCCGCAGACGGTGTTGCCACAGTAACATCACGCTTCAAAATTTGTTTATCTTGCAATTAAGCGAAATTCACATTGTCAGTTTGAAAGAAATACGGGCCTCCAAAGCTTGAATTTACAATCGCCCGTTTAATTTACAATCATCCATTTATTAGCCGATCCTTTTGAAATATGGTTCACTAGAAAGGTGATCCTAAAAGCTGCATGTGTGTATATGAACATATTTGGTTTTATTAACCTCTTGGGGGCTAGTATACATAAATCGAATTTTTAACTTAATTTGTTTGATAATAATTTATTTGTGTGAAAAAAATTCCACAGTATTCTTATGTTTTACTAGACTCCGATAACAGACAACTCCTCAGCGTTTTTTGTACGGTATAATATTTAACAATAACCCTTCACAGTCCGGAGATATTAAAGTTCAAAAAAATTTAACCCACATGTCATATTTTTTTTTTTAGAAAAAAAATTGTTAAATTTGTTTAACTTTTTTAAGATTTCTATAGGAAACTACTAGTACTCAAAATATGGGATGTTTTTTTAGCATTCGGTATATTCTCCTCAGTGGAAGGTCCAACACCGGTTTCGCGGTTTCGGCATAGTATTTTTGTGTTATAAAGCTTACTGCATGTGCGGCCTTTGGCCGGGCTTAGGGATTTTCACCTCTGTGGTAGGTCCGGCATAGTATTTTCATGATATACATCTTTCTGTGCGGCCGCCTTCGGCCGGCATAGGGATTTCCCCTCTGGGGTAGGTCCAACACCGGCTTCGGCATAGTATTTTTGTCGTATAAACATTTCAGGGTGACCGGCCTTTGGGATTTTCTCATCTAGGTCCAACGCCAGCTGTGCGGCTTCGGCATAGTATTTTTGTGTTATAATATCTTTTTTCGCTAACTGCCTTAGTTATAGGGTTATCGACGGATCAAATTAACAAATTAAACAAAAATATTCTATAATTGATTTTTTGTAGAAAGACTCTAAATAAGACAAAAATATTAAATAATATTTATTGGTGTTTCTGTTAATTAATAAAAAAACATAAATTTTAAAACACCATTAAAAAAGAAACCGGCTTTGGCTCGGGTTTAGAGATGTTCTCCTCTGGGGTAGGTCCAGCACAGAATTTTGTGTTATAAAGCGATCAGCGCGGGCGGCCTTCGGCCGGTCGTAGGAGTTTTTACCTCTGGCGTAGGTCCAACACCAGCTTCCCAATAGTATTTTTGTGGTATAAAGCTTTCTGCGTTGTCGGCCTTAGGGATTTTCCCGTCTGGTATAGGTCCAATACTATCGTCGCGGCTTCGGCATAGTGTTTTCCTGGTACAAATGAGGTTAAAACTCGTTTTTAATTAGCCCACCAACGGGTTAACAAAAATGAATATACGTTCTTTAATAACTGTTTATTAAAAAGAACTTGTGGTATGAAAAAGTAAATTTTAATACTACATATTAAAAATTTAATATGTGCAATTGATTATTATGGTAGATGGTTGGAAATATAGCTGTTTCAATGACCACCAAGGCATATCACCAGCCCTCATCTCCGCAAGTATTTAGGTATATCATCACACATTATATGGCTAAACAAAGCTCAACTTAGCGAGAATTGTCCCAATACTTCGACTTGTGCGAAAACATGAATATATTTATACACAGACCCAGTGAAGCTTGGGTATAGGTAAGTGTGGGTACCTCAACGAAGGTATGTATTCGTCGCACTAATTCAATGGTGTCAATATTTTTCCGTGCGATATCTGTAAGTCCATTTAAGTCCTCTTTTGCAATATAAAATGGGGGCCTTGAGAATCGGTATTCGGGACCAATAACAGAGTACTGAGTGTGGGTATTCATATGAAAGGGAATAATATACCCATTGCATTTTCGTACAAGTTCTACAATCTTATTATTGATGAGTTAACATCTATAGGCGCGGGTACGGCCTAAATTCACAAAGTGAATACATCCAAACACAATTTGTCCGACTGCGCTCACACAGACTGTCCGACAACGATCACACATTGTTTGCCGTTAAACTCCTCCGAAACGGCTGGACCGCTTTGTATGAAATTTTGTGTGCATATCGGGTAGATCTCAGAATCGGCCAACATCTATTTTTCATACCCCTAAATGAGAGAGGTGACCCACCCCTATATAGAACACAGATTTGTCCGACTGCGAAACACAGATTGTCAAACTGCGAAAAAACACACACACTGATGTACCGGCAGCGAATAGTTGTATTGTGTGGGTGCGGAGCACTCTCAGAGCAAAGAGGATAATGACGTGTTATACGTTCATATATAAAAATGAGATAGAAAGAGAGCAACGACAATTGTGAACTTGGGTAGCGTATGTACGAACATAACAATGTATGTATGTATGTACATGTGCCTTGTTTTTAAATATTTTTAAGTGTTGTTAAGCAGTGATGCCAGTTTAGGGGATATATCCCCAAATTGGGGATTTGTTTTTCAAAATAGTGGATTGGTTTTGTGGTGTGGGGATGTAAATTTCTTCTTTTGTATCATTGTTTTGCTGATGCTGATTTCGTTTGGCCACCTCGGAGCTGCGATTTGACACCGTTGGATTATTATTTGTGGGGTGCCCTCAAAGACAAGTGTTACACGGACAAGCCAGAGACAATTGACGCTTTAAAGGACAATATTCGTGAAGCCATTGGTGGAATACAGCTGCACATAATCAATAATGTGCTTACAAATTGGACCGATCGTGTAGGCTACTGCATGGCCAGCCGAGGCAGCCATTTGAATGAAATTATTTTCCATTATTAACCGGAAGGATTGTACTTTCAAATAAAAAAAGAAATTTGAGAAAATATTCAGTAGCTTTTTTTATAGCATTTTCAAAAAACAAAGTTATTTGGCGGACCCGTGATATATGCATTTACAAGTGTCTGTTGCTTTGCATTCTTTGATTTTTGTGGAAATAAAACAAAAAGTATTGAGTAAGAAAATAATGACCCATGTGCTTGCACTGGTCTTTGAATAATTTTAAGTATTAATATTATTTAAATGTAACGTCATCATATGACTGAACGCTGTTTTTTATTTTCCAATGTAACATTTACTAATGTGTTCACAGAAATCGAACAGGTACCATGTAGCAAAAAGGTGTTAACACATCGCCCGTGAGTTCGAACACTCATTGGATTTGTTTTAAAAATAGCTCTTCAATCTAAGGTTTGTACCAGAAAAGTACTATGCCGAAGCCGCGAAGATGGCATTGGACCAGACGAGAAAATCCCTAAGGCCGACCACGCAGAATGCTTTATATCACAAAAATACTAAGGCGAAGCCGGTGTTGGACCTACCCCAGAGGATAAAGCACCTACGACCGACCGAATGCCGCCCGCGCTGATTGCTTTTAACACAAAATTCTGTGCTCGACCGACTCCAGAGGAGAACATCTCTAAACACGAGCCGAAGCCCGTATTGGAAACGGTGTTTACAAAATAGTTTAATTTTTTAATGATGTTTTAAAATTTAGGTTTTGTTATTAATTAACAGAAACATCAATAAATATTATTTAATATTTTCGTCTTATTTAGAGTCTTTCTACAAAAAATCAGTTATGGAATATTTTTTTTTAATTTGTTTATTTGATCCGTCGATAACTCTATAACTAAGACAGATATCGAAGAAAGATATTATAACACAAAAATACTATGCCGAAGCCGCACAGCCGGTGTTGGACCTAGAGGAGAAAATCCCTAAGCCCGACCAAAGGCCGGTCACCCTGAAATGTTTATACGACAAAAATACTATGCCGAAGCCGGTGTTGGACCTACTCCAGAGGAGAAACCCCTAAGTCCGTCCGAAGGCCGCAACCACTCAAAACTTTAAAATACCAAATACCAAGTTTTGGACCTACACCAGAGGAGATAAACCCTAAGCCCGGCTGAAGGCGGCCACCAAGAAAGATTTAAATTACAAAAATACTACGCCGAAGCCGCGAAACTGGTGTTGGACCTACCACAGAGGAGAAATCCCTAAGCCCGGCCAAGTCGCCCATGCAGAAAGCTTTATTACACAAAGATACTATGCCGAAGCCGCGAAACCGGTATTGAACCTACCCCTGAGGAGAATATCCCGAATGTTAAAAAAAACATCACGAATTTTGAGTTTATACTAGTTTCTAATCGTAAAAAAAGTTCAACAAATTAAATAACATTTTTCGTCAACGAGCTTCATTTTCGAATGACAAAACTCTAAAAAAAAAAAGTATGACACGTGGGTTAAATTTTTTAAACTTTAAAATCGCCGGTCTGTGAGGGTTTATTGTTGAGGGTATATTGTTGAGTATTATAGTGTACAAAAAAGGTTGAGGAGTTGTCTATTATCGGAGTCTAGTGAAACATAAATATACTGTGGAATTTTTTTCAGACAAATAAATTATTATCAAATAAATTAAGTTAAAATTCGATTTATGTATCCTAGCCCCCAACAGGTTAATAAAACCAAATATGTTTATTTACACACATACAGATTTTAGAATCACCTTTCTAGTGAAATGTATTTCAAAAGGATCGGCTAATAATTGGATGAGTTATGCGTGATTGTAAATTCAAGCTTTGGAGGCCCGCATTTCTTTCAAACGTACAATGTGAAGTTCGCTTAATTGCAAGTTAAACAAATTTTTAAGCGGGATGGTATTGTGGCTACGGCGTTTGCGGCATATACATAAACAAACCAACTTTCTTTTAATTCACCTCGTTCATGATAAAATTCTCTTCATTTTACTGGAGAAGTTTAAACGCTTAAGTGGATTTCTTGGTAGTGTACACGAAGTTTAATCCATTGCCACCATACCAACTATTCCACACAATTCAACAGCAATCCATGGATATCTTTTATGCCCATGAATTCTCCGTACATATTCCAGCTTTTGGTTGCCGGCAAATCAGAATTCAGAAAACTTATGAAAATTTGCAGTCCGTGGGGCGGAACGGAAGAAGCTTAAGAAACAAAATTAAAAACATTTCCGGACTGACTAGATCCAAAAGAATGGGATACATAATTACAAGCAAGTTTGAGCACTCACACGTGTACAAAAATGGAGTGAGCATTAATAAACACATTGTAGCATGCAAAATTCATATGTAGGTATGGGATTTGTAAAATGTTGTCTTAAGTGAGTTTGTTTAGACTTTTTTGAGTTCAGCTCCACGGAGTGTAATTTATCCATAAGTGGTTTCTGCAACAATCCTTGACTGACGATTGTAGTTTTGGTCAATTGATGGCGTCCATGATAGCACTGCCATGAATTCTCTTTACATTTTCTCTTTAAGCCCGAATGGGGCATACTTTGATTGGATTACTACTCTTTTTACCGTCCGTTGGTAACCCTTCTGTTCTCTCTGTATTTATTAAAATATGTGTTTGTGTCTGTAAACGGCAATGAATTCATGAAAGTACCGGGATTTGCTGAATTCCAGCCACCATGATTCATCTTACCTTGGGGTTTACTTACTTACAGTATCGTACTTTTATCGTTCGCTTCGTTACCACAGCGCTCCAGAAACCTTAGGTAATTTCGTTACCTCGAATAAAAGCGATTATATTACTAGTGGAAAACACTAAAAGCCCTTGTTTCTATTTCGCATACAGTCCTATTTGTGTTCTTACTGGTTGCCAACGCTAACATTGGTCCTCCGAACCCGATTCGAGTTGCAAAGTCTACAATTAAACGTATTTTTCTTCCCAGATGCCAGGAATACTTCCATAATCCTGCATCAGCAAACAACAGTCCACAAGATATAGAAATACTGGATATCGTCATACACAGCTGCGTACAAAATTCACTGAGCTTCCGCGCTTCATACATGGTGGTGTTAATAAATAAACGTTTATTTAGTGACAATAACGTCCGTCCGTGGTTGTTGTTATTTATCACGAAGGTACCATTACCGTCCGAACCGTAGTACAGAATAATTATTCGCGGGGAAAATTAAAGTTTGAATAGGATCGATGGATATTTAATATAAAATTAATCCAGAAATAAAATAACCGAAGAGCATACATATAAGTACGGTGAGAGTTTATGTCGGTCTTGCGGCTGTTTAGTGGAAAATTGGTGATTGTTACATGTTCATATTAACATTCACACCACACTCATATTTTAATATCATACCAACAGAGGATTAAAGGTCGTTCAAAGTAGTGAATGTCATTACTCAGTACTTGTATGAATGCATATATATTCTTACTTACATGTTTACATATTTAACACTTTCGGGTGCGTGTTTTGTAATTTTCGTACAGTATATTTGTTATTTCTCGCGCGAGACTGATTTGTCTTCTTTCTGTTTGGCTTTTCTGTTGTTTGGACAGACATATACCCTACACTCGGTCAGACAGGCCATTGGTCATCCACATTCGGTGTTTTAGCTCATTTCCACAAATTTTAATACAATTTCGTTCGCACTATTTTATCTTTTGTGCCTTTCATCTACAGTCATACGTATATGCATGGAATTGTTTGATCATCGCATCCCCTATGTTTAGTCGGACATTTTTGTTTATTGTTTTTTCCGGTTTTCCGATAGTTGTTTGAACCTTACTAAGTGGTTGGCAAATAATTTTACCATTAAGCCACACGTTGGTCTTTTGTACATTTGATCAAATGCTCGCTTTTCGACTCATTTTTCTTTCCTTGGGCCTTACATTCTGGTGTACATATCTTAGCGGCTTTCGGTCATTTATCGTACATCAGTGTTCTACATTTGGTATTGTTTTGACGTTTGGTAATTGGTGTGGGATCTTCGCGAAAACTTAATTCTTTTTCTAATATGAGCACCCGTCGTGATTTGTTTATAAGGGCTTCGGATGCACTTATAAAGTTTGAGGCGACGTTTAATTCCCTTAAAGAGGATGTCCACTCGATCTTTAACTTGGAGATACCAGCCGACACTATAAGGACTTCGGAAAAGTCAGAGACGGCCAAGGTGGATGGGCAGACCACAAGTACGAGTCGATGTATGCGGCGTACCTTTGTTGCTTATCAGCGTTAAACGAGCGGCTGCATAATTTTCGCGCACAGTCAATACCCATTTCCCCGGACCTAGGGGTGCGACCAATGAACGTGACATCACCGTCTGCGATAACGGAATCGGGAAATCCTTTTTCTCTTTCAACGACTATCCGGTATGCCCTGCAAACGACGATACGGTTGAAAATTCAGTGCATAATTTGCTGCTATCGCCGTGCGATACCGAAGTTTTTGGTAGGGTTTCTTGTCCTGGCCTACGGTTTAACGTGGTTTACGTGAACAACTCCCGTCTGAGTGATATTGAAAGATTATGCCATCTGTATAGGAAACGCGGGAAATTGTATCCTAATTTTCACTCAATAATACTGCTTTCCGTTACGCGTTGAAGGCCTTTTTAATATTTACTATTAAAATTTACTTTTTCATAGAACAAGTTGTTTTTAAAAGTTACTGATCTTCCACTGAACATTTCTTATCCCGTTGGTGGGCTAATTAAAAACTGGTTTTAACCTCATTTTTTTAATAAAAATTTATTTAAAAAAATGCCCTTTTAGGCTTCGATAATTGACAAAACCTTAGGCTTTTTCAAGGTATAATATTTACGAATATCCCTTCAAGGGCCGGAGACGTTAAAGTTTAAAATAAAAGTTCAACTAATATTTTTGAAAAAATATCTAAAATTATTTATAACTTGATTCTGCGGCATGTACAACGACCACGCTGAGGGCATTACGAAGGTTAGCTCCGTTAACCCACACTCATTTAATTTTAATCCAAAAAAACGGAAGTTTGACTTTTAACCTCATTTTAGACTATTGTACATTCTGAGTCAACACAGCTAAGTACTAAAAAATGCAACCATAATAAAACACAAAAAAAAGATTACCTGGCGAAAGCCAATTGAAAATGTTGTGAAGCACCGCCGCCAACAACAAGCTTTTGATATAACTGTCTCTCAACGGTTTAAAATGTGGGTCGATTTGACAGATTGTTCCGATTAACCGATTGATCCGAATTTAAAGGTGTAGTACTCCAAAAGCTTCACCATTTTCTCCAAAACTGGCAAAACCAAGAGTCGCTAATTTAATTTTTCTATTCTGCAGTCTTCTTCGATAACTTGGTCTAGACAAGGAGTTGCCGTAAATTTGTCTAATATATCATTCGCACTGGAAAATAACTTCCTGATTTCGTATCAAATGTCCTAACAATATCTGAAGTGTTCGCAGATTACTCATTTAATTTTAATCCAAAAAAACGGAAGTTTGACTTTTAACCTCATTTTAGACTATTGTACATTCTGAGTCAACACAGCTAAGTACTAAAAAATGCAACCATAATAAAACACAAAAAAAAGATTACCTGGCGAAAGCCAATCGAAAATGTTGTGAAGCACCGCCGCCAACAACAAGCTTTTGATATAACTGTCTCTCAACGGTTTAAAATGTGGGTCGATTTGACAGATTGTTCCGATTAACCGATTGATCCGAATTTAAAGGTGTAGTACTCCAAAAGCTTCACCATTTTCTCCAAAACTGGCAAAACCAAGAGTCGCTAATTTAATTTTTCTATTCTGCAGTCTTCTTCGATAACTTGGTCTAGACAAGGAGTTGCCGTAAATTTGTCTAATATATCATTCGCACTGGAAAATAACTTCCTGGTTTCGTATCAAATAACCTAACAATATCTGAAGTGTTCGCATTGGGGCAAATCAAGCATTTTCCTGTTTCTCAGACAAATAAAAATACCCGATTTGCCGTCTGTGAAAATGGAAGATACACAGACAATCAACAACTTTAATTACAGACTGGTATTCAGAACCGACAGCATCCGGACGAATGATGAATTATTACTCCACACAACCGCAAAATCAAAAGTTAATCACAGCCTACAATTTCATTAAAACAGTTTTCGATAACAGTCATGAACAATTCCACAACGAAAATTCCAAAATCATAACTAAAATTCTCAACAAAAACAACTATCCACAATATATCATAAACACTTAATACAAAAATATAACAATAGGACTACAACCCAACTTACGGAAAATCGAAACGAAAACACATCATATATAAGCGTAAAATACATACCATCGCTAACAGATAACAAATTACTGAAAAACATTTTCAATAATGACATTAAAATTGCACACAAACCCAACAATACCCTACAGAACATATTCTCCAAAACAAAAACCCGGATACACAAAAACCACCAACACAATGTAGTATATGAAATTTCATGCACTGGCAACACTGATGAAACATGTGGGCAAATATACATTGGCACCACTAAAAGATCATTGGAAACTAGAATGACAGAACACAAAGCAGACTTAAGGAACAGGAGAATGAGCACTGCACTCTCACAACATATGATGGAGAACAATCACCCACCAGACATAGAAAACGTCAGAATTATGGACAGAGAGAAGAACACTAACAGGAGATATACACTAGAGAGTTTGAGAATTCAACAAAAACATGACATAAGTATGAACACAAAAGAGGAAAAAGACAAAACAAATTGTCACTACTACATGACGCTAACACTGGACAAACATGTATAGTGTGGAGAAAACATACATGTACGATATATTTACATTTCTGTTAGATTAACACAAAATAGACATGCAAAGGCATATATAAAAAAACGAAGTAAGTGTGAACAGTGAACGGAAAATACTAAATGTAATATTAATTGTTATCATTGTTATGTATATAGAATAAAATTCCCCTGAAGAGGATGTCAATAAAGCATCGAAACGTAGGGAAAACAATTGAATTAAATAGTTTTATTTAATACATTGGAATTGCGACCAAAAAAGCCAGCAAGTTTATAGAATATATAACATTTTCATCGAACAGAATAATCACGAACAACTTGGTCTGAAAAACACTCAACATCAAAAATTTTTTAAAAATTCCAACTTTTTTTTAGGTTTTAGTAACGAAAGCTAAAAAAGTCTTACGGCCAACCGAAGGCCGGCCATGCACAAGGTTTCGTAACACAAATAACAATGCCAAATCTGTCTGTCTTTTAAATTCCACATCCGATAAATAGGCAACCCTTCAAAACACATTATTAAAATTTTATCGATTATTATTTTATTTCAAATCAGAAAAAATTATTTGCTAGGGGAAAACTTAAAAAAAATTGATAATTTTTCAAAATTGTAACGTGCGATATTACGATAACTAAGTGACTTATCGAAATCGTAAATAAATTTTTTTTGCGTTTATTTTGATCTGATTTAGACAAAAAGGTGATGACATCATTAGATTTAGACGGATTTGTAACCCTAGTAAACACTCACATATCCGAACTTTGGAGCCCCATAACTACGAAACTATGCATTTGCTGATACTCTGTTATTTTTTTTCTTAAAACAATGTGTTCTGCCCCACCCAAAATAGTGTCATTTTAACATAAACCGCTCAATCGGTTTTGATTTTCCTAATGTGGAATGCATTTCCCTAAATTGCATGCGTTTTATCAAATGACACTGATAATGTGTTCTACCAATCCCTAACAGCTGTTGAGGGTGGAAAACATGTTGGGAAACTAAGTTAATGGAAGGGATTTAGTTTCTGTTGGCTGCGTTTTTATAATTTATTTTCCTTAATAATAATTATATCGAATATTTTAATTGCCCACGAAATGAGATATTACTATAGTTGATAGATTTATTTTTTTGCGATCATATTATTCTGTTTGCACTTCTGCCAACATAGAACAAAAGTGGGAACTACGGCAAATGTACAATAGGTAAAAATCATTGAATATTGCGTAGGGCAGCAGTAGGGGTAGGGGTATATACCGTCTTGTATGTGGTTTACCGCTTGCTTGAAAGGGTATCATGTTGGAGTCGATTCGTCGACACATTGGCGTTTCCTTAGTCCCCATATGAACCCAAAATGGGATTTCTTGCGGTTACCCGGCACTTTTTGTGCGATTCTTCCATACTAATGATTCCAGGGACAGCATGGTGAATGTGATCTATGCGATGCGAACGGGCATCCTAGGCGAAGACTAAGGGGAAGACGAACTGGGTAGATATTTGGAAAAATAATGCCAACCATTCCCAAAACGATGTGTAGATGGGAATGTTTTATTTTTTGAAGATTATTTTCTTTAGTTCTTGATGTCACGATGTCTTGCCTTGTTGTTGATTTGCCTTTGTTATCTGGTTTTGTAGGTGTTGAAGATATTTGGCCAGTCAGGGTTGCAGTTTTTAGTAGCATATTCACAGAGTTAACGGAAGAACAGGGTAGCCGATGTAATACGAGGGGCCAAAGAGAAGACAAAGTCCCATTTCCTCTTACAGTGAAGGAAGTGAAAACTCACACATAGGAAACATACAACCACGTCAAAATCAAGGCCAAAGAAATGTCGTGCATTGAACCAATGAAAACATTATTTGCTATTTATGTTGTATTGTTTGTAGGTCTTTTGAATGTGTAGAACTGGGAACATGTTGATTACAACAGCGGGAAGCGGAAAGTGAAGTCGTAAGCTTCGTTCAATGAAGAACAATTCCGTGAAATTAGAGAAAAAAAAATTATAAATAAGTGAACTACAAAGACTATCAAATTAGCAGAACACATGAACCTATTTCCAAGGAAACAGGTGTTTGGGAGTACGCCTTTTTCATAAATTTAACGGAATCTTTATAAGTGAAAGACTGAGGCCACGGAGATTCCATGGACCAGAAACGAGAAAGAGCTGCCGATAATTATCTGGAGAAAGGCCACAGGGCATATTTGACACTTATGAGGAAAGGGGTAACCAATTTATGTACTATTGATTTATTTGTGCGGTCCCGAAAGTCAGGAGGATCCAACCTGTAACAGGAGGATCCAACCTGTCATCCAAAAGAGGAGAAGTAAAATCTATACGACCCACTTCCATAATCCACCTATTAAAGGAGGAGAATTTGTATATGGCGGGACAAAAGTCCCCTAATTAGCTCAAATAACAGAGCAGGACGGTGGGTTCCGGTTCAAGTTAGCCAACGGATACCCAACCCTGATAGTTGATATAAAAAAGGGATCAATTAAACAAAATTACACATATAAAAGAATATAAAAAAAAATATTCGTTAGTTATTCATAAGTGATTGGTTTTACCTAAAATATTGTAAAATAGTCCGGCTTGATAAGTTAAAATAATATTCGGAAACGAACAAGAAAAAGACAAAAGATTAAAATTGTGACCCCAAGACTTTCTTTAGAGAGCTCCCTCAGGAACAGGGTAGGATTTGATTCAACAAAACTGTCATAGGGCAAAACTCAATTGCCCAAAATACTAAACTATACCTCGTTCGGTCCTTTAGTTAGTGGAGGAGGTGTTACATATTTTTTCTTATTATTGTGAGTCAGTGTGTAGAAAATTTTATTATTGTGGAAGTGATTAGTTAATATTTAGGCGTTTAGTAGTCTAAAATTTAGAACGAATTTAAAACAAAATTAACAAATTTAATAGTTTTTTTATGGAGAATTCCGTCCCTGATAGAATGTTATTTTTGGTTCACTAAGATGATTGATTCGACTCTATGCGGATAATAATTTAAATTCCGAATCGTAAATCGGATAACGAGAAAGTTAAGTTGTTTTTTTACGACCGTTCGTGTATGACTTCTAGTCTAAAGTCTAGGTGACCCTAGATTAAAGGAAGTGATAGTTTGGAACGAAATTGAGTTGTTTTGTTTGCGGATAACACAGGGTCTTCCTTATTGAACTTGTATTAGTTCATCATTCAAATTGTTTAATGTAATACATATATGGTGTCATGCACCACTACGAGATACGATTTTATTAACCAATGATAGATTAAATTTATGTTTACCCTTGTTTGTAGTTTTAATTATTATTATTTTTTTATTTAATTTAATTTTTTTTAATAAATGTATGACTGTTGTGTTGAAATGAACATGTTTCGGTGAAGCTTTCAATAAGGATTTCAGATATGGAAGGGCACATGGAGTAAAAGGGTAAGGCGAGCTATTATTGGTGGCGAAAATGGGGCCATCTTAAAGACAAGTCGATGGCTATGGTTGGGACTAGTAAGGTCACCGATCCCTTTACCCCAAACTGGTGAATGTGTCATAATGCGAAGGATTGCTATAATTTTTTTCTTTGTTAGCAGTAGAGTAGATTCTGAAATTTTTTAAACATTAGTTGCTGTTAATTTTTTTTATTGTTGGACCCTAGTATGTAGATGCGGGTTGAAGATCCACTCCGATGTCCTTGAGCTGGTCGGTTTTGCATCTCGTACTCTAAGGACGTAAAGGGATACGTAACAATAAATGACGCCCAAACCTAAAACGAATTATCCAGAAAATCCATACCCAATGTCGAATGTTTATCACGGTGAAAATGAGTGCGGTATGGCTTAGGAAGGAAAGTAAAACTAATTGCATCACAAATTATTGAGAGTAATATCCATTGGATCGTGCAGTTTCTTTTAAATCCTTCTTGAATTTTGGAATGAATTCAAATGCGAAGGAATTAGAATGTAATTGCAAATGACCGATGTAATGTTTTTTCTTTTTATACTTCGATTTTTGTCCTAACTGGTTAAGAGTATAGAAAGAAAAATCGAAGCAGATAGTAGAATGTATCCGTAAAGTAGTAGCAGGATAGTAGCCTTCAACTTGGATCCTATGTCTTGACATGTAGAAGAAGTCCGAAACAAGTTAGGGAACTCGGAATACGTTGAAAATGCATAATGAAATCCTGAAAAGATATGTTGTACTTGCGAATAATTATTATAAAATTGTGTTTGTATTGTCTTTTAAGTGTGGGTATTTATATTAAGTAATTAAATGTGATTGAACAGTGTATTGTTGTAAAGTTTTTATGTTTATATTTTTTTTTTGAAAGTTTTATTCAAGACTCGCCAAAAATTGATTTTTTTAACTACATATTTTCGTGGGCAGTCGTGAATATAATATTGCGTCCAAGGCCTTTGTTGTTTCGTTACTGCGGATTATTTCTCTTATTGTCCCCTTTAATCTTTTATGTCGACCTAAAAGTTCAGTATAAAGCCATCAAGTCAAATTCAAGAAGGTAATGAGAATGCCACTGAACAGAACGCCAACAAATGACCAAGTAGGTGCTTTTGGGTGAATAATATTATTGATCTATCAGATAAAATTATGTCCTCAAATATCCAACACCAAAATACGGGCTTGGCAAAAGTTGGTAGTTTAGCTGGAGTGTCTACTGGCACAATACCGAAAGTTACACAGTTTCCAAACATGTCTTTGCGACCATCTGGAATTGCTACAACATCACTACAAAAAACCTTCATCAAGGAGTCCAAATCCATATGCCGAGTTGATCAGAGGATTAGTCGATGAGACAAATAAGGAGTACCATGCACAAATAGAGGAGACGATGGATAAAAAAATGAATCAAGTGTTTCAGGCGGGATTTGAACAACTTTTGTGTGAATTGTGGAAAGTAAATCTAGTCGATAATAACAAAAAGATCTGTAGAGACTCTGGTTCTGGCACAGGAGATGAAATGCTGAAGAGAAGTGAACATCTCACAACAGCACCTATGATAAAAAATCTACAGGGGAAAGATTGGAGTTTTCAGACTTGGAGTGTAATTACTCCGGAGGCGAACAACCAAAACCGAATAGTGTCCCGTATCAGGTGCCAGATAACCTAGAGCAACCGACAGTGGCACGGAGGCAATTAAGAGGGCCTATAATAGTCGATAAGTGGGACTTGGAGATTTCCAGAGAATATTAAAAGGTGATTCTAAGGAGTGGTTTTGGTTGAGACCAAACGCAAAAAGTTTCGCGAATATGGAGAATTAAAACATGCTCTCTTACAGCAATATGGATGGAAAAGAAGTGAGTATGAGTACATGCGCGATTTAGAAGAACGACGTAAACACCCTGGGAAATCAATAGCCACATATTTTCACGCAATGAGTAAATTACGTGCACGGTTGAGAACTGAATTACTCGAATTTGAAATGGTTAGAATTTTGAAGAGAAATATCCGTCACGGATTGGCACAGATTATATATCCTATAAACATTTACACAGTTAAACAGCTGCGGGACGAATGCAAGCAGGTGAAAAGAAATTTTTAAGAAAATATTATAATTTGTCGTCAGGTCAGCATCAGTACGACCAGCTCCTGCCAGAAAGTACGTGAACGAAAGTATTTTCCGTAGATCAAATAAATCCATCAAATTTTGCGGACGACTTTCCACTTGGACTAAATAAAGTAGATCCGCACGAACTGAATAAGGAGGATATATCACAAATAACTGAAATTAAAGCATTATTTCGAACGTACGAGGATCACGGATTAGGTAAAACTATTATGGAAACTCACAGAATAGATTTACTTGAAGGTGCCGCTCCAG
Source organism: Phaonia tiefii (assembly GCA_963931995.1). NCBI lineage: Eukaryota > Metazoa > Arthropoda > Insecta > Diptera > Muscidae > Phaonia > Phaonia tiefii. The sequence goes on along the minus strand of OZ008368.1, from coordinate 106,123,002 downwards.
TTAAAGACCGATATTATCCAGCGTCTCCCGCAGTTCAGCAATTAATTTATTCTGTAGTGGATGAGATCCTTCGGCTAGGTAATATTGAAGAAAGTCAGAGCCTATGGAGTAATAGAACCACTTTAGTTAGAAAGACGCGTAAAAATAGGCTATGCTTAGACGCGAGAAAATTAAATGAAAGAACGGTAAATCATGCATATCCTATTCACAATATCGAAGGAATTTTGAGTAGATTAGATGAGACTTATTTTATAAGTAGTGTAGATTTGAAGTTCGCTTTTTGACAAGTCCAGCTCGAGGGAAAGTCCAGGGCGTATACAGCCTTTACGATACCTGGAAGGCCATTGTATCAATACGTGGTGATGCCTTTCGGTTTATGTAACGCGGCGCAAAGGCTGTGTAGACTAATGGAAAAGGTTATTCGTCAAGATGTAAAGGCAAATGTCTTCGTGTACCTCGACGAATTGCTTGTAATCTCAGCAGATTTTCAACAACTCATGAGACTATTAAGGCAAGTGGCCGAATGTTTAAAGAGAGCAAACCTCACTATAGGAGTTAGTAAATCAAAATTCTTTATTGCATTTATTGTCGGTGCATGCGTACGGATCCACAGAAAATTGAAGCCATCAAAAAAATGCCTTTACCAAAATCCATCAGAGAAGTCAGGAAGTTCCTTGGAACTGCAGGTTGGTGCCGTCGTTTCATTCGAAATTTCTCATCTATCACTGCTCCGTTGACAGACCTAATCAAAAAGGGGCGAAATACCAGCTAACCGAAGGAGCTAAGAAAGGTTTTGACATCCTAAAAAGAGCCTAAAAATCTGCCCCACTTTGGCACATCCAAATTTTAAAAAACGAATTTTTATTCTACGGAATTGGAGAAGTACTCTTTCAAAACGTTGAAGACGACAACGAAAAGCCAATTGGTTTCTTTTCACAAAAGTTAAATACCGCACAACAAAATTACAGTGTCACCGAGAAGAAGTGTTTGGCTGCCGTACTAGCGCTAAAACGGTTCAGACCTTACATCGAACTCATGCCCTTCTCGGTGATCACTGATCACGCCAGTGTGAAGTGGCTGATGTCATTGCGGGATCTTAATGGAAGATGGGAAAGATGGGCATTGCGTCTTCAGTCTTTTGACTTACAAATTGAACACCGAAAAGGATCAGATAATGTAGCACACACCTTATCCAGGATGATAGAGGAAGTCAATGAATCACCGGAGAAAGTGCTAGGTTTTGAAACATTAGAATTCTCATCAGAAAAATATTTACAGCTAATGGAAACAATATCGAAAAAACCAAGAAAAATTGCTCGACATAAAAATTCAAGGCGGGATGGTATTTAAACGACCTAATTTATCATCATATGGGCAGGAGATGGCCGAGTTTAAATGGAAACTGTGGATACCGAGCTCCCTAACCCATATTATGATTCAGTAAGCGCATGAATTAAGGGAAAAGTATTACTGGCCGAATATGAGCATACAAGTGAAAAACTACGTGAATAACTGCACAACTTGTAAAGAGTGTGTCTTCCAACATAAGATTAATGCCTGAGATTGGAATTGAGGTAGTTACCGATAGGCTGTTCCAGAAGTTATACATAGACTTCCTTGGAAAATATCGTCGTTCAAAGATGGGTAACGCCTATATATTCATAGTGGTGGACCACCTGACATAATTTGTATATTTTTTAGTAGAAAGTGTTTTTCATGATTTTGGAGTACCAGAGATAATCCATTCCGACAATGGAAAACAGATCGTCTCCAAGGAATTTCAACAGATGGTTAAGGAGTACAGGATAACACACATGAGAACTGCAGTTTACTCTACCCAATCGAATGCTGCGGAGAGGCTAAACCAAAGCATATTAACAGCTATAAGAATGTACCTGGGCCAGGATCATAGAGATTGGGATATAAATCTACCTCAAATTTAAATATCTTTGCGTACGGCTGTACATACAGCGACAGGGGTTAGTCCCTTTATGGCATTATTTGGACACAACATATTCACGTCAGGAGCAGACTATAAATTGGCGAGATAGTTGAAAGCTCTTGATGACAGTGAATTGATGATTTTAGACAGAGAAGACAGAATTAGATTCATAAGGGAAAACATTAAGACAAATATTCACAAGGCCTACGAAAAGAGTTCACTTTGGTACAATAAGGGAGCCAAGCTAGTTCGGTTTGTTCCAGGTCAGGAGGTATTTAAGCGGAACTTTGTGTTAAGTGATTTTAAAAATAACACTAACGCAAAGTTCTGCAGAAAATTTACAAAATGCAGAATCGGTAGAGTATTAGGGAATAATATGTACGAGGTGGAGAATCTTAGAGGAACTCCTCTAGGAGTTTACCATGCGAAGGACATTAAGCAATAAACGGACACCGATGCAAACGAAATGGTACTAACATGTTGTTACCAGTGCGATTATATCATCCAGTGCAATGTAGGTTTAAGTTGTGGTTCCGTCCGAGCTTTATTTTCCTATGTTTAGCCACCTAGTATTCAGCCGTATCTTCTTTTTGTAGAATATGTAGTACCTAAAATGGAAAACAGATTGGAACAGTACGTTTGCCAGTAACTCCGTGGAACATTTAATACTTCTCTAATACGACCATTGATGATAATGGTGATATATTGTTTAATCGTGATTTTGAAGCCCGGCTAACTCAGTTACTTGACTTTCAAGCGTGGGTGTAGCCTACGTTGGGTACGCGTAAGAATCTATTGGCGTGGCAGTTATATCAACCCGCAAGAGGTAACTAACACCCGCCAGACTGTTGTTTGTGCATCAGAATTGTTTTGTTGAGGGTAGAGAACATGTTGGGAAACTAAGTTGATGGAAGGGACCTGGTCTCTGTTGACTGCGTTATTATAATTTATTTTCCTTAATAATAATTATATCGAATATTTTAATTGTCAACAGAATGAGATATTACTCTATTTGATAGATTTATTTTTTTTGCGATCATATTATTTTGTTTGCATTTCTGCCAACATAGAACAAAAGTGGGAATACATTTCATACAAACTACGGCAAATGTACAATTGGTGAAAATCATTGCATATTGCGTAGGGCAGCAGTAGGGGTAGGGGTATATACCGTCTTGTATGTGGTTTACTGCTTGCTTGAAAGGGTATCATGTTGGAGACGATTCGTCGACACATTGACGTTTCCTTAGTCCCCATATGAACCCAAAATGGGGTTTCTTGCGGTTACCCGGCAGTTTTTGTGCGATTCTTCCATACTAATGATTCCAGGGACAGCATGGTGAATATGGTCTATGCGAGGCGAACGGGCATCCTAGGCGAAGACTAAGGGGAAGACGAACTGGGTAGATATTTTGAAAAATAATGCCAATCATTCCAATTGGCTCACAGGTTTTTTTTTTTAAGATTATTTTATGTAAGTTCTTGATGTCACGATGTCTTGCCTTGTTGTTGAGTTGCATTTGTTATCTTGTTTTGTAGGTGTGGAAAATATGTGACCGGTCAGGGTTGCAGTTTTTGGTAGAATATTCACAGAGTTACCAGAAGAACAGGATAGCCGATGTAATACGAGGGGCCAACGAGAAGACAAAATCCCATTTACTCTTAAAGTGACGGAAGTGAAAACGCACAAATAGGAAACATACAACCACGTCAAAATCAAGGCCAAAGAAATGTCGGGCATTGAACCAATGGATGTGTAGAAAACATTATTTGTTATGTATGTTGTATTGTTTGTAGGTCTTTTGTGCGGTAGCTAGTCCTGTTAATTTGGAAATTTGAATGTGTAGAACTGGTGACATGTAGGAAACTGTTGATTACTAAAGTGGCAAGTGTGAAGTGAAGTCGTAAGCTTCGTTCAACGAAGAACAATTCCGTGATATTAGAGAAAAAAAATTTTAAATAGGTGAACTACAAAGACTATCAAATTAGCAGAACACATGAATCTATTTTCAAGAAAACAGGTGTTAGGGAGCACGCCTGTTGAAACACTGTTGCCACGGAGATTCCGTGGACCAGAAACGAGAAAGAGCTGCCGATAATTATCTGGAAAAAGCCACAGCGCATATTTGATACTTATGAGGAAAGAGGTAACCAATTTATGTACTATTGATTTATTTGTGCGGTCCCGAAAGTCAGGAGGATCCAACCTATAATAGTGGAAACTTGAAGTGTATAATTAACTGGCAACGCCCATGTCATCCAGAAGAGGAGAAGTAAAATCTATACGACCCACTTCTATAATCCGCCTATTAAAGGAAGAGAATTTTTATTTGTCAGGGCAAATCTCCCCGAATTAGCTCAAATAACAGAGCAGGACGGTGGACTACGGTTCAAGCTAGCCAACGGATACCCAACCCTGAAATTTGAAATAAAAAAAGGGATCAATTAAAGAAAATTACACAAAAAAAAGCAACTGCAATTTTTAAAACTTAGATCTTATGTGGATTTCGTAAAGTGTTAAATTTTTGTTAGGTTCTGTTAACATAAAATTCTGGATTAGGTTAATTATTAATAAGTGCTTGGTTTAACTTAAAATATTGTAAAAAGGATCAGGATTGAGAGGTTAAAATAATATTCGGAAACGAACAAGAAAAAGACAAAAGCTTAAAATTGTGACCCCAAGAATTTCTTTAGAGAGCTCCCTCAGGAACAGGGTAGGATTTGATGCAACAAAACTGTCATGGGGCAAAATTCAATTGCCCAAAATACTAAAATATTCCTGGTTCTGTGCTTTAGTTTGTGGATGAGGTGTTACGTTACATATTTTTTTTATTGTGAGTCAGTATTTACGAGCTTTTATTATTGTGGAAGTGATTAGTTAATATTTAGGCATTTAGTAGTCTAAAATTTAGAATGAATTTAAAACAAAATTAACAAATTTAATAGTCTTTTTATGGAGAATTCCGTCCCTGATAGCATGTTATTTTTGATTCACTACGATGATTGATTCGACTCTATGCGGATAGTAATTTAAATTCCGAAACGTAAATTGGCTAACGAGAAAGTTAAGTTGTTGTTTTTACGACCGTTCGTATCTGATTGCTAGTCTAAAGTCTAGGTTACCCTAAATTAAAGGAAGTGATAGTTTGAGTTGTCTTGTTTGCAGATAGCACCGGGTCTTCCTTATTGTACTTGTATTAGTTCATGATTCAAATTGTTTAATGTAATACATATACTCTTGTTGATTTTAAGGAGAAATCAAGAAAATTTGCTCGATTTCCCATACGTTTGGACATACGACGAATCAGGTATTTTTTCTTATTTTTCTAGGAAAAATGCTTGATTTGCTTTATGCAACGCTGTTTTATCTCACACTACTAGCGAATAGTACGTTTATTTACAACCATTTCAATCACAGTGCATTGATGTGGTGGTACCACTGGAATAGCCGACTTTATATTTTTCTCCTTACTTAGGTATTTATTGTTTCTCAAACATATATTTTTTATACTTTTTTGTTTACTCTTATTCCTGGAATACATTTGTGCCGAATTTGATTGTGTAAAAGTACCAGACAAACCAAAATGCTGTATGTTGTCGGCTTGGTATATTTCTTGTCGTAGTAACACTACCTCGTCAATGCGCTTTGACCTTCAATCAAATCAGGAAAAAACCAATGCGAACACTTCAAATTTTCTTAGGACATTTGATACGAAATCGGGAAAACATTTTGCAGAGTGAGTGAGCGTTAGATTTAATTTATGTTTACTTTGTTTGTAGTTTTAATTATTATTATTTTATTTAATTTAATTTTTTTAATAAACGTATGACTGTTGTGTTGAAATGAACATGTTTCGGTGAAATTTTCAATAAGGATTCATTCAATAATAATAATAATAATAATAATAATAATAATAATAATAATAATAATAATAATAATAATAATAATAATAATAACAATAATAATAATAATAGTAATAATAATAATAATAATAATAATAATAATAATTGTCTAAAGTTATGAGGAGTTATAACTTTTCTAAGAAGGTGCGAGATTTGCAACACTTTTGACCACAACGCGTAAAAGTACCAATTTGTAGGCAGTAATTCCACAAATTACAGGAAATGCGCTCTAAGAATTTGAATCAGAGGTAGATTCTTTTCCATTTGGGATAAATGATTAAACAAATTCCTCTTGTATTCGTTATAAAACTTACTTATTTATTTCACTTAAATTCAGGGTATACGAAGAGGGCTTTACTTTCCTTTAGCTGCTGCCTTGAGAGAATGGCGAAAAGTTACAAAACTATAAGCCAGGAAGGTTCGGTTTTCTTCTTTTGTTACAAGAAACAATAATAAGGGCAGAGCAGAAAAGGTGAAAAAAGCCAGAAATTAAAAGAGTATAAAAAATAGTGGATAAACTTTTACAAAACAGGGATGGAATAAATTATATACCATCAAGATAATAAATTTCAAAAATTGAAATAATTGTAATTCAGCTACAAGTAAATAATAATTAAAATTATTGAAAAATGCTTATAAAATAGATATATTTTTCAACTGGAGATAATTGCATTAAACATCTTGGGCCCCTTTGGCCTAAGTGGCCAAACATTTCGTTCGCTGTCTCAAGGGATTCCGAACTGCAATTTACAGTGCTTTATCTAAACGCTCCAGAGCTCGAAGGGCTCCTCGTAAAAGTCGTTTTGGGTTGGACGATGGATCGTTGAGCGGATTACTACGGTTGACCATACCATGATGTTGCTGCTGCTGTGATTGTCGTCGGTTTTGAGATTGTTGCTGACGTTGATATGGTGGTTGTTGCTGTTGTTGCCGCTGCTGACGTTGATGATGTCGTTGCTGTTGTTGCCGCTGCTGTTGTTGATGACGTTGCTGCTGTTGTTGCCGCTGTTGATATGTTGTTGTCTTTGGGGAACATTTAAATGTAGCAATGTATGATGTTCTCGACCACATCGTTGACACAAATCAACAGATGTACATTGCCCGAAGCTATGTGATCGGGCTAAACAATTTTGGCAATATCCATGACGTCTCACAGTTCGGCGTGTCTCCTCGGTAGTCATCACGAGAAATTTTTTACAACGACGCAAAGGGTGAAACAGGTTGCATACAAGGCATTTGTGTATGTTGGTGCTCATTGAAGCTCTGTGAAATATAATAAATATTAACAACATAATGACAAATTTTGAATTTGTGGGTTAATATGGCGTACGGAGTTACAAGTGATGAGAGGATGTGTGTAATGGATATTTTTTAACTTTTAAGATGACGTCAAATGATTTGCCGAAGATGGTTCAGAGAGAAGTACGCAAAGCTTTACAATAGCTCTGGTGACAATACCAGCTTGAGTTCTTATGTCCGCTACGCGAACAAAATCATCCGGCCCTTTGTAAAGCTTTGTTATACGTCCGAGTCTCCATTCCGAAGGTGGTAAGAGATCATCCTTGATGACAACCAATTGACCGACTTTTACATTCTCTTCAGAATTTTGTCATTTGTATCTTTTCTGTAATTCCTTCAGATATTCATCCTTCCACCGGAGAGCGAATTGATGATGCAGGGATTTCAACCTCTCCCACCGGTCCCTGAGGGATAAAGAATCATGTGGGACTTCTGGAATTGCTACTAAAGGGGCTCCCCTCAAAAAGTGGCCAGGAGTAAGCGCCAGGTATTCAGAATGGCAATCGGTCATTGACGAGAGAGGTCGAGAGTTTAAGACAGACTCAATTCGTGCTAAAAGAATAGAGAACTCCTCGAATGTAAATTTTTGATTATGGACCACTTTTCGAAAGTGAATTTTGAAAGATCTAACCCCGGCTTCCCATATACCTCCCATGTGTGGTGCATTTGGTGGGATAAATGACCATTGGAATCCGTGAGATACATATCTTTGGGCTACGTCTTTGGAAGAAGTTTTCAGAAACTCGGTATATTCCCTTTTAAGAGCATGTTCAGCGCCAACAAAATTTGTTCCGTTGTCGGACATTACCTTTTGAGGCAATCCTCGGCGTCCTACGAATCTAGTAAATGCTGCTTGACAGGAGCCGGAAGACAAGTTCGAACAAAGTTCAAGGTGAATTGCCTTGGTACTAAAACAAACAAATATGCAGACATAGCTCTTACAATATGACGCGTTCCTTAAAAGAGATGTCTTCGTCAAGAATGGACCAGCAAAATCTAATCCTGTTATTGTAAATGGAAGCGAAAATGAACTTCTTTCTGGTGGAAGTGCCGCCATCATTTGGGATTGAACTTTATGTTTGTAGATAACACATATTCTGCATTTTCGAATGCAGTACCTTACGGCAGATCTGAGGCGTGAAATGCAATATTCACTTCGAATGGCTCGCATTAGTAAATCTATCTCTGCGTACATAAGGAGGTTATGAGCAAAGGACACATATAATTTGCAATATTGTGAAGTTACATGGATTATAATAGGGTAGCGTTCGTTAAAAGAGAGTTGAGCATTAGATATTCGACCATTGGCTCGTATCACGCCATTTGAATCTATATAGGGATTAAGGGGGTATAAAGAACTTTTTGTGCTGACTTTTTTAGTGGTCTCCAATGAGGAATATTCACGCGTATAATATCTTTTTTGTGTTAGCGTGATCAAATGGTTTCGAGTGATATGAAATTCCCGGTGAGTAATTAGCGCTTTCTCAGTCATTATGCTTAAATCTGCGTGAGTTGGCATTTTTTCCCAGATAGATCTTAAATACAAGTTGGAGTTCAAGGTTTTTCTTTTATTTTGGATGACCTCTTTAAGTCTATTCATGAATCTTAAAACATATGACATTTTGGGAATTGCTTTGTCCCATCGTGAGAAAAGTTTTAAAATATCGTCGTGGTCCTCGTCCTTGTCATCGCCTTTATTCTCAGTTGTGATCTGATAAATTTCAACCTTTTTCACTTCGGGTAAGTTTTCTTCAATCATCGTGGACCTTGGCCATTCTTGGGGGGAATTCAGAAGCCAATCTGGTCCATGCCACCATAAAGAGTTATTTAGAAGATCTTGCGCCGAGCAACCACGAGTTCCTAAGTCAGACGGATTGTCAGCGGACCGTACATGACGCCACGCCGCATTTCCAACGTTTTTGATTATTTGAGCTGTTCTGTTAGCTACAAATGTTTTCCAAGAATTAAGGGTCTTGTTTAACCAGCCAAGCACTATAGATGAATCGCACCAGAGAAAGAGTTCGTAGTTCGGAATTTGCAAGGCTGAAGTCATTTGTTTGATAAGTTTTGAGAGTAAGACTGCACCACATAACCCTAATCGAGGGAGACTGACAGGGTCGAGTGGAGCTACCCTGGTTTTCGCAGCCAGAAGATGAGAGTGGATGCAATTCATATTTTGGGTTCGAAGATATACGGTCGCACAGTAAGCCTTCTCGGAGGCGTCACAGAATCCGTGAATTTGTGTAATTATCTGAGGTGAAAAATTAGTCCAACGTGGAATTTGAAGTTGGGTGATCAGAGGAAGATCTTTAGTAAAATTATTCCACCTTAAGAGTATACAAGGCTGGACAGGGTCATCCCAACCATTACCTTCAATCCACAACTGTTGAAGCATAATCTTAGCTTGGATCACTATAGGGGAAATCCAACCAGCTGGATCGAAAAGTTTTGACACGGTGCAAAGTATTTTCCGTTTTGTTACGGATAGAAGAGAGTTAAATGGCTCGACAGTATATTAGAAACAATCAGATAGTGCGTTCCACTGAATACCGAGAGTTTTGGTAGCACTGGTTTCATGAAATCTGAGAAAATTCGAGTCTAAAATATATTCTTTCGGGACAGAATCTAAAATTTGGGAACAATTAGAAGTAATCTTCTTTAGGGGAAAGCCAGCTGAATTAAGCACTGCAATTACTTGCGCTAATGAATCAAGAGTGGATTGAACATCATGAGCGCCTGATAAAATGTCATCCACATATGTTTCTTTCCTCAAGACGTGGGATGCTTGAGGGTACGCATCTTGAGAGTCGTTGGCCAATTGAATGAGGGTTCTAATTGCCAAATACGGGGCGCAGTTTACCCCGAAGGTCACGTTCTTTAAAGCGTAATCTTTAATGGGACCTTGAGGTTCTCGACGGAAGAGAATCCGTTGATATTGCGTGTCTTCTAGATGGACGAGAATTTGGCGGTACATCTTTTCAATATCTCCATTAAAGACATATTTAAAGAGGCGCCAGTTCAAAATCAAAGTCATTAAATCAGTTTGTAGTGTGGGACCTACGTGAAGAATATCGTTTAATGACCTTCCTGAGCTTGACTGTTTGGAGGCGTTAAATACCACTCTAACTTTCGTACTACGGCTTTCCGGTTTTATAACCGCATGATGAGGTAAATAGTAAGTGTCATACGAACCACTGGAACTTCTTTCCTGAGATGAAGTTGGTTCCATATGATTGAGTGTGAGATATTCTGTCAAAACGTCATTATAAGTCTTTGCCAATTCTGGTTTTGCTTTAAGTGATTTCTCCATTCGGAAGTACTGCGCAATCGCTAAAGATCTAGAGGCACCGAGTGCCAACTCTTGAGGTAATTCCGTTTTATAGGGGAGTTTTACCACGTAACGACCTTCTGGTGTTCGAAAAGTCGTTCTTTGAAATAGAGTTTCACAATATTTATCATCCTTTGAAATGTGTGGCTTGCTGGGAATTTCTTCGATTTCCCAGAACGCTTTTAATTGTTCCGCGATTTGGTCACTCGAGAGTTCCTCGACTTTAATTGAAAATGATGCAAAACTTTCAACATGAATTGGGCCGCTTATAACCCATCCGAAGATTGTGGATTGAGCTCTAAGAGAATTGCAGACAGTTTTAACTCCGTTTAACAATATATTAGGGATAAAATTACTACCAATTAACAGGTCCACTTGACCGGGGGAGTAAAAGTGGGGATCCGCTAGTTCAAGATCATTATGGTCTTCAAAAGAAACGTTCGACTTTGATATGCGAAAACTGGGTAACATGCGTGTAATTTTAGGAACAACTATAACTTTCATATCAACAACTTTTCCGTAATTTTTGGAGCTCAGTGTTAATCCGCAAAGAGCATTAGAGGTGCCAACGATTTGACCGCCTATACCGCGAATCTGGAAGTTCTTTGTTTCTGTTGGAAGCATCAGACGTTGTTGAAGCTTTTTGGATATAAAACTCCTTTCTGAACCTTAATCTATGAAAGCACGAGCATTAAAAATATCTCCCCTATGAGAAATTTGCACTATAGCTGTGGGAAGCAAAGTATTCTCAGTGGTAGAGCCGTTCATGCTAGAAGCAAAATGTGTGGAAGTCTGACTAATGCCTATTATCTGACCAGAACTACCCGATTGAGCATCTAACTTGTTAATGGGAACATATGGGATTGTTGTTTTAGCGGGGGTGGAGTTAGATTTAAATAAGTGCAGTAACGAATGGTGGTTCTTTTTACAGTGAGAGCATGAATATTTACTTTGGCAATCTTTTCGGATATGTGTATGGGAAAGACAATTGATGCATATGTCTTCCTTTGAGACGAAGTCGTTTCTAGACCGAGGATGTAAACTTTTGAATTGTGCACAGTTTCTTAGAGGATGATCGGAATCACACATTTTACAGGGATATTGAGTAGAGCTTTCAGTGTTGAAAGCATTTATATCAGAGTCACATTTTTTCCTAGAAAATGGTGTAACTCCTTTAATACTATTTAACCTTTCAACAACTTCATACCTATTGGAGAGAAATGTGTCCATTTGTTCCCACTTAGGGAGATCTTTATGCGATTTTAGGGACTGTTCCAAGAGTGATAGGGTTTCATGGGGAAGTTTAGTGGAACATAAATATACTAATATAGGATCCCAATCTTCAGTGGAAATATTCTGGGCCTTAAGAGCTGCCAAACAATCGTTAATTGTGGCCTGAATTTCCTGCAGGGCTTTGCTACTTTCGGCTTTAATAGAGTTTAAACTCAAAAGAATTTTAAGTTGATTGCCAACTAGAATGCGTTTATTCTCATATCGCACTCGTAACGCATCCCAAGCTATAACGAAATTTTCGGCGCACTGCTTATACTTTTTGATGATGCCACCCGCTTGACCACGTACTTTCAACCGGAGGTAATATAATTTTTGTACAGCAGACATTCTGGGATGATCTATGTACACCGCGGTGAACATGTCCCGAAAGGAGGGCCATTCTTCATAGCCTCCATAAAAAATTTCGGTGTCACAAGGGGGGACCTTTATGTAACTATCATGCGCGTTGGGTATAGAGGATGCTTCAAGAGGGACTGAGCGATTTTTGGGCATCAATAATTTTAGATTTAGTTTTGTGGAATGCTGTTGTACAGGCGGTATGTTTTCCGCGGACAGAATCTAAAAAGTCTGACTCGAGTTTGTCATCTTTGTTAATACAAAGGGACCGGTAAGACTTTTGAAGATTCACCCATCGATCATTTAGATCCTGAAGTGTGACGTCGAGAAGTGAGTCGGTAAAATCCTCAAATGTGCTATTGTCGAACTGAGAACAAAATGTAATCAAATCGTCCGAATCGAATATAAATTCCTCAGCCATTTTCTCAAAATATTAGACTAAGATGCTAATTTGAATATGTTTTGCATAAAAACAACAGCTACGATTCTTTAATTATTTGAATCAAACCAAGGAAATATTTTAAGCTGTTAACAAAAATCTTATAGAGATTTATAAGTATTTATATTTGTGACTCGCGACCTCAATATTGAAAGTTTGGACAATTATCAGGATGTAACTGTTTTAATAGTTGGGGTTCTTTACCTTTCAGGTAAAACTTCAGTTTATCTATCCAACTGAATTCAGCCGTCCCTTGAACGTGGTAAGATACTCTGATATTCACGATTCAAACATTTGTCCTCCACAATTGATTCATGAACTGTTAAATTGTTTCACCGTAAAACAATTGTTCCGAAAGTTTATAGACAACGTTTTCCTACTAATCTTCGTTTGTCACAAGTTTTAGATAGAATTTCATTAATTCTGTATTTCTAAATATCCACAACTTCTTTCTCAATTTCACAAATGTTTTATCCGGCCAATGATTGGTTAGTTTTCAATTCCGTAAAATTTCATATTCATCCAAATCGTCGTATTATTTGATGTGTAGAATATCGTGATATTTTGGAAGCATGTAAAATAATCAACAATTTACGACTTCTGTATTCTGTGTATTATAGGTAGAGCAAGCCTTTTATTCCATGAATGCGCAACAAAACAAAATTCTAATAAAACTTCTAATAAAGCCTGTTATCGCATAATCAATTCCGATTCGAAAATTTAAAACCAAATCTTTATGTTCTCCTTTCGAATGCGTGTTACCAATGCTGATTTAGTGAGAATGGGACTATACACAGTGGAAGTATCTTAAACTTCGTTCGCAATTAATTTATAATTCCTTTTACCCGATACTCAATTCAATTTACGAAACAAAATCGACTTTAATTTGGTATGGAAAAATTAAAATATAATCAAATTATCAGATGCTCTTTCCAATGCCAATATAGAAACTCTTCAAATTTCGGAATCGTTTCCCGGAAGACACCCTTGCATTGATTTGAAACTTGATTTTGTAATTTAATTATTTTATTTATTGAGTTATTTATTAGTTATTTAATATTTTAATTTATGAAAAAATTCATTCGAAATTTAGTGTTTGAATTCTATAAAATTCATAATTTGTACTATGGGCAATAGTATTCTGGTAAAACTACTTTTGTGGGATGGCAACTTCGGCAAGCCAAAGTTTAGTTTAATATATGAGTAATCCAGTCTCTTTAATTGCTAAAAGAGACACACAATTATCAATAAGTAACATTGCTCTTCACTTCTTTAAAATTTCATTCCATGTTCCTGTATGTTGTTGAGAAATAGTAAAAGAATACGAATAAACAGTATGCATCCAGGTTCGTATGTTCATTAGAGTTTCATACCTACACTCTCGTGAAAATCGTCTTCCAAAAACAAGGGTATAAATTATGAGATTAAGAGAGCGGTTAAGAGAATATATATGGTGCCGATCAACTTTACTCTTATTAGAATAGATGTCACTCTATTGTAGGCAGTCGCATTTAGTGTTTCTCTTTCATCTGAGTGGGAACAGCAACTTAAGAAAAGTTGTGAACGAAGGAATGGGGAATCAAAGAAATTGCAGCAAATAATTGCGGTTATACTTAGAATCATATAAGTACATATATATACATATGTATTTATGTACGTATATGAAATCAATATTTATTCTTCTACCGTTTTCGGGTTCTGTAACCTTTATCAGAGGTCAAGTGTTGTTTTTTCCAATATGCAATTTAAGTAACGTTAGTTACGGCCACCACCATATCATAATTACAATTTAGTGTTTGGGGAATTCGTGTTGGGGGTAAAATAATGTTATAGCTTCAATAATTTACAACTTACAGCTTTCTTGTTTCCAAATATAAAGTTTTGCCACCTGGATACCAGCAACGGCTAATGACCACTTGAGTTTCTTCTATATGTGGTAGGGTGTAGATATGTTGACGATGCCCGATTAGAGAAACTCCCGCTAAATTTGGAAGTACTGCTACATATGTAGATTTGATGTTTTACAAAGATGTCTCTGCTTCTTGCCAATGATGTAGAACAATATATATATGCATGGGTGTGATTTCTTCACTTAGTATTGTTTCTGTCACTAAATGCAGAAAGTTTTAAACTCAACTTTTTCTGAAAGAAAAACAATACGAGTGTTACAAAATTTTCCTCAAAAAACACATATCTTGTCGTATACAGTCGAATGCAGGTTTACACATCACTTGGTTATGTTCAATCTTGTGAGAAATCCAAGAAAAAACATACGACGCTCTTTCTAAAGCCTCCACCTATATTAGCCGTAGAATGTTGAGTGATTTCGCCAATAACTATCACTTCTCTCAACAAATTGCCAGTTGCATACACCTCAGTAGAGACTTTACTGGAAATGACGTACACAACACTGCCAGTCTCTAATTGCACGACTTCGTTAATAATTTTACACCGTAAATCACTTTCCAAGTTTCCG